>OW052227.1:6846000-8095500 GCA_932527175.1 Operophtera brumata
CTATAATAAAACAAAATAATATAATAAGAATAAAACAATAAAATAAAACAAACTAACAAATAAAACAACAATACACACTCTGTGTAAATGTTCAACTGTCTCTATAGCTCACTTGTGAATAATAGCAATGAAAAAGTCATAGTTTGATTTCAGGTGTAAAACAGAAATACACTGTGTAAATGTTCAAATGTCTCTATAACTCACTTGTGAATAATAGTAATGAAAAACTCACAGTTTGATTACAGGTGTCATTATGTGCCTAATTGCGGTGAAATTAGAGCCATTTTACGAGCAATTGTGTTGATAAGTATATTTTCTATGTTCTCAACATGAACCCTGCAAGGGCACTACAATCTTATATATATATATTATATATATACTCCGGGCTCACTACGCCGTGAAGCCTGAAGCGTTGGTGGAGTACCTCAAGCAAAAGACAGGACTAACCATGAGGGTCGAGCAGTTGGAGTCTCGCCATGATGTAAATTTTATTACGTTTATGGTGAGGGTGCCGACTGATCGTCTATCGACTTTCATGAATGGAGAGTTCTGGCAGAGAGGTGTCAAGTTCAGGAGGTTCTTCGGACGCCTGACAAGAGACACCGCGCAGGTGCGTCTGCGTCGCCGTCTAAACGTGTGCAAGTCTAAAGTGTTTTTTATATGTATGTTAGTTTTTAAGGTATTTATGTTGCTATGGGCTTATTGTTTAGGTTTTTGTACATTTTCCAATAAGCCTGAAATAAAGATATTTGATTGATTGATTGATATAAAACAAAGTCGTGTTAGTTACACCACTTATAACTCAAGAACGGGTGAACCGATTTGGCTGAAAATTGGTGGGGAGGTAGCTAAGAACCAGGAGAAGCACATAGGGGTTACCCGTGCGAAGCCGGGGCGAATCGCTTGTAATTTATAAAATAACATTTCCTTGTTAGTTATAATATAAAGTCACACACTGAATAATGTTCTTAGGTACTGGTTGAACGATATTGGGTTGAAACAAGAAACACTTACACAAGCTTAGAATAGGTAGGTAAATTAAGAATTAAATTTTTGAAAAGTACTCATTTAACTTATTAAGAAATATTTTTATACCTAAGCACTAAGGTACTTATTTTCCTACAAGCATAGAATAAAAACAAATAATTGGCCCTCCTGTATCAATTCATTCAACTGTATCAACCATTTCATTCTAAAAACAACAGTCTTCGCAAATTTGTTATATTTTAGTACCTACCTAGGTACTAATGATTTTGTAATTGTTTTTTTTGTTAAGATAATTATATTCTTTGATTAACAAGGATTCATTTGGCCTTCCAATGTCAGCAACATAGGTGGTTTACTCACAGTTTTAGGAAAGATTGAATATGTAAATAAACATGTTCATTTTAAACTATTAGGTATACATACATACATAGACACACGCCTTTTTCTCCGAAGGGGTAGGCAGAGCCTCTATGGGCCTCTTCATAGTGGGTCTTCATCGTGGAATATAGACGTGACACCGCCACCATTGCTTCCCAAGACTGACTCTGCTAACGGTTTCTTCCAGTAATAACACATTCCATAATAAGCTAGCAGCCAGGACAAATCTTATACCAACGAATCTTATCAACAAGTCCTGGTGGGTTACTATGAGCTCTTATTGCCATGCAGTTGTTAAACTATTCAGTACAAAATATTGGTTCCGTGATGTCCGCAACTATATTTAAAGGCACAATCGCAGAGGGTCTACAGACTTCTGCGATTAAAGTTATTCAACGATGAAAAATGTCAACGATGAACCGATGTTTTGTACTGAATAGTTTTTGAACTGAATGGATATAAGAGCTCATAGTAACCCCCCTGGTATTTATTAGTACCTACAGTGGTGGCCATATAATTAAGAACGCCGATATAAAGGGAAGATTTTTTCCAACTAAGATGCAAAACTAATTGTATGCATTTGTTTTTATTTCTCTCGGTATCGTAAAACATTTCCATATTACCACTGTATTCATTGATACACATGATTGGCTAAAAATCAATAGGCAAACTTTTTACACTACTTTTAAACAAAGTATTCCTTATTACTGGCTGGTCACGTAATTAAGAACGCTAAGTAGTTTATACCTTTATTCAAATTTAAATACAGAACACTGAGTCGATTTGTTACTGTTTGTATAATTTTGGCGCCATTACGTGCTGTAAAAGATTAAAGGTGATTGCTTCTTTAGAAAAAACAATGGGAAAAAATAAAAGTTGTGATAAATCTACAAGGGATGTAATAATAAAACTTCGCCGGAAGAATTGGTCTTATAAAAAGATAGCCGACCATCTGCAATGTTCAAAAACGATGGTTTTCCACGCTGTAAAGCATTTTACTACGTATCAAACTACTTCGAATGTTCCACGTGTACCTAAACAGAGAAAAACAACTCCTCGAGATGACCGAAACATCGTTCGTATGGCAAAACAAAATCCTTTTAAAGGGTCCAATGAGCTTAGAAAAGAATATTTTGGTGAAAACAACCCTTCAGCAATCTCAGCACGCACTATTCGAAGACGTAGAAGAAAAATTGCACGGTAGGATAGCAAGAAAGGTACCCATGTTAAAACTTTGCCACAGGCAAGCCCGGCTTGCATTTGCGAGAAAGTATGAAAACTGGACTGTGCAACAGTGGAAAAATGTACTTTTTTCTGACGAGACGAAGATAAACAGAGTATGTTCTGATGGAAAACGATATGTACGACGTCCCCCGAATACAGCATTCGACCCAAAGTACACGAAAGTTACATTAAAGCACGGTGGTGGAAATGTGAAAATTTGGGGTTGCTTTTCTGGACATGGTGTAGGACCTGTAAAGTTGATAGAAGGTAACATGGATCAGTTCCAATACAAAAATATACTGGAAGAAACAATGTTACCATACGCTGAAGACGTTCTACCGGTCATTTGGACATTCCAGCATGACAATGATCCAAAGCACACTGCACGCACCGTGAAGGAATTTCTTACAGCGCAATTAGTTTCTGTCTTAGACTGGCCTGCTAACAGTCCAGATCTAAACCCAATAGAGAATCTGTGGTTTGAAGTAAAGAAAAAGGTTTCAAATACAAAGTGTGGAAATTTAAGAGAGCTGTATGACGTTTTTTTAGAAGAATGGAACTCTATTTCTCTTGCGAAATGTCAAAAATTAATAGAGTCAATGCCTCGCCGGTGTAAAGCTGTAATTAAAAGCCGTGGATATGCTATTAACTATTAATTTTAGTTAAATATTTATTAAATTTCTTTTTATGTTTCCTGTGCTACATAATATTGTGATTTTTTAAATCTAAGTGTCATACAAAACAATTCCCGAGCAGTTAAATAAATCGTTCTTAATTATTTGTCCAGTTTCAGTACTATTTGAATGTGTTACTTTGATAAAATCAATAAAATGTGCAAAAAATAGTTAGCAATTTCATACTTTATTCTTAAGTCAGGTTGCTCTATTAATGTGACTATTATATAACATAACTAGTTGCTTCTCAGAAGGTACACATCTCTGTGTATGATACGATTTAAATAAAAAACTTCTAGAACTTCAAATCGTTCTTAATTATATGACCACAACTGTATGTATTACACTGTGTGTAGTTTTTAAATTAAGTTACTAGGTATTTTCGCTTTCCCAGTTTATTTCGATTAGTTACTCCATAAAAACGAACCAGCGAGCTTTGATAAGAAACATAAGTTCCGCGAGGATGTCCCTATTGGTCATTATGCGTCAGAAGGGTCCCTTCTAAATGCCATTAGGTATGCAGTTCTTCTACGATACCAATTACCCAACGATATTCTATGGACTGCGCAGCACGCAAGTCCAACTAGCAAAAATTCCACGCACGACAATCCGAGGAAAGTCACAGACCGACTTCCCCGGCCTCAGTGCAATGGCCGGAGTCAGCCCGAGGCAACCGCCTTCCTGATCGCGGTGTACCCTACGCAAGGTTAGTATGTCTTCCACAAAACAATCTAGGCCATATAAAACACAGCCATGTGTTTTCGTCAGCGCGTTCTAGGATTCTGCATGATTTATTAGTGACATCTAGTTTTGTACTGGTAAGTAATAGGGGGATAATACTGGCTGGTGATCATTTTCGCTGTCAAATTGCACATTTAAACTCCTTGGTCAAAAAAGAGGTGAGCGTTTCACGCGATTGAATTGAAATGCTCCGGGTCGCAGCCGCGGCCGGTGCGGTGGCCGTGTTGCTCTATGATGAGGTTGAGACGTTTTATCCCTTCGTAGGCAAACAAAATAATTTAGATTTTATAAAATTGGAGAGCTTATCAGCAGAAGGCACGCCTTTTTCTCCGAAGTTATTGGTAGAGTCTCAAAGGACCTCAAGACTTTTTTTTTTTTTTCAAGGTATATTTTAGGTGCCTATCTAAATGGAATAAATGATTCTGATTCATTATGGGTCCCATAATCGTAGGTGTGAAAATGAGTTCTTACTATAAAATATTGTGTTTGTGTTACAAAATCAAATAGAAAATAAATAATATTCAAGTATCGAAATCAAGAATCGAAAGTCGCCGATGTGGGAGAGAAGGCCGCGCGGCTGAAGTGGGATTGGGCCGGTCACATTTGCCGCATGCCCGACGAACTTTGGGCCAAAATCACCACGGCATGGAGCCCTAATACAGCCAGACGGCGCGGCGTCGCGGCAGACCACGCATGAGGTGGCGGGATAAACTGGACGCCTATGAGAGGGAATGGGAAACGGTTGCACAGGACCGTGGTGACTGGCGGAAGTAGGGGGAGGCCTTTGCCCATCAATGGGACAGTATGGGCTAATAGTAGTAGTAGAAGTAGTATCGAAATAAGTTTTCCTATAAAACTTTGGTGTGACCCTATTCATAGTTTTTGAATTTGCCGCGCTTTTTCGTTCTCTACTTTTGTTAGCCAGACTCTATCTTCAATACTACAAGGGCTGGCTTTAGAATATAGTAAGTTCAGGTTGACCCGGTATATTATTCTTATTGTAGTTTTTAGCTTGACGGTTGGATTGACTTTCCCCTTGATAATGGTACCAGGTTTTTTTAACCTTTCGAGGGAAGTCCCCTATATGTATGACAACTCGGACTATTGCCCCTCTTCCTCCTAGCCTCGTCTGCCACGCTCTACAATGTTAGGCCGGAGGGCTAAAGCGCTGCGTAGCCTATCCGTAGCAGCCAGAGCTTTAGGTAGGTACATTACTCGCGTTTTCTAGATGGTTGCAAGATATAGAGGGGGTTGCCTCTCCGTCCTTTTCCACCCCTAAATCCTTTCGCCATGGTTCCTTTCAATGTTTTTCTCTGATTTTGCCTCATGGTGTTAGTTTATTCCTCTGACCTGTATCAATGACATGACACGCGAGGCGCTTTAAACCACCAGTTGTTGCTACTTATATAAATAAAACGAAATCCTGGCCATGATAACATTTAATTTTCAAATATCCATAGGCATCATAAAACTGTCTCCGGATTCCATTGCTTCATCTCTAGATAGATTTCGAGTGTCGTTTCCTCTTGGGAGGTTCTTTGATGAGTATATTGGAGTCGCTGAAGGCCCTCCGTAGAGGCATGAGCTGCTGAGGGCCAGCCGTGGTGGCAGACTGCAGCTCGGAGGGCGGCCGGTTCAGGTAATACCCGTAGGGACCCATCTCACGACGCTGCCAGGGGTTGGTTGTGATCCTGGCGGCGAGAAAAGTTAGGAATAGTGGAAGCTAATACACAATTCTACTATCAAAGTTGGGAATTTCAGAAACAGTTCTGGATGACAAGTCTATTTAAAAAAACCTCCGACTATTTTATTTTTATTTTTTATACTACTTGAATGACGGAACAAGCAGATGGTCCACCTGATGTTAAGCGGTAACCTCTGCCTATGAACAGTGTATTACCACATAGGTCACGTCCACCTAGGACGTGCCCTATGTGGCATTGCACTGCCCCCGCCACCCTGATGAGACATAAAGATGAAAAGTCTCATGTGCCTGTTATTTCACCGGCACCCTTACCCTTCAAACCGGAACACAGCAATGCGAGCACTACTGCTTTGCGGCTGAAATAGGTATGGTGGTAGTACTTCCCCGGACGAACTCTTTCACAAAAAAACTCTACTACTACTAAATTGTATCCATTTTCTAACACCAGTTAACATAACAATAAAACAGCAATGAAATCGGAGCACCCGTTGCCCCTAGGGGCAACATGTCTTCCTTCCAAGATTCTGTTGGAAGGAAGACATGTCATGTCATCTTAATTTGACGTTAGGGCTCAAACAGAAAGTTCAAGTCTTGAGTTCCATTCAAACATTGTTGCGAGCTCATGATCCTAGAGACGGCTGTACCTACCAATTTATACCAAACATAGTTAAGAAGCATCTTGCAAACACCATTACCTATATCATAGAAAAAAACCGTAATTGAAAACGAGCACCCGTTTCGGAGCTACACGGCAACAAATAAACATACAGACACGCTATGCAACACATAGTTATAAAACCCTGTTTTCAGTCTGGGGTTTAAAAAGTTAGGATAAAAGATGGGGGATTCGTGGATTCTAACACGATTCTAGAATCAAAGTTGGGAATCACGGAAACAAACAATTCTTAAAGCAAAAGTTGGGAAGCCTAGATACCTACTTTACAAAAAATGTTTTGAATTTGGGAAAACTATTTTTAATTTCAGTCACCAGTCTGACTCTTCATCATCTTCATCAAACAAGCCTAGAGCAGGAGGCACAGACCATATCATCAGCGGCGGAGGCTCTGGTCGGGGGCGGGTGTGTATGTAGACCGCCAAGGGCGCCGCTCCACACACCCATATCACCCACTGCTGCATCACCTTCTGCGTTTCCATGGCGTCTAGGGAGAGTGGCGTGCTTTCAGGTCGCAGGTCTAGGAAGGCCTGGATGTAGAAAGTATCTAGGTTAGTGCTGGTGTTTGTCCCATACTGTGATTGTACCATCCATCTGTGAGCCGGTTAATATCCTCCATCCACTGTCTTTCCACGAAATTAAAAGTTTTTTTTATCTATCTTCTAGTCGGCTGCATCCGTCCTACACTGCGTCTTCATTGTCGCCACTTGTGGACTTTCCCCCTAATCTCTAACAGCAATACGAGTGCCTGACCTAGTTTAAAAGTGGTTGGATTCACTATACTCACTTTTAGTAGTAGAGCTTTTTTGTGAGAGAGTTCGTCCGGGGAAGTACTACCACCATACCTATTTCTGCCGCAAAGCAGTAGTGCTCGCATTGCTGTGTTCCGGTTTGAAGGGTATGGTCGCCCGTGAAATTATAGCCACATGAGACTTTTCATCTTTACGTCTCAGGGTGGCGGGCGCAGTGCAATGCCACATAGGGTGCGTCCTAGGTGGACGTGACCTATGAGGTAATGGACTGTTCATAGGCAGAGGTTACCGCTTAACATCAGGTGGGCAATCTGTATGTTCCGTCATCCAAGTAGTATAAAAAAAAATGCCATATAGGGTTCGTCCTAGGTGGACGCGACTTATAAGGTACCTAATGCAAAGGTACCAGAAAGGCCGAGGTTACCGCTTAGCATCAGGTGGGTCATCTACTTGTTGCGTCATTCACGAAGTCAAATAAATAAATACTCACAGTACTCACATCCTCATAGCAATATCCGATGAACAACTTGAGAACCTTCACGAGAATGACCCAGAAGTGCAAGCTGTAGATCACCATCCAGATGAACAGTAAATTCTAAAATTAGAATAGTGATTTCAGTGAATAGATTTGTAAACTGTCTACTATAGCTGCCCTGGCACTGACCTGCATTATCTGCTCCCACATCGGCACTCTTCGAAAGATGAACCTCCTGCCAAAGAAAAGTGTTTTTCAAATCAAGACTCTGCAATCTCCTCAAGAAATAAGAGCATACCTAGATAGATAGATTAACCCTTTATTGTACACCAAAAACTGAACATAATAGGACTAACTAAAAAAAAATATAGTAAAATGGGCGGGCTTATCGCTGAAAGCGATTTCTTCCCGGCAAACTTTGAATGGACAGTAATGAGCGAAGCAATAACGAACGGCGGTGCCAGAGTATAAATAATAACAATAACAATGATAGATAAATAAAATACAACGTTTACATAATATACTATAGTATAGAATCCTACTTAGCAATGATGAGCGTCCTCATCACCAGCCGAAAATAGGCCACTGATGAACATATGCCTCCCCAAAGGATGCCACGCTGAACGATCTAGAGCCGCCTTCATCGATCGACTCCTTGCGATCTTTAGATGGTCGATCCATCGAGTCGGCAGTCTTACCTACCCTGCGTCGTCCGGTACGTGTTCGCCACTCGGGAACAGTTATTCATGTTATAGAATTGAAACGATCGTGGTTGGGAATCATTTTAAATAAATAACGGCTTATTACCGTCGAACGCGGTCGCGGGCGGTGCTCATGATGAAGAGGCTTCTGAACTCAGTCTAAAAACGTCAGCAAAGTGACGAAATACAGTGGTAATAAGCTGTTATTTATTTAAAAAGTTATTCATGTTGCTCAATTACCGTTGTTCTGAGGGTGGGGGAAGGGGCCGATGGTCAGCAGTGTTGGGGATCACCTTTTTTTATACTACTTGGATTACGGAACAAGCAAGAGGCCCACCTGATGATGTTAAGCGGTAACCTCTGCCTATGAACAGTGCATTACCTCATAGGTCACGTCCACCAAGGATGCACCCTATGTGGCATAGCACTGCGTCCGCCACCCTGAGACATAAATGAAGTCTCATGTGCCTATAATTTTACCCTTACCCTTCAAACCGGAACACAGCAATGCGAGCACTACTGCTTTGCGGCAGAAATAGGTATGGTCGTAGTACTTCCCCGGACGAACTCATTCACAAAAAAACTCTACTACTACTAAAATCACACACCTAATCTACACCTAATCATCAGCCTGCATCAGTCCACTGCTGGACATAGACCTCTCCCAATGCGCGCCGTTTAGACCGATTTCCAGCTATCCCATACACTTTCTACCGGCTGATCGTCGCTCCACCTAGCCAGAGTGCGCCCCACACTACGTTTAGCATGACGTAATAAAAACAATGATAATGATGTTGGGGATCACCTGAATAACGCAGATATAAAGCGCTGCGCCAGTGCTGCAGCGCCTACAGCCCACAGCAACGTTGGCGTCACTGTGACATAGCTCTCCCCGCATTTTGCCCATTCAATCAGCTAGAAAGAAAGGTATTATCAATTTCACTAAACCTAAGTATGTATGTACTGGGTTGGTCTGTACCAAACGGCACAAAATTACATAACGGGGTTCTTTAAAAGGGGTGTTTGGAAATGTTTTAAGGGTCGGCAACGCGCGCGTGTGATGCCTAAAGTATTGCAGGCGTCCATTAGGCTACGATAACCGCTTACCAACAGTTGGGCCGTATGCTTGCTTGATACATTGGATGCATAAATAAATAAAGAATCAGTAGGTATCACAACTTCCACGTACCTACCTACCAAAAGGTGCCTCCACATGTTTGGCAAACCAAGGCAAACCTATGCAAACACAAACGTGTGGAGGGTGTTTTCGTAGGGTTGGGTGCGTTTGCGGTGGTTGTTGCCGAGATTCAGGAAATTTGCAGGAAACTGACGGAGTGTTGCAGCACAAATCAAAGAATTTTTAGCAAATTTCCTGAATTTCGGCAACAAACTACCGCAAACGCACCCAAACCTACGGGTCCATCAAACACTCTCCACACGTTTGTGTTTGTAGAGGTTTGCTTTGGTTTGCCATACATGTGGAGGCACCTTTTGGTACGTGGAAGTTGTGATACCTACTGATCGCACAAAATATATGCTTATGCACCTTTTGGTAGGTAGGTACATTTGCGATGCATCTTTTGGCATTAGAAACCAGTCAGCCACCAGGTGACGATGAAGGACATGTTGGAGAAAAATAGTCAAATGACGTCAGTTTTGGAATCTACCAGGAGAACCCTGCATTTGCAACCCGAAGGAATTAATCCACAAGAGATTTGCGTTTGCGACAAACGGCAAACTTGTGGAGGCGGCGGTCGTTGTATAAAGGTCATCTACATTTATCTAACGGTTACCTACCTGCTGCTGATTGGCGGTATAAAAAGTACTCACTTCATACCCTTCATCGTGAAAGAATTGGTTGAATGTCTGCAACATCGCAGAACTCAAGGCAATCGAAACATTGGCAGTATTGGTCTTGAATTTATTTTTATTTACAAAATAATTTAAATTTCTATATCACCATTAAAAAAATTGTCTATGGTCACCATGTTCAAAACTTCAAAATAACGTGTAGCCTTGTCAAATTAGACAAATTGAGTTTTTTAAATATAAACATTTTCTAGTGAAATTAATCCTGGAGTTCTGTACACAGAGGAAAAAATATACGTTGTTTTGGCATGGACGTATGAGGTCCATGGGTCCATGAGTTTTGTACGCACCAGTTCACGAACAAATAAATCGGTGGTTACCGTAACCAATCGTCAAAGTGACAGATAACGTATGAAAAAAAAAAGAGTTGGTTAAGCTAAACAGCCGTATAAACGTCCGTTAATGTGTTGGTGAAAATGCGTCTCACGAGAAAACAGCCGTTTTTTTTGATTTGGCATAGTTGTGCTATGTATGAAGCATAGGAGACCGCATTGCTCTAATGCGGTCTCCTATGCTATCATTAAGGTCTGAATAAAAGCCTTTTTAACCCCTAAAATGGCTTGTTTAAGTTTTCAGCAAAATTTGGCTGAGCTGTCGCCTGGAGGCGAAGGCTTTGGTATCAAAGAACAACGTAGGCACCTACAATAGGTTAGGCACACAGAGAAAAAAAAACACTGATGGGTCGGGGTGAGCGGTAGGGCCAGTAGCTGGTTTTTCTGATTTTTAGTCCTACAAGCATGGTTCTATGATTTTTCGTCGTAGTTTTAATAAATGCTATAGGTAGATAGATAGATTAACTCTTTATTGCACACAAATACAAAAACACACAGGTGCCCGCTTAACATCAGGTGGGCCATCGGCTTGTTCAGTCATTCCAGTACATCGAGCAACACGGAAAGGAGGCCTGCGTTGCTCGATGTTCCAGTAGTATAAAAAAACAAAAAAAAAACAGAAATACAAAACTTCTCCTTTTCATCACAAGACGAGCAGGCGTACGGCTCAGATATATTGTAGTTTTTGCGGCTCAGTACCATCCTTACCTCATTAGTATACCTTCTATTCGCACAAAACGTTTCAGTTCTACCTTTATAATGCGAACTGCTAAGGAGTGGAATACACTGCCGTCGTCTGTCTTTCCTGAAAACTATAATCTGGGTCTCTTCAAGTCTAGAGTGAATAGGTGCCTTCTAGACCTTTGTGCTCCATCTTCGGCCACATCGTCACTTACCAACACGCGAGATCGTGGTCAAACAAAGGCCTATATTTGAAAAAAAAAAAAAAAAACTTAATAACAAGAAATAACAGAAATGCACAATGAGCGGTCTTATCGCTTATAGCGATTTATTCCAATTAAGTTCAATTATTGTAAAAAAAAAACTGAATGAAACCGTGTCTGATTACTCTTGGCATTAATTACTTCTCCGAGACAGTAAGCGGGAGCGTGCGGTGATTGGTGGTAGGTACCTTACCTATGTTTGAAAGAATAAATCAACAGTATCAGATAATCAACATTATTTTATTGCATGATAGTAGGTTAACTTCACCTTCAATTTTACATATTTTTAGGACAGGTTTGATTAATTATTGAGGCAGTTTTGCAAAGCACCTCCGGGAGAATATCAGGCCTCGTTTGGTGTGGTTGGGCCAGAACTAGCAACGCAGGGGATCGATGAACCTCTACACAAGCATCTTGTCGACTGTGGAATTAATAAAAATATTGTGAGACATAATGATATACTGATATGTTGTCTACGGGACTAAAACTGTCGTACATCTGTTTAAACGTGAGGCGAAGTTGATGAACCTACGTGTGAGACAATTGATAAAGCTACGAGTATCTACCTAAGCCCTTATACCAAAAAAGAAACAACAGTGAAATGGGCATATATAGGCCGCTAAAATCTGTTCGCTATTTGCCCCCTTTCTGATTTTGTCTACAAATTGTTAAATCCGTATTAATTGTATATTTTAGGCGCTCTTGTTCCAGGGCGCTACAAGGATAGATAACGGAATATAGCTTCTGAAGAACCGGTGTTCTATCCGCTTTTAAAAGCTCTGTCGTTGTTGTTTTGTCGTCCGCCGGTATTTTATTGTTTTAAAAAGCTCCGTCGTTTTTTGTCGTCACTTGGTGCCGCATTATTTTTAGAAGGTCTGTCGTTGTTGTTTTGTTGTCCCATGGTGTCTTTTAAAGTTTTTAGAAGGTCTGTCGTTATTCTGTCGTCCTCCGGTGCCTTTTTATATTCTGCTATATCTAGTTATATCAATGGGTCTATTTTTACCACAGCAAAACAATGAGTACCTTCTACCTATACTCATATATATTTCATCGCAGGAACTGTATAGCTGGTATCTAACTACCAAGCTACTACATACAGTTCGTTATGTCTTACGCATCATAAAAATACTTATGTTTTTGTTGAAAAATATAATTTTCAAACCAAGCTTTCATGAAATTAGTGAACGAAACCGTGTGTTGATCAAAACGAGCCCAAGCGTTGCCAGGCAACTATTAATCATTGAGGAGTTCCATTTTCCTCCTGCTATCTCCATAATCAGATCAGAACCAGCTCAATCAGTTGTGTGGAAATGGTTTATAATTATGTAAGAAGATTTGTCCCCCACAGACAGCTAGGAAAGTAAGTTACATACAAATTTTATTAATCGTGAAAAATATCTAATTTCAATACAAGCTTGATAAAATTAGTTTTCGGAGCCGTGTGCTGACAAAAATTAGCCTAAACACGACCAGTTTACTATTATCCATCGAGGAGTTCCGTTGTCCACCATTAGATCCGCTCGCTGTCACCATAAAATTGAGTTGTTATCGGCACTTGACAGGTATGCAAAATTTTAGCTCAATCGGTTGAGGTTAACTGGTTCAAAATTCAGTTTCAAGATTATTCCCACAATAACTATACCTTCCCATATACCTACGGATAGTAACAGGTTAAGTTAAATAAAATTATTATTAATATTACAAGCTTTAAAAAAAGCTTGTAATATTAATAATAACAGCAGCCTTCCAAAAAGCATGCATTCCTGGAATTTATACGTTAAAAAACTGAAGTAGTTGAGCATAATATAGTATAAATCGATCTGCATTAACCTGGATATAGTTTCGGAGTTTCTCAATTGCGTCAACAGTCGTCTCGCTGGATTGTGCGAGTAGGCGGACCGATAGCTCCTTTCCCCGACGGCCCTCGCCTCTCGCCTGTGAGGTGCCTCCGTCGCGTTCTGCCACAGACACGCCAGACGGCGCTCCACTGACTTCCACTGAAGATTCCTCTCCCTTATGCAACGCGACTTCACTCTAGTAAACAACGTCATGCCTAAAGCTACTATTAGGATTGTTAGCATATCGTGAAGAAACCGACAAGTCTACAGGAGGGCATTTCTCGTACTTTAGAGATTAAGTCGAATTCGACATATGTCGAAACAAGATGGCGAATGTCGAATAAAATCTTAATTTGCTATTCTCGTGATGTCACAAATAGACATAAATCGAATACGATTTGATGGTTATTCTGACATTTTCATGTAATTTTTTTGTAGACATTCATGCTTCGGAATTATCTCTAATTTAGAGATAATCTCTAGAATCCGAGAATTGCCCTCCTGCTGATGCTGGAGCCCGCACTCGTTCAAATAGATGGGGTAAAAAATGATTCACCCGGTTGCTGGCTTGCCATAGAACCAAGATTCAGATCAGTGCCAGCCCGCAAAGCTTCGTGATTCGTGGATAACGGCCTGTACACTCTCGTAAGCTGAAGGTATGCCCAATTCCCGACAGTAAAACATTTAATTCTATCACAGGAGCAATTCAGATTCTCCAGATTCTTTGGTACTGGATTCGTCCAACCAAAAAGCTACTGAAAGTATTATTTGAAGGCAGTAGTAAAGCATTACGTATTAGGTTCCGTGTTCGGCTCGAAGCCTGTCAGGCGTCGATGGACGGTACCGACGAAGCTGCGCACGCGCCGCATGGCCGATCGCACCGTGCGCGCCGACCGCGCCTGCAGCTCCGCTTGCCTGCCGCCACCAGCACACACATATCAAATAAGGTTGCTTGTTGGAAAGAACACATACCTACCAATCTGCATTTTGATGTTGTACCAAATTAATGAAATCATACTAATTAATTAGTGTAGTACCTACAGTTATTCATTGCGGTGTTCTGACGAATATACGTAAAGTCTCCGAGGGTGGGGGGAGCTGGGAGAGGGGGGGGGATCCTAGAACTAACGAAGAAACAAGTCCAAGAGAATATCAGCAATAGCAAGATTCCTAGAGCTTTATCGCTAGGTATAACTAGCTTCAATAATATCAGTTATTCATTAATCCTGGGTTACTGTAAGCTCTTAGGGTGTCGCGAATGCGAAGCTACTATGTAGGTATACCTAGGTAACGTTAAACCTCTAACAACACAACCGAACAGGTAGGTAGGTGCGCGCACTTATCGGCGTCGCGCGCTCTCAGCATTGGCCGACCAGAAGTCTTGCGAGCAACATCGTATCAGTAAGTGAGCTTTGAAATATCAGATATAAGATGTACATGCATTGTTTTACCAGATCTTAATATGTGTATTTGTGTACCAGTTATTGCCGATGCGTTCGGGCTGTTTGCGAACAGAGACCAGTATCAGATCAATCAGGATCAGGTAGACCAGTATCAGATCAACCAGTATCAGATCAACCAGGATCTGATAGACCAGTATCAGATCAACCAGGATCTGAAATACCAGCATCAGATTAACCAGTATCAGAACCAGACCAGTTAAGCGAGGTTCGGGGTGGCTATAGGGGAGGATGGAGGCCACAGGGGGGCGATTCCCCCAAAACTTACGATCAGTATTCAGTATCTATCAGAGAATCAGTTGAAACCAGTAAGAAAATTATCATTGCATACTTATGCATCAGTTCAGACATTCGTCGTACCTCGTAGTTATATAGGTACTTGGCGACATGGTGGAGTATGCAGCAAGGGATATTTTATTTGCATACAAAAGTAAGTGATCACAATCCGATCATTTGATAAAAATAATGTGGGTAGTTTGGTGGTTATTTTTCCGTGCAATTCACTATCACCGTATTGAAGCGGTAGCTTGCAAAGAACAGATCATGGTAATGATAAAAATCAACTTATGTTTTAGAAAATTCAGTTCAGTGTTTTTAGATAGCATTAACCCGTTGATCGCCACGGTCATCTAAAACCCAAATCGTGCTATCGATTTTCGGAGTCATAACATGAAGTTATATTAAAAAATAATGTTTACAGTTTTATTTAGGTATGATCAATATACATACAATGTACGATCAATACAAATGCGTAAAAATTTGTTGGGTACAAATGATTGATTTTAATGGATTGCACTACGTGCTAGCTTCCATTAAAGTTACAGATGGATGTTTATCAGATTAGATTATCATTTTATTTTAAAATGAACCTACCACAAATCAACACTTTTGCAGTATTTTGCATAGTTTCACTATTAGTAAATTGGGAATTGAATTTTGTTCAAGATTTTCGTATCTACGGGATTTTTATTTATGAAGATATCAGTTTCCGATTTTGCTTTTGAGTTCATGTAGACAGTACCTACCTACAGTAAGTAGTAAGTAATAGTAGTAATAAGCACTGTACTTATTCAGTATGGGCACAGAATAAATAATAGTAATAAGAGACGTTCTCCAAACACGTTTTAAGTTAATTTATGACCCTGTTCCGTCATACCTAAACTCAGATCAGTGTGCACTCAAAAAATTCTCAGAAAATTATGCTAACTTTGGTAAACTAGAACTGACCCGGTTCAAATTGAAAGGTGCAAATGAGAGGTTTTTCTCAGAAATTTACAGTTATTGCAAATTGATTATAGAACTTGGGGTTGTACAAATCAGTTTGTACACATCGATTCAAATTCAGGCCGATGATTTAGTATCAGAAAGAGACGTTTTTGTTGAACGCAATGACCGTCGAAGACGTGCAACAGTTAGAAACAGTAGCGAAAACCTTAACATTACCAGCAAGTTACCAAGAATGGAGTTAACCAAATATAGCGAAGTGCTCAAGTGGTACCAATTTTTAAATAACAGCAGAAATATCAGTAAAGTCGACAAGCTTTCAATCCGTTCTTGAAGGTTTTGCAAAACAGGCTATCAAAGGGTTAGACACAAAGAACAAAAACTAGTATAGCTGTCAAAACAGAACGGTAAATCTGCTGCAATTATTGATGCCCATTATGTGGCAGGCACTATATCCAATCAAAATAGCAGCAACAAATCAAGTTAAAGTTAACAGGCACGTTCTCAATGTAATTGAGAGACACCTAGGAGTACTCAGCTTATTAGTGGAAAATTTCAATGGTAATACCTTAGAGTAATGATTATTGAAATAATTCCAGAAGACTTAATATGAATTGAGAATGAAGATGACCAGTGAAGACGAGAAAATAGACAGTAGATACTAACAAATTTTAAGAGTATTTTTATCAGCTAAAGCAGCATCAAACAGACTGAAGAAAGATACCATAGTTTCGAAGGATAAAGACACGACAAACGATGATGGCAAGGATATTACTCAAAAGTTTACATCAGGTTCTTTACATGTTAGTGCATATAAAGTAATCAGCGTAGATTTACGATAGAAAAGATAAGCCTAAATTAGATAACACACACATGTATACATACATACACGCCTTTGTCCCGAAGGGGGTAGACAGAGCCTCGACAGGCCTCTATTCACCGTGGTTTGCGCCATCGTGGGAGTGTTGACGTGACGGGTGGTGAGCTCATAACCGCCGTTGCTTCCCACGACTGAAACGGCTACCACTTTCTTTCAGTAATAGCTAGCAGCCAGGACAAATCTTATACCAGCGAATCTTTCTAACGAGTCCGGGTAATCCCTTAGTCGATAAAAAACAGTTCAGTAACTCTCAATCACCGTCGAAAGGACTACAAGAAATCTCAGACAGAACTGATGAGCCACCTAAAAATAAATTTAGCAAGTGTATATTTTGTGGACCGGATCATTATTATGACGTATGTACTAATTAATACCAACTTGTGTTCCTAATGCAAGTGTTTCAGACACGGAGTCGAAACATCTGGTATGTAGAATTTTACTTGATTGCGGTAGTCAACGCTCTTATATATCAGGGTGTATCGCTAACTCAGTAAAATAACCTATCTCTGAGAAAAACAATTTGTCGATATTTACGTTTGGAGCTAAATCAGGACATCAAATTGAAAAACCCGTCGTAAACTTTAAAATCATGACTTGATCTGGCGTTACACGGCTTCTACATGCAAACGTAGTACCTAATTCTACACAAGGTATACAAAACGAACACCAGTTTTACAGACACAGACACGGTACCAGTGATATTAGACTGAAAGACCTTACAATGGTAGACAAAGGTTCATGTGGTAACAAGATAGACATTTTGATTGGTAATTACATTATCACTAGTTTATGTCGCATGAAAGGTTCTCAGTGCCTCAGGATCATTATATAGTTAATACAGATTTTAGCTGAGTGTCATCGGGCCAAATCAGAGAGATCGTTACCAGTTCAGATCAGCTAACCGTATTGACTTACTTCCAATCAGATGGGGTCATAAATTGAGCGGAACCGATCTTCCGTTAAAGATAGATGATGTTAAAAGAGAATGGGATCTCAAATCGATAGGTATTACCGATTCCCTCAAATTCGTCGCGATGAAGAAGCAACAAGACAGTATAACGAGACCGTATCAATACAAGGACAACAGATACCATGTTCAGAGGCCGTAGACTGAATCGCTGCTGAGACTTGCTTGGGGTCGTCTCAATTGTTTATTACTAAATAGTACAGAGCTCAAAGCCCACGACCAGGTCATTCAGGAACAATTACAGAATGGGATCACGGAAAAGCTACCAGATCCTATTACTATCCTAGAGTACCATGCGTTCATAAATGCCACATCACAACGTTCATAGTCAGGATAAGTCAAAAAAAACTTCGTGTTGTCTTTGACGCATCGCGTCTTTGGTAATCGAAGTCTGAATGATTGCTTATGAACGAGCATTAGGACCATTGATGTTAGAGGACCTGACTGGTTTGTTGATTAGATTCAGAGAACATCCTATAGGCATAGTAGCAGATGTGGAAAACAGGCTTGAAAGGCTTTCTTACAGTTAGGTCACCAAGATTTGGATATAGATGTAACACGATTCCTTTGGTAAAGACATAAATTGTGAAGCTCACTCAAATGATGTTCTGCACTTGCGTTTTTGTCACGTCCCGTTTGGAGTAATATCAAGTTAGTTTCTGCTGAACGCAGTGATCAGGATTCAATCAGTTTCGATCAGGTAATGAGGTCAAACAGCGACCTTGTGAAACAAATAGCGGAAGTATATGTGATGATAACATAGTAACAGGCGCAAAAACAAGCTCAGATGCACAAAGCATTTACAGGACATCCAAAAAATCATTTGACCATGAATTTTCGTGAGTTAATTAAAATTCACAGGAACAGATTTCTTCCATACAACATAAATTTCAAACTATGGAACACAAACATGTAAAAGTGCTAGGCTTGATGTGGGACATTCATAATGAACATCTTTATTTGAAATCTAATTTCAAAATTTCAATGATGATGATTTAGACACAGTCAGACAAAACTAGACGTATTGAAGACCAGCTTCAGTTTATAACCCCTGTGGTCTCGCAGTGCCAGTTGTACTACCAGCAAAGCTGCTCTTTCAGAGATTATGGAACAAGAAAGTTAAGTGGGATATTAAATTGAATGACAAAATACTCATCAAATGGCAACAGATACCATCTAAATTTGATTATGTTAAGAATATTCACATCAATCATTATTACGCACAAAGTTTAAATAAATTCAAAGTCAGTGATCAAATCGAATATGAATTGCATTGCTTTACAGATTCCTCTATTAAGGCGTATGCAGTGGTCATTTATTTTCGCAGTTCTTTACACATTTGCCAATCTCATTATTGGCAAGTCTAGATTAGTACCGTTCAACTACCAAAATAACTTGCAAATCTCAAGATTACATTTCCTAGGCGTACTCATTGGGTGTAGACTTATAATCTACGTAAAGAAGTTATTGCGCCTAAAAATCAAAGCACAATTCCTGTGGACTGATAGTCAAATTGTTTTGTGCTGGAACAAATCAGTCAAGCTTCTTACGCCGTTCATTTCACGTCGGATCAGTGAGATTAGATGGAACAAAACCATGAAAATCAGATATATGACGACCAAACATAACTCGTCAGATGTAGGCAATAGGGCAGATAGAGTAGATTCTTACCGTAGATGGCTCAAACGTAATGATTTTTCGACGAGAGATTCAGAACGAAGGCCTGCTACGTATTGTTATAGTACGGATAAAGATCAGAGAAAAACTTCTTTGGCCGGGGAGGATCTTACGAATAAAATGCCTACAGATAATATAACCAGAACAGATAACCAGGTAACCAATGATAACAAATAATCTCCAACACTCTAACAATGAACAAACAATAATAATAAAACAAAATCAGACTGAATATTTCCCTAAATAAATTTGAAGGTATAACAACCAGGTATCAGGTCGCTTCAATTACAACGACCAGAATGTAGTAATCAAGTGTAAAAGCAGATTTAGATACACAGATTTGTCACGCAATCAGAAAGAACTAATAAAACATAGAAATTATTGTAATTTACAAAGCATTTCTAATTAGTACAGGTAATTAAGGCTGTCTTAAATACAAGACCCCAGAGGACAGTAGGTGTTGATCTAGAATATGTATTGATTCCTCAAGATTTTCTTCGTGTGCGGACCAGTGACAAAACAGATAGTGACATTTTACAATCAGCTACAGTAACTAAATCTTGGATTGTAGTTAACAGAGCAACAAAGCTAGCAGTCAGTTTCAGACATTTCAGTTAAGATCAGACAGTAACAGGGCACACTGGAAGGTTGGAAAGAAAGCAGAGTAGATAAGAGGTTTAGAAGAACAGGTAGCTCAGGCATCAGGCATGGTATCAGAGTAACCAGAGTAAGATCATCATCAGATTCTGTAGAAGTGTAGACCCCCGAATCGAACAACCAGTAACAGTCCAAATAAATCAGCCACGCAGAAGTAATGGCAATTCTGCGGAAGATCAAGTCGACTTACTTTTGACTATTAATGAAACCGGAACGCCGGAATAACCAGCACTTGATACCAGACAGAAAGAGACCAATCAGGGCTTCGGCAGCCAAAGATAGGAAGAAAGTTAAGGAGTGGCCGTCCTAGTTAATGATCAGATTGTCTCACCAGTAAAATAATGTAATCAGACTTGTATATTATCTATTCAGAATCAGTTTAACTGTGATAATATTGATTATATGGTCAAATAAATCGTAATATCAAGATGCGGTCGATCTACAAAGTTTGCATTTGGTCATAACACCAAACACGACCGCAAACAACTTCAGATCAAGTGGTAGACTGGCTGGCGTTGGCACCGAAAGGTTGGCCGAAGTTTTACGCGTCTTCCGCTGTTCTAGTATTATTTTTTCGTATCAGCTTTTATTAATGTTCTTTGGGGGCAGTGTCGCGAATGCGAAGCTACTATGTAGGTATACCTAGGTAACGTTAAACCTCTAACAACACAACCGAACAGGTAGGTAGGTGCGCGCACTTATCGGCGTCGCGCGCTCTCAGCATTGGCCGACCAGAAGTCTTGCGAGCAACATCGTATCAGTAAGTGAGCTTTGAAATATCAGATATAAGATGTACATGCATTGTTTTACCAGATCTTAATATGTGTATTTGTGTACCAGTTATTGCCGATGCGTTCGGGCTGTTTGCGAACAGAGACCAGTATCAGATCAATCAGGATCAGGTAGACCAGTATCAGATCAACCAGTATCAGATCAACCAGGATCTGATAGACCAGTATCAGATCAACCAGGATCTGAAATACCAGCATCAGATTAACCAGTATCAGAACCAGACCAGTTAAGCGAGGTTCGGGGTGGCTATAGGGGAGGATGGAGGCCACAGGGGGGCGATTCCCCCAAAACTTACGATCAGTATTCAGTATCTATCAGAGAATCAGTTGAAACCAGTAAGAAAATTATCATTGCATACTTATGCATCAGTTCAGACATTCGTCGTACCTCGTAGTTATATAGGTACTTGGCGACATAGGGTGCCTTCACATTAGGTCGCCAGTAGTGCAGTCGCGCTGCTACTTCTATACTAAAAACAGCAGCGCGACAGCCGCGCGACACGTGTTTTCATGCTGCCGCGCTGCTGCCGCACTACTGGCGACCTAATGTGAAGGCACCCTTAGAGCGATTCAATTAAAAAACTATTCAGTAGATACTTTTTTTATGATGTAACAAGCAGTGTGGCCCATCTGATGCCTCCGTCTACAACAATGCATAGGTCACGTCCACCTACGACCCGCCCTACGTGGCATTGCCCTGCGCTTGCCACCGAGACATAAAGATGAAAAGCCTCATGTGCCTGTAATTTCACCGGCACCCATACCCTTCAAACTGGAACACAGCAATGAGAGCACTACTGCTTTGCAACAGAAACAGGTATGGTGGTGGTACTTCGTTTGGACGGATTCTGTCACAAAACAGCTCTTCTTTTTTTTAAATCTAAAATAGGCTTGCGTTTGTATACATCTCATCTGACGGGAAGCGATGATAAGGCCTATTTCAGCACGCTCAGCTAGAAGAAGCCTATTCACTCTTCGTTTGAAGATGCCCTTGTTGTATGATAAAGGGAATTAAGAAGCCGGAAGAGAGTTCCAGGCCTTTGCTGTCCGCATGATGAAAGAGTTTGAGAAACGGTTTGTACGCGACGGTGGTAAGTCGACAACAAAAGGGTGAAACGCTCAACCAGAAACAAAATAAACTATACATGCAGCGTTAATATAGAAAAAAAAAATAAGGCTCTGTCGCATAATGTCTTCATCGAAATGAAAGTTCATGCAACGAAAGGGAGTGTCAAATTGTAAACCGATGCTAACCGATCTATATCATTTTTGAACTAAATATTAGGTCATGGAACGGGTTCTGATATTTCTCTGGCAGGTACTCGTACCTACAAACAAGTGTCGGTACCAACCACTGCTCCAGATACGGCATGTTGAACTGCTGGCAGTAGTTCTTGCGCACGTAATCCGCGTAGCACAGCGCGAGGAACCAGCAGAGCGTTATGTGAATCTGAGGCTGCTGCGTGCGTAGGAACCGCGTTAGGGGTCCGAGAGCCACCATCTCTGGGGAGCCTCCGAGGAGGCCGGCGGTCGTCATCTCGAGAAGCATGTTCGGACTCTGAAAGAAGATTGGTGGAATCACAGGCTGTTGTTTACCATATTTATGGAGTTCTTGAAAAATAATCTGTAAATACAATGTTCAATTTGAAAACGCACGTTACGCCTGTAGATATGATTCACGAGGATACGTGGATAATTAAAAAGTTATTATGAAGAAGTACTTACATCTCTAATGAGTGTATCCAGATAATACTGAAAGAACCGCATGGAACAGACCCAGAGGTGAATCATCAGCGCGAGCATCCCCAGCACCATGGTTGACTGAAATATGTAGGTGGTCATAATTTAAAGGTTGAGCAAGTTCACGCCAAGGTTATTCGTAAAGAACTATAGTAAAAATATTTGCACTAGCTATTATTATAAGCAGGTACCTTATCACCTATAGGTAGTTAAAGAGACTTTCAAATTGATCCTTGAGTTTTTTCAGATGTGTTCATAAAGCTACTAAGGTAGGAAATCAAATGTTTCAAAATTCGATTTATACAAGCAGTCTATTCCAGCTATTAGATATTAACAAAGTCGCCCACCACGAAGAGAATAGCCTGAGCGTGAACAAGAGAGCTCGTTGTAAACGAAGAGAGGGTAGCGACGACGCTGGTGAATACTACGGTCCTCGGATCCACGCCCTACGCATCCCGTTGCAGCTCAGATGGTAAGAAAACCTCAAATCTAGCGAACCTGCTGCTGTTTTACGCGCAGAAGCTAATGTTACTTTCTGCGGGTGCTACGGTTCGAAATTCAGTCTGTTCACTGGCTTCATCATCATACACTTTTCACTAGAAACGGGATATTTACCATGATTTTTGTGTTTTAAATGTTCCCGATATTTCTGGACAGTTGCATGCGCCATGATCACGGGAGAACTAACTAAAGTCTTTGCAAGTCTTTCCCGTTTCTAGTCGTTTCGTTTCGTATGAGGTAGTGCTGGCCTCTGGTGTCGGAGTTTGTCAAGCCGCCCGAGGGCCTCTGACATGGTTTATCGACTGCTATTAATCAATAACAGCCGGGACCGACAGCTTAACGTGCCCTCCGAAGCACAGAGCGATCGAAAACGTTTCTAGTGAAAAGTATGTACATAGCCATGAGAGTTTCATCATCATACTATAGCAAATTCTGCAATTTGCTGGGCCTTCAATCACCGCCAGGTATACCATGGGTACCAATCTCTCGTCCGTGTTCATGGTTACTGTTGTTGACCCACCGCACTGTCGAGCAACCCGGATATCATAGGAATATACGATTTTAATGAGGTCCTTACAACCAAAGTCTTTTCCAGCAATGAGACATTGATATGGTCGCCAACCACGAAGAGCGAGGCCTCCAACTCGTTGAAGAGGAAGAGCGCGGCGGCGCTGGCGAACACCGCGGTTGGGCCCACGCCCCACACCTCGCCGTTGCAGCTTAGCCATAGAGCGAGCTGTTCAATGTGGGAGTTGCATAGGTTCTGAAGCAAATTATAGTAGAATTAAATGAATAATTGTTTGCATAATTTAGATCTGGAAATGCCTGGAAATCTCTGAATCGATTCCGGAGTCAGATGGGCCGCTGCAGGTATAATTTGGTTAAATGGGGGTATTTCAACGATGCACAATGTGACTGTGGATGCACTCCAATGACTATGCCTGTCTTTGTCTATTGTGCACACTAAATGACTTGTGCGAACCCACTGAAAATGCTGTCAAAGTGGCTAAGTTCTTGTCTAAAATTATTTAATTAAGAGAACCAAAGAGACGAAGACGAAAAAGTTTACAAATCCAGGTTCAGTCTCTAATTTACTACCTTATTATACTTCAGACTAAAGACGCAAACTTTTTATTGCCTTTGTCTTCAGCATATCCTTTCAACAAATATCAGCAAAACTGCAAAACTGCAACTACAAAATTCAAATGTTGCCCACTTACGCAGCTTGCATTGAAGCTCACAGTTTTGTCCGCCATACACGCGATGGCAGTCTCATATAAGCACGTCTTCCTATCCTAAACATCTTCAGTTCCCCTTCTCATGGATACTACTCTGTTACACGTAAAATTTCCTTTTTTGTAGTTTTCCTGATTTATATGTGATCAAAGAATTTTTACCTAGTTTGTTGTCATAAATATTTTGTAATGTCAGAATTGTTATTTGGATTGCCAAAATCAGGCAGGCTTTGACGTTCTCTTTTTTCTTTTATTTAGAAAATGTAGGTTGTATTGGTTAGTTGAGCCAACCCCCAACCCGCACAAACTGAACAACAGCCAAGGAGCTGAAAGATGGGTTCTCGCCCCGAATGGTTCAGGAGACCGACGAATATGTCGTTAACAAGCTCACTAGGGAACAGGTAGTGTTTTTATTTACAGGCATTTACTGCAATCAGGCAAACCTGTCGCCAAGTACCTATATAACTACGAGGTACGACGAATGTCTGAGCTCATGCATAGGTATGCAATGATAATTTTCTTACTGGTTTCAACTGATTCTCTGATAGATACTGAATACTGATCGTAAGTTTTGGGGGGAATCGCCCCCCTGTGGCCTCCATCCTCCCCTATAGCCACCCCGAACCTCGCTTAACTGGTCTGGTTCTGATACTGGTTAATCTGATGCTGGTTAATCTGATGCTGGTATATCAGATCCTGGTTGATCTGATACTGGTCTATCAGATCCTGGTTGATCTGATACTGGTTGATCTGATACTGGTCTACCTGATCCTGGTTGATCTGATACTGGTCTCTGTTCGCAAACAGCCCGAACGCATCGGCAATAACTGGTACACAAATACACATAGTAAGATCTGGTAAAACAATGCATGTACTGATAACTGATATTTCAAAGCTCACTTACTGATACGATGTTGCTCGCAAGACGTCTGGTCGGCCAATGCCGAGAGCGCGCGACGCCGACAAGTGCGCGCACCTACCTACCTGTTCGGTTGTCTTGTTATAGGTATAACGTTAGCTAGGTATACCTACATAGTAGCTTCGCATTCGCGACACTGCCCCCAAAGAAGAACATTAATAAAAAGCTGATACCAAAAGATAATACTAGGACAGAGCGGAAGACGTGTTACATGACGGCCAATTTTTCGGTGCCTAAATCGTACTTTAGACACCAATGCCAGCCAGGCTATCACTTGATCTGAGCGCAAGCGGTTGTGTTTGGTGTTATGACAAAAAGCTAATTTTGTAGATCGACCGCATCTTGATATTTATATCTATGCTGATATGACTTATTTGACCATAAATAATCAATATTATCACAATTAAGCACGATTTAACTGATTCTGAGTAGATAATATACAAGTCTGATTAAATTATTTTACTGGTGAGACAATCTGATCATTAACTGGGATGGCCACTCCTTAACTTTCTTCCTATCTTTGGCTGCCGAAGCCCTGATTGGTCTCTTTCTGTCTGGTATCAAGTGCTGGTTATTCCGGCGTTCCGGTTTCATTAATAGTCAAAAGTAAGTCGACTTGATCTTCCGCAGAATTGCCATTACTTCTGCATGGCTGATTTATTTGGACTGTTACTGGTTGTTCGATTCAGGGGTCTACACTTCTACATAATCGTGATTAACTCTGATCGTGGGATCATTCTGGTCTGGTAATGGTACTGTACCCTGATTCTCAACTTCTAGTGGAAATAAATGGCCTATTGAACAAGTCAATGCTTCTTCTGATGATGATCTTACTCTGGTTACTCTGATACGATAACTGATGCCTGAGCTACCTGTTCTTCTAAACCTCTTATCTACTCTGCTTTCTTTCCAACCTTCCAGTGTGCACTGTTGCTGTCTGATCTTAACTGAACTGTCTGAAACTGACTGCTAGCTTTGTTGCTCTGTTAACTACAACCCAAGATTTAGTTACTGTAGCTGATTCTAAAATGTCACTATCTAAGGTTTGTTTTGTCGCTGGTCCGCACACGAAGAAAATCTTGAGGAGTCAGTACATATTCTTGCTCAACACCTACTGTCCTCTGGGGTCTTGTATTTATGACAGCCTCAAGCACCTTTACTAATTAGAAATGCTTTGTAAATTAAAATAATTTCCGAGTATTATTAGTTTTTTCTGATTGTGTGACAAATCTGTGTATCTAAATCCACCTTTACACTTGATTACTACATTCTGGTCCTTATAATTGTAGCGACCTCGACAAATCGGTTGTGATCCCTTTTTTATTTAGGTAAATATTTAGTCTGAATTTGTATTATTATTTTTGTTTATTCATTGTTAGAGTGTTGAGGATTATTTGTTTCCATTAGTAACCTGGTTATCTGTTCTAGTTTTATTATCTGTAGGCATTTTATTCGTAAGATCCTCCCCGGCCAAACAAGTTTTGCTCTGATCTTTATCCGTCCTATAAGAATACGTAGCAGGCCTTCGTTCTGAATCTCTCGTTGAAAAATCAAGACCTTTGAGCCATCTAGGGTAAGAATCTACTCTATCTGCCCTATGGCCTACATCTGACGAGTTAAGTATGGTCGTCATTTATCTGATTTTCATGGTTTTGTTCTATCTAATCTCACTGATCCTACGTGAAATGAACGGCGTAAAAAGCTTGACTGATTTGTTCCAGCACAATACAATTTGACTATCAGTCTACAGGAATTGTGCTTTGATGTTTAGGCGCAATAACTTCTTTACGTAGATTATAAGTCTACACCCAATGAGTACGCCTAGCAAATCTTGAGATTTGCAAGTTATTTTGGTACTTTAACGGTACTAATCTAGACTTGCCAATAATGAGATTGACAAATGTGTAAAGAACTGCGAAAATAAACGACTACTGCATACGACTTAATAGAGGAATCTGTAAAGCAATGAAATTCATATTCGATTTGATCACTAACTTTGAATTTATTTAAACTTTGTTCGTAATAATGATTGATGTGAATATTCTTAACATAATCAAATTTAGATGCTATTTGCCATTTGATGAGTATGTTGTCATTCAATTTAATATCTCACTTAACTTTCTTGTTCCATAATCTCTGAAAGAGCAGCTTTGCTGGTAGTACAACTGGCACTACGAGACCACAGGGGTTATAAACTGAAGCTGGTCTTCAATACGTCTAGTTTTGTCTGATTGTGTCTAAATCATCATCATTGAAATTAGATTTCAATTAAAGATGTTCATTATGAATGTCCCACATCAAGCCTAGCACTTTTACATGTTTTTGTGTTCCTTAGAGTTTGAAATTTATGTTGTATGGAAGAAATCTGTTCATGTGAATTTTAAATTAACTCACGAAAATTCATGGATAAATTGTGAAATGATTTTTTGGATGTCCTGTAAATGCTTTGTGCGTCTGAGCTTGTCTTCGCGACTGTTACTATGTTATCAACACGTATACTTCCGCTATTTGTTTCATAAGGTCGCTGTTTGACCTCATTACCTGATCGAAACTGATTGAATTCTGATCACTGCGTTCAGCAGAAACTGACTTGATATTACTCCGAACTGGACGTGACAAAAACGCAGTGCAGAACATCATCTGAGTGAGCTTCACAATTTATGTCTTTACCACATGAATCGTGTTACATCTCTATCCAAATCATGGAGACTGTAAGAAAGCCTTTTCCCCGTCTGCAACTATGCCTATAGGATGTTCTCTGAATTTAATTATCATCCCAGTCAGGTCCTCTAACCTCAATGGTGCTAATGCTCGTTCATAAGCATTCATTCAGACTTCGATTATTCGCAGTCTTAGCTGGCATCTCATAGACAATACGAAGTTTTTTGACCTATCCCGACTATGAACGTAGTGATGTGGTAAGTAATTAACGTATGGTACTGCGGGATTGCGGAATAGTAGTATCTGATAGCTTTCCTATGATCCCATTCTGTAATTTTTCCTGATCCTGAATTACCTGGTCATATGCTTTGAACTCTGTATTATCTAATAAATGTTTAGTAAACAATTGAAACGACCCCAAGCTAGACCTAAATTATAAGGAAGTCTCGGCAGTAATTCATTCTACGGCCACTGAACATGGTATATGCTGTCCTTGTATTGAACAGTCTTAATAAACTTCTTGCTATAATCTCATTGCTTCTTCATCGCGAGTGGATTTGAGTGAATCTGTAATACCTATCGGTTCGAGGTCCCATAATCTCTTAACATCATCTATCAACAACGGAAGATCTGGTTCGTTCAATTTATTATCAAATACCTCATCTGATCAAAGAACATCGGAAGTGAGTCAATACGGTTAGCTGATCTGAACTGGTAACGATCTCTCTGATTTGGCCCAATGACACCCAGCCAAAATCTGTATTAACTATGTAGCGATCCTGAGGCACTGAGAAACTTTCATGCGACATAAACTAGTGATAATAGTAATTACTAATCAAAATGTCTATCTTGTTACCAAACGAACCATCGCCTGCCATTGTAAGGTCTTTCAGTCTAATATCACTGGTACCGTGTCTGTGTCTGTAAAACTGGTGTTCGTTTTGTATACCTTGTGTAGAATGAGGTACTACGTTTGCATGTAGAAGCCGAGTAACGCCAGATCAAGTCATGATTTTAAAGTTTACGACGGGGCTTTCAATCTGATGTCCTGATTTAATCTCCAAACGTGAATATCAACAAATTGATTTTCTCAGCGATGTCTAATTTTAGTGAATTAGCAACAAACCCTGATATATAAGAGCGTTGACTACCGCAACCAAGTAAAATTCTACGTTACAGCTGTTTCGATTCCGTGTCTGAACCACTAACGCTAGTTGGTATTAATTAGTATATGTATACGTCATTATAATGATCCTGTCTACAAAATATACACTTGGTATATTTATTTTTAGGTGGCTCATCAGTTCTGTCTGAGATTTCTGGTAGTCTTTTCCACGGTGATTGTGAGTTACTGAACTGTGTTTTATCGACTAAGGGATTACCCGGACTCGTTAGAAAGATTCGCTGGTATAAGATTTGTCCTGGCTGCTAGCTATTACTGAAAGAAAGTGGTAGCCGTTTCGGTCGTGGGAAGCAACGGCGGTTATGAGCTCACCACCCGTCACGTCAACACTCCCATGATGGCGCAAACCACGGTGAATAGAGGTCTGTCGAGCTCTGTCTACCCCCTTCGGGACAAAGGCGTGTATGTATGTATGTATATATACATGTGTGTGTTATCTAATTTAGGCTTATCTTTCTGTCGTAAATCTACGCTGATTACTTTCTATGCACTAACATGTAAAGAACCTGATGTAAACTTTTGAGTAATGTCCTTGCCATCACCGTTTGTCGTGTCTTTATCCTTCGAAACTATGGTATCTTTCTTTAGTCTGTTTGATGCTGCTTTAGCTGATAAAAATACTCTTAAAATTTGTTAGTATCTACTGTCTATTTTCTCGTCTTCACTGGTCATCCGCATTCATACTAAATTAAGTCTTCTGGAGTTATTTCAATAATCATTACTCTAAGGTATTATCATTGAAATTTTACCCTAATTAGCTGAGTACTCCTAGGTGTCTCTCAATTACATTGAGAAGTGCCTGTTAACTTTAACTTGATTTGTTGCTCCTATTTTGATTCGATATAGTGCCTGCCACATAATGGACATCAATAATTGCAGCAGGTTTACCGTTCTGTTTTGACAGCTATACTAGTTTTTGTTCTTTGTGTCTAACCCTTTGATAGCCTGTTTTGCAAAACCTTCAAGAACGGATTGAAAGCTTGTCGACTTTACTGATATTTCTGCTGTTATTTAAAAATTGGTACCACTTGAGCACTTCGCTATATTTGGTTAACTCCATCCTTGGTAACTTGCTGGTAATGTTAAGGTTTTCGCTACTGTTTCTAACTGTTGCACGTCTTCGACGTTCATTGCGTTCAATAAAAAAGTCTCTTTCTGATATTAAATCTTCGGCCTGAATTTGAATCGATGTGTACAATCTGATTTGTACGATCCCAAGTTCTATAATCGATTTGCAATAACTGTGAATTTCTAAGACAAACCTCGCATTTGCATTTTTCAATTTGAACCCGGTCAGTTCTAGTTTACCAAAGTTTGCATAATTTTTTGAGAATTGTTTGAGGGCACACTGATCTGAATTTGGGTATGACGGAACAGGGTCATAAATTAACTTAAAACGTGTTTGGAGAACGTCTCTATTACTATTATTTATTCTGTGCCCATACTGAATAAGTACAGTGCTTATTACTACTATTACTTACTATTTACTGTAGGTAGGTACTGTCTACATGAACTCAAAAGCAAAATCCGAAACTGATATCTTCATAAATGAAAATCGCGTAGGTACGAAAATCTTGAACAAAATTCAATTCCCAATTTACTAATAGTGAAACTATGCAAAATACTGCAATAGTGTTGATTTGTGGTAGGTTCATTTTAAAATAAAATGATAATCTAATCTGATAAACATCCATCTGTAACTTTAATGGAAGCTAGCACGTAGTGCAATCCATTAAAATCAATCATTCGTACCCAACACATTTTTACGCATTTGTATTGATCGTACATTATATGTATATTGATCATACCTAAATAAAACTTTAAACATTATTTTTTAATATCGAAAATCGATAGCACGATTTGGGTTTTAGATGACCGTGGCGATCAACGGGTTAATGCTATCTAAAAACACTGAACTGAATTTTCTAAAACATAGTTGATTTTTATCATTACCATGATCTGTACTTTGCAAGCTACCGCTTCAATACGGTGATAGTGAATTGCACGGAAAAATAACCACCAAACTACCCACATTATTTTTATCAAATGATCGGATTGTGATCTCTTACTTTTGAATGCAAAAAAATATCCCTGCATCTCCACCATGTCGCCAAGTACCTATATAACTACGAGGTACGACGAATGTCTGAGCTCATGCATAGGTATGCAATGATAATTTTCTTACTGGTTTCAACTGATTCTCTGATAGATACTGAATACTGATCGTAAGTTTTGGGGGGAATCGCCCCCCTGTGGCCTCCATCCTCCCCTATAGCCACCCCGAACCTCGCTTAACTGGTCTGGTTCTGATACTGGTTAATCTGATGCTGGTATATCAGATCCTGGTTGATCTGATACTGGTCTATCAGATCCTGGTTGATCTGATACTGGTTGATCTGATACTGGTCTACCTGATCCTGGTTGATCTGATACTGGTCTCTGTTCGCAAACAGCCCGAACGCATCGGCAATAACTGGTACACAAATACACATAGTAAGATCTGGTAAAACAATGCATGTACTGATAACTGATATTTCAAAGCTCACTTACTGATACGATGTTGCTCGCAAGACGTCTGGTCGGCCAATGCCGAGAGCGCGCGACGCCGACAAGTGCGCGCACCTACCTACCTGTTCGGTTGTCTTGTTATAGGTATAACGTTAGCTAGGTATACCTACATAGTAGCTTCGCATTCGCGACAAAACCGACGTTCTGGCTTGTTCACGTTTTTGAAGCACCAGGTTCAATGGAGGCGTGCATACCTACTGCGAAGACGTGGGGCTCTCATGCACTTCTCCATTTCAAACCAATAAATACTTCACAACACATAATTAAGTCGTCTAGCATAAGTTTAATCCTTGACTAGCCTCCTCCCAGCATTATGGTCATGATCATGCTATGGTCATTATTTTATTTAATGGTATAAAATGGTTTTTTAATTAAATATTTTCATGCGTGGACTAGGTACATTGTGTTAATAATAGTAGTTTATGCAACTGTCATATAAGAAGGGGTATTAAAACACGAGAGTCTGTTTATCGCATGAGGCGAAGCCGAATGCGATAGTAGGTTGACTCGAGTGTTTTAATACCTAAGTTATATGCAGTTTCATACACTACTTTATCTTCACTCATAGGAAAAATTGAAATTAAACAAAGTAGAATACAAAAACACGATCGGCAAAAAAATTTATGGGAAGCGCGGGAAATTAAGTTCAAACTACGCATGCGTGCGCCATTTTTTCACAGTTCGAACTGCGCTTGAGTGCGCCTTTTTTTTCATATTCAGGCTATAACCATAGACTAGTTTAATGAATTAATAAAAAAAAAGATAGCGGTACTATAATGAGTTTTATGCTATTATTATACCTCCATGGTTTTATGATACAGTTGGCGGTATTATAATGAGTTTTATTCTTCATTTTATGTATATGCGTCTATAAAGTGCGTCTGTATAGAATCGTCTTTGAATTCGTAATTCGAATTTTTCGATTTGAGTGTAGATAAAATTAAATACGGTTTTGGTTAAAACAAATGGCTAGTAAGACCTGTAATGGCTGACACAGGACTTAGCTATACATTTGCAGTTTAATTATATTAAATAGGTACAATTATTAATAACTTGATTACATTTTCTAATACAAGACATTATACACCAGTGTCAAAAAAATCGTAACTATATAGTTAGTTACTCAATAAAAATGTTATAAAAATAAATTATGAGAAATCCAGTCATTTAAAACTCTGTGGGTATATGAACAATTTTTTAAACTTTTTTTTATAAAAAACACCTAGCTACATAACGTCCAAACTTGGAGTGTACATATTATGAACATATGAACTATATGTTTTACTATTGAACACGCTAAGTTACATATATTGGAATACGAACTAGGTCACCTATGTTTACCTATTTAAGTTAATCGATTTTGTTTTTTCTACTACGTATCTATGCTACAATCACAACTCTACAATAGTTTAATAAAATTTGATGAAACTGCTAAGAAGTTGATTATAATTATAATGAATATTTATAAAGTTTTTTTAGTGTTAATTTACAATTGTATGGAATTCTACAAAATTCAAAGTTATTATGATTTATTCTTATATTTAAAACGTAGGTACTTACGTCAAGTAAAACAAAATTGCAAAAGCCAATTTACTTATATCTTCTACGATTAGCAATTTTCTTGAAATGTGAGTATATATAATAATATTAAGCGTAATAAATATTTGACTAGATTAGTTTTAAAAATATATAAGTATTTTTTATAGACTAGGATAAGAGATAATTAGTGTATATTATATTATTCTATGCATGTGATCCCATGACACAACATTTTATTATCTTTATACACTTGACCTACAAATCTAGGATAGATAAATAATTAAATATTATGATATATTTTTGCATTAATTGCCCGGAAATGCAGAAATATTCACCATAATATTGTTATTTAAATATACTATGAGGTTCGCTTAGTAATAAGTTTTATAAACTTATGATTTAACCTTACAACTTACAATATAAATTTCCTATATATTTAGTGGTTAATTTATTTATTATACAAAAGTCCTTTACACATTTTATAGTCTGACAGCAATACTTACTAATAAATACAAATATAAAGTAGGGTATAGTAAGCTTATACATTTATGGGTACATTACAATACGAAGATAACTATGCTGACAAACAATTTGTCCTAATAACTACATTTTAAATGTTATAGATATCGAAACACTCTACTTAGTAATATATAAGATACCAAATACATACATAAGTTAGTTAGTAGGTATATGTGCCTACATATTTTTTTTTCTATATATTTATGAATAAATGCAATAACTTGAAGTTATTTTGATGTAGAGGAGGTTAACGTATTTAAAATACAAATACAAAACAAAAATATACTTATTCTATCAAGTATTCATGTTCCTACTCGCTTGTTTATTGTTTCAAAAGTATTTCTCAACAACAAAATTAGTTTCTGTGTACCCTATTTCAATAAGTTTGAAGCTACAGCTAAGCTCAAGAACAGGTTGTTGCAAAGCATTATAAACTGTTATGGTGACACATATCTTGCCACCATATTCATCTATGATTATTATTGATGTAGCTAGTATACGGAACGTTAGACCAACCACTCTACTGCCGGTGGTTTGTCCCAGTGGACCGCACGCTCCGGTCACAGGCTGCATGTCGCGTCCACGGGTGGAACCGAGATCTCGACTGGCCGCTGGACTGTCCTGATGCGCTGCAGTGGAAAAAATAAGTTAGTCAAACTTGAAGACGCTAAGCTAGGAAACTGAGGGACGTGATTTGTCTGCAATGCTTTCACGCTTAAACTACTGAATTATAATGAAATTTAGTATCAAGATAAGTGTACCTGGATAAATATACTTATAAGGAGAACTTCGTTGTTTGATCATGGACAACACTGACAAATAAAGGGTCTTTCTAGACATGATTAGAATTTACATTATATTTTAATGCATATAAATACAGCTAGGCAGCCACTACTTTTGCTGTAGGTTATTTCGATATTTACAAAGTGAATTTGGAAACTAGATAGTTACAAATACGTAGTTCTACTCACAGTCATAAGGCTACCCGGAGTGATGATCAGCTTGTAGATAATGTAGAGTGGAATGCACGACACCGTGGTGCCCGTCATAATCCAACCCACTGTGATGGACCAGGGTGGGTACTGGTACTCGCCCTGGCCCAGCATTTCCTCGTGGGCGAGCAGAGAGAACACGAAAAGTACCAGCAGGAACACGGGACTGGGGAAGAGAAAGCGTTTTTAATCTAGCTGTAATTATTCTGTTTTCAATTATATATAGAGTTGTTTTGGGGCAAAATGATTTTGGCTACGGCGTAGGCACAAGCTACGGCGTAGCTAAGCGTCGCGGCTGTAGGCCAAACCAACGCGTTCAGCCCGCGTCCGCGGTGGCGTGCACGGTGGCGATCCATTGACTTATCATTGATCGCCACCGTGCACGCCAATAAGGATGCGGGCTGAACGCGTTGGTTTGACCTTAGCTTAAGAGTACTGTTGGCAAAGTGTCATGTTTATTATTTATTTGCATGTGGTTTATATTTGAGTCGGCAAACATCAAAACGTTGAGGCCCTTGGAAGTTACCTTATATAAGCCCAGCAGACTCTCCAGAACCATCCCGGCGTGTGCCCCAGCATGCTTCTCACATCTTCTGAGAAGCGGTCCACTCCATACACCCAGAAAACACCGGCTGCCTCTGCGAAGACCACGAATAGGATGGCCAGTCCGGGTCCGTATACGTTGAGCAGGTCTACAAGGTATACTCCTCCCTAGGGATAGATTCAAATATATGTATAACAAATCCGATAAAGACCCTAAAAATTCTTCCAGGGGGGAACACGGGTAATTTTGGTAAGGTGGGAGCGATGCGAAGTGAATCTCAAGAGATTTCACTGAAGATGACTAGCCGCATGGCCTGATGTCGCTCTGCCTCTCGACAGCTATAATGATTTAGTTTTAGCTTTTGAATTTTAGTTTAAAAGATACTTTTTTTTTAGTTCGGTGAATAACTAACTACGATACTGTAATCTAGATATTATTAGGAACAAATCAGCTTTCATTTCATTGCTATATGCCACAGTGTGTAGTAAATACCCGAAATGTAGTGACTAGTTTTAAATCTGTGATCTAGTGAGCCCACGGAAGAATCTTCATGAGTGTGCCTAAAGAAAGGTCTCCTTTTCTCTGCCTCATGTTCTGTTACAATATATAGCCACAAAAGGTGAGTATTTATACTATATATAAATCACCACATCCCAATGAATTCCACTAAATAAATAGCGCGAGTAAAACAGCACATCATCAGATAAATCACGCGTGCTATCTCGAGGTGTGAATGTATTCCGCTGCATTATTCATGCCCCACTTAAGGGATGACCTGACTCTACCCCTGTATGTGGTTAGCAGGGTGTTTTTGTAGAGATTTGCTGTGGATTTCTCCTAACAATTGTTTGCAAAATTCTAGCCTATCGTTCGTTACGTCTTGTCCAGACTTAAAAATTAGAAGACGCCTTCTAAATCGTGGACCGAAATTATGTTGGTGTCGATATCGCTAAGAACTTTTCAAGACCGCACTGGATATTACTTTAAACATTATTTATTACATAAACACAGGCTTTTTTCTTCGAAAGGGTAGGCAAAGCTACAATGTGCTTTTCACCGTGGGTCGTCGATGAGAATATAGACGTGACAAATGGTGACGTCGTCGCCATCACTGCTTCCCACGAGTGACTTGGCTAACGCATTCTTCCAGTAATAACTCATTCCTTAATAAGCATGCAGCCAGGACAAATCTATGAATCTTACTAACAAGTCTGGGTAAACCTAGCTCGGGACCTTAATACGGGTAGCTTTTTTACTTTCCGGTATGAAGGCCAGGCCTATAATTCTCGGGTCGGCTATCGCAAAGCAATAACATTTTGTGCTGACTCGCCACACCCGCTGTAGATACTACTCGCCTTCATAATACTTTCTTATCGGACAAATGTTTATATTCACGTACGTTGGTGTAGGTTAGCTTGTTGAAAGAGTTTTTTGAGAGTTAGTTTTATGCTAGACACATTTATACTTTTGATTTGAAAACAGTAAACTTGATCACAAATGATTAAGGCTGATATTGGAATCACCGACTTTCACTATGTAGTCGGAATGGAGTGGAGTTTGGAGCTAGAATGTCTCGGTTGAATTGATACTGCAATTTTGATTGCTTGTCTGGCCTAAGAATATATCCCTCTGTCTCCTCCCGTGGATGTCGTAAAAGCCGACTAAGGGATTACCCGGACTTGTTGATAAGATTCGTTGGTATAAGATTTGCCCTGGATGCTAGCTTATTATGGAATATGTTATTACTGGAAGAAAGCGTTAGCCGATTCAGTCGTGGGAAGTAATGGCGGTAATAAGCTCACCACTTGTCACGTCTATATTCCACGATGGTGCAACCCACTGTGAAAAGAGGCCCATTGAAGCTCTGCCTATCCTTTCGGGGAAAAAGGTGTGTGTCTATGTATATATGTATGTATGTATGTATGTATGTAGCTGTTCTTACGTATGTAGTGGTAGGCAACGCGCAGATGTAGATGAACAGCAGTAGGAAGATAACGAAGATCTCGCGATGTCTGCCAAGGGCCCTTGGATACTCGTCGCAAAGTGCTGTAGTCACTGCTTCTAAACCTATTTAGTAACAAAAAGAAAGTTCAATTAAGTTAGGCAGGTACATTTGTTCAAATAATACTATAAATTACACCTACATTTTCCAAATACCTGCATTCATAGGTGAATTAAAGCAATAGAGGAACAAACACCGTGTAGTCAGATAGGAAGTCAAATTTTTTGGAGAAAAATATTTTTTTCCAAACAAGCTTTGATTAAATTAGTGATTTGTACAGTGTGTTGATCAAAATGAACCCAAAAATTATCCATGGAGAAGTGCCGTTGTCCACCTTCTGTCTCTATCATCAGATCAGCTCGCTGTCACTTGCACGGCTACTGCATTGTCATCGGAACTTGACAGGTATGCCAAGTTTCAGCTCAATTGAACACCAAGAAGGGAAGTCAGTCAAATTTAACTTGTATTGATTATACCGGTGCATAAAAGCTTTCAAGTTCTTCAATACTCGTCAAGAGTAGAGTAAACAAAACTCAATCAAAATGGCATTTACAATACGTAGCGTTGAAAGTCTTACCACCAAAAGTGCTGTCCAAACCCAGGGTAATGAGCATGAGGAAGAATATGATCGCCCAGAAGACAGAACCTGTCATGGTAGCTATGGCTTCAGGGTACACAATGAAGACGAGCCCTGGACCTTCGAGCCCCACTTCTTCGATACTCTTGTTTTGCACGTGTGCCATGTACCTGGTGGAAGATATTCAGTCTAATAAAAATGCGACAGTTGGTGGTCATTAGAATTATGATGAGGAAAAAATACAGCCGATTAGCAACTTGTAGTCAGTCTTAGTTTGGAGTATTATTGGCGAAAAACAACACTTATGTTTATGTCACTACTAAACCTAAACTAAGAGACATCACTTAAACAAAGGCTATTAGGTAAATGTTTGTTTTCGTACGTTTTTAATATTTATGGAAAACTTGTTAGTTGGGAACTTAAAGTGATACCGTTAATGTATTTAGGTAGGGTTGGATAATTAGGTTTTCTCACCCCAAAACCGAAAAGATGACGAATCCCGCAAGGAAGCTAGTGAGACAGTTGATGGAAGAGGTAATAAGCGCGTCCCGATAGCAGTTGTTGTTGAACTTATTATAGCTGGACAGCGCCAGGAGGGTTCCGAAGCCAGGACCCAGAGAGAAGAAGATTTGGGAAGCTGCGTCGATCCACACCTGAAGATAGATTGTAGGTGGAAATGTAACCACATTTTTAAAAGCAATGAGTGTAAAATTTAATAAATGATGCTATGAATTAATCCATGTAAAAGATTCGAGCTGGATCTACTCGTATTATAAAACAAAAAAATCGTTTAACCTTATACAAAACTTCGTTCACACACAATCATTTACCAAAGCTGTGAATCTCACCTTGGTATTTTTAAGTTTGTGCCACTCCGGTGTAAGATAGTACCGAATACCTTCCGTGGCCCCTGGTAGTGTTACACCTCTCGCAAGTAGAATAAGGAGCACCACGTATGGAGCCAGAGCTGTTACCCACACCACCTGAGTTACAAAAATAGTCAGAGAATAAAAAAGTATTTTTTGAGGGAGACAGATTTTATTCTTTGGATTTTTGCATGTAGGTAAAAAAATATTTCTGGTTTTCATACCTTCCCAGCACTCCTGACGCCCTTCCATAGTGAGAAGTAGACAAGCACGAAGACACCAAAGACGCAAAGAGCAAGAGATGGTTTAATCGGCCCCATATCATCCAATCCATTTGATCTCTGCTGCTCCAAGACATTTCGCCTATCGGAAAAAGATTAGGATTGAGGATAAATTGCAGAGGCTGTCGAATCTGTTCACAAGTTCAGAGGCTTCTAATAAAAGGCATGAGCCTCTTCTGTATATAGAAGGAAGTATGGCTTTTATAGTGATATATCTCTTACTCAAAAAACTCCTTGGCGGGTGTAGAAGCATTTGGATTGATCTGCGGTGCCGTGACAGGAGAGCAAAGTGGCGTGTTCCATTCATTATTGCAGCTCGTCCATGGAAGCTCGGAGTTGATGGAAGCCAGTGAAGCTATCAGGTAGTAGACCGCCCAGCCGATGATGGTGTTATAGTACATGCCCATGTAGATGTCGATCATGCAGATTGCGTAGCCCACACCTAGTGAACGAAATAACATAATGAGGTCGACGCATTTGATTAGGTACCTAGATCCATAGATCAATGTTTTCTACATAATAGTAATTCATTAAGAATTTCGCTTAAATTTTCCAAAGCATCCTACTAGATCCAGCCAAGTTACCACTATGCTGCGGAACACAAATAAATGCAAATCCGTAGTTACAAAAGTCTCAACAATTTGATTTCACCCTCTACTGTAACTAACAATCTAGATGAGATATTCAGATCACTGCTCCCCGTAGCAATAATATAACAACATTTATCCATTCATTAACTCACAATAAATCTTCGCAGAGTCAAAATCAAATTAATTATCACTAAACTTCGCGCCAACTTGACGCATCCAAGACGCCATCTTGGGAATCAAATAAGCGCCATCTGTCGAGTGGTAATCAAATGATATGGCATCGCGTAAGTAATTAGGTTATGCGACGCAAGATAGCGTTGCAAATCGAGATTCTTTGCATACTTTTAATAGCTCAACTTTTACAACAAGTAATACAATAAAGCATACTTTGAAAATAAAAATTTTGCTAGTTTTTTAATCTTTCTCAGAATTTCCCACTTAGGTAGCTTACAATTATCTTAATTCCAGAACCATCGTTTGAAACTGTAACACATCAACGCAGATCTTGTAAGTTGATACGGAGGGAAGCGGATTCGATTCCCACGCCATAAATATGGAATGGCCACATTCTGAGTGATAATGGCGATGCATGCGAGCGCGGAACGAGTGAGTGATAACTGATAAGAAAGTATAATAAAGTGTTCCAGTTTCATAAAGCACCCATAAGGGTGCTTACGGAAACAAAATGTTTTATTTTATTTTAGTATTTTTACTTTATAAATAAGTTTCGAAAAATAAGGTGTTCATTATTATTTTTATAATGTAATTACATTCAATCTATCCATCTATAGTATAATACAACTGTAACTGGACCGAATCTGTACATTAAATATATTTTGATAATTGTTGTTATTTTGTTGTTGTGTTGTAAGGAGAGAAAGAGAGAGGACTGTTTTTATGCCAACACACCGCGTGCGAAGCCGCGAGCAAATGGGTATCGTTTTGAGTATTATTCATATACGCTACGCCCCGCCTACGTACGTAGAGCCTCTACACTGCAGTAGCATTCGTAGAGCTTCTACACCGTCCTTTATGGATAGTGAAGATCTTTAGCTACTTATAAAGGCCATTTGAACTAATATTTTACTTGTACAACAGAGTAAAGTGATGCTTTATTTGCTTGAATATAAGTACGCATAACATTTGATAGTAACGTTTTTAATTAAAGGATTAGTTAAAAAAAAATATGACTAATTTATATGTCTAAACATAAGAGATTTTTAAAAATGATTATTGTTAAATTTTACTTAACATGCAAATTTAATAAAGAATCGAAATCCCTCTGGTCGAAGCAATACGTGACCCGAGAGCTCTTATCTGGCTCAATTCAGCGTGGCAATGCAGCCAGCATCTTAGAGACTTTTCCGTCTGATAGTGATTTGGATCAGTTGGCTACCTATATAATTCGTTAGCAGCGGTCTTAAGGTGGCACAACTGTTTAATTTGTATTTTTTAAGTTTTGTGCATACCTACTAATTATAAAGAATTGTATACCATAATTTGGTCCTTCGATAATATAGGAGCTTCTTTCAAATTATCAAAACTTTGGAAAGTTGAGCAAAGATTTGTTGAATGCTTTAAAAGGTTAACTTTTCTTAGAACTCTGTTCATGAGTTTGTTAAATGGTGCCGAGGAGTGTCTTGTCGACTGTGATTGGTCAAATCATAACTTGGGTCGCTCGCTCCTGCAACTTCGTGATCTATTAGCCGCATCATATAATATCACTTCCAATATCTTTCTCGTAGATTTTTTGTAACTTTTTTTTCAAGTCTTGGGGATTTTTTAAGCCCCTACGGGTTAAGGGTCGTATTTAGCTCCAGAACGGGTAATCTAATTCAATGCAGTTTTTTTGTATAAAAGAGGTGCTTGCGAGATGGTTCTTAGTTATATTTGGTGAAAATTGGTGCAGCGGTTTCCAAGCTCAGCTCCTAACGATTTTTTTTAAAGGGATTTCATTCATGAGCTGGGTCCTTTGACCTTAAAATTTTCATATTACGCCATCAGGCTCTAGAGTCTGATGATGCATATGATAAACAGGATCTCGGGTACTGTACTACTGAAAAATCTTCAAGTTCGAGCACAAACTTCAAATAATGACACGAGATGTCTTCGTCCCACAGACTCCAGGGTATGGTCCTGATGAGTACACGATGTACAGGATCTAATGTACAACGGATGCTTTAATTGCAATGTAGCTTCATCAGTTTGAAAACTAAAAAATGCTTTAATTAAAAATGGCTTGCTTTTGTTTCGGTATATATTTTAATTTCTTAGTACCGTGTAGCCCTCGGGCGGCTTGACAAACTCCGACACCAGAGGCCAGCACTACCTCATACGAAACGAAACGAAACGAGTACCGTGTGCCATAACAACATTTTCAATACAATTCCGTTTGCTCCAACAGCCACTGGGTAATAATCTCGAGTGATGACCACAGCCTCCTAGCTGATAGTCCCATCAAATTGTGGCAGACACGAAAGGTCAGTGGATGAATGCGGTTCAAGACTGTTGTCGTGACATTCTTTAGGGGAGGCCTATTTCCAGCAATAGACTTATGATAATGATGATGATGTTGAAGTTACGATGATGGATACCTATGGAACCCAAACGTTTAATATAAGTAAACTGGCTAGATCATATAATCACTAAATAGTAGTAAAGTAGGTATGCGTAGTGTAGTCAATGGAAAAGTCGTCGGTAGGTAGAGTTGATCTGCGCTACAAATATTAGCATTTCTCTTCATTGACGGCCGCTTGGTAGTGCATGAATACTCGTATCTGAATATCATTTCTTTATACTGGTACGGAGGCCTGCAATGCTCTAAGCTTTATACTCAGTACTTATCTCTTCACTATTTCAAACATAGGACTTGCTCAAGGTCTTATACTGCTTTGAAAAAACCTTTCAGTCCCGTTTCAAACCGCAGTCAGGTAAAAAGGACGAGCTTCTCTATTCATCGGTATATTTTTAAATTAATTTAATTCAGAATAAATCCATAAAACAATTTTAATTTTCATTGCAAAAAAGTACTATGAGACTAGTTCAGTCAATACTTGAACACCCTTTCCACGAACTTGACAATTGTCTGTCGAACAAAAAGTTTTTCACTTGACCTCATCCCCGTTTCATACATTTTAACTAGGGCCGTCGTTTCATCCACTCACCACCACTATTTGTCTCAGCGTTAAAAGCATTGGCTTCTGTATATTTATAAGACGTCCGAAGGATATATAAAGTTTGTCTATAGATAGTATTGTTACGAATGTGTGGAACTTTACGAGTCTACTTGACTTACAGTTTACTCATAAGAGGGTGACGGAAGTAAATGTGACACTGATTACATATTTACAACGTATGTTAGTTAGGTAGGAAGTGAAGATATATGCATATAAGACATGTTTTTTTTGTTTTATCGAAATATTTGCTACGCTATAACTACGGTTGCTACGTCGTAGGGCCTCTACGATGTACAATAAATTTTCTATACTGCTTTTGGGTGCTTATTATAAAATATAGATTATGGATAATCTAGACTGATGTTTAAAGCTCGTGCAAATGAAGTTTAATTTATTACGGCTCCGTATCCCAATATTGCATAGTAATAATCGCAAAAATCTTAATCATCAGAAGTTAAAAGAAGTCCACTGCTGGAGAGAAGCCTCTCTCAATGAATGTCAAATAATGCCAAGTTGGTCTTGAACCTCTATCCACCGATTTCCTGTGAACGTTACAATGTCATCCGTCCATCAAGTGAGGGTGAAGGGGGGGGGGGGGATCTTCCGGTCCGTGATCGCCACACATGAGAGTCTTTATTCCCCAGTGGTTATCGGTTCTGCGGGCTATATGAACTAGCCATTACCACTTCAACTTGCGAATTGTGAGACCTCTTTCGGTAACCTTCCCGTATGTTGCGATGAAACTCCGTCTGTTGCAAGCTTGTGTATAAGGCCAATCTAATGTATAAAAATAAGTCGGGTTTTCCTTCCTGACGCTATAACTCCAGAACGCACGAACCGATTTCCACGGTTTTGCATTCGAACGCACAAACCGATTTCCACGGTTTTGCATTCGTTGGAAAGGTCTCGGGCTCCGTGAGGTTTACAAGTTTTTTTTTTTTTTTTTTTCAAGTCGTGTTAGTTACCCCTCTTATAACTCAAGAATGGGGGAACCGATTTGGCTGAAAATTGGTAGGGAGGTAGCTTAGAACCAGGAGATAGGACATAGTGGGAGGAGTAGGACGGGGACGGGGACGGGGGGTTCACCGGGGGCTACCCGTGCGAAACCGGGGCGAGTCGCTAGTAGTTTATAATTAAGTATGTGTATCATCACTGGCAATTAAACGCAAGGGATTTTTTTTCTTGAGGTTCCGCGTTGTTCATTGTGACGTGATGATATGACGTAGCATTCAGAACACCGCCCGAGTTGGGTTTGTCAGCTAGCCTCCTTGTCAAAGTTGAACCTATAATAGTTGAATCGTCTGACCCAAATAGTTCTCAACTCTGAATTCCCAACGAGTGGGTGTGGCATTTAAAATTATGTTTGTCTCAGCAAATTAGAGTTTAGGAGATACAAAAATACTCATAGGTTCTAAATGAGTCTCTTTCCATACAAAATGTATTTTTAGTTTTGAATATATCCAATGAAATAAAGACTTTGCCAATGGCATGGTTCACTTTGAGTTAAAGTCTGACTTGGCTGGATTTAGTAGTAGTCATCCTTATGTCTCAGGGCGGGCACATTGAAATGCCACATAGGATGCGTCACAGGTGGACGTGACCTATGAGGTAGAGGCAGAGGTTACCGTTTATCATCACGTGGGCCATGTGCTTGTTCCGTCATTAAAGAAGTTAAAATATCAAAATAAAAAAATATTTTTTGTAGATGTTTCTTTCAATGATTAGTAAGATCTCGAATATTGTGTTTGATTGCAAAGCTAAAATTACTAAAATATCTCTAGAGGATTCTAAAACGATTGAAACAGATAACCAATACGTTAACAGCCGGTAGTATCTATACAAATCTCGGGAACTCCCGAGGGAGCCGTCGTGGCTGAGTATCTTGACAATCACTTAGCTTTGCTGGGGGAAGTGTTGGCTGTTTCCAAAACCTTGATGCATTGTTGTAATATTTATTTCATCTGGTGGTTTTATAATTCGTCTATTAGTCAATTTGTTACGTGTTTATATAGCCATTGCACATTTAAAATAAGAAATAAGGTTCTACCATCGCACTTCTCGACAACGCAAGGGAGCTCATCCACACATCAACGATACGTGGGTATCTCGTACTGCTCGCTTTACGAGATCTTTTCTCCCCCATACGTGCAAGTTGTGGGATAGGCTCCCGCCTGAGGTGTTTCCGATAAACTAAAAAAAAAAAGAAGAAGATTCCTTTAGGACAGGCAACGCATTGGCAATGCCCCTGGTGTTGCAGATGTCAATAGGCGACGGTAACCGCTTACCATCAGGCGGACCATTACATTAAAAAATAAAAATAAATTAAAGAGTCTAAAAAGTTGTTACCTTTTAGGGCAGGACATATCCGTTTCCACAATGTGAGGCAGCCGCAGCGGTGGTATTGTCCCAGCGCCAACTCCATGTAAAAGAGAGGGAGTCCACCGAACAGCAGCATCACGCAGTAAGGAATCAGAAATGCACCTAACAAAAGAAAATTTATATTTTTAAGGTGATTATAAAAACGACTACAAGTAATTAATTTTGTATAAATTAAAAAAACCCTCAACGCAATGAAACGGCTGAATCGATTTTGATGAAACATAGCTAAGAACACTCCCGCCTAATACACCTTTCAAACAAAAAAAACAAAATCACAATCGGTTCATCCGTTCGGGAGCTACGATGCCACAGAAAGACACACACACAGACACGTCAAACTTATAATACCCCGACGTTTTTGCGTCGGGGGTTAAAAATGAGTTAGTACAAAACCATTTTTTTTTGTTGCCGACCTTCTAAAAATTCATAAAAATATGGCGCGATTACGTAACTCTGTTGCTATCAGTTTCAATCGATTTCAATGCCGTTTCTATTTGAAATGACGTCCTTGCGATTACATAATTTATGCAGTCTAGCTGCAATCAAGCTTTGTAGGTAAACTGCGTAAATTGGGTAATCGCAAGAGCGTCTTTTCGGACACAAATAGAGTTGGAACTGATTGAAACTAATAGCAACAGAGGTACGTATTCCGTTAGCTAGTGTAAAAATCAAATAGTGTGTATTGTCTACACTACCGATGTACTAGAAGAGGTAGAATGAAGTAGTTCTTCACTACAACTGTAGTGTCCCCAATGCGTTTTACAATGCAAACAGAGGTTCGAAATAGATCTCAAAATTATATTGGAGGGGGTTCATAATAGTTAGTATGAATTCGATCTTAAATTATCATAGTTTTTGTAGCACTTCCGCGACAGATGGCTGATTACTGGAGTACTGAAAATCATAGCTTACTCACCGCCGCCATTTTGATAGCAGATGTAAGGGAACCGCCAGACGTTGCCGAGGTCGACTGCGAACCCGACCACAGCCAGCAAGAACTCTGCCTTTTTCGCCCACGTCTCCCTCTCGCGAGGAGGTGTTAGAGACACCACAAGGGATCGGCTCTTCGGTAGCTGTTGTACAAAAAATATTAAGTAACCTTGTTTGATTGACTGTTCTTATAGACCGACAGACATTTTCTTTTACGAATGATAGAAGCTCTGTTTATGTATGTAGCTATGCGGCTCGAACCGTGGTTTGGAAATGAACTTGGAGAGTGCGTATGTTTACGTACCTTTATAAGTTACAGCTTTTCGTCACATAAAGTTTGTATTATCTAATAAACAGTCCTAGCTCGTAGATTTCTTTATAAATCTTTTTAAATACTGAGATAAACTTGCTAATGTGCAATACTCAACAGCTGCCACGATAAAAGTCTTTTGGAGTCAAATCCAACCACCAACTTCCTAAAATCTTTAAAATGTCATTGGTCCATTGTGTAGGGCTTCCTTACACTGCGTCGTCTGGTTCATTGTCGCCACGAGAATCTTTATTTCCCAACGGTGAATAGTCCAATATTGCGAGATGTATACCTAGCCTGCACATTGCCACTTCAACATACTTGTTTGAGATCTATGGCGTTGTTAACGTATTACCTACTAATCTGGTGGTTCAAAAGGTGCAATAAAGTGCTATAGTATTAATCACTCTCCATATTCCTCCAGAGTATGCTTGAGCTGGCGATGGAAGCAGTGGACTGATGATAAAGATGGTTTTACTCACGGGCACAGGTGCAGTGACCGCCGGCAGGTCGGGAGGGGGCGCGGACGGCGCCGGCAACGCTTCTGGCGGGGGCATCTCTGTATCGCTCTCCCCGTCGCGCCGCTCCGGCCCTGGACTCTCCCCCTGGAACACGGACTATGCTGAAACTGCGGTAGCTAAGTGCTACTCGCTATAACCAGGCAGCTAAACGCTGCTAGGAAACAAATCACAACTAATCAATCATAATCGTCTCGATTGACCGTTTTTAGTAAACTAATTCCGCTTGTGTGTTTTTGAGCAGCTGGCCAAATCATACCTAAGATAAGTCGAAGGATTCTTCAGATAGCTGTAATTAATTAATTAGGATAATGTTCAATCCTTGATTTTCTTATATTGATTTATCATTGGTCTTGGTTGCTTTTAAAGACCTTTTGAAAATATTTATTTACAGAAAGAATAATACAACTACACAAGCGTATAAAAAAAAATAAACACATAGATAAATAGTTGGATCGGTTCAACTTATGTAGCTAGCAGTTGCACACGATCTAAAGATCCAAATCACTACACAACGGAAGTTTCCCAAAGATGCTGGCTGTAACAATGTGTGAGCGTGATAAGACCGAGGTCTAGGGTCACGCTCGCCTCGACCATACGCCGTGACAGAAATAACAAAAGGGCCCAGTACCACACAGACGCACAGTTTCGACCCCGAAAGGCTCAAATACGTTGAGCTCTGTTGAGACTTGCCTTTGAGATCCTCAGCTGAATCGGCCACTGCAGCGGCCCTAACCGATGTCCCAGACTGATGAGATGGCGTAAAGGTATCAACGCAAGTAGCGTCCCACACTACGACCCTTCTCTCACGGATCAAGAGTCACGCCGTCAGGCCGCTTACCACCGTCACGTCACGTGGCAAACCATTGGGTTCTAGAACTGCTGGAACGTTGACGCTGGTAAAGGCCTGGCGAATTATATCATTTGAAATTTATTTATTTTGGAACAAATTTTTACACGAAAGCAGAAAAATAAAATATTGTTTACAATAAACTTAAAGTATAAGTAGCAACCAAAAAAAAGTAATTATGAAACTCGTATCTTACTTAATTTGTGTGTTAGTGTGTGAATGAGTGTTTGTGTGTGTGTGGCTCTTATAATTAGGGCTAGTGTGGCGGGAAATCCTACCGGCTATCCTGCATTGGTACTGATGAGGGGCACAACACATTGCAACCAACCATACAGAAGTTGAATGACTGGTGTTAACTCTCAGAAAAGCTTATTGTCACTATCGTAAACTCAATGTAAAACTATTTACGAAGTCTTTTCCTTCACATTTTCTTTTCTTTCGACTAACGAAGTCTAAAAACATTTCAAAATAAATTAGAGCTCTAGTACGCACAATTTGTAATGTTTACCAAGGGGTTTCCAGAGGCTGTCAACATTCAGCTTCGGCCTACAAACATCGCCACCGAAACAGATTGCTTGGCAAATAAAAATAATGAAAAGTGGACCCTTGTAGAAACTTGGTTTGAGAACACATTATTTGGAAAAGTGGGGGATTAGGTTGATAAATTACTTATTTTTTGGTTTGAAACATATTTTTAAGTTTTGAGTATGTATCTAAAAACCCTAACACAGGTGGTATACAGATTCTGCCACTATAAAGTCCCGTTCATGAAAAGGGACTTTTAATTATTTAACTGACTTCAAAAATTAGGATAATTTCTAGAGAAGCCATGTTTGGGCTCATTTTGATGAGTGTGGTGTGTCCGGTTTAAGAATAGAACCCTCCTTCTCCTCCCTTGGATGTTCAATGTGGATGTGGATGTGTTGGTTGTGTGTGTGTGTGTTTTGTGCTCCTTGGACTAAGGAATTATACCAGTGGATGGGCAGCTGCATACATCTGAGTACTTACTCAACACACTGCTCACCAATCCGTCTGTCAAGCGTTATGACTATGGTAAATCCCCCCATTGCATTATAGGGGGGAGCGTCGTCCAGCAGTGGACGTGTAAAGGCTGCTGATGATGAGAACTATACTGATTACTAATCTCATCACTCGTCATCATGAGCCAAAAGATTAATTTTTAAAAGCGTGTATTGAAAATCATATTTTCAACGTTAATTTGAGGTGGGAATAGGAAATTATAAGCCACTAGTGGACTGCCCGCGACTTCGTATGTTTGGAGTTCTTTTCTATACAAAATTCAATATCCTGCTACACCCCCTTAGGGGGTGAGTTTTATAAATTCCTTTCTTTGTGCTAGACCACAAAAGGAATGTACTCTCCAAATTTCAGGGTTTTCAGACTTCTAGGCTTTGCGTTGATACTTAGTCAGAGAGCTAGTAATTCAATTACGCAATTATTTTATAGATTTCAATGTGTTTCAATTTTGTATTCACAAAATGTAAAAGACATTAAATTTCCACGCTCGTTATACATTTCCCACACAACACTGTAAAAACAGTTTTATCGCACGGATTAGCTATTTTATTTGCCAATTAGCGATAAGAAAGCTCCCGCATCGGTGAGTTAATGCTTTATGCAAGTAGAGTTAATGAAAATGGGCATTATTAATTTGATGGATAGTCTTTTAGGAGGTAGATAACTTTTACAAAATAGTAGTCGTTTTATCATAGCAAACTATATTTCCATTGATGGTTGTATTTGTAGTGGTTGAAATTTCAGCAAATTAGCGATAAAGGCAATAAAAAAAAAGACCTATGTAATGAAACGAAATACGTAAAATTGTAAGGGCTGCAAAATTTTATAATTTCTTATCAAAAATTCGAATCACCTGGGATAGTTGCACAGGGTTTTGTCTTTGGCATTGATAGGCAGTTTCAAATACGATCGAAACAGACAAAACACGGTGTAACTACTCCAAGGATGTTTTTTTTCCAATATTACAAGAAATGACAAAAGGCAGTCAGTTTATTACTGGTTTTTAGGGTTCCGTAGTCAAAGACAAGGATTATGGATTCGTCATGTCTGTCTGTCTGTCTGTCTGTCTGTCTATCCGTGTATGTCACAGCCTTATTTTTCCGAAACTATAAGAGCTATACTGTTGAAACTAGATGTATTCTGTGAACCGCATTAAGATTTTTACACAAAAATTGAAAAAAAAACAATTATTTTTGGGGTTCCCCATACTTAGAACTGAAACTCGTTTTTTTTTCTCTTTAAACCTATATGTGTGGGGGGGGGGGGGGGGGTATCTATGGATAGGTCTTCAAAAATGATGTTGAGGTTTATAATTTTTTTTTTTCTAAACTGAATAGTTTGCGCGAGAGACACTTCCAAAGTGGTAAAAAGTGTGTGTCCCTCCCCCCCGTAACTTCTAAAATAAGAGAATGATAAAACTAAAAAAATATATGATGTACATTACCATGTAAACTTTCACTCAAAATGTTTTTTTTTTTTTTTTTTTTTTTTTTTAACATTGATAGACCTTTGTTTGACCACGATCTCACCTGTTGGTAAGTGACGATGTGGCCGAAGATGAAGCACAAAGGTCTAGAAGGCACCTATTCACTCTTGACTTGAAGAGACCCAGATTATAGTTTTCAGGAAAGACAGACGACGGTAGTGTATTCCACTCCTTAGCAGTTCGCATTATAAAGGTAGAACTGAAACGTTTTGTGCGAATAGAAGGTATACCAATGAGGTAAGGATGGTACTGAGCCGTACGCCTGCTCGTCCTATGATGAAAAGGAGATGGTGGGATCAGATCGTGCAGTTCCTGGGAGCATTCACCGAAATGTAACCTATAGAAGATCGCAAGGCATGCAACCTTACGGCGGTGCTCGAGACTCTGGATCTTAGTCTCCGCCATATGTTGCTCACCTATAAGCCTGAAAGCTCTACGTTCGATCGAGTCCAAGGCAGCAAGCTGGTGTTTGGCCGAGCCATCCCAAACATGGCAGCAGTACTCCATACCAGCCCGGACTTGTGCTTTATATAAACTGAGAAGCTGTCCTGGTGTGAAGTAACGCTTTACCTTATTCAGGATGCCTAGCTTCATGGCAGCTGTTTTTGCCTTAGACTCGATGTAGGAGCCAAAGTTGAGAGTAGGCGTGAGCGAAACACCTAAGAGCTCGAGGTGATCTCCTATAGCAACAGGTACATCTCGGAATACAGGAACTTGGAGAAACGGACTTTTTTTCGGCGAGAAGAGACAAGCCTGCGTTTTAGAGGCGTTGAACATGACTAAATTGGCATCGCCCCAGTCGGATACAGCCTTGAGAGTCAAATTCAGACGCTGCAGCATTTCATCTCTTAACTCCTGAATTTCATTCTGCCTAGCTCGCACAGTGGAAACATATCTCTCCACAACTGTGCTGTGTTGGTTTGAACGAGATCTAGTAAGTTGTTTTTTTTATTTTTGGGGTTCCCAATACTTAGAACTGAAACGCAAAAATTTTTTTTTCATCAAACCTATACGTGTCTATGGATAGGTCTTCAAAAATGATATTGAGGTTTCTAATATATTTTTTTTCTAAACTGAATAGTTTGCGCGAGAGACGCTTCCAAAGTGGTAAAAAGTGTCCCCCCCCCCCCATAACTTCTAAAATAAGAGAATGATAAAGCTAAAAAAAATATGTAATGTTACCATGTTATGTAATATTACCATGTAAACTTTCACTCAAAATTGGTTTGAACGAGATCTAGTAAGTAGTTTTTTTTTTAATACGTCATTAATCGTATTCTATCCAAGAACTTTTATATTATGTTACTTGCTGCTACGGAACCCTTCATGGGCGAGTCAGACACGCACTTGGCCGCTTTTTTTTTATAAAACAATTTAGTTTATCGCTTTTCGTTTGAATTTTCTAGAGGAGGATATAACAAATGAATACAAACTGATTTATACAAAAATTGGTACTCGTCAACCTTGATTAACACAAAATAACAGACAAACACACATAAAAAAAGAAAGTAAGACAAAATTGAAACGTTATATGCAAACTCCATACGTAAGGGGCATTCTGTAAGCTTTGTGTGCCCTTTATGGGGCATTCAGATGTTATTGTCCATAAAACGTGAGATTTTCGCTATCATTCATTCCAAACGGCTCAAAAGTTAAACAGTATCGTTTACTATGCAATTTACAGAATTAATTTTTCAGTTGAGCTATTTTAGATCGTTTGCAACGATTTTAATTTGTATTTTTTAAATGTAAAAGAGTACATGTTTTTTTTATGTACTCTAAAAGTACATAAAAAAATATTTGTTATTGGTTTTCCAAAAGAGCAAGAGCATATAGAGCAATGTTATGAATAAAAAGCCACCAAAGCACCTACGTCTAAAACCAGTGGAGAACTGACGAAAATAACTTTACCAATACCGTTGTAATTCATATTAAAATACAATTTCATATATCTACGTTTAAAAATAAAAAAAAATGCTTCAATAATAACTGCATGCATTTATCATAAAGAGTTTCAGTAAAACAAAAACAAATAATTACACTTGCACCTCTTTGGGCGACAAACAAAATACTTAAATTCAAAAAGCAATAAGAGAAAAAAGTATTGCATGATAACAAACAGACTGACCCTTTTATTAACTTTTCCAATTCACGGCGGAGAAAAATCAAACAAAAGACTGTATCATAATCAAATTGAATTTATTGAATCTGATTAAAAAGGCAATCATAAGTTAACTTACATTTTCGTGCCAATATTTTACCTTTTAGTTACAAATTGGCAATACATTTTGGAATCCCATTTTAAGAAAAGTAACGCTTCGCTCACAATTAACTGTTTAATTTAGTGTGTGTACTGAAAAAAAAACTATCACTCCTCTCCGCGATTCGATCTCGCTCGAAGAATTTACGAGTTAATTGCTTTGAGTTCGACAAATATTTACCGTTGCTTCTTGTGCCGCTTTCTATTTGTGATTTCGCTTGTGTGGTTTGTATTTAACCATCAATACGAGTACCAACATCATGGAGAGTTTTGTGTTCAACTTTGTAATTTTGTGATGAAAACGTGCAATGTCGTGATGGCCTTGATATATCTACATCCATCTTTATGCTGGGAGACAAGTTAATTTGAGTACTGACGAAGAATTCCTCAACCACCATTATTTTACAATAAATTTGAATGTCTTAGTTTAGACAAGACGTAAAGTCGTCTTTTGCCATTAGTTTATCTGAATAAGTACTCAAGAATCCACATAGCTTGGCTCTTTTCATAGTTATGTTGCTACCTTATATGGAGAACACTGTATAATCTCGACAATGTGAGGATCGCGGTAGTTATGCACCGCGCATGCCACACTAGGATCGCGTCTCTTTGTCACTAGTCTAAATGTTAGATTAGCTAATACATTTTTAATGTCTGGTTGATAAAATTAACAACGCACAGCTGAAACAGCTGATTTTATGATTGAGTAGCAAAAAAGAAAAAGTAAAAGAAATAGAATAGCGGTACAAAGAAATAGTTTTTATATATTATAAGTGGTTGTGGAAGTGGTTTTTCATAAATACCCCTAGAAAGGTGTGCAATGAGTTATGTTTTTACAGAAAAATTAAATAAAGTCAGATGGATTATTGGTTTTGAAAAAAAAAATGCTAACCCACCAAAGGGGTAAGATTATAGAGATAACAGTAGAAGTGTTGTTTCGTCTGGGTCTGATGATTGAATTGGGAGGTTTTAGTCCTCAAAGAATATATATTCCTCAATTAACAGTAGAAAGGTCGTGTTCGGGCTCTTCTGAATTGTTTTTAGCATAGCCTTCTGGCGAAAGTGGTGCAACTTACGGAATTACTCCTTTACGGAACACTTCACCCGTCCGCACCCTTATTGGTCCCTGTTTGTATCATCTAGAATGCGTAGTACAAATAGCGTGCGGACAAAGTTGTGGGTTGTAATTACGTATAATCACTTTTACAGGCCAGTATTATAGAACTCTGAAAACTTCAAGGAAGTTAGAAGCCTATGCCGTGTCTTGAAATTATTTTGTTTCACAAAGCAGGATGTGTTAGTAAAGAAAGCATGAGTCTCCCTGTTGAGGTTTTCCCAGGTGACTACAGTATGGGGTTCTTCAAAAGGGGTGTTTGGAATTTTTTATTGGGTCGGCAACCGCGTGTGATTCCCTCGGTGTTACAGGCGTCCATAGGCTACAGTAATCGCTTACCAACATAATTTTCACTAGAAACGGGATATTTACCATGATTTTTGAGTTTTATATGTTCCCGATATTTCGGCACAGTTGCATGCGCCATGATCACGGGAGAACTGACTAAAGTCTTTGCGAGTAGATGTTATTGGCAGATATATCGATCTACCCTACACACACCAACATGCTTTTTTTTTTTTTTTTTTTTTGCTTACCAACGTGTACGTATGTTTGCTACCTTGGTAGTATAAAAAAAGAAAAAAAGTGCTTCTTCACGTATACTATTTTGTTTTCGTCAGTTACACAAAGACAAGGTCAAAAGGCATTGCAAAGTTGTTACCAAAAGACTGGAACTTTCCACTTTCACTTTTCAGTTGAATTTGTTAACTTGAACATTGGTATCGGTCTTATTGTTGATTTCTCGTTTTCCTCTCCTTAACTTCAAAGCGGGAGATAATGTGATTATTTAGCTTTACAATTTATAACAGCCAAATAAGACTTTTAGAACGGGCACGTTATTCAGATTGAGTCAAATATTTATCTAATACAAAATGGGATGTGCACGTAGTTGGACGTCAAAAGTTTATGATTGTTCAATAGATAACAATAATGCTCTATTAGCCCACGTAATGTCCCCACTGGTGAGACTCGGGGTCTAGTCTCTGCGAGACTGAATGTGAGTTGGTGTATGGAACATGCCTTCGAATTCTTAGTTCCATAGGGCATTTTTCTTTCCTTGATATGTTGTTCTTTACCATTTTGAGCACGTGCAAATTTGCACATTTTTTTTTTGAGAAGGCGCCCATTGTTCCATTGAACACACGACGTCGGCTGAGTGCTGTAAAGTGAGATAGGTTTGTGTGTATGCTTGTTACAATTTATCTCTGAATATTGTAATGAGATGTTTGCAATTTTTTTATGACTTCAAGGATGGTTTTTATGTAGGTTTTATTTTCATCCACTAGATATTATGTCCGCTGTAGATGGATATAAGATTGAATTAGGTCGAAAGTTTTTGATTATTAAATTATTATTTTTTGTTTCACCTGTAAAATTTGAGCCAGTTGATATTTGGTATACCTGTCGAGTTCCAATGACAATACAATATTAAAGGTGACAGCGAGCTGACATGATTATGGAGACGGAAGGTGGACAACGGAACTTGAAGAGCTGCGTGCTGTGGCGGGCGAGTAGCCGGCTGAGAAACGAGGGGTTGCGGGTTCAATTTCCGCTGCGGGGCAAATGTTTGCATGATCTGCAAACATATGATCTGGGTCTGGATATTGTGGTACCAAGGTACTCGTAGTTCCTGTTACCCACGACACAGGGAATTCTAGTGGGAATTCTAGAATATCTGTTATGTAATATTTGGGTGTTAAAACAAATCTTCGATGATAAACATCACCGATCAGCCGAGCAGCGCTTGGGCTCCTTTTGATCAGCTCACATTTCCGATAACTAATTCCATAAAAGCTTAAAATATATTTTTAAAATAATCTTCATACCTAAACTTTCAAATGTAATCCTTGTACCACATTGGGTCAATGGCGCCCCGCGTAGTTCCTCTAAATATTTAAAATACTCTGGTTATAAGTACATTATATTCGACAACTTAAGGAAACATCAATAGTGGATCACCAAATTTCCTAATCTTAGTAAACCCGAACATGGTGTCGATCAACTATCGCCCTAAGACACTGCTAATATTGTTTGAGAGTGTATCAAACTTTGAGAGCCGTTTCGAGTTAGCCAACCTGCGGTTACCGAAGATATTATATACCTACTTATCACATGCAAGCTGAGACACAACACATAATAACATATATAACATATAGGTTTATATATGTTCCTGATCAATCTTGGAGTCAAAACATTAGAAACGTGACCCGAGAGCTGGCTTTTATCTGGCTCAACGCATTAGTATTGCCATTCAGCGTGGCAACGCAGCCAGCATCTCAGGGACGCTTCCGTCTGCTAGTGAATTGGATCAGTTGAGCTACCTTTAGATCGCTAGCAGCGGTCTTCAGGTAGCACAACTGTTTCATATGCATTTTGTACATACCTTGTAAAATTCTTTCTGTAAATAAATGTATTGCATATTAAAAAAAAACATTAGGATACTCAATAAAGATATAAATACCAATAACGTCGTGTTATGTTTGGTTTTTATAAGTATTTTAAAATGTTGTGGTGCGTCCGGCATAAGAATAGACCCCTCGGTCTCCTCCCATGGATGTCGTATGAGCCAACTAAGGCACCAGGGGCACAGAATAAATAATGGTACAAGTACCAGATAGGCAGCATCTACCTGAGTACCTACTCAAAACTCGATCACTAATCCACCTGCCAAGTGTCCTGATTATGGCACATCTCCCCCATGGCAATCTAGGAAGGAGGCCTCGTCCAACAGTGGACGTCTAACGGCCGATGATGATATATGTATACGACCTCTGTGGTGCGGCAGGCGAAGGTTTGCCTGCGACGCAGGAGGTTGTGGGTTCGATTCCCACTTCGGAACAAATATTTGTACGTTCTGCCGATATTTGTTCAGGGTGTTCTGGGTATTTTCTACGTATAATAAAAAACATCTCTTTGTAATGTATTGTATTAAGTATATCAGTTATCTTAGTACCCATAACACAAGCTCTGCTTAGCTTGGGGCTGGATAATGTTGTGTGAACTGTCCAATTATTTATTTATTTATTTATGTATTATGATACCTTTCCAATAAGTTCAAGTGTCTTGATAGATTCGGACGGTAAAGTCTCTTTCGCAAAAAAGTTACTTAATTTGTTGTTCATTTTGAATGAAAGAATACAAAATTGTAACATTGAGGGTTTAGACGAAAACGTGATTGCGTAAAAGTTTGAAACGCCGGGATAGCTAGCATTCCTCGTAAGTTATTTACACCCGTACTTGAAGGTTAGCTAAAGAGCCTAAATGCTGTATGTAGGTCAGTATGCCTGTTTGTTATTATTGTGTGCAAATATTAAATAAATAACATATTTGGTTTATCAAGCAAAATGACGCAACAGGGCGCAAAATTACCTACTATTACGTAAAATAACTAATACGGTAAATGACCAATTTTAATTTCACAAAAGGACCAATTTTATTTATGCATATTGACCAACCGAATATTGACCTAAACCTTTCATCACCCATCATTAGCCACTAGGTAGGTTTAGGGTTTTTTTGTTTCAAAAATACTTATAATAATTACTATGATATGATATGTTCTTATAACCTATGATTATGTAGTTTGTAATTTTTATATCTGTGGTAAAACATAGCTTGATTCCAGTGACAGCTGTCATCAAAATCACGCCTAGCAAGTTCCGTATTTTGTAAAGGTAAAATGTACGCGCAGAACTCATACCTTGTTGGTGGTACGAATATGATATAATAAAGAATTGACTGACGTTCCTCGCGTTATCGAACCTATCGTTATCGAACGGATGACTTCGATTTAGAAACGGATTCAAAAAAAATAACTGTGAACCGGTTCAAATAAATATTAGTGTCTGTTTTCCCCAATCAATACAAACTAAGACGTTTTCAAGTCGAAGGTAAACAAATAGGCGTCTTCTAAACAAGCCTGCTACATCTTCGAGCACATCGTCACCTTCCATCTGATAGATAATAAAGAAAGTGCCTATAATATATTATATTTAAAAAGATTTCATTTTATTATCAACTAGCGAATCATCCCGGCTTCGCACGGGTAGTTTCAGGATGAACCCCCACCTCCTATCCCCCTCTCCCATGGTAGCAATGGTTAGCTTAGCTCAGGGTGAATGCAGCTTTCCAATGGTGAAAGAATTTTTAAAATCGGCACAGTAGTTTTTGTGTTTATTCATTACAAACATACACACAAAAATACAAATCTTTCTTCTTTGTAATATTATTAGTGTAGAAGTGTAGATGTCATCTGACCATGAAATAAGTTGTTATGTAGAGAGATATCTGCCTGTTTTGACGCTGTGGGATCGCAGGTAGTTGAATCGTTTTCCCGCCGGATACACAAAACAAAAGTAAAGAACAAGGACAGAGGAAGCGGATCTGTTGCTATGCGATTACACTCAAATTCTTATAAAAAGGACAAGGGTTTGAAATCAGAGATGATTTAATTAAATGCGACCTTAAATGTTTCAACCAGTGAAACTTCGCGTAGTCTTGAGTTTCAGTGGTTCTTTCTTGGTGACTCTGCGTCATGTCAAAGACCAGCCCCTTTATTGCGTAATTCCAAACCTACTATCAGAGTACTCAAATCGAACACCAGTGTTCAGGCCAGACTACCATCTCGAGGAGTTGCCGAAGGATTTTTTCGAAGTCCAGTGACGCCAGACTGAGCTTTGGTTTTGGTACGAATGACACTAGTCACTGGGCTTGAAACTGGCTCATAGTGGGACGTCAAAAATTTGCCGCTGTCAAGTAGTTACACAATACGAAACTGACAGAAAAGTGTCCAGACTGGGCTATAAACTAGAAGCTTGAATTTGGGTAGTCCTATAACTTCATGGCTATATAAATGACAAATATGAAGTTTTACCGATGTTCAGTGGAGTTCAATGGAATTGCGCAATTACCTCACAGGTTTAGGTATGGTGGTCCTGAAAACGTTCTTGTGGCCGCTTAAACAACCAGGGTTCACTGCGCTTTGCAGAAGCTTCTCTCTTGCATGCCACGAGGGTGGGCCTAGGACATGTTGATTTATTCACGATGGTTGCCTTCACCGTTTAGAAACAATTAATAAGTGCAACCATTTACGAATGAAAAAAAATTACCTACGACCTTCGGTTCAAAATTTAGGATAACTGGCTACTCCTCAACTATAGATCGTTCACCGTATAAGATGTCCCCTGCCCGTGATGTTGGCACTGACAAGGCAGGGGACATCTTATAGTGAACGGTTTATAGTAGGTACTCTCTCTATACAGGGTGTAACATTATATCCCTATCATCCCGGGGAGGGGGTATTCTACACATCATGCTGAATAACTTTCGTTCTAGGACTTTTTAATATTCGAAGTTTTTAATTCATGAAATACCTTGTAAAAATCCTGAAATTCCGCGATAAACTCCTGAAACTCCTCCCGAAATGTGCCTAACACAACGTGAGGCAGCCCTACGTAAGGTACCATAACGTACCGTAACATCCTCATGCCGTGTTAGGAACATTTCTTGAGGAATTACAGGATGTTTACGTGACATTTCATGAATAAAAAACTGCGAAATTTCAAAAGTCGTAGAACTAAAGTTATTCGCCTTGATGTGTAAAATACCCCCTCCCAGGGCTTATAGGGATATTATGTTACATCCTGTAGAATCACCTTATTTCTTCAGTGAATTTGGTAGGTGAGCTAATTTTCAAACATAATGTTAACAACCTTGTAACTCATGCAAGCCACGTGAAAATTACCTTATACGTACAAAAAATAGATCCCTGATCCTTATATCTATAATTTACCATTTAATTAAAGACTTGGAAACTTCGAGAACATGTGAAAAAAAAGCTATTGATTTATGAATGATCGACTAACCTTATGAAGTAATCGTCAGCGTTCCGGCGACAGCACCCGCATGTCGAACTTGAGTAACGAAGACATCTTGTACAGACGAGCTGACTGGCCACCGTCTCTTTAGCACGGGTGAGGCCTCTCTGGGAGGCTGTGAGCTTCTGAGGCCGGAGTGAAGCGAGGCTCGCAGGAGGGCGGGGCAGACACGCCTCCCCGCAACAAGTGCGATATTGCCGACTGAACAATTTTTAAGGAGTTAGGTTTGGTGTGCATTGTTGATAAAACTATTATTAAGAGAACAAGATTTTGTTGGTGCATTGAGAGTTAGCTTAGTCAGATTAAGTAGCTAAACATTTTTTTTTATTCAAATGTGTAATTAACAATAAATATCACATTACTACCAAGACCTACAAGTCAAGCGATAATGGTCGAACGCCACGTACGTGAGTACAACATCGTCTAGTTGCGGCCAAGCTTGTATATGATTTGTCAAAAACATTGTTGAGTTCATGAGGACATACGACTGTAAGCTACTTGTCAACTAGCTGATACACGATAGTATGTCAACCTGCCTAGGCCAGCAAGGACAATTTATCTCGAAGAAAGTTCTTGATAAATTTATGAAGATCCAAGCATGTTTGAAACCTCTATGGTTGTCTTCCTCTCTGAGTAGAAATTTCTTTTGTGCTTTATTACGAGAAAGTACAAAAGCAAAAGTTCGAAAGTAACTACTGAATATTTTTATAATAAAATGGTTACGGGTACATACAGTACAGAACTACTATAATGGGCCTGGGAAACCATCGGCATTTTAAAACAGTAATTGAAAAAGCGACAGTTAGACCTCCTCTAACGCTTTCGCACTACTATTTACATTTCGTTTTAGGAACAGTATTTTGATACACTATAGTACAAAAAGCGACAGTTAGACCTCCTCTAACGCTTTCGCACTACTATTTACATTTTGTTTTAGGAACAGTATTTTGATACCCTATAGTACAAAAAGCGACAGTTAGACCTCCTCTAACGCTTTCGCACTACTATTTACATTTTGTTTTAGGAACAGTATTTTGATACCCTATAGTACAAAAAGCGACAGTTAGACCTCCTCTAACGCTTTCGCACTACTATTTACATTTTATTTTAGGAACAGTATTTTGATACCCTATAGTACAAAAAGCGACAGTTAGACCTCCTCTAACGCTTTCGCACTACTATTTACATTTTGTTTTAGGAACAGTATTTTGATACCCTATAGTACAAAAAGCGACAGTTAGACCTCCTCTAACGCTTTCGCACTACTATTTACATTTTATTTTAGGAACAGTATTTTGATACCCTATAGTACAAAAAGCGACAGTTAGACCTCCTCTAACGCTTTCGCACTACTATTTACATTTTATTTTAGGAAAAGTATTCTGAACCCTATAGTTAAAAAAATCCTAGACGCTTACTCTATCTGCACCTACCCTACAAAGTCACAACAGATAAATAAACATCAGCGCGCCCCGCCTCGCGCTGTGATCTCGGCTGATTTGACCAATCAACCCGCCTGCATCTAGCTGATCAGCCGTTGAGTTAGTCACTGGAAGGAAGCTCACTCTAATGGGCGAACGGTGTTCCTTCTTATTTCCAAGTAGGCCAGCCTATGTGTCTATTTTATTGAAATCTGTAGAGCTACACAAGTACCTACTCAAATATGCAACTACAGACACCAAGTAAGTAAGAGCAATTATCATCATCAAGGGGTTACACCAGGGGATGGGCAGCAGCATCCACCTGAGTACTCAACACAACACTGCAATCACCAATCCGCTTGGCAAGCGTGGTGATTATAGCAATCTATTGCATTATTTGGCCTCTCTCGTCCGGCAGTGGACGTCTAAAAACCTGTTGATTATAAATCATTAATACCAGTGTTAGTTGGACATAGGCCTCTTACGTGCCTCTTAATGCCTCTCTCTTAATGCCTTGACGGACGGTCTTGTACCACCTCCATCCACCAACTTCCTTCGACCTTTACAAGTTGGTCCTTAAAGAATCGGCCTTCCTCTTTTGCATCGTCCGGTTTGTGGTCACTAATCGAGAACTTTTTGTTAGTAGTAGAGCTTTTTTGTGAAAGAGTTCGTTCGGGGAAGTACTACCACCATACCTATTTCTGCTGCAAAGCAGGAGTCCTCGCATTGCTGTGTTCCGGTTTGAAGGGTAAGGGTGCCGGTGAAATTACAGGCACATGTGTCTTTTCATCTTTATGTCTCAGGGTGGCGGGCGCAGTGCAATGCCAAATAGGTTGCGTCCAAGGTGGACGTGACCTTTCAGGTAATGCACTGTTCATAGGCAGAGGGTACCAATTAACATCAGGTGGGCCATCTGCTTGATCCGCCATTCCAAGTAGTATAAAAAAAAACTTTAATTCCTAACGTGAACGGTTGTCGGTTCTGCGAGCCCTAGGCCGCCCGCTCATAGCCATTTAAATTGTAAATTTTTTGGAGCTATCATCAGGTCATCTTTGTTCTTTTACGGATACGTTTCGGATTCTATCACGTAATTAGTGAAACTCGAAAGTGGAAGTCCAGTTATTAAGTTCAAACAATAGAACACTTATTTAACGCGATTCTACATACGTATACATTTTGACAAGAAAAAAACAAAGGCTTTCAATTAAAAGTTTTATGCAAATTTTTGTATGGTTAATTAAGTAAGTATTATCTCCTAACTCCTAATCGATAAGGCTCTCATCATCAGCTCACGAGCATGAGATGATAACTCCCAGATGCAAACACTGTACGTGCGTTTAATTTTTGAGGATTTCTCTCGATTTCTCTGAGATTCCATCATCAGATCTTGGTGAATACGGGACCATTCGGGAGTACACCCATTCAAACAAAAGAATATATTTTCAAATTGGTTGAATTGACGGAGATATCGGCGAACATACATAAAAAAACACACAGACGAACATAGAACCTCCTGCTTTACTGAAGTTGGTATTTTTTTTAGTTATCTGTCTCTTTTATACACTGTATTTGAGACACAGACCTATAATTACACTAGATAACGCAAATGCACCTACTTCGCGTGTTACTTTGCCTGTCCGAAGTAGGTGCATGCATCTATTAGCAAACCTCAAATCAATTCGCTATCGGCCATCTTCGCGATAGCACGTCGGATGTTAAGGCGCAGTAGGTTCACAGCACGTCTATATTGAGCTCTAGAATTTTTAAGATTTTGATTAAGAGTTCTTTCAGTTTTCAAGAACAAATAAAATACATGATATTCTTATAATTCTTTAATGTACACAGAAAAAACATTACAAATAAAATAAAATAAAAAAGATATGTACAAAGGCGAGCTTAATCCTAGAGACCTTAAGCTTTTTATGTAGTGAAATCATTAACTATTTGAAATACCTACTTCACTCGATATAAAATATATCAAAGATACCAAAATTGAAATTGAAATACTGCTTTAAACTTACTTCTTACACGTTTTAATTTTTGAAACATTTGTTATCTTATTAATTATTATTTGAGTTAGTGAAGTCGTCAACCAAATTTAACAAAACTCTAAGGGGCATTTTTATAAATATTTTTATACACAAAACCACGGTATCAGAGCGTGCTCTCGCCTTCAAGCCTCATACAAAAATGTTCGTTGAAACTGGTTGAACCTATAGCGCCTTAATAGAAAAATGCCTAATTGTGCCTTAGTGAACTGTGACAATTCTTTGAAATCAGCTAGCCGTGCGAATGGAGATATGTCATAGCATAGTAGGTAGGTACAAAATAAAATGGCACACGGTTTCATATAAATTAAAGTGTTTGCGGTGTCTATCTTGATATATGGTCTGTGATTTGTCTAATAAACAGCTGCATATTCTAATAAACTTGAAATTGAAAATTGAAAATTGAAATTGTCTTGAGAATTGTATTTATAAGAAACTGTACCATATTTCTTTGAGGATATTCACGCCGCAGGGACTGACACACCGATAAGCGGCTATATGAGACATGCGGGCCGTATCGCGGCCAGTCTAGTCACGAGGATACTGTCATATGTAGAATGATGTCCTCTATCATCCTATAGATACTAACTTACTAGCCTGGTATGAGCACAAATAATTAGAAGGACCTTTTTATAAACTTTTTATGTTCCAAAAGAATATGCTCAGCGTACAGCTCATAAGAATACGCACAACGTACGGCTCATAAGAATATGCAAAAAGTACAGCTCTATTCTAATGTACGTTATATTATTCTTAGAATATTATTCTTATGAGCTGTACGTTTTGCATATTCTTATGAGCTGTACGTTGGGCATATTTTTATGAGCCGTACGTTGTGCAAATTCTTATGAGCTGTACGTTGTGCATATTATGCATAACATACAGCTCATAAGCAAAGCATGCAAGACAGAGCGTAGCGTGTATTATTTGAATAAATTGAACAAGAAACCAAATTATCTTCTGTTAATGCAAATAGAGCTTTAAATCTTCTGGTTTGTGTATTTTGATTAGCATTTTAATTGATAATTTGATTGGCTTTTACTTAGTACTTAGGACTTTTTAAATAAAGCATTTTTTATAAATCAGATAGTCAAACTAGCTTCTCTGATACAAAGTGGTCATTGTCGCTTATAGACACCGGTAACACTACTGTCGATGCGTTGCCTACCCATATTTTTTTTATTTTTCTAAAGCCATCTCATTTCGTAACCATGTCGTAACCTGTTAAAAAAATACTGATAACGTGTCCCTACTGTAAGCTATTGTGTTGACTCTCCTGGGCAAATTACGAACAAATGATAACTTTAGAAGAAATGTTGCCTACTGCTGCTTCATATACGTTTATTGACATTTCATAAACCAGCACTCCAATTAAGATAATAAACACACTAAAGTTTTATTCCAGTTTTTATCAATATCCCGTCATAAATTGAAAACATGAAATAGGCATGGTAATGAAAATGCAGTTCTGCTGTGTTTTACGGTATATTTTACTACACATTTTATTGTTATAAAGTACCATATATATTTACCATTTTATGTGTCTATTTGTTGAAATTGTAAAAATGTGTATTTACCTTTTATTTGTAAACTAGCAGCGCCCCGCGGTTTCGCCCGCGTAAGTCTCGATCCCGTGGGAATATCGGGATAAAAATGCGCCTATGTGTTATTCCGGGAGTACAGTTATCTCCATTCAAAATTTCATCCAAATCTGTCCAGCCGTTTCAGCGTGAAGAAGTAACAAACACACACACAAACTTTCGCATTTATAATATTATAGTGTGATCACTTACTTACACGAAATAAATGATTGATTAACCTATTTAGAAAAGTAATACTTTTAAACATCATCGATCGAGTTCTTGAATGATTTTATAGATTTCTATTACTTCTTTTCTTCAACTTGCTGCAACAACGTGAAAAGGGAATATGAGGCTTTGATAATCTGAAACAAGGGTTAAGTTCTGTTGTTAATTTGATCCTGACCCACACATCCATCGACTGTTAGGGTGACAAATAAACATCTAGCTATGCTGCGCTGTACTAATTACTTACTATTAAACAGGGCGTAGCCTCACACAGCGCAGCACAGCATGGTTTGTTCGTATCCTCATTAAAATATTAGACGAGCGAGTTGACCAAACATAGCACAGCGCAGCATAGCTCGATGTTGATTTGTCACCCTTACTGCTCCTCCAATCATCAATCATCATTCGCCGTAACTTAGTTAAAGTTCGATTTAGTAGAAGTTGTATGTTGTGCTTCGACCAAAAATAAAAAGTATGGCGGGCCTTACCCATACAAAACGTCCGTGAAAAATAAGGCACAATTACAACACACGTAGATAGATAGATAGAAAATACTTTATTGCACACCATAATACAAAACAATTTACAAATTATAAAACTAAAACTAACTATGTTGTACAATGGGCGCTCTTATCGCTTAGTAGCGATAAGACTACGTACGTTACGTACTACGTAATGTTACTCGTTGCCGTCACAAAGACCGACTGAAGCGAAGTGAGTGAGCTCACTCACTTTATAAATAAATAAATAAATAAATAATGCTGGACAGTTCACACAGCATTATCTAGCCCCAAGCTAAGCAGAGCTTGTGTTATGGGTACTAGATAACTGATATACTTAATACAATATATTACATAGATAGATATTTTTAATTATACATAGAAAATACCCAGAACACCCTGAACAAATATCTGCGATCGCACAAATATTTGTTCTGAGGCGGGAATCGAACCCGCAACCTCCTGCGTCGCAGGCGAACCTTCGCCCGACGCACCACAGAGGTCGTCAATAAGTTCAAAACTGTCGTTTCCTAAGGACCGTCCATACTTTTTTATACTTTTTTATTTTGGTTGAAGTATGTAGGTACTAAAATGGAAGTACGCTGGTCATTTGATCAGGAGTCACACAGAGAAATGGGCTAAAAACGTGATCCAATGGTACCCTAGAGAAGGGAAAAGGGCTAGAGGAAGACCTTTCCGCAGATGGGAAGATGATTTTAAAACAACAGCAGGTGCGACATGGAGAAGAAAAGCTCACGATCGGGAGCTTTGGAGGACTCTGGGGGAGGCCTATGCTGGGAAGCAAAACAACCATTTATAACTGTTTTTTTATCGATGTCATATTGTAAACTAATTATAAGGTTGTTAAATAAAGGCTATTGAATTGAATTGAATTGAATGTAGGTACCTTGGTGTGGCTGAAAGCTTTTTGTTTGGTATTGCTTCATAGTCGAATGATGATTGTTTTACTAAAGTGAACATACCTAACTTGAATTGAAAGATCAACTGTATCGTTTTCCGAGTACCACACGAAACGCAGGGGCTGCGGTCTAGCAGCAGCTGTCATACAGTTATAGTTATTGCCGTTTTTTATAGGCACAGCATCAAACAAAGTACCGCTTTTGGTGATACGTCTCGTCTCTCGATCATGACGCATCTGCATGGGCGCCGGGTACCTTGGAACCAGGTACCAGGTGTCATGGAAGAACTTAGAAAGTATTTTTTATGATGGAGCCCTAAACATGCTTATACAAAGTAAAACAAATGTAAATCCTAATATACCTTTTTTTTTTCTTTTTTTTTATTCTACTAGAATGACGGAACAAGCAGATGGTCCACTTGATGTTAAGCGGTAACCTCTGCCTATGAACAGTGCATTACCTAATAGGTCACGTCCACCTAGGACGCGCCCTATGTGGCATTGCACTGCGCCCGCCACCCTGAGACATAAAGATGAAAAGTCTCATGTGCCTGTAATTTCACCGGCACCCTTATCCTTCAAACCGAAACACAACAATGCGAGCACTACTGCTTTGCAGCAGAAATAGGTATGGTGGTAGTACTTCCCCGGACGAACTCTTTCACAAAAAGCTCTACTACTACTAACTCACAGCCATAAAAGTAGCAAGCGTCAGTGTGGTGAATCCCCCGGCCGTGAGCTTGGCGACGCGACGCGATCGTACCATCACGACGAGCAGTGATCGCCGCAGTCGCACCGAGCAGGAGTACCATGGGCACTGGTATGCTGCTCCTGCTATTTCTGAACTCTAGAAAATAGTAAAGTAAAAGTGAACAATGCAAAGCAGTAATGTCGAGTTTTGCGTCGCTTTGCTAGAATTTTGATGTTTTTGTATTATAAAACTAAGTTTGATAAATTTTGCAACTTGTAAATGAGTAAAACATCATGTTATGTATCAAATAACTTGTGGCACACCTATAAGAAAATACAAATAATCGTGCACTAAGTAAAAATATATTAAGATACCTCTTCAGAAAGTTGTGTGCCTTGATAGCAGTATATGAAAACTTGGAAGCACATGTTCAAGAGATATGTTCCCATCGACAGCAGCCGCACCTTATTTCCAGTTTGCTGTAAAATAAAAAGCATACTCTTACCACGATAAGATCGTCGTCGTCGTTTCGTATGAGGTAGTGCTGGCCTCTGGTGTCAGAGTTTGTCAAGCCGCGGTATTATAAGATTATCGCGGTCCTTTGCTACTAGACTGAAATGAAAAGGACAGCAATAAATGTAACGCTCTTCAGCGTTAGGGAATACTACATCATATCCTTATTCAAAATCAAATTCAAAATCTTTATTTCAGGCTTACTGAGATATGCATTAAATCTAAACAGTAAGCCCATATTAACATAAATACCTTAGAAACTAACATACACATAAAAACACCTTATAACTTAATCTAACACACGTTCAGTAGTAGTAGAGCTTTTTTGTGAATGAGTTCGTTCAGGGAAGTATACCACCATACCTGTTACTGCCGCAAAGCAGTAGTGCTCGGATTGCTGTGTTCCGGTTTGAAGGGTAAGGGTGCCGGTGAAATTACAGGCACATGAGACTTTTTATCTCTATGTCTCAGGGTAGCGGGCGCAGTGCAATGCCACTAAGGGTGGTGGTGGTGACCTAGGTGGACGTGACCTATGAGGTAATGCACTGTTCATAGGCAGAGGTTACCGCTTAACATCAGGTGGGCCATCTGCTTGTTCCGTCATTAAGCAGTATAAAAAAAAATGTGGTCGCTGACGCGTCGCGGCCAAGGGGATCACGTGACAGGCGGGCCTTGAACCGCCGGAACTTCACTCCTTTCGGCCAGAAGTCAGGGCTCAAGTAAGTCTTCACAAAGTCAAAGTCAAAGTCAAAAGTATTTTATTCATTGAAATCACAAGGATCATTTTGAATCGTCTTAAAAAATAAATTTACAGTTACTCCTGTTCCAACGCAACCAGACCTAGAAGAATCAGGCAACAAACACGGTCCGTTTTTCTTTTGATGATCCTTCTTACTACTAGGTGGAGAGCGCCTGTTTGGTGCCTCGAGAACCAGTGGAAGCTGATTCAAGGAAAAAAGGAAAACCAAATTAAAAGCCTTACTTAGGTAGGCAGTCAAAAGTAAGATGATAGAGAGAATCAGCAAAAGTTCATAAGGCAGCACACACTACGCTTGATATACACATAAATAACACATCAGTAATAAATTATATGCAGGTACAGACATTGCAAATTGTCGAATTAGGTGTCGAGGGGCAGAGCGACATCAGGCCACGCGGCTTTATCATTAACATAGTCATGTAGTGTGTAATACGCTTTCTTAATTAAATTATTCTTTATGTAAGATTTAAATCTTCGAATCGAAAGTTTAGAAGCACTTTCTGGAAGTTTATTATAGAACCGAACAGAATTCCCCATAAAAGACCCACTTACTTTTTTTAATTTAAATTTGGGAATACTCAGTTTATTTTTATTTCTCGTGTTAAAACAATGCACGTCACTTTTTTTCATAAATCTATCTAAGTGTTTATGTGTATATAATAAGGTTTCGGTGATGTATTGCGATATTACGGTGAGAATGTTAATTTCCTTAAAACGCTCCCTCAAGGAGTCACGTGGCTTCATTTTATAAATGGCACGTATTGCCCGTTTTTGTAAAACAAATATTGCTTGGATGTCTGCTGCTTTCCCCCACAGAATGATGCCATATGACATAACACTATGGAAGTAGCCAAAATAAACTAGCCTAGCTGTAGCTTCATCAGTAAGCTGCCTTATCGTACGAACTGCATATGCAGCGGAACTAAGTCTACCCGCAAGTGCCTCAATTTGTGGTCCCCACTGCAAACTTGCATCAATATTAAGTCCTAAGAAAACAGTAGAGTTTACAAGATTGAGTGTCTCGCCATTTACTTTAATATTAGTTGGGTAATGTTTTACATTTGGCAAAGTGAATTTAATGCATTTCGTTTTTTTAGCACTAAGCAACAGATTATTTACTGTGAACCAATCAAGAACTCGCGATAGTGATTTATTTAGATCATCGTAATTAGCTTTTGACCTATCAACTTTGAAAATTAAAGACGTATCGTCAGCAAATAAAACTATATCACATATGTCTTTTACATAAAAAGGGAGATCGTTAATGTATACTAAAAATAGAAATGGGCCTAGTATTGAACCCTGGGGCACTCCCATAACAATAGACGATCCTGAAGACCTTTCACCACCAACGTCAACTTTTTGTACTCTATTGGATAAGTAAGAATTTACAAGGTTAATTGCCTGATTTTGGATGCCATAATGTTTTAACTTCAAAATTAGAGTAGCATGACTCACGCAGTCGAATGCTTTGGATAGGTCGCAGAATACTCCGATCGCGTCTTGCGAGTTTTCCCATGCTTGAAATATGTGTTCCAAAAGCATGGTACCAGCATCAGCTGTTGATCGACCCTTGGTAAATCCAAATTGATGACTATGAAGTAGTCTGTGGAAGTTAAAGTGTGACAATAATTGAGTAAGAATAAGTTTTTCAAAGATTTTACTTAACGCAGGCAATATAGAAATCGGCCTATAATTAGATGGATCTTTTGCATTTCCAGACTTGAACAAAGGAATTAATTTACTATGTTTCATAAGATCTGGAAAGATTCCGTCGTCAACACATCTATTAAAAATGTAGGCTAAGCATGGAGCAATATCAATAATTATAATACATAACACCTTTGTGGATATTCCCCAAAGATCTTCAGTATTTTTAATATTAAGTGACTTAAATGTCTTAACAATACTATCGGCATTTACGTATCTAAAGCTAAACGCGATCTCACATTTAGCAACACTTAGTTCCAATAAAGTAGATGCTCCAGAGGCAGATGATTGTAATGACTGGGTTACAATAACTGGTATATTAGAGAAAAAATTGTCAAAGGCATTCGCGACATCAATCTTTTTTGTAAATATTGTATTGTTTATGTTTAATTTGATCTGCTTATTGCGTGGCTTAGATTTACCTGTTTCATTATTAATTAATTTCCAAGTTGCCTTAATTTTATTCGATGATTTTTCTATTTTTTTTCTCAAATGTAATGATTTTGCTGCACGACAAACTTTTTTAAAAGTATTTGAATAGTAGTACATTTTGTAGGGACCCTCACCATAATTATTTATTATTACCGATACTAGCTGAAAGGCAGTGACGCAGATGATGATGAGCGACACGGTGAACTGCGCGAAGGTCGGCGCTGAGAAGCAGGCCTGCAGCTGTTCCACCGCCTCCAGGGCTATCTGGTGCTCACGCACGCACTCTCGAAGACGCGTCCGGGTGAGCTGTTCCTGCTCCGGAGTCAGCATTTGCTGGAAAGTTATAAATGTACTATGCATTTTTTACCTGTAGCTCGCATCGCATCTGGGTCATATGCCAATGCTAGTTCCAAATCAAAACAAATCAAATCAGGCTATCAGTTTATCACAAGCTTATTGGAAAATTTACAAAAACCTAAACAATAAGCCCATAGCAATCTTAAAAACTAACATACTATACATATAAAAAACACTTTTAGACTTAAACGCACACGTGTAGACAGCGACGTATGACGCAACTGCGCGTCGTCTCGTGTCAAGCGTCCGAAGAACCTCCTGAACTTGACACCTTTCGGCCAGAACTCTCCATTCATGAAGGTCAACAGACTGTCAGTTGGCAGCCGGCACCCTCACCATAAAGGAAATAATATTGCCATCATGGCGAGATTCCAACTGCTCGATCATCATGGTTAGCCCTGTTTTCTGCTTGAGTTACTCCACCACCGCTTCGGGCCATCATTCAGTTCCATCATTCAGTCAAATGCATCGAGGAGGCCCGCAATGCTCTAAGGTCAAATGCAAGCATTGTTGACTGCTACGAAATTGGCAGCACCTAGCTCAGCCTCAAAATAAAAGTTATCTTTAAATCTATGAATACCTTGTTCTTAATTGAAAAAACCGGTAATAACTCACGTAGGTACTTGTTCCGAGTCAAACACCCGACTCGAGTTTCTGGGACTTAATACCCCCTTCCTCAAGGAGTATACGCGACGGCTTCCCGGCGATCACTGCGGGCGCGCGCCCGGAGCTCACGACTGGTAGGTGCCGGAACTTCGGCAACGCTCGCACTCCCGTCATCACCCGAAAGGCATGAATCATCGCCCGTACTGCGCCGATCATCGTAAAGGCGGAACACACGTAACTCACAGTGTCCGGATTATTGACTATCGCTGTCAAAGACTTTGCAGGTCCAGTGTCAAGAATTGGTTTCCAAGCATGCGGCAACATCCATCCCTGGTCTCTGTTGAAATTCGAATGGCGGTGAATTTCTATAGCCTCGCGTATTTTCCTTGGCACCCAAAACTTCTCTCTTGCCAGAACAGAAGCTTGGTCAAACCTAATAAAATGAACCGCATCCGGGAGACACGCATGTTCAGCTACAGCCGATTTCACCACATCCACATTCTTGACACTACGTATATGTTCGGCGAGTCGGATCTTAACATTACGACGTGTTTCCCCTATATAGGATTTGCCGCAATCACATGGTATTTTATACACCCCAGGCACATTTAATGGGTCCTTATCCAACCGGACACTGTGAGTTACGTGTGTTCCCGCCTTTACGATGATCGGCGCAGTACGGGCGATGATTCATGCCATTCGGGTGATGACGGGAGTGCGAGCGTTGCCGAAGTTCCGGCACCTACCAGTCGTGAGCTCCGGGCGCGCGCCCGCAGTGATCGCCGGGAAGCCGTCGCGTATACTCCTTGAGGAAGGGGGTATTAAGTCCCAGAAACTCGAGTCGGGTGTTTGACTCGGAACAAGTACTTACGTGAGTTATTACCGGTTTTTTCAATTATGAATATTACTCACGGAAGTTTTAATAGTATTACCTTGTTCTTAGATAGTTTCTGGTCCCAGCACAGAGTTCTGAGTGAGAGAGCAAGCAGCTGAAGCCGACACCTGCACTGGGCTATCAACGTCGTCACCAGGGTGTCTTTGCCCACGTTCAGATATGCAGCTATGAACAGAGCCGTCACCTGGTGAATATAAGTCAGCTCGTAGGCTGGTGACTTTGACGTGTCGTATGGGTACCTGGAAATATTTTCCACTGATTATTTGAACAAATAAAAGAACATAGCGGTCATTGACGATCTCTGTGGCGTTGCGGGCGAAGATACGCCTGCGACGCAGAAGGTTGCGGGTTCGATTCCCGCTTCGGAACAAATATTTGTGCGATCTGCAGATATTTGTTCAGGGTGTTCTGGGTAATTTCTATGTATAATAAAAAATATCTATCTATGTAATGTATTGTATTAAGTATATCAGTTATCTAGTACCCATAACACAAGCTCTGCTTAGCTTGGGGCTAGATAATGTTGTGTGAACTGTGTCCAGCATTATTTATTTATATCGATTGATTTAATTAATCTCCTTTTTAACCCCCGACTAAAATGAGGGGTGTAATAAGTTTGAGGCCATAGTGTGTTTGTCTGCCTGCCTGTCTGTTGTCTGTGCCCTCATTGCTCCAGAACGGCTGTTCTGATTTCAATGCGTTTTTTTATGAAAGATGATGTTTGCGGGATAGTTCTTAGATGTTTGGTGGAAATTGGTGTAACTGTTTCCTGGATCATCAGCTGGCAACAATTTGGTCAGAGGAACCAAGGCATTTTTGCAGCTAGAACCTTCAGTTTGATGATGACCAGCATAATGATGAACAGGATCTAGGGTACTACTGAATCTGAATCTTAAAGTTTGAGCTCGAACTTTAAATAAAGATGGCACTTCATCCTCCAGACTCTAGCGTCTCATGATGACCAGCACACGATGTACAGGATCTAGAGTGCAACGGGTGCTCCAATTTTAATGCGGTTTTATTTATATTAAATCTGGTGTTGGAACACTGAAAACAGTCGGGGGTTTATGAATCATACATACATACATAAACTCACGCCTGTTTCACGGAGGGGTAGGCAGAGACCACGGATTTCCACTTGTTACGATCCTGACACACCTCTTTTGCTTCATTCACTCTCATCACATTCTTCATACATGCTCGTCGGTTAAAGGTACTCTTGACCTGGCCTTTTTCCAGAACGTCTCCGATCTGGTCTGAATACGTTCGCCGAGGTCTTCCCCTTCCCACTTTCCCATTCACGCTCGTATGTGAACACTCTCTTTATGAATCTTTATAAAATTATGTTGTTTTAGAGTTGGTTAAGTGGTTATAATGATTATTTGGGTGGGTTTATTCGATGTTTCAATATAAAATAATAATACCAAGCTCGCAGAGGTAGCTGGTTGTTCTCAGCGCTGGTAGCCCAGCCGATAGTCGTGATTACAGTCAACGTAAAGTAGAGACACTGCTGCAGGGTAGTCTCCCGATTACATCTATAAAACATATACATTGAAAACAGCAATTTTATGAAATGTGTATTTGTAATTACTTCAGAAGAACAATTCTCGTAATAGTCAAAATAAAATTCAGATCATGTTCCAATCTAGTGTCGGCATCATAAATGTCACAAATATTATTCTACTTACATTGTATTGCGTGTCTTTTCGAATGGGTAGATTTTGTCCACGAAAATGTAGTTATTTCTGCCACCGGTTATGACTCTAATGCCTTGGCCTAGTAGTAGTAGAGCTTTTTTGTGAAAGAGTTCGCACGGGGAAGTACTACCACCATACCTTTATCTGCCGCAAAGCAGTAGTGCTTGAATTGCTGTATTCTAGTTTGAAGGGTAAGGGTGCCGGTGAAATTACAGGCAAATGAGACTTTTCATCTTTATGTCTCAGGGTGGCGGGCGCAGTGCAATGCCACATAGGGTGCATCTTAGGTGGACATGACCTATGAGGTAATGTACTGTTCATAGGCAGAGGTTACCACTTAACATCAGATGGGCCATCAGCTCGATCCTTCATTCCAGTAGTATACAAAAAAAAACATATACTTGAAATTGACGAATTTGAAAACGACTTTTCTCAGAAGCCATTAAGATAAGATAAGAAGAAGCCATTAAGATAAGATAAGAAGAAGACAGAACAACACGGAAATGTGATTATACCGAAATGTGGACGAAACTTGAACACTTCAAAGTTTCTGAAAATTTTAACTAGAATTTTAGTACAAAAGACGCATCTCTCTTTACTCTTTCCAATGAAAAAAACATTATTCTAATCTAATCTATAGTCGCCATAAATGAAAAGAAGGCTACATTGTTGTTGACGACCTCTGTGGCGCGGCTGGCGATGGTTCGCCTGCGTCGCAGGAGGTTGCGGGTTCGATTCCCGCTTTGGAACAAATAATTTGTGCGATCTACAGATATTTGTTCTGGGTGTTCTGGGTGTTTTCTATGTATAATAAAAAATATCTATCTATGTAATGTATTGTATTATGTATATCAGTTACCTAGTACCCATAACACAAGCTCTGGCTTAGCTTGGGGCTAGAGAATGTTGTGTGAACTTGTCCAGCATTATTTATTTATTTATTTATTTATTATGAGTGAGCAGAATAAAAAAATTCAGTCAATTCACAATTCAGTCTCGAGTCAGTCAACTTTTAGTGTTGTTCTAGAATAATTAAGAGTTCTTTTTATACTAATTGGAATGACTGGTCAAGCAGATCCACCTGGGCCACCTGATCTTAAGTGGTACCCTCTGCCTATGAACAGTGCATTATCACGCAGGTCATCATGAGAGGCAGGTCTTCCCAGATCAGGAATAGGACACTCCCTATGTGGCATTCCACTGCGCCCGCCACCCTGAGACATAAGGGTTAGTCCATCTAGTACTACTGGTTATACGATATAAAGATGAAAAGTCTCATGTGTCTGTAATTTCACCGGCACCCTTACCCTTCAAACCGGAATACAGCAATACGAGCACTACTGCTTTGCGGCAAAAATAGTACTTCTCCGGACGAACTCTTTCAGAAAGAAGCTCTGCTAGTACTTGAATTTGCCATCAACACAAAAACGTTAGACCTTTTAACAATCTCCTTCGCTTCAGCAGTCTCCACTCCAGTGAGGACTCGATTAGCATCATCGATAATGCTCTGGATGAGCGGCCGCCGACTCAAGATGTTGAAGATCTTCGCGGCTTGGGCCAGGTTGGTGAACAGCAGGAACGCAGTTCCGGTCATGAGGGGCAGGTCTCCCCAGATGAGGAATAGGTCTATCACTTGGATAATGAGATAGGTGCCTGTCGAGTAGAAGATTTTTGGAAAAGTAATTTATAAGAGGATGGATGGAGGCGTTAGGACAAACCTAGTACTCTACCTAGGTACCTGACTCCACGTACTATTATTTATTCTGTTACTCCACCTTGATTTTGCATATTTTGGGGAATTATAATTTTGATCAGATGATATGTACCTACCTAAATGAAATAAAAAATTGTGTCAGCTCCGTTGCGCGACTGGAGTCTACTCCAGTCCAGCTGGCCTAGCCAAGTGGCTGCTAAGCGATTCCATTTCTACAGTCGTAATACAATACAATATACCACGTGACATTTCGATAGCTTATATATGCATATATATATTTCATTTATTTATTCAATCAACAAGGATCATTGGGTTAGTAAAATACATTGTCTATCTACAATACGGTTAGTAAGAATAATTACAATTGAATACTACAAACTAACATTGAAAATATGACATCATCATCATCCATCTGTGGAAGTCCACTGCTGGACATAACAAATCATTTAATTATTTATGCAAAAACACAGGTTAAATTTAATAAAAATAATTACAAAAAAAAACAATTTAAAAATGTCAATACATGTCATGTCACAAAATTATTAACATTATTTATAAAAGTCATATTTAAAGTGATTGTCATTAGTGAGAGCATGCATCACAGTGCAGTGATACATGTATACGCAGTCAAACCTATTTGCGAATATGCTCAGAATACCATTGGAGCTGGCCCGGACCCTGCGCACCAGAGATGTTCCCCGCTTGCGCATGATGCTGTAAAAACAGTCCACGCGCCCCTCAGCACTCTGAACGCATTATTGTACTGCACACGAAGGGCGCTGCTGTATTGTTTTCGCGAATGATTCACTCACAGACTGCATGTGTAAAACTCTCGCTTGTGTTTCTCTCTCTCTCTCTCTTATGTCACTCTCATTGTCGAAATATCGCTATTAGAATGTTACTTTGTCTGCGGCCTCTGTTCAGTATAATATGCGCGAATATGTTGCCCGGCGGGAAAATATAACGACTTCACTTCTTGTTAACACTTGATTTTACGATTTTACTCCTCATCTATTTGCGTACCGTGGATCTTACATGAAAATCGATTCTTAAGGAGTAAACTCCAAAATGTTATGTGTCCAACTCACATCTAACTGCTGCTAAGGAGTGGAATACACTACCGTCGTCTGTCTTTCCTGAAAACTATAATCTGGGTCTCTTCAAGGCTAGAGTGAATAGGTGCCTTCTAGATCTTTGTGCTCCATCTTCGGCCGCATCGTCACTTACCAAAAGGTGAGATCGTGGTCAAACAAAGGACAATCATTGTTAAAAAAAAAAAAAAAAAACATCGTTTTGATAGCCAGGCCATTTTTTTTGCAACAAATAGAAGGAAATGACGTTGAAAAATCTGATCTAATTATCGATCTTCTACTGTATATATCTACTATTGCCGATCGATAATAGAAAGCCATCTATAATAGAAAAATTCTAATACACACCATAAAAGAGTTTCTGCAGATACAAACCCAATAGAAACATAAAAGAGAAAGCAGTGTAGCAGCTATACAACCGTCTTCCATCTCCACGCAGGCCGTCCGGAGCCCAGAAGCCAACCAGTTTCAAAGCCGTCAAAGACAAACTGGCCGACGTGTTTGCATTTCTTATCAAAAGCCCCATTTCGTCAGGAGTTGTAGTACTGGTTACTTATTCCATGACTCAGTTACGACTGTCCAGGACAAATTTAACAAATAAAGGTAAACATGAGCGAGCAACGAATTCTTAATTACTGATTTCAGAGACAGACAACAGTTTTGTTACTTATGAAAAACAAGTAATTAATTTTGTATAAATTAAAAAAAACCCAACACAATGAAACGGCTGAACCGATTTTGATCAAACATAGCTAAGAACAGTCCGACAAATTCACATTGACAACGAAAAAAAAAAACATCCGTTCCGGCGCTACGATGCCACAGACACACACACACACACACACACACACAGACACGTCAAACTTATAACACCCCGTCGTTTTTGCGTCGGGTGTTAAATAGTTTCAAGTTTGTAAGTTCAAGGAATACTATTCATTATTCGGTTTTATATTACGGTTTTTGAATTTACAAAAATCCCTTCGTAGTGGATGGTTTTGCTATAAAAGAAACCTAGTCTTCATATTTCAGCTTTCTAGGTCCAGCGGTTTCAGCTCGGCGATGATGAATCAATAAGTCACAGATATAGACTACAAAACCGACTAGGTACTACTCGTAAACTAGTAAAGCCTACTAGCTGTGTATATACTTTTTACCACTTTATCTCTGTATCGAAACGAGGTCCATAATACCTTATATTATTTGTAGAATACCGAGAGTGAAATGGTTCCGTTAGTACTCTTTGAGGTAAGGAACCCTACTAATGGGAGGTTTCCTCATTTTTCTAGAAAATGTTGTTGATCCCCTTTGTCAATTTGATAATAATATGTTTTTGTACACACAGGCAAATATAATTATGTTTTTAGTTTAAATATCACGTATGGCCAGTTTTGGTTTACAATTACAGTTTTCATGTTTCTTGCAATTAAACCTTAGGATCTTATAATTACATTGAGTTTACAGATGTTTAAATAGTGTTGTACAAAATGTTGTGTTTATTTTGATTATTATCATAAATGTGTGGTCTATTCCAGGCCAATGCATTTATTCGCATCAAATAATTCAGCTGATTCCGATTTTTAACAGCTGAGTCAAAAAGAGGGGTTTTATAAGTTTGACCGCTATGTGTGTGTGTGTATGTCTGTGGCACCGTAGATCTTAAGCGAGTGACCCGTTATGAATGCGTTTTTTTAAATTTGAAAGCTGGTTTTCTAGCGATGGTTCTTAGACATGATTTATCAAAATCGGTTCAGCTGTTTCAATGCGTTGAGGGTTTTTGTTTTTTTTACTAAATTAACGTATAGTATGTATGACTATAACAATATGTATTATAATAACGTATGTTTCTGTTTCTTGCCATTTACATGTCGTAGCTCTACAGCGTACATTGTTGAGTCTTGTGTACTGACATGGGAAATTTACCGGTAACTGGTAATGATTTTTATCATGCTACGGAGTTCGTAGCAAGCCCTACGCTCGTAGCATGTTGTACCTATTCCACGGAATTTTCATAATCTTATGTAATACCTTCTTCCGACCTGTGAATGATATAAACAGATATAAACAATTTATTGATAATTTGTTAATTATACGACATTTAGAAGTCGCTTCCATGGACCAACAGTTCTATACAACTAATGGAAGTTACCAGATATTTGTTCTAGAACAAATGGGCTAGTTTTTTTTACCATTGAACTACAGGGATAAAAAAAATTAAAAGTTCTTTAGCGTAACAGTCCTATAAACAAATGGGAGTTACTGGCTTTACCTAGTAGGGACCCGCTGCTAAAACTTACTCAGAGGCTTGTATATTCGTTAAATCATAATTGTAATAATTTCGTACCTACTTACTCCGATCAGAAACTACTAATACTAATACTAAACCTATTTAAAATCTATATATCAGCATCATGATGGCGGCAATGTTTACAAACTCAAAATTACCCGTAATATTGTGGTAATACGTCGAAAGAAAGAAAGAAAATACATTTATTCACCAAAAAAAAAAAAAAAAAAAAATTACTTGCAAAATACAATTATATACAAGTAAAAATGAGAAAATACAGAATAAAATAAAATAGGTTGTTTGGTGAAAAGGCAACGACTCAGCTTTTACGAAGGTTTTTTTTTTTTCTCAATAAATATTACGTCAGTAATATTTATTTATTTATTTATTTATTCCTAAAAAGGAACGCCAACAGCATATATATAAACACATTTACAAAAATCATTCACTTAGTTTCAAGCCGATACATACACCAATTACAGGCGAACACAACATTGACACTTTTATCTTACAAACAAGGCAGACAACATTACTATTAGTACTCGTATTATTATTCTGTAAAGTGAAGATTTACATATTACTTTTAATTATTTAGCTTAGTAAAAAACAGATATATATAGCTACATAACAATAAAATTAATATAAAAATATAGTTAAGCACCTATTGAACATAATTTTACTTTCTTGAATAAACTACTTAATCTAAAATATAAAAATATACATTATTTAAATCCTACCATGACTATAACAATTGCACTCAGTATCGTTTTGTTGTTGACGAAAGTGTTCAAGCATTTTCTTTTGAAAGCTTTTGGTATTATCGTTGAAAATATCAATATTTTCAACTTTTTGTTTGATATGGTTGTATTTATTACAAAGACGTACAACTGGAGCATTTAACCCAGTATTGGTGCGGCAAAAAGGTGTGTGGAGAATTCTGGTAATAGGTTGTCTTGGAATACTGGTTGGAACAGTTAAATTTATACATTTTTAAATTTGACTACAGTCAAGATCACCATTAATGATTTTATGGAGGAATGATAATTCTAATAAATGTCTTCGATTAAACAGGGAATCTATCTTGAAATATTGCAGTCTAGCAGGGTACGGACATCTGTGTGATATACCAGAGGAAATAAATGCAAGGTGCCTAGTAGAAGAGCGCTGAATACTTTCAATTCGCTGCGAGTGGACACTATAGGTAGGATTCCATACGGTGGACGCATATTCAAGGATGCTTCTAACAAGCGCGTTACAAGAATGATTTTGGTACTAGGTTTCTTAAATTCTTTTGTGTTTCGTTTCAGGAATCCTTGGGCCGCTTTTTTGACTAATTGATCATATTGAGCTAAGTACTTAAGTTGTCTGTCTAAAATTACTCCCTAGTCTCAGTTCAAAAACTTCAGCTATTTCTGTAGTATTGATATTATATTTAGATGGTAGAGGCTTTTTCCTCTTTGAAAGTTTTATGAAGAAACTTTTTGTAGGAGTGAGCATTAATATTGCCGACAACGCATTGCCGTGATTTTACCGTTTAGGAGACCCTTTATAGCAACTCGGCCACCGCCATCCCGTGTTGCTCTATGAAGGTAACAGCTGTATGAACCATTGCACACATGAAGGTTTCCTACGTAGCAAACCTAAGCAAAGATTCGTAGCATGGCCTAGCACTAAGTGACTCTACGTGTTCATAGATGGCGCTTCTTTCAACTTAGTAAATCTCTCTAAAATTATTATTAGTAGGTATGTATCAACTAGGGTTTTACACAGACATTTGCTCACACCTACTTTGCAAAATATACTGTAGATTAAAAGCAAGCAAGAAATAAGACACTGGTACTTGTACTATTATTTATTCTGTGACACTGGTCAAGATAAATTATTGGTGATATACTTTTATTAATAACTGCTACTTTGTGTCATCAGCTCTTTATTGGTAGCCATGCCAGTGAATTATACTACTTTTAAGAAGAACTAGATCAACATATAGATCTAACTTTCAGACATAATTAGCAGTGCCATCTAGTTGTGGATTTGCTACTTAACCATCAAAGATTACGTTTTTCTTCGCAAAAAATTGGTATTAGGGCTTGTACACAAAACTGCGATGCGACGCGATGCGAATTCGCAAGTAGTAAGATGTAAGTGTAAGAACTCGCAGATTTTTGCGATGCGAACGTCGCATCGCAGTTTTGTGTACAAACCCTTATAAGGACAATCCTCAATTTTCGACTTCTCCCTGTAGTTTTGCACAACATATACAAATACCTTTGTAACCGTCTTTTTGATTAGTAAGACCTACAACGACGTTCAAATTCCTAGAAACAGGAGGTCAACAATGGATGTTATACTGGTTATTGTTTTATAGAGTACCAGGGTTCGAAACTCTTCAATTTTAGACTTTTCCCAGTATTTGTGTCAGAAAAGCTATAAACATACCAAATTTCAGCGTTGTGTGATAAGTGGAAGTACCCTAGAGGTTTTGAATTTTTACATTTTTTATTTACCCTAATATCTCAAAAACAACGTAAGCTAAAAAATTATAGAAAAAGGTTTTGAAATTTTGCAGCTAGGGGCTTTCATATGACACCATATTTGATCTGATTTTCGCACTTTGTTTTTTTTTTACCCCCTCTTGGACCCCAATATCTCAACAACCCCCCTACGGATATAGCTCACGACTTTACCAACAAATAGTACCAATTTTATCTACCTCCCAATCAAATTTCATGAAGATCGGATTAACGGTTCGGAAGTTATGCTCGGACAAACATACATACATACACACATACATACATACATACATTCAAACGCCGATTCTTCCATGTTGCCTCAGAGAACTCGCTTCGCTCGTTAAATTACAAATGATACAGAGTTAGCTAACCTAAAAGCTCTTGCAAACAACCTAATAAGTACTAAGAACATAAAATTAAGCTTCGCAATCTCCATAAAGATTTCATATGGAGGTTCCCACGATTTATTCGATTTATAAATGCTTATTTTGAAAAAACATTTAACTTTTAACAACTTGCGTTATTGTTGGCGACGTAACATTAAACCAAGCCAAGGTATAAATTAATTAAATAACTTAATGGTATGGTGTTTGATATTGGAAAACACCTGTTAAGGTGTCAATCAAAATTTGTTCTTCTGGGGTGTACAACATTTTAGTGTTTTGAAGTAAGTTCTGCTATGCTATGCTATAATACGAAGCTCTAGGCATAAAGCCCACAAGAAATCTTGTCATTTTATTTGATAATCGCGTAAAATTCGACTTTATGTTCTGGTAAAAGAGATACTACGTTTATTTACAGAATTAATAATACAACTAATACAAGTAAGTATGTACAAACTAAAATAAAAAATATATATGAAACAGTTGTGCTACCTGAAGACCGCTGCTAACGATCTAAAGGTAGCTCAACTGATCCAAATCACTACCAGACGGAAGCGTCCGATGCTGGCTGCATTGCCATGCTGAATGGCAATGGTTGAGTCAGATAAGAGCCACGCATACTTGATTTAATTATAAAAAGTTAAAAACAACAATTGCCATTTTGATTTATGACATTACCAAACAATCGAATGCCTTGAGTCTAAAAACATAAGCAAAAACTAAAAGCATATAAAAACACTACGTCCGAAACCGCCGTCGCCGTTTTAGTAGTAGTAGAGCTTTTTTGTGAAAGAGTTCGTCCGGGGAAGTACTACCACCATACCTATTTCTGCCGCCAAGCAGTAGTGCTCGCATTGCTGTGTTCCGGTTTGAAGGGTAAGGGTGCCGGTGAAATTACAGGCACATGAGACTTTTCATCTTTATGTCTCAGGGTGGAGGGCGCAGTGCAATGCCACATAGGGCGCGTCCTAGGTGGACGTGACCAATGAGGTAATACACTGTTCATAGGCAGAGGTTACCGCTTAACATCAGGTGGGCCATATGCTTGCTCCGTCATTCAAGTAGAATAAAAAAACTTCCGTTCCGAATCTGTGAAAATACGGTCAGGAGTGGTCGTTTAACTATTTGTATGATAGTATATACACTAGATCCTAGTCAGATCTTTCTGATGACGGAACCATACAAATAGTTCTACGACTACTCCGGACCGTATTTTCCCGGATTCGGATCGGTCGGACGTAGTGCGAAACCGCTTTCACACTGAATTTCATTCAGTTTGGCGCTAGCATTCATTTTGAGATCTACAGCTGGGCAAAATATACAGACTGAACAATTAGTAGTTTGCCCCAAACATGAAATAATTCTGGACAGTTCACACAACATTATCTAGCCCCAACACACACATACACATGCCCATAACACAGAGCTTGTGTTATGGGTACTAGATAACTGATATACTTAATACAATATATTACATAGATAGATATTTTTTATTATACACAGAAAATACTCAGAACACCCTGAACAAATATCTGCGATCGCACAAATATTTGTTCCGAGGCGGGAATCGAACCCGCAACCTCCTGTGTCGCAGGCCAAGCTTCGCCCGCCGCGCCACAGAGGTCGTCAAAATAATACATGACATAACCTAGTTCTGACACCTATTTTAAAGGATCTTTTGGACTCCCAGAGCTCTAAAATCCCTGTACCCGTCAAGCTCATGTTCGAACTTAAAAATTATATTAAACCTACCAAGTTTTATCAAGAATGGGTCAACGGTTCTGCAGTTATTGTCGGACAAACAAACATAGGTGCAAAAAGACTGAGACCGCTTCGCTCGGTCAAAAATGTTATTCTCATCTGAATGATGTTGAAATAAAACAGAAAAAAGTGTGTTAACAAACACCAATCTAACTACCAGTATCATTTACGTGAAGCAAGAGGGACCCACTCCAATCATGAACATTTTACTGAGAAACGACAACTTGCCTTTACACGTGTGTTTGAACTTGCTTCAAATATTTGGATTTCTGGTCCCAGGCTCACATTCAAAGCCAATGAAGATGTTTTTGAAGGTCTACTGGCTTTTTTGGTTCTCGTTCTTAGTTGGTGAGATGGTATTTTAATTATTTTCAGCGTTAATTTTCAGCTCTGGATCTCACTTACCTACATCAAACAATTTTCTTTAAACAAGAAAGCTGGTCTTTTTGAGGCGTGCCGGTCTAGTGAGACGTACCCCGACTTCTGATTTGAAGGTCGGATCCCGGACGGGCAAACCATCATCATCACCATCAACAGTCTATTAGACGCCCACAGCTGGGCTAGGTCTTCCACATAAAATACATTTTTTGAATTTGCCATAATCACCAAGCTTGACGCGGATTCGTTTTCAATACTCAATACATTTCTTGCTTTCAAATGGTTACAATTAGTTGTTACCTTCGACCAAAGTATTTATTTTACTTTGGTCGAAGGTTGTTACATATAATAGGTAGCATCTCACATGAACCCTGCTGTGTTTAGGGTATACTTCGATATACTCGGGCCCCTTTCGATGATAGGCCACTATCGTATTTGGTTTTCGGTAAGTATCATTAGCAGTTAAATACTATGTAGGCATTCCATAAGGTAAGTAGGTATAGTGGTCTTTTTGTCAGCCATTTAAATTCTTGTCTTAGATTTAGTAGATTCAAATTTTATTTATTTTTATTTAGTAGTTTTTAAAATAACATGGGAAGGTCTCTGTTTTTCCTCATCCTTCCAAATACTACTCGATTGTTAATTGCTTAGTTTTGGGCCTCTACAGCCATGTACCTAGTATTCCAGATGACGGTTTTATGATTTCCCCAGGAATTTACATAATGGTTCAACTGGGTGACTTGGTGCAAATTTGGGGTAACCTTCCTCTCATGGTGAACACATCATTCCTGCTGTTCACCAACTGCGCATTGGCAGCTAAGATCATCGTCGTCGGATGGAGGAAACAGGCGGTTCAGCACATCATAGATGACGGGGATCACGACATCAAAACTATGGATACGGGGGAAGGAAAATCCATCATAAAAAAGTGAGTCTTGGCTATAATTTGACTATAAGTTAAATGAGAACCTTCAAGACCAAGATAAAATATCTGGTGTGACCGAGCTTAAGCTAAAAAACAAAAGAAAAAACACCGGGTTCACCCGGTGTTTTTTAAAATCTGTTAAAATCGTATTTACTATGTGTATCGCCCTTAGAGCATTTCAGGCATCGAGCGGAGCCACGCAATGCTCTAAGATTGCGGGCGCGGGCGGAACAGCAAACTGTTCAATATTCTGTATTGACTGACACATATTATTTAGCAAATAGCAAACATAATAAAAAATGTGTTTTAAGTTAAATCGCGTTTGCCAGAGGTGAGCCGATAGATTGATTTTGGGCCCCCAAAAACCCCCATATACCTAGCGAATTTCATCGAAATCGTTAGAGCCGTTTTTGAAATATCAAAACTAATATAGGTAAATACTAAATATAGTTTTAAGTTTCAAACTATAATATAGTATTATGAAAATATTACTCGTTTAATGATATTGGATGAATTAATAGCGTGAGAATTGGGCATAGTAGAACGAGTGAAACTGTGATCCCACATGCCCCCTTATTGCCTCGCTTAAATCAGTTTGATTTATATTTCTATTGAATTACACCTGGATGCTTTGAACCGTATTAGAAGTATTTTTGACTGTTCAAAGCAAATGCATAAAAAGTGCAAAGCAATGTGTTTGGGCTGCTTTTCTGATGTACCACGCAGTTTCAGGTAAAAGGTAAAAGGTGTCAACCTTTCACCGACCTCTAAAAGCTGGACGAGACCTCTAACCGCCCCTCCCCCATTAATGCCATACTCACCACGCTTGGCAGGCAGATTTGTGATCGCATTTAACTACTGCTAGAAGTCAGGTGGATGCTACTGCCCAACTTGTGGTGTGTTCCCTCATAGTCATATTTTATAGGAGGATGGAGAGAAACACGAGAGGAGACAGAAGGGTTTACTAGGCCGGACACGCCTCCAATATATGTTTTAATTTCCAGCTACCACCGCGAGAGTACCATACTGTTTGTCGTGTACACGGCACTCGCGGCGATTACAGTGCTGGGTTGGGCTGCCAGCGCCGAAAAGAATAGCCTACCTCTGCGAGCATGGTTAGCAACTCTCCCTCAGTATCTCACTCAGCTGTCCAACGCACTAGGTACTGTTTGTCGTGTACACGGCGCTCGCGGCGATTACAGTGTTGGGTTGGGCTGCCAGCACCGAGAAGAACAGCCTATACCTCTGCGAGCATGGTCAGCAACTCTCCCTCAGTATCTCACTCAGCTGTCCAACGCACTAGGTACTGTTTGTCGTGTACACGGCGCTCGCGGCGATTACAGTGCTGGGTTGGGCTGCCAGCGCCGAAAAGAATAGGCTACCTCTGCGAGCATGGTCAGCAACTCTCCCTCAGTATCTGTCTCAGCTGTCCAACGCACTAGGTACTGTTTGTCGTGTACACGGCGCTCGCGGCGATTACAGTGCTAGGTTGGGCTGCAAGCGCCGAGAAGAATAGCCTACCTCTGCGAGCATGGTCAGCAACTCTCCCTCTGTATTTCACTCAGCTGTCTAACGCACTAGGTACTGTTTGTCGTGTACACGGCGCTCGCGGCGATTACAGTGTTGGGTTGGGCTGCCAGCGCCGAGAAGAACAGCCTACCTCTGCGAGCCTGTTTAGCAAGTCTCCCTCAGTATCTCACTCAGCTATCCACCGCACTGTCAATGTTTGATCAATTATATTCAATTGGACCTCAAAAGACGCAAATATGCAAGTCTCGACAGAGCTTACTTATTTGAGCCTTTCGGGGTCAAGACTGGGTCTGTGGGGTACCGGGATGCTTCGCGTTTTCAAAATTCTTTCAGGGCATCTGGTCGAAGTGACGCGTGACCCTAGAGATGGCTCATATCCTGCCCAACGCATTAGTATTGCCATTCAGCGTGGCAATATTCAGCGTGATATGATATTCTGACTCAATGGTAGGGCATAATTTGTATCTGCAATTTAAAATAGAAGATCTCATTATTACACATTTAGCATTTTTTCTACATAATATAAATATAAATAAAATATATATAAATAATACAGTACTTACAGAGTTTAAAAAATGAAAGTCACATATTTTATGAACAGCCTGTATTCACGTGTTTAGCGCGCATTACTCGACTCGACTCGTCCGGTAACCGGTTTATCAGTCTGGTTCAGTCAGAATGCAACGTTTTTTGTACGACAAACTAATCTAGTTCCTAACTAAATTACCTAACTTATTTATGTATTTACCTATTTTAAGAGGTGAAGAGGATACTGAATTACAGAGTAAGATTATGTATATACACCTAAGGAGGTTTGTATACACTCTGAACCAACCCATAAGGGTCTTTTGAGTGTATAATACTTTGTTTGTGTTAATTTTTTAAGATATAATAAAATAAAAAATAAAAAACTATTTGTAACAAGCTTTTTGCTTGCGGCTTCGCACGCGTGGATAAAAAGCCCCTCTCCCCCTACTTCTGCCACTCTACCTGCTCCCCTTACCTCCTGTCAATATTAAGCTTCTAACAATGATTAATAACGTGATGATGATTAATTACCTGTGGGGTAATTGCGCAATTCCATTGAACTCCACTGAACATCGGTAAAACTTCAAATTTGACATTTATAGCCCAGTCTGGACACTTTTCTGTCAGTTTCGTATTGTGTAACTACTTGACAGCGGCAAATTTGTGACGTCCCACTATGAGCCAGTTTTAAGCCCAGTGACTAGTGTCATTCGTACCAAAACCAAAGCTCAGTCTGACGTCACTGCACATCGAAAAAATCCTTCCGCAATTCCTCGAGATGATAGTCTGGCATGAACACTGGTGTTCGATTTGAGTACTCTGACAGTAGGTTTGGAATACTCTGATAGGGTACGTTCAGTGGGTACACTCTGAGTGTTGGTTGTCACCAGAGTGTACGGTTGTTCCGTTCACAGGCTCGGTTAGAGCGTTCGGTTAGCGTCACGTGACCCTAACCGAACAACCACCTCTGACAATTCTGACGTCTGTCAAAGTCAAATCATGTGCTTGTCACCAAAGCGTATGGGTTGTTCCGTTCGGAGGCTCGGTTAGAGCGTTCGGTTAGCGTCACGTGACCCTAACTGAACAACCACCGTTTTGGGTGGGTGTTCGGTTGTTACGATTTTGACGTTAGATTGCTGTCAAAGTCAAGTCGATCCCACCCTTCCTCCCCAAAAATCCTGTTCCATCCATAGATGGAGAAATATTTTATGTAAGCCCAACAAGTAATATAGTAACTGCGAAAGTTCCAGATTCCACGACAGGATTTTTTATAAAGTGAAACAGGACTTGTTATAAGCTCCTGAATTACTTTGCTATTAAATGCTCTAAGACTTTGTTAATCAATCACGCTGTACCGATATTAATGAAATTACATCCACAGATATGTTCAGATGTCCAGTAGCGGTTTATGTTGGCTGATTGATGATGATGTTGCAAACATCGCCAATATTTTTTTTGTGAAATATCAAGGCTAGCTTTTGTCAAATTTGTCAGTATCTATCAAGGCTGGAAGGATCTTTGTTGTCAAGTGCACGTCGGATCACACGCATTCAGGGTTCCGTACCAAATGTACCAGAAAATTCTCGAAATGTTTCGAAAGTTTTTTGTATATATTGGTATAATATAAATACACACTTAAATATGCTTTCAGCGATAATGCCGCACATTTTACTGTTTTTTTTAATATTACGATTAATTCTTGGTGTAGGTACTGGTCGCGCCAAGTATATCGTGGAAAACATTCCATGTTTCCCACGGCTGGGAATTTGAGTGGACTGTGTTTTTAAATTAATAAAACTGGTGCTAGCAAACAACGTGAAGGATATGAGAGATAAAGGAAGCAGAGCTACTCACGGTCCAACAGCAGTTTCTGGAGGCTCCCTGGAGACCAGCGCCGGCACCAATTCAGGGCTTCTTATCGCACGACCATAGGTTAAAATGTTTATGAAGATGTATGATGCACCGGTATATATCACAAAGTCTTCTACGCGGTAAGCATAGGACAGCACTCGCGGCAGAAGTACACAATTATATATTAAAGGGTGAAAAGTTCAATGCATTAATATTTGAGTGAATTATCGGCTGGTTAGTAGCGCGTACAGATTTCAACTGTCGTTTTGACAGGAGAGGGCGCGAATGTCGCGCACAGTGTGGCTTGCTGTTAATAGCCCTGCATTTTTATAAGGTGGGGAAAATGGATATAGGAAAGCACCAAAATATATTAAATTAGGAACTTGGCGTTACCATCCACCCCCCTTAAAGGGTCACCTTTCAGAAACTCTCATAAGGCGAAAACAAATATGACTCTATGACTCTATGACTCTATGAATCTAGAGAAGACGCGCAATGCGTATACATACACATTGAGAAGTGTGTAGAGCTACGGATATATAAATATTAATATGTTTAGTAGAATCAAATATAAATAGACTTTATAACCTAACTTAATGTTAAACTACGAAGCTATACTTTACTTTTATTGCGTTGGAAGAGGGCATAAACGAACGACCGGGCGGAGGTAAGTTTTCCCGTGGATTCTCACAGTCGCTACGCGTATGATACCGTCTTTCGATGGATGTACTTTCTCTACAACTGCTAAAGGCCAAGCTAGAGTCGGTACGGAATCGTTATACTTTTCTCTAAGCAATTTATAGAGATCGCGAAGATAATATGAAGCAGCACCTTGAAAGTTTATAGAATTATCGCTGTTCATAACTTCCACAGGTCCTCGTCGAGAGAGGAACCTCTTAAACGTAGCAAAGAAACTAGGAGTACTAAGAGAGCTTGCGACCTCGAAGTGAGGAGCTCTCGTGGTCTGACGAGTAAAAAGGGCGATATACGCCTTCTCGCTATGTACACTACGGCGGCGTACAGGTTTAAAAGCAATCGGGCCTGCAACATCGCAGGCGGTGATAGAAAAGGCTTTTACAGCTGGACGTGTACAAGTATCAGGCAAATCAGCCATAAGCGGATAAGTTGGGCGCGGCTTCAGTCGAACGCAAGTGTTGCACATATGCACTCCTTGCCTGACAATGCGGCGTTCCGACAAGATCCAGTATTTTCGCCGAAGTAAAAACATAAGTAACTCTGGTCCAGCATGTAAGTTCTTTATGTGGTAATAATCGATGATCATATTGATCACATGGCCACTGCGAGACAGTATGACCGGATGTATTTTTGCAAAATCAAGTCCGGAGTTGACGAGGCGACCGCCAACGCGAATCAGACCATCGTCATTTCTGAAAGGTCTCAGGTGATTAAGCGCCGGAGAGCAAGGTTTATTATTTTGAATACAGGAATATTCCTCTGCAAAATATTGATTTTGTAGAGCGCTAAGCATTTTATTTCCTGCGAAATTTAAATCATCAGCAGTCACTGCAGTAGTGATGCGACGAGGGAGTAACTTTGCAAATTTACAGACGTATACAATTATACGTAGAAGCTTGCTCCATAAAGAACAGCGGAGAGCAAGATCGTGTAGAGCGCACTGCTTTACAGACGTATATTCTGAGTGCGTCAAAACCTTTTGTTCGGATATTTCTGCAATAGGCTCACCGTTTAGGCTCCTAAGAGGCCACTGAGACGGATTTATTGGGGCCAACTGAGGCCCGTGGAGCCACAGAGAGTGGGATACAAGTTTCTCAGGAGTAACGCCTCTGGATAAAATATCTGCCGAGTTCTCAATACCCGGACAGTGGAAGAAGTTGTTAGGCGGAATATTCTCCGTTATCTGAACAACACGATTCGCAACGAACGTCTGCCACCGGTGTGGCGGAATCTTTAAACAATATAACGTGACTTTAGAGTCGAGAAATGCGTATGTAGCCTTGATTGGGATGCCAGCATAATTATTATCCTCCAGCAGAAGTTTTGACAGCAAGACACCACCAAGGTGCTCGAGGCGCGCAATAGAATGCGGCTTAGCCGGCGCGATTTTACTTTTCGCACGAACAAGGCGCACCGTATTACCAGCGGGAGAACTTACGTGCAGATAGACTACAGCGCCGTAAGCTGCCGTACTGGCGTCCGACAGACCCAGGAGAGTGACTTCACAGTCTTCGGACACGCCCACATGACGTGGTATGCTAATTTTATTGAGAGCCGGTAATTCGTCGCTTAACTGTCTCCACATCTTAATGATGTGCGGCGGCGCCGGGGTATCCCAATCCAGGTTCAGTTGCCAAAGCATTTTAATTATTGTCTTGGCGTATACGACCGTAGGAGAAACAAAACCCTCGAGACACAGATAACGCCGACCCGCTTCGCGCATAATAACTTGCAAACATTGCTGGCGACAATCTGCTGTCAAAGTGACTGCGTGCAGACTGAAGTTCAAAATAATGTTGAATAGGTTGCCTTGCAGGTTCGGGTCTGAATGCAGAATATCATTTAGTGACCGTCCGGAGCTGGAGCGGCTACTTACATCCAGGACTATGCGGAGCTTATTCGAGTGTTCGTCTTCGCGTAGGACTCTCGTCTGAGGGATCACGAAAACAGGAACTGGGTCTCGATGTTCGTACGGAGGCGCGCAAGATATATAGTCATTCGCGAGATAATCTTTTGTGACGTCATCATATGCCAACCTCGATTTAGGTGAAGCTTCGAGCTTTCTTTCGAGGCACATGAATCGTTTCCGAGCTGTATCTATAGAATTCCCGAGGGAATATAAATCCTCCTTAAAGGGCAGGCCGACAACGTATCTGCCACTAACAGGATCACTTGTAGTAGTCGAAGTGTAGAAGTCTTCGCACTCAGCATCAACTGGGTGTCGAACGGAAGCGGAAGGAAGCTCTTCCAGTTCCCAGAAACGCCTGACTAACGAGTCAATAGCGGACGGCTCTTGAGCGAGGCTACATGTCAAGGCCGCGTGAGTATTAATTGTAGGTATCGTGGGTGCACTACCCATAAGTACGTATCCTAACACCGTGCGCAATGCAGCGGGCACCGACGGGTCACGTGATGCATGTACGTCGTCGGGTAGAAGTAAGTGAGGGAATAGGGAAGCTCCTATCAAAGCATCAACTTTACTAGGTATACCGAAGCTTTCGTCAGCGAGCGGAATACCTTTCAGGTGTGACAGGCTAGTCGTATCTACGACAGCCGTAGGTAAAAGGTCAGTGACCTTATCAACAACAAGCGGCGAAATATTGAAGCTAATGTTGTCGTCGAACCGAGAGTAAAACTTTAAATCAATCGAGTTGGTTTGAATAATTTTCTCAGTACCACCGAACCCCTTTACTATCGTACGTTCAGCATTATGTACTTTAATACCAAGTCGATTGCAACATTCTTTCGTTATAAATTCGCATTGAGCGCCCGTGTCTAAAAGTAAACGTATAATTTGTCGCGTACCTTTGTTATCATAGACTGCAACTTGCGCTGTAGATAATAAAATCGTAGGCTGTTTAATATGCGCAGTTTCAACGTCATGCGATAAACCAGTGCTACGAGTATCGCCTACACTCGTAGTACAAAGTGCTACGCCAGACCGCTCGCTTGCTACGTGCGATGACGTAACGGGAGACGGGGCGTTGGGTGACTCATTTGCGCGCGACGCCTGCGCCGGCAACACCTCAGATGGTGCCGCGGGAGCGTGAGCTGGTTGCAATGCATGGCTATTTAATTGCCTCGCGCGCTCGAAATGTAAACCAGTATGATGCTTGGACTGACAGACACGACAAACGGATGAGCTTGGACAGCTGGACACCTTGTGGCTGAGAGACAGGCAGTTCACACAAGCATTGTTATCTTTTACGCATTTAAAACGCTCTTGCGGATTTAATTTATTGAAGTCTGCACACTTAAATAGATACGTATGTGTTATATTCGTGCATAGACACTTGGAAGGCTTATCAACCGTGTTTACATAAGCTTGGTACTTAGGCGCGGTGTCAGATGTACCATTTGATTTTTTATAATTTTTTATTTGACGCGTATTTGAAGCAGAAGTGCTTGCAGCGGATGTACGCTCGAATACTTTAGCACGAGTTGCTATGAAGTTGACAAACTCGTCGAAGGTAGGCATTTTATTACCGTACCTAGTCTCAAACGCACGAACCGATTCTGAGTCTATCTTCTTTATAGCTATATGCAACACGATCAGGTCTGTTAGGTTATCTAACTTTAGGTTCTTCAAAGCACTAACGGCGCTGGCAAAATGATCACTGAAGGATTCAAAGTTAACAGCGGAAGCCACTTGAAAAGGTTTAAAGTCAAACATCTGATTTAAATAAGCAGACACTAACATTCGCTTATCGTCGTATTTATTTATTAGTGTTTGTAAAATCAGCTCATAATTTTCTGCGCACGGGCTTATACCTACGCACGTGATCCTGGCCCTGCCAGTCAGTTTAGGTAAAAGGTAATATAATTTCTCGGCATCGGTAAGCGATGGATTATCGTGCACTACAGATTTAAATGTCGTATAAAACATATGCCAGGATTTTATATCACCATCAAATTCTGAAATCTGAATAGGTGGGAGTCTAGGCTTAGCTTTTAGCAGTGCGGCAGATGGATTCTGGTTCTCCAGTGATGAACCAGAACATTGTGAATGAACCCGCTTGATCCTACTATACAAAGTCTCAAAAGCGTACAGACTTTTGTAATCAGGCTTCTCGGTTGGATCTAATTCCAACAAGCGAGAATTATATTCATCTAAAATCTTCTCAAATTTTTCACGTAAGGAATCAACCTGTGAAGATCCGTCAAGAAAACGTTCCCTCTTATCGACGTTCGTACTTATATCATACTCAGAAGACTGATCATAGATTCTCTGAATTATTTCAAATATTGCTTCACGTTTAGCAAGTAAGATAGATAATCTAGGATCATCAACATCATCACAATCGCTAGACTTAGGATCTAATTTTGGCGGCATTGTGATAACGTTCAATAATCAACAGGAATATCGTAAACAACTAAATACTTATAGGTAAGGTACCTAGAAAACGTAAGCGGCGCAAATAAGCTGCAGCGAAATATTGTGTTGCTACGCAATGTCAAGTTATAAAGAATCGGACAAACATACACAGCCAAAATAAGTTGGTTGTTTATTATGTACCTATACGGTGAGCGCGCTGTATAGACGCGCTGCTCCACTAATTGGTCGGATTATACCGAACGTTCGAGAACGGAGCGAGGAGACGTACCTATAACATTATTTTTCTACGAGATTTAGAGGGTAGGCACACTGTATCGAGATATGTTACAAATCTGTTAATTATACTTATATACTTTATTATTTATGTAAAATATATATTAATATGCGTAGATAAATAATATACCTAGCTGGGGAAACAAGTAGCTCAGTGCTACGAGTGAAAATATGCCAATATTTTAGGCTGGGAAAATAGGTGACGCAATGGCACGCTATTTGTACGAATATAATTACACTCGCAATGAATGTAATTCACTTATTAGAGCCTATGAGAGTATTCTAATAAGGGAGGTTGGATCTATCAGGTTCGTATAGGACCACTTTTATGGTCGCGCCAAGTATATCGTGGAAAACATTCCATGTTTCCCACGGCTGGGAATTTGAGTGGACTGTGTTTTTAAATTAATAAAACTGGTGCTAGCAAACAACGTGAAGGATATGAGAGATAAAGGAAGCAGAGCTACTCACGGTCCAACAGCAGTTTCTGGAGGCTCCCTGGAGACCAGCGCCGGCACCAATTCAGGGCTTCTTATCGCACGACCATAGGTTAAAATGTTTATGAAGATGTATGATGCACCGGTATATATCACAAAGTCTTCTACGCGGTAAGCATAGGACAGCACTCGCGGCAGAAGTACACAATTATATATTAAAGGGTGAAAAGTTCAATGCATTAATATTTGAGTGAATTATCGGCTGGTTAGTAGCGCGTACAGATTTCAACTGTCGTTTTGACAGGAGAGGGCGCGAATGTCGCGCACAGTGTGGCTTGCTGTTAATAGCCCTGCATTTTTATAAGGTGGGGAAAATGGATATAGGAAAGCACCAAAATATATTAAATTAGGAACTTGGCGTTACCAGGTACAATAGGGTGTTAGTAGTTATATCGATCTAAATACATAACAAGTACCATATTTACAAAACAAGTTCCTAGGTCAAATGCAAAATAAAAAAACTTGGTAACAAAATTTTGGAAAAAAACTGACTTTGGCGGCTTTCTTTTCTATAACTATTGTAAATAAAAATAAACTCTACTTCATGAGATCTAAAAATGATAAACCAAACGAAAAAAAATGAAAAACCAAAGGGAAAAAAAGAGTTCATATAAAGCTAATTGTTTCAGTAAAGAGGAGCTAAATAAACAATGCAGGTAATAAGATTCAACAAATCCTTCTAATTCACTACACAGATACAATAACAATAAGGCTTTGGTTTTGTCGTTCATTCATTCATACTATCTACTAACTTCTTTAAAAAAAAGTGGAGCTGACAATGTTGAAATAGAGCTGAATTTAGCTCTAAAAGAACTAAATTGGCAACACCGGGTGAAAAAGCGTTTGTTTACATCAAAAATTTACAGTGGCATTGACATTCCGTGTCAATCCAAGTCGTTCAGAGCCTCAGAGCGTGGTTAAAAAAACAACTACACCCTTGGAGTGTACCCATTGAACGCACCCTAGGTTTGGTATTACGCAATAAAGGGACTGGTTTCGTGGTGGTATGTTTGTTCTATGCTAGTATTACTGTATACATAACATTCAATTTTCCTTGCAGGTACCCCTACGACGCATATAAGTCGCCAGCTTACGAGATCACTTACGCACATCAGGTATTACTACAGCTCGTTCACCGTAAGATGTCCCCCCTGCCTTGCATGGCGTGCCAACCAAAGCAGGGGACATCTTACGGAGAAAGGTCTGTATGTATTGTGACTGTTAGGTGCGTTATATTATATTTTTTTGTAATAATAATCCAGACTCTCAAACCACGCATTATGACTACCCCGGGGTCGCGGCGGGTGAGTAGCCGGATGAGATGCGAGAGGTTGCGGTTTCTGTTCCCGCTGCGGGACAAATGTTTGCATTTGCTCACCTAACCCCCCCCCCCCCCCACCCCCCCGATACCGCACCCCCCACCCCCAAACCATATTATTTATCTCGTCTGCTGTCGTCCCATGAAAGCGAGCACGTCAAAATGCTGTCATTTGTCATGTAGAAGGAGATATTGATCTGTGATATTGATATATCGTTGGCGTCATATTAGGGGTTTAGTTTAGTGTAGTATTATTTGATCTGTGGTTTAGTGTGTAACCCTTCGATGAAAATAACTAGGGTTGCATCGATACACCTTTTCGCCGATACGATACCGATACCGATACTCTAATAAAAATATCGGCGATACCGATACCGATACCGATACCGATACGTTAATTGTGAATTCAAACATGTAGATAAAATAAATAAATCACCAGTCGGATTATTTTTGTATTAATATGAAATGTTGTTACATAGGTCGATATTAGATAACTATTATAAATTTTAGTAATTAAAATTAACATTAATAAGATTTTTATTTAAAAAACAAAGTACTTAATCTTAAGTTTTGCGGAGAAAGGCGATTTCGCAAGTCTGTTTGAATAAGACCTGCGCTGGAAAATAGTCTCTCAGATGCGACAGAACTCATTTGGAAACTAAAGTACTTCTGCGCAATTTTTTTCAAGTTTGGGTATAAGACGTCATTGCGTTAGAAAACGAATGGGTCTGCATTTCTCGATATATTGAGAGACCTCAGTTATCTCTCAACTTCTTTGAGAGAATTACAGCTCAGAGCAGACAGGGGCTCATCTTCCTCCGATTCTTTATTAATATCTTCACAAACACGAGACAACACGCTCGTTTACACTACAATTAAAAAAATAGAAAGTATTGTTGAATCGGTCATAAAAATATCGTCGATACCGATATATCGGCTAACCCGAAGTATCACCGATATATTGGTATAGGTATCGGTATCGGATGCATCGCTAAAAATAACCATGTAACCAGACAGTTTGTAAAATTCTCCACTCGATGTATTTAACACTCCAGACGCTTTTATTAGCTTCACTTCTAACTAACAATGTAATAATTTTCGACCACTTCCCGATATCCGATTGAACTGAAATTTGGCATACCTGTCAAGTTCCGATGACAATACAATATTATGGTGACAGCGAGCTGATCTGATGATGGAGACAGATGGTGTACAACGGAACTCCTCGATGGTATATAGTAGACTGGCAGAGTTTGGGTTCATTTTGATCAGCTCACGGTTCCGATCACTAACTTTATAAAAGGTTGATTTAAAAATATATTTTTCAACAAAAAAAAAATGCATAAATACGAAAAAGGTTACTAATCATAATTTGGCGTTGCTTTCTTTCACAGAGCATAGCTTTATCTATATCTGCAGGCTTGAACGTGAGCCTGGATACCACGCTGACGACCCTGATGGCTCTGTGCCGCTGTCGGCTGAGGCTCTCGGCCTTTGCACTAAAAAACCTATGCAGTGGCATCAACATAAGTAAGGTAGGTAAAATGCCATTTGCTTTTTTAACCCCCGACGCAAAAACGACGGGGTGTTATAAGTTTGACGTGTCTGTGTGTGTGTGTGTGTGTGTGTGTGTCTGTCTGTCTGTGGCATCGTACCTCCCGAACGGATAAACCGTTTTTTTTTGTGAATGTGAATTAGTCGGGATTGTTCTTAGCTATGTTTGATCAAAATCGGTTCAGCCGTTTCATTGCGCTGAGGGTTTTTGAATTTTTACAAAATTAATTAAATAAATAAATATATGAATAAATAATGCCGGACACAGTTCACACAACATTATCTAGCCCCAAGCTACGCAGAGCTTGTGTTATGGATACTAGATAACTGATATACTTAATATATATATATATATATATATATATATTAAGTATATCAGTTAGTTAGTTAGTTAGTCAGTTCATATATATATATATATAGCCTTTAATTCAGATCAATATTACAGTAAAAACTATACAAATTTACAAAAACTATACCTACATAGAAAACCTAAATTTTATATAATCCTTAATCTAGTCTTTTATTTGGATTATACAAATTTTCTGTAGATCTGTTTGCCAGTCGGCAAAGGCCTCCTCCAACCTTTTCCACTCATGTCTTTCTTGAGCCACTCTGTTCCATGTGACGCCTGCCACTCGTCTTATGTCTTCATCCCATCTTTTTAGTGGTCTACCTCTCTTCCGATACACTTAATACAATACATTAAATAGATAGATATTTTTTATTATACATAGAAAATACCCAGAACACCCTGAAAAAATATCTGCGATCGCACAAATAATTGTACCGAGGTGGGAATCGAACCCGCAACCTCCTGCGTCGCAGGCCAACCTTCGCCCGCCGCGCCACAGAGGTCGTCGAGAATTACTTGTTTATATATATTATAAAGAGTAAAAAGTTTAAGTTATTAAAAAAAGAAAACAAAAATATGAAAAAATGCAAAAAGTGTTTTGCATCGACCGGGAATCGAACCCGGGCCGCCCGCGTGGCAGGCGAGCATTCTACCACAGAACCTTCGATCTGAAAAAATGCAAAAAGTGTTTTGCATCGACCGGGAATCGAACCCGGGCCGCCCGCGTGGCAGGCGAGCATTCTACCACTGAACCATCGATGCTGATATCAGAGTCACGAAAATTGCTTATAGTTTACTAAGGTATACAAAGATAATATTATATTATGCCATCTTTTTTTTATAGCATTTGCTGACCTCCGACCAAGAAACAATAATAAAATCTCGCCTAAGAGTTACCGTGATGCGGCACCAGGCGGCGCTACGGGCGGCTGACGAGATCGAGGCCTGCTTCACGGAGCCTATCCTGGGACAGTTCGCTGTGTCCATGGTCATCATTTGTGTCACTGCGTACCAGCTGGCTGTTGTGAGTTCTTTTGATTGCACATTTGCGCGTTATTTAATAATGTTACTAATATTGTTGTGTTTACTAATATTAACATAGTAAATATTACTAATATTAATATGTTAATGTAATAATGCCCTAGATTGAAAAAAAACACTGTTAAAATGTGGTTAAGGGTGAACTAAACTAAAGCTAAACTGCTAAGCTAAACTGGTGATATTTATGGGATACTATCAATTAAAACATGTGTGTTAAGTCTCCTAGTTCTCGCGAACTCAACAGTGTTGATTATTTGTAATGGGCAAAAAACACAAAAAAAAAGAATTTCGCGGCGCTAGCGTGAGCTTCCACCTTAATCAAACAGTAACTTTTTGATTGCTTTTATTCACTAGTGAGTTGTAGAGACAGTTGAACATTTACACAGAGTGTATATTTCTGTTTTATTATTATTTTCTTCACAAGTGTGTTGAAAAACGTCGTATGATACACGTGTGTATTGATATTTGATGATTACCGTGCTCGGCTCTCTTAAGACCCTCATCACAGAATAAATAATAGTACCCTCACCTAACGGCTCGGGTCTCAATGGCGCCTTAGCGGTAATCACCAACATTACACACTTGTACCATAGTGTACTATAACTAGCTCGTAAGGTGTGCAATAACCAGCGTCGATATCGTCCTCGGTCGGTATCGTCATTAAGCTGAGGCTGGACCTGTTTAGCCGCACACGTAGGGAAAGACCAATTTTACCCATTCCATTACGAAGGGTCTAGTTTTACGTTTATGTTTAAAACCTTATGGGTATTATTTTTTTGTGTTTTATTCTTTTTTCTATGTAATATTTCTTTGTTTTTTTGTTTACGTGCTATTATTATTTTTTATTTGTTATTTCTCTTAAGTGTGTGTGCTACAAATAAATCTTTCTTTCTTTCTTTCTTTCTTTCAATAAAGTATTTAATTCATTAATTAATTCATCAACTTGCAGGAAGTTCAGCAAACGTCTAAGAACGTAGTTCATATAATTTCAATGACGAGCTACCTGCTCTGCATGATATTGCAAGTGTTTCTGTACTGCTATCAAGGCAACCAGCTCTCTATGGAGGTACGGAATCTATATTATGAATGCACTACTATCCGCCTGCGGTTTCGCTCGCGTTTTACCGGGGTAAAAAGTAGCCTATAGTTTGATCAATTTGGGTCATAATCTATCTGCAAACCAAATTTTTCCAAAATAGATTCCGCAGATTCGGCATGATTGACTAACAAACATCTGAACATCTACTAGTTATATATACTTACTCTGTCATTTATGATACTCTATAGTTATATCTATAGTTACTCTGACATTTATGATATTAGTGGGATAAGAAATTTAGTTAGGACTGCGCCACCGCCAGGCAGAAATCTTCATACAAAAAAAACGCCACGCGCCGCTCGAAAAAGCGGTTTTTATTGAATATCTCGTGAAATATAGATAATTTTAAAAAACCCCGTGGGTGAGCTGTCCGTTTTATTGTATTGATTTTATTTATCCATTGTTTGACCCAATAATCTGTACCATATTGACAAACAATCTAGCCAAAAGTTAGAGGTAAGTTTATGTTTTTTTTTTATCAAGAAAATTTTCTCCTATCGTTTTTCTGTCTGGGTGATCCCTCGGTATTATAATGTAGTATCCATGCATTTTTTAAATTTGATTTTTGTACTTGGTTTAGTCAATTAAAAATCTAATCTAAGATTGGTAATTTTGCGTTATACCCCACCTCAACAATAATCGGTAGCATATACGCATTTTCGGATCTACAAAAATTGTAGATCCGAAGAGTAGTAGTAGTAGAGCTTTTTTGTGAAACAGTTCGTCCGGGTAAGTACTACCACCATACCTATTTCTGCCGCAAAGCAGTAGTGCTCGCATTGCTGTGTTCCGGTTTGAAGGGTAAGGGTGCCGGTGAAATTACAGGCACATGAGACTTTTCATCTATGTCTCAGGGTGGCAGGCGCAGTGCAATGCCACATAGGGTGCGTCCTAGGTGGACGTGCTCTATGAGAAAATGCACTGTTCATAGGCAGAGGTTACCGCTTAACATCAGGTGGGCCTCTTGCTTGTTCCGTCATCCAAGTAGTATAAAAAATAAAATAAAATAAAATTGTTCATAGACCCAAGTACAAGTTTTGCATCTACAATCGTAACGATAACCGTGACGACGATCGTCCGTGTATTACGTAGTAACTAGTTTTTATAGTTGAGAGCCCTGTGGAGGAGACGGAGCCTCAATCGTCTAGCGGCTAGCGACAGCATAGAAAATTAATAAAGGCCCTCTGAAATATTTTCTTTATAATTAAGTATTAATGTTTTTTGGCGATAGGCAGGCCATCATAATTGACAACTGTTGCGGACTCACGTAGCGATCACAAACCGGACGGCGCAGTGTGCAGTGTGTTGAGTGTACCCACATTATGGAGGTCGCGGGAAGTCGGTGGATGGAGTCGGCCCGGGATCACTATAAGGGTACATTCTATGGGCTTATGTTAGCAGTGGACTGCTATAGGCATGATAACGATAAAAAGCAGCCCACCACCCGCATTCAACATTAATTTTTCTCGGGGTACTATTTGACCAAAAGAATGGTGTCATTGCAGAGTTCTGAGATCGCCTACGCTGCATACGAGTGTCCATGGTACTCCTGCTCGCTGGGGTTCAGGCGATCACTGCTGGTGGTGATGGTGCGGTCACGGCGGATCGCTAAGCTCACTGCCGGGGGACTTACTACACTCTCACTGGCTACTTTTACATCTGTGAGTTTTTAAAGATAATGATAAGTTTGTTTCAGTTAGAATAGGTACAACAAAACATTAACATGAATTTCAAAGATGTTCGTAAGTATATGAAAATAATGAGAACTTTGTCTTCCGTGCTTGTTAAAAAACAACTGTTTTACGGCAAGGTAATGCTTCTCACCCCATATAGGTAGTAAAATTATACCTAAACATTAAGTCCATATAAATATACAGGGCGTCCCAAGACTATGCGACTTAAGGGGAAAGTACCTTAAATATTGTAGATAGGATACTTTGTCACAACGAGACTTCATTTCATTTTTTTAACTTAGTAATACAGCATTCAATTTTTTTTTTATATTTGCTTCTTCTGGGAGTCGAATTAAACATTTAATGGAATCAAACATTTTACGTTTTTTTTGTTATAAGGTACTATGTTACTTAAGAGGTTTTTTTTTGCCATTCCTTCTATTGACATCATAAAAATACGAGCTGTTTTTTTTTCACATATAAGTTAGTTCGAAAATATAAAATATTTGAATGCAGTATTACTAAGTTTTAAAAATAAAATGAAGTATGCTGTCAGCAAAATATCCTATCTACAATATTTAAAGTACTTTCCCTTCACGTCGCATAGTCTTGGGACGCCCTGTATAGCTTATATAAGCTAACATACATATTTTATACTTAAAACTATCACTTAATGTCATTAGAAAGATTTGGTTTCTACAACGCTTCCCTATAGCGTCGGTAAACAATGCGGCTGGTCAGAAATCCGGGTCAAGGAGCACATCCTTATACTTCGCCTGGACCTGGAGTGCATATGACTTGAAGTCTAGAAGTATAGAAGATTAGATTAAGGAAGACGAGGTGTTTTTTTAATTTATTTTTTATATACAACTTGGAACGTCGGATCAAGCAGATGGCCCACCTGTTGTTAAGCGGTACCCTCTGCCTATGAACAGTGCATTATCACATAGGTCACGTCCACCTAGGATGCGTCCTCTGTGGCATTGCACCGCGCCCTCCACCCTGAGACATAAAGATGAAAAGTCTCACGTGCCTGTAATTTCACCGCCAACCATACCCTTCAAACCGGAACACATTTTGCTGCAGAAATAGGTATGGTGGTAGTACTTCCCAAGCCCAACTCTTTCACAAAAAAGCTCCATTACTACTAAGATAAACCCCAAAATGTCCTCCCGTGTATGTGGTAGAAGTCGACTAAGGGATACACTAGGGGATGGGCAGCATCCAGCGGAGTACTCAACACCAATACCCCGATCACCAATCCGCATGCATTGCATGTTATGGGGAGGTCTCGTCCAGCAGTGGACAACTGAAGGCAGCTGCTGATAATAATGATGAAATGAAGGATATAGAAACAAAAGCAAGTTAAATTTGTAACTTGTCATGAAGCAGGTCGAGACATTACGTAGCCACAAATAGAAGAAGAAGAAGAAGACCAACTCAACATTCAAAACGAGCCTTGTGATTTCATTGAACTATTTTGACTTTGAGACATGGACCTAACCTGGGGTCGTATTTCAATATAGGCTGAAGTTCGATTTCGATGTCCAGTTTGCTATTCATTGCGCAAACTGGTAATCGACATCGATTAAAGAATATGTCAGCCGGTCCATGCTTGACACAAAAGAAGGTTGTAAGTTGCGTAAGTTGACAAATTAGTGTATGTGTTGTGCCTTGGGAGAAAATAAACAAATTTTATTTCTTTCTAACAACAACTAGGACTTCCATGGAGCATACGGAGGCCTGCAATGCGCTAAGAGGACTTCAATCCGCCATTTTTGAAAGAAACGTCTTAATTTTTATCTTATTTTATTTTACTGTGTTTTTAATAATTATGGTGTAATCTTGGTGGCATTTTGACCGGTGATACGTAGGTATTTAAAGTTATATGGTGTAATTTTTGGTGGCATTTTGTCCGGTGATAAAAATTATAATAGATAAAGTGTATTGTGTGTCTTTCCAGAATGGTGGATTTAGTCCTCCAAAATTTTGGTTTTTCTGCCACCACTTTAACCTGGGTTTTGAATAAACGGAGACCTTGACGACTTGACTTAGTTTTAATGGAATTTATGATAACTGGATATTCTTAAAAAACTAATTGAATTATTGTTACTGTTGGCTAAATTGATAGAAATAATCATAAGAAGCCAAAAAACAATTCTTGGTAGGTAAAATAAAATAAATAAATAAATATTGCTAAACAGTTCACACAACATTATCTAGCCCCAAGCTAAGCAGAGCTTGTGTTATGGGTACTAGATAACTGATATACTTAATACAATATATTACATAGATAGATATTTTTTATTAAACATAGAAAATAACCAGAACACCCTGAATAAATATCTGCGATCGCACAAATATTTATTATGAGGCGGGAATCGAACCCGCAACCTCCTGCGTCGCAGGCCAAGCTTCGCCCGCCGCGCCACAGAGGTATGTCAGTCACTTAATCAAACGGACTAAGGAGGAATAGTACGTCTTAGGATGATACTATTTTGGTCGGTTAAGAATTTGTCCACCTATTATTGTATCGATATCATATATCAGTTAAATCCAATAAAATATCTTGCCTTCATCAGACTCTAGATCCAAACTCAAAGTCAAAAGTATTTGATTTATTGAAATCTATTGATTCTTTTTGATATAGACATCAATGTATCTTTTAATTGAGATATGTATTTACAGAAATATTCTTTGTTTACAGATTATCAAAGCATCGTATACTTTCTTCACTGTGCTACAGCAAGTGGAAGACAGCAAAACATAACAACCTACTAACTTTTCCACTAGACTATTTATATCTAAATAAATGTTAGTTGTTAAAAAATGAAAGTGTTATAAAAACTTATCGTTGCCTACTGAAGTTGTTTTATTACAGTACTTAATAAAGTAATATAAATTGTTATAATAAAATGTAATTTTGCTATCTTTGTTACTGGTCACGGACGAGCCCACTATTTGGAGGCGTGACGCGTGAGGCCGTGAGCATTCTGTATACAGGACGAGTAATACCACTAATATCATAAATGACAAAGTTACGATGTTTGCATGTTTGGATCTGTGTGTGTTACACAATCACGCCGAAACAGCTGAACCAATTTTGATGACCGATTTCAATTATGACCAGCGCTATAGGCTACTTTTAATACTGGTAAAACGCAAGCGAAGCTGCGGGCGGACACTAGTCCGATATAAAGATCAAAAATTATTGTGAGTGACTTCAATGGTAAGCGTCCACAGGCCCGCATCGCACGTATCGGACTATCGGACGCATCGCACGTATCGGACTATCGGACGCATCGCACGTATCGGACTATCGGACGCATCGCACGTATCGGACTATCGGACGCATCGCACGTATCGGACTATCGGACGCATCGCACGTATCGGACTATCGGACGCATCGCACGTATCGGACTATCGGACGCATAGCACGTATCGGACTATCGGACGCATCGCACGTATCGGACTATCGGACGCATCGCACGTATCGGACTATCGGACGCATCGCACGTATCGGACTATCGGACGCATCGCACGTATCGGACTATCGGACGCATCGCACGTAACGCATTTTAGTTTGCCTTGTATAATAACTCATAGCGTCCACTGATCCGCACCGTACGGACCGATGATGCAATGCAACCGTTAGATGCTATGCGCCCGATACGTGCGATGCGGGCCTGTGGACGCTTACCATAATTTGTAAATTTATTATGTATTACGGGACTTTTAAAATTGGTGAAAATTGTCTACCTAAGTTTTAGTAAACCTGCCACCGTTTTACTAAAACATGACTTAACTGAGACTGCCGAGACTTTGACGACTTGGAAGGAGTGTAATTTTGCAAATAAACACGTAAAATATTTGAAAACGCACAAACCGTGCGACGCTGATTATAAAAAAAAACTAAATTATTGGTGCTAGATTTTTCGCAAAGTTTCGTCAAGACACCCAATCTACGAGAACAATATTGACACTTTTAGTACATACGAGTACTACAGTTAGTAACGGTTTACGCTTAGCAAAACAAACATTAGATTGTGACTAGCGTTAGTGAGAACCAAACGTGTCTTCCATTTATAAACAATCAAAGTAGGCAAGTCAAGTGAGTGACACACTAACGAAATATTTATTGATGTTGAAGGTAGCCTTTCTAAGACTTTAAGCAATAAGTGTGGAGCCACATTGTAAATATTTTCACACTGTTGTAGGGAATAGTCTGGTGGTTAGGTAGATAGTAGATAGGTATATTAGGGAGCCATTAGTCACAAAATCTCATTTAAACCCTAAAAACGCCTTTTTCGTTTCCACAGTTTCGTTAGAAACACAAAGGGTTAAAGAAGAAATCGAACAGCAAACCAATTTTTTTTCTTTTTATATAGAAAGTAAAAATATTTTTATTAAAATATTGGAACAAAAAGTAATTAATTTTGTAAAAATTAAAAAAACCCCCAACGCTGAACGGCTGAACCGATTTTGATCAAACAAAGCCAAGAACGCTCCGGAAAAACACACCTTTTAAAAAAAAAGAAAACGAAATCGGTTCATCCGTTCGAGAGCTATGATGACACACACACACACACACACACAAACACACACACACACACACACACACACACTCAGACACAGACTCGTCTAACTTATAACACCCCTTCGTTTTTCGTCGGGGGTTAAAAATCACTTCCAGGGTCTTGTTGAAATGGCACTGTTAGAATGTTAACGGGAAATGCATCACACTAATAGCGCTGCTTTCAACAGGTCTAAAATGGCCACTTTGGTGTTTCATAAATTGATTCACGACTGATTGCTTTTAAACGCCTCATTATGACTCCACTCTGACAGAGCATTCATGTAACATTGCCGGGCCACCATACCTCAAGCTGGTCACTGACCTAAACAAGGTGATGAAGAAAAAACTAGTGAAACGGCGAAGAAGGCATCAGCCAATAGCAACACATGAGCTGGAGGCGTGGGTAACATGTCACAGACACACACCGATCAGCCAGAGATAGCTTTTATCTGTATGGTAGTCGAATTAGGCATATCAGAGATTAGATTCACTATGATTTTGAAGAAATAAGGCCACGTTCACAGGTTACAAATATGGTGATAAAATATTGGGTTGAATTAACCTGTTATTTAGATAATTTTCAGATTTTTCCTTTATTTAATTGGATAGTAAGTAGGTAGTCTCAATAACGTTGCTTGTTTTTGTCTCATAAAACCACAGCAACTAGTAGCAGACAGATAGGCTGGTGAGCCGAGTCAGAAAAGTCTAGACATGCCATCATTCAGGTGCTACATAACACCCTCATTAGATCCAGCCAGTTTTTGATGCCTTCGACCATCAGTTCATTATTCTACTGCTTTAAAATAAATAATGCTGGACAGTTCACTCAACATTAACTAGCCCCAAGCTAAGCAGATCTTGTGTTATGAGTACTAGATAACTGATATACTTAATACAATACATTACATAGATAGATATTTTTTATTATACATTCAAAATACCCGGAAAACCCTGAACTAATATCTGCAGATCGAGGCGGGAATCGAACCCGCAACCTCCTGCGTCACAGGCGAACCTACGCCCGCCGCGCTACAGAGGTCGTTAAAGATTGTCAGAGCTTGTCTCTCTTCTTCGTGTTGATGCTTTTAGGATATCTGGTTGTGTCAAGATAACTAAATGTATTGATATCTATTTTTCATACAAACTTGGCAGAATACTGGTCTTCAAATCTTATAACACACGTAGTCATAATGTGTCAGGAAGTGTTAGATTTTATTTACAGTGCCCTAGAAATGTGTAAGTTAGAAGGTGCATAATAAGATATACAAAAATAAAATTTTAATAATATACTATTATACGATAAAAATAAAACTCTTTTAAAATTGACAGTTTTAAAATATTAAGATTGCTACGTACATCTCGTCGAACTTTTCGGCTACATTACGCATCAAATTTTGAAGAGCCAAACCAATCAATAACAGGAGCAACACGGAACGGAAAACAGTCTACAATCTTCATAAAACTTTGTAGATAAAATTGGATATGACGAGGGTATCATACGAGTAGTTGGACGGGTTCTAGATTTAAAAAAAAATGATTTAAAAAATAGACCACTAAATAGACCACTAAATTCACAGACAATTGGCCCCATGTCCATCACGAACAAATCTTTATTGGATTATTTAGAACTCTTTTACTGCATAATTTACTCCAATATGAACAAACCTTTACTAACAACCTTAGAACGTGCGGTGGGGATAAATAGTGTCAGCATCTAACTCTATAAACAGTACCAGTCACAAGGACGGACCGGCTGACACCATGAACCCAGTACTGTTACTTTTAAGTGTGCTTGCGTGCACACAAGCATGCTACTGGAACAGGCAGTGTCCCTTCCCTCTACACTCTACCAAGACGCCGTACGACGCTGTGAGGGGCGATATCAGAGACTTCACAACACCACAGAGTAAGTTATTTTAACGTAAGATATTCATCAGCGCTATAATATTACCACTTAAAGAATTCACGAACAGATTACTTATGACTCGAACCTACTATTAGTTAGCGAGATATAGCAGATACCATACAATCATGTCGACCGTTGTCTAGGTCTAGCTAGAGTTAACTATTCACCTAGTTCTACCTAGATTCTACCATACATGCTGACCGTTGGTCTACCTAGAGTTAACTATTCATGCAACTTTATACATGAAGGACCCATTTATAGACCCAGAGTTAGCTATTCATTTATAAAGTTGCCTAGTTCTACCCAGAGCCCACCATACATGCCAACCGTTGCCTAGATCTACCTAGAGCTAGCTATTCATTTATAAAATTGCCTAGTTCTACCCAGAGCCCACCATACATGCCAACCGTTGCCTAGATCTACCTAGAGTTAGCTATTCATTTATAAAGTTGCCTAGTTCTACCCAGAGCCCACCATACATGCCAACCGTTGCCTAGATCTACCTAGAGTTAGCTATTCATTTATAAAGTTGCCTAGTTCTACCCAGAGCCCACCATACATGCCAACCGTTGCCTAGATCTACCTAGAGTTAACTGTTCATGTAGAAAGTTGCCTTGTCTAGAATCCACCATTCATGCCGACCGATGTCTAGGCCTACCTAGAGTCCAACATATTTGCCGCCCGTTGCCTAGATCTATAAACCTCGAGTCCACTATATATGCCAACCGTTGCGTAGGTCCGCCTAATAACAAACGCCCCCCTGCCCCCCACAGCACCCGTCCACACACCAAATATAATCAAAATCTTCTCAACCGTTACGGGATTTAGTGGAACTATAATGACGCGAGGTTAGCCACGGGCGGCAGTATACCTTCCCGTTAGTAATAAAAAATTCGGAATCGGATCAGTAGTTCCGGAGATTGTCCCTACGTACAAACTCACAAACAAACTATACCTCTTTGTGATAGATAATTTCGCGCGAAGCCGGGTATTGATAGAATGTGGTGGGAGAACACGCAACATTGTATTTGTCGTCACCACAATGTAAGAAATAACCCCCAGTTCCGTTGTTATGTAAGGGGCACGGCCATTCTTATTACCAACACAGCAGACCACTTGTCTCGCCGTGGCAGCCATCACTGACTGGCTGTACAGACTAGTGTCTGTTGTCATCCTAACGTCTTACCTGGAAATAGTAACCGGCGGCTTGTATACCCCCAGACCCATATTTATGTTGAGGTATACACACACTACAATACAGACTGACATAAATTACCATACAATTGACTGCATTTCTGAAATTGGTTTCAGGTGGCATTATCATAATGGTAGGATGTTATGATAGTATCTGAATAGCACATATTTAGTGCTACAACCGTATTTACAGACCGTGCTATGAAATATTCACACGGTTTGTTGGAGAGCACTAGATCTGATCCTAGCTATACTCTAGTAGGAGGGACCCCAACTTCAGTTGCTTAGTACGTGGGTTCCAGTGCCTAATCGTGAAACACTGGATTTGTCCAGTCGAAGTGTTAGCTAGTTTTAGTAGTAGTAGAGCTTTTTTGTGAAAGAGTTCGTCCGGGAAAGTACTACCACCATACCTATTTCTGCCGCAAAGCAGTAGTGCTCGCATTGCTGTGTTCCGGTTTGAACGGCAAGGGTGCCGGTGAAATAACAGGCACATGAGACTTTTCATCTTTATGTCTCAGGGTGGCGGGCGCAGTGCAATGCCACATAAGGCGCGTCCTAGGTGGACGTGACCTATGAGGTAATGCACTGTTCATAGGCAGAGGTTACCGCTTAACATCAGGTGAACATCTGCTTGTTCAGTCATTCAAGTAGTATAAAAAAAAAGCATCGTGAGAAAACCCGGTATGTTCTAGAACCAAATATTGAAAGTTTTGTGATAGCATGAAAGGCGCACTGATCCTTTCACCACACTGGCTCTTTCACCACTACTTCTTTATTTCAGGTTCACCGTTCCTCAAGATCTTTCTCAGACCTATCGTTTGGTCACCACGAAAGAGCCGGTGACATGAATTAGTTAGTAGGTTAGTGACTTTTCAGTCACTGGGGCGTGTTACCAGCTATGACTAGCTATGAGTAGGTACGGCCGTTTGATCTCGCCGTTGAAACAGTTGATGAGATAATATCCTAAATAAGAGTAAACTTCGTTTGTAATGAAAGAGCTCAAGTGCCCACAATCAAGTGTACAACCTCCTTAAAAGTAATCTTCTCTTTCAACTCAAGTAATTGCAGTGAGAACATGTAATTTTTCGTATTTGTTGACTTGATATCAATATATTAAGAAAATTTAAATAGTCTATGATTTCAAAATAGTCAAAGATATAATTTAAACGATGCCTAATCATAAATTTCTGTTGGATTTGTTGTCTGTCTGTCTGAAAGTTTGTCTCAAATATATAGGTTCCGAAATGGCTCAATAGGTTTCAATTAAAATTGGAAATTTAACTTGGCACAGCTAGTCATACATAATGTGATAGTAGTGCTCCTTGTGAAAGAGTTCATCCGGGGAAGCACTGTACCACTATACCTATTTCTGCCGACAAACAGTGATGCGTGCACTGCTATGTTCCCGTTTGATTGAAGAGTATGGGTGCCGGTGAGAGTACAGATAACTGAATAAATAAATAAATAATGCTGGATAGTGTTATGGGTACTAGATAACTGATATACCTAATACAGTACATTACATAGTTTTTTTTTTTTTATTATACATAGATAATAACCAGAACACCCTGAATAAATATTTGCAGTTCGTATAAATATTACAAGGCGGGAATCGAACCCGCAACCTTCTGCGTCGCAGGCAAACATTCGGCCCGCCGCGCCACAAAGGTCGGAATTACGGCATTTTTATAATCTAATGAAACAACCTAGTGATTTTTGAGTAAAAATCTCGTGGTTTTGGTGGTACGGACGGGTACAATAAAATCATGAGCCACGGTCCAGATATATAAGATGGTCGAAGAGTTAGATTACACTCTACACTGTCTCAACTCCATGTCATCGTTTGGTGTAGTCACGTGATCTCGGAGTGCCATACTTGGCGAAGTGTATTATTATAGCATGCCTACTCTTGCAGATTGCGAAGCAGTTAGCGTGTGGACCCTGAACCGGCATGGCAATAGAAACCCCGGGAGCAGTGTCACGGAGAGCATCAAGTACATCGCTTCTCTGAAGGATGAGATCGTGGCTAGCTATGAAGCTGGGCGGGGCCAGCTTTGTGCACAGGTGAGGATATCATTTTGTGTGTTGTGGTTCTATTTTGTGCAAAGTAAAATATAATAAGCTGACCGAATGTGTATGGAGGGAACACATAGTGTAGGGTTCCGTCTGAAAGTCACAGGTTTCACTTCGTAACTCCAAAATTTTTAATCGCAACATATGTTTATTATTTGCGTTTGGTGTATGCCCCAAACAAAATCTGTAAAAATTTCAAAGTCGCTCCCTCTTACGGTTGGTGAGATATACCCCTATTACAGAATACAAACAGACAGATGGACGGATGAACGGTGTAAGTTTAGTAATAGGTCCCGTAGGCACACTTTGGTTACGGAACCTTAAAAATGATTTCCGGAATCAAAGGATCAAAGGGGTGGGCCCTTTGATTAAACTTAACACCCAACAGCCACATACATTACGAGTATAGTCCTGATCCAACACTAGGATATCCTGTAACTACGAGTACCATGCAACCGGTAACAAATAATGCAAATCATGCAAACATTTGTGCCGAAGCAAGAATTGAACCTACACCTCTCGCAACTCAGCCAGCTACTGTCCCACTGCACCACACAAGTCCTCTAACTCTAATATATGGTATTTATAGTATGGCCAGGAACAGGATGTTAAGGTCTAATTTAAAACTATTATTCATCAGGACGTAAACAACTTCAGAAGGTGGTCTTGGAACGACACCCTGGAAGTCTCCCAGTCTTACCTAACGGGTACCGGGTATGAAGAACTCTTCGACATCGCCACGAGGATCCGAGAGAAGTACCCTCACCTGCTCCAGGGGACTGCAGAGGACTATTACTTCAGGCCTACCAATGAACAGAGAACCATTACTAGTGCTATAGCTTTTGCACATGGGCTGAATGATGGAACGAACTTGACCCTGCATATTGATAATGCTAGGATAAGGGATGATGTTGTTAGGGTAAGTACCGATTCATCATCAGCATAAAATGTCCACTCAGACTTAAGCCTATTCACAACAAGTGATTGAAGGAACCGTATCACATGTCTTAAAAATTTTGGTGTGGCTGGTTTCCTAGTAATGTTTTCCTTGACGTTTTGAGAATGCGATCGTACTTCATAATAGTAGTTTATTTAAAAAATAAAAATTTATAAATACAAAGATAAAGAAAGAGAAAGAAGATTAAACATGATAAATGACGCAAATAATTACCTTTCAGCCGTATGAGAACTGTGACAGATACCAGCAAGAAGTAAAGACGAGCCAACTTCTAGATGATCAGATGAACGATTACTTCAATACTGCAGAATTTATTGCCGTAAGTTAACATTATGGAACAACTTTATACAAAAAGAAGCAGATATAGGCATGACGGCTATAAAGGAACACAACTACACGGGCCGGTTGACAACTATCGGCTGATCGTTTTGTAGTAAAAACATAAGTAAAAATACCTGTAATCTGTAAATGTCCTTTTTTTTATTAATATCTAAAATATGCTTGCGTTTGGCTACATCTCACCTGGTGGGAAGCCACGATGAGGCCTATTTAAGTACGCTCGCCTAGAAGATGCCTATTAACTCTTCATTCACTGTGAGTCATTTGTTACCAACACATTGTTTTCTGATGTTTAAAAATAAAATAAAATACTAGTACAGGTACTCATTTTTTTTTCTAAAATTTACTTCTACCTTCAAAATTGGTCAATGCTACACGAAATGTATACCTTTGTCTCCATCTTGTAGGTGCAACATGCCGTTCAGCAACGCCTAGGCCTCTCCACTCAGCTGACTCCGGATAACATCTATGAACTATACGAAATCTGCCGCTTCGACCGCTCCTGGAGTGATATCCACCAGTCACCCTGGTGCGCCGCCTTCTCCGACCATGACCTGGTGGTGCTGGAGTACAGGGATGATATCAGGCATTATTATAGGAACGGATATGGTTCTTGGGTGAGTAATACTCCGCTTTTCAATCCAAAATACCATGCTCGAACACCATGGTATGTACATCATTAACTGTCAACTACATCGCCACCGAGATGTGCCAACAGTCAAACAAAAAACATATGCAACTAACTCAAATTCTGTACCAAGCGAACGGAGCTATACCTAATGTATTTCTAACATAGTTTTTAAGAATAATACCTACTAACAAATAATGGACCTAATAATGTCTGAACTAATAAATGAATTATATTAATTATATTATATTATATTATACCCTAACTAGCTTACAAACAATCTCATGAAGATGTCCACAACCTTCAAAAATATGAAAAGAGAACCCCTCAAGCTCTTGCTTATCTAAGTGCTACAAAATGTAGGCACTGATGTAGGATAATGCATATGTCAAGCACGAAGAAAAGACAAAACTCTTGCTCATTAAATTAATAAAAAGAGACTCTTCACAAAAAAATCCTACAGAATTAGTGTGGTGAAATTTGTTTGGCGACGAGTGTAGGAAAATGGTACTATTTACCTGTTGTTCGCCTGTAAGTTCGAACAGTGGGCCTAGGGACAACGAAAAGGAAAGAGGTCCACTTTATACTATATTTTATTTCATCTGTGCAGGTCAACGTTAATCTGGGAGGACCAGCCCTAAAAGACTTATACGAGAACTTCGAAGCCGCAGCCCAGGGTCATGGTAGAAAGGTCACCTCCTACTTCACCCACGACACCATGCTAGAGATGGTGTGGTGTGCGTTGGGCATCTTCAAGGACCCCAACCAGCTGCAGGCGTCGTTTAGGAACCCCGGTCGAGTCTGGAGGACGAGTTCAATTGGTGCATTCTCAGTGAACCTCATTGCTGTTCTGAATAGGTGAGGATACACTGGTTGGCACCCATTCCCTTATTATCTAAGAAGCCCTGGCGAAGTGATGCAATCACCATGTTGTCGTGCTGGCCTGTCGAACCTTGTATGAATTGACATACTTAATTATTGCAATTTCTGCGCGTCCCCAGCGCATCTTCTAGAGAATGAAGTACCAAAACGAATTAAGCAGCCGGTTTGTAAATCGATATACCTAGATAGATCCGATACCCTGCTGGCTAATTGTTTTGATTTTGGCTTGATAGATGGACCATTCCAATAAGTGGCGCCATTGTACTTCCGTGTTTAGTTTAATATTAATTTTTAATTAGCTTATTTTCTGTGTTGTGCAATAAAGTGTTTTCTATCTATCTATCTAGTGGCGATGGGCTTGCAACCTGTCGCGTGCTGCTAAGATAAAAGTAGGCATGTCATTATCAAATAAATAATCTAGACTTACCACGGACTAGTAGGATTTGAAGATATCCTCCATGTGGATTAAAGTCATGACATCAACGGTGTTACTTCGTGAGCCTGTGCACGTTGGTTGACCCAACCACCCAAACTCACCCAAACTCACGTGTTTTGTATGGAATGTCATGAGCACCGCACGGGCAATTGCATGAGAGATCGCTCCCGGACGTCATCTTGTACAAAACACGCTCATAACACAGCAGTGCCGGAGCATGTGATGAAATGAAGCGCAACCCTCAAAGTATTTAGGTACTTGTATTGTAATATAATAAAATTATAATCGTTGCGGGAATGACTAACTGACTGACTGACTGACTCTTAACGCACGCCTACACCGTTACTCTTAGAGACCTGAAATTTAGAAGGTACTTTGCTTTTGTGGTCCAGAATTTATGAAATGCACTCAAGGGTTGCAGCGGTTCGTTGAAGTTTGTATGGAAAAAACTCCGCGGATATAGTCGCGGGTTTTTGTACTAGGACATTGTCCTAGTAGTTTATAATCAAAATCAACCAATATAGCGTAAATGTATGACTCACAGCGATAGCCATGGATTACCTATTTTTTTATGAGCCTCTCACTGCAGATTACCTGTTAATGTGGATTAAACAAATACTTGATTTACGTATCGAAATAGTCGTAAAAATTCAGTTAAACGTTATAAAGATTAAGATAACTGTTTATTTATATAACTAGAAAGGCCAGTTAAACTTAGAACACAGTTTACATTAATAACAAGTAATTAATTTTGTAAAAATTTAAAAAACCCACAACGCAATGAAACAGCTAAACCGATTTTGATCAAGAACACACCCGACAAATTCACTTTTCAAACAAAAAAAAAACTAAATCGGATCATCCGTTCGGGAGCTACGATGTCACTGCAGACAGACACACACACACACACACAGACACGTCGAACTTATAACAACCCGTGGTTTTTGCGTCGGGGGTTAAAAACATGTCAAAAGACAAAACATGTGAAACAAAAATTAGTAAGATGGAGTCAAAAAAACATGATTAAACCTTCCAACATAGTGTATCATAGTGAAAAGTATGATTTGTTTTTTTTTTTTTTTTTTGAAAACATAATTTTTGCGTTTTGTATTTTCATAATTTTAGTATACCCAGTGACACTCGCGCAGTAAAGACGAATCTAACGACATGTTATTCATCAAAATCGGTTCAGCCGTTTAGTAGTTACAAGGGAACATAGGGACGAGGAACGTAGGACAAGGAACGGACATAGGTACCATAAATAGGTACAGATCAAACACATATTTTTTTGGCTTCGCCGCATTCGGTTCAAAATCAAGCAATAAATAAATAGAGTTGCCTGGTCAAGCCTTCGGTAATCTTGTTTTTTTTTGTCACGATACTCGTATATCTTTTAACAATTGCTTGCAGATAATTTATTGTATAAGCTACCTGTATACAATATATCGTACAGAGATACCGTATCTGATCACACGATAGTCTGATGTCCAGCGACATCTTACGCATGATTATAGGACGTTGTTCAGCGTGACTTAGTAAAACGTGCGGTAAAACTTAAGTATCTATTGAAGGGCATTTACTTTGTTGTTACTCCTAAGTAGTATTTATATAATAAAAGGTACAATTTGCGCGATTACTAGGGTTTGTGTGACTCAGAGCAATGTAGTCAAGGGACTGTAGTTTCCTTCCTTCTTGAATGATACACAGAAAGTCACGTTCTTCTCGGACGTCTAACCCTCCGTAGGTAGCTTAAGTAAACTAAACTAAACTTATTACAAATTAATATGTAAGTACTACAGACCGTTCACCGTAAGATGTCCCCTGCCGTGGTTGGCACTATTCTCAAGGCAGGACACCTTACTGTGAACGGTCTGGAGGGCAATTCTCGGATTGTAGAGATTATCTCTAAATTAGAGATAATGTCGAAGCATGAATGTCTACAAAAAATGTCACGAAAATGTCACAATAACCATCAAATCCTATTCGATTTGAATGATTTTGGTCGACTTAGGTATGTCTATTTGTGACATCACGAGAATAGCAGATTAAGATTTTATTCGACATATGTCGAATTCGACTAATCTCTAAGGCACGAGAATTGCCCTCCAGTACTCTATTACATCTTACAGAAGGCTGTTTTGACAGAACTTTGACAGTATGGATGAAAATGTCAAATTCGATGATGTCTTCAATCTGAGAGGGCTTTTTAAGGCCACCATACCTCAAGCTGCTCAATGACCTAACGCAGGGTGACTAAAACAGAACCGGTGACACGAAGTAGTAGTAGATCCGAGAATTGCCCGCCAGCACACTTTCGAGACATTTGTGATTTTAAACCCAGGCTAAGTTTTAATTCGTCTTTTCCAGGTTGTCATTTGTGACTTGAAACTAAACCTGAGTTTATACTAAAAACTAATCTATTAATTTCAGCCTAACAATTCCAGAAACAAAACTCATTACGAATCACATTCTGCTAATTAACTTGAGAACGATGGTGCAACCCACGTGAAAAGAGGCCCATTTGAGGCTCTGCCTACCCTTTCGGGGAAAAGGCGTGTGTCTATGATAATAGCATTTCAAGTAAATCTCTATTTCCAGTTGCCAAGAATCCGGCGTCCAAGCCCACCGAGTCCAGTTCTTCATCAACGAGAAGGAGACCGAGCTGTGCCCTCTCGAGGGCTGCACCTGGCAGCAGTTCCAGGACAAGTTCCAGCGCTTCACGTCAGCTAACTTGGACTTCTGTAGTATGGACTACAGGGTCCCGGAACTAGACGCTGAGGATAATGCCGCCTTTGCGACGGGAGGGTTGCTATCGCCCGTGGCCGTTTCAGTAGCATTGTTGAATCTTTGGAGCTGAAGTTTGGATTAGAGAGTCAAGGCTGTAAATGTGATATTTTTTTATAATCATTTGTATGTAACAATTACATGATAATATATAATAAATTCTCAATGTTAAGTAACTTATATAAATATATTTTTAATAGATATCACATAACAACCAACGTTTTGACCCACACTAGGATTTCATGTATCGTGGGTATCAGGAACTACGAGTACCATGGTACCACTACACCCAGACCCAGAACAAATATTTGCAGGGAATCGAACCAGCAACCTCTCGCATCTCAGCCGGCTACTCGCCTGCCGCGCCACAGAGGTCGTCAAATACCTATAAATAAATAAATAAAATAATAAATAATTCTGGACAGTGCACACAACATTATCTAGCCCCAAGCTAAGCAGAGCTTGTGTTTTGTGTTGTGTTATGTGGGTACTAGATAACAGATATACTTAATACAATTATATTACATAGATATATATTTTTTATTATACATAGAAAATACCCAGAATACTCTGAACAAATATCTGCGATCGCATAAATATTTGTTCCGAGGCGGGAGTGAGATCGCGGTAAAACGAGGCTCTATCATAGTTAAAAAAAAAACGCAACTTGCTCTCCGATACGACCTTGTCGGACCTGAGGTGTCGTACTATAAGTACCTGCCGCAGCCGGTTCTTGAGAATGGCCGTGCCACGCTCTATTGGGACCGGTATATCACCACTGATAGGACTATTGTTGCCAATAAGCCTGATACCGTACTGGTAGACCGGTCGGACACTTGTTGACGTCACTATCCCACATGATGCTAATCTCGTGAAGGCCGAGAAGGCCACGTTAAGTGTATCTAGACTTGGCCCACGAGATTACAGTCATGTGGGCTGTAGATTCAGCGATTATTGACCCGATAGTCGTAACATTCTAAATCAGTTTAGTCAGTGCCAAATATTTTATGGTTTCTTTTTTTGGTCTTCATTTTCTATCAAAACTATCTAATCTATTTTCCTGTTCTTTTTGTGTAGGTACTCTGCATTTTATTTATTCCCTGCTCTGTTTTTGTCACCAAAGTTCTTATTAATTTTTTGTGTAATATTTTCTTCCACTTGCTTTAAGGTTGTTCCTCGTGGTCAGCTAGGCACGACAGCGTCAATAGATGGCGCTGTTGCCAAATTTTGAAGTATTTTATGTATTTATGAATTAAAATGTGTATATTATGTCATAACACTAACGTTCACGCAAATGGTGGTTTATTTGCTATGTACCTAGCTATATTTCAGGTTATTTTAGTCTCTAGTTTTAACATACTTGTGCCGAGCAAATTCCGAGCAATATGAAAGCCTACTCACGCACACAGTCAAGGATATTATTGTATTAGAACTATAAGCTAATTTCGGCGCGCGAATTTCAAAATAGTTGGACTAGCGGCTTGGACTGTCGACTCAGAACTTCTGAACCCACGTTACTGCGTTCGATTCTATACTGCCTATATTTTTTGTATTTTTTTTTTACTTTTTTTTTGTGAACCAGTGACTAGATCTCTCGACACTAAAACCACAGTACTGGGTTCGATACCAGACTATTTTTTTTTTATAAATGTTTTTGTAATGATCTACAAAATACACTGATTCTGCTTCAGCCAATATTATGTTTGTGAAGTGAGTGTTGTGGTGTGTCCTTATTTCAAATCAAAAAGTAGGTACTCGATTCTTAACCGACCTCAAAAAATGGAGGAGGTTATCAATTCAAGAGTTTTTTATTATGTTTGTTACCTCATACCATTTACGTAACGATTAGGAAAAAAAATTACATGATATACTTCCAGATTGGTGCCATTTTCATTAAAATGTTTTTCTGATGATGGAATCCATGAAGATTGAGGGAACTCCTCAAATATTATAGGCACACATATATCAATTTCGGTATTTTCAGCAACAAGTCAAGCATTGCATTCAGAATGTTTTTTGTTTTTTATACTACTAGAATGACGGAACATGCTGATGGCCCACCTGATGTTAAGCGGTAACCTCTGCCTATGAACAGTGCATTACCTCATAGGTCACGTCCACCTAGGACGCGCCCTATGTGGCATTGCACTGCGCCCGCCACCCTGAGACATAAAGGTGAAACGTCTCATGTGCCTGTAATTTCACCGGCACCCTTACCCTTCAAACCGGAACACAGCAATGCGAGGACTACTGCTTTGCGGCAGAAATAGGTATGGTGGTAGTACTTCCCCGGACGAACTCTCACACAAAAAAGCTCTACTACTACTATATTTCACGGGTGGCAACAATGGTGTCTCCTGCGATATCCGATTGAGCTGAAATTTGGCATACTCGTACCTATCTAGTTCCGATGACAGTACAATACTATGGTGAAAGCGAGCTGATCTGATGATGGAGACGGAACGTGGACAGCGGAACTCCTCGATGGATAATAGTAGACTGGCCGTGCTTAGGCTCATTTTCATCAGCACACTAATTTTATTAAGTCTTATACCTGGACTTGTAGTTAGCTTGTAGTTCCTGACTGCTAGCTTATTTCAGGAATGTATTATACTGGAAGAAAGCATTAGCAGAGTCAGTCGTGGGAAGCAATGGCGGCGATGAGCTCACCACTTGTCACGTGTATTTCCCACGATGGTGCAACCCACAGTGAAAAGAGGCACATGAGAGGCTCTGCTTACTCTTTCGGGGAAAAAGGCGTGTGTCTATGTATGTATTTATGTTGTATTGGGTATAAATTCCTAGCTATGAAGTAGTTTTTCAGGGTTCCGAAAAAAAAAAATACGGAACCCTTATGGATTCGTCATGTATGTCTGTCTGTCCGTGTATGTCACAGCCACTTTTTTCCGAAACTAATTTTCACACAAAAATAGAAAAAAACAATAAGTTTTTGGGGTTCCCCATACTTAAAACTGAAACACATTTTTTTTTCATCAAACCTGTGTGGGGTATCAATGGATAGGTCTTCGAAAATGATATTGAGGTTTCTAATATCATTTTTTTCTAAACTGAATAGTTTGCGAGAGAGAGAATGATAAAACTAAACAAAAAAAATGGTGAACATTACCATGTAAACTTCCAACGAAAATTGTTTTGAAAGAGATCTAGTACGTAGTTTTTTTTAATATATCATAAGTTGTAAACCATCCAAGAACTTTTATGTTATGTTACTTGCTGCTACGGAACCCTTCATGGGCGAGTCCGACTCGCACTTGGCCGCTTTTTTTTCTAAAGATTTATTTACTTTCAGCTTTTATTGATAGATCATCAACTGAAGTCCACGGCTGGGCATAGGCCTCCCCCATAATATAATGCACATAGAAACTTTATTTTACGCCGCATAAATGGCTATTGCTTTACAAAGCACAAGTAAGGCCGCACGTAGAAACTGTTCCCATCTATGGCACGGGGCACCCAAGTACCAGCTGCTTCGTTTTGACTCCTTACAGAGAAGAGCCATTAGCATCATCGGTGACCCCAAGCTCTCCGATACTCTAGAACCGCTTAGCCAACGCAGAGCTATCGGATCTCTTTGCGTGATCTACCGCCTCTACAACGGGGAATGTTCTGACGAGCTTTCCGATCTCATCCTCGCATCGAGATTTTACCATCGCTCTTCCCGGCACCGTGACAAAGCTCATCCGCACATCATAGAACCCTGGGTTTCTCGAACGACTCGTTTCTCGAGATCATTTCTTCCCCATAAAGTACTATTATTTATTCTGTGCCTATAAACTATGGAATGAGCTTCCATCTGAGGTTTTCCCGTGTCGTACATGTCGTACGTAACCATGTTTTATTTCATGAAAAATGGTCATAAATTCCTTCAGGGTAGGCAGCGCATCGACAATTACCCCCAGTGTTGCCGGTGTCTATAAGCGACGGTGACCACTTCACATCAGGCCGTATGCTAGTTTGCCAATTTGTATCATAAAAAATAAAAAATAAACTGCCAAGTGCTAGTCGGACTCTAGCACGAAGGGTTCCATACAATAATCTAAAATTAAAATTAAAATTACACGCAAATGTACCAGCCATCACCCAATCACGCAACAGGGGGACAGATCCAACTTTTTTGTTCTAACTGTCACCTTAGGGGGGACAGATCAGTGTGACAAATGGGAATAATTCGTCGCGCTCCATTTCCATTATTGTGATGTCTTGAGTTTGAGAAATAAAGCCGACGAAGTAACAATTCTTCATTGAGGAAATCCGCAGTTGACCCTATTTTCAACAAGTTTTTTTTTTTTTTTTTTTTAACATTGATAGACCTTTGTTTGTGCACGATCTCACCTGTTGGTAAGTGACGATGCGGCCGAAGATGGAGCACAAAGGTCTAGAAGGCACCTATTCACTCTAGCCTTGAAGAGGTCCAGATTATAGTTGAGTTAGTAATTAATTTTGTAAAAATTAAAAAAAAAACCCCAAAGCTGAACGGCTGAACCGATTTTGATCAAACAAAGCTAAGAACACTCCCGAAAAATAAACCTTTCAAACAAAAAAAAAACGATTTCGGTTCATCCGTTTGGGAGCTACGATGGGACAGACAGACACACACACACACAGACACGTCAAACTTATAATACCCCTTCGTTTTTCGTCGGGGGTTAAAAGAGAGGATAACCCATTCAATAAAAATTAATTATATTATTTTTAATTTCGAGGCCTTTGCGACTTGCGAGACAATGAGGGAAAGGATTGCATTTCAAAAAGGCTAATTCTCCTTAAAAAAAAAGATTGTTAATTTGTATTACACTATGTATAAAATATTTATCTTTTTTATGTTTTTTTATTTATCTTCACTATTATTTTGTATTTTTTAACCCCCGACGAAAAACGAAGGGGTGTTATAAGTTTGACGTGTCTGTGTGTGTGTGTGTGTGTCTGTATGTCCCAACGTGGCTCCCGAACGGATGAACCGAAATCGTTTTTTGTTTTTGTTTGATAGGTGTATTTGTCGGGAGTGTTCTTAGCTTTGTTGGATCAAAATCGGTTCAGCCGTTTTATTTCGTTCGGGTTTTTTTTAAGTTTTACAAAATTAATTCCCTGTAAATATGTAAACTTTGTTGTTTTGTTTGTTTGTTTGTTTGCCAAGCTGCGGTGAAATGGCTAGTACAGTATAAACACAATTACCTACTAGTAATAAATTAGTGCTTAGGAACGTACCATCTGGACTAGCGCCTAGAAAGGAATGGAATCGCTTCGAAGCGAATGTCTTTTGGCTAGGCCGGCTGATATGCATTGCATGCAAATAATATTATGGAAATTAAAAAAAAAAGTGGCCAAGTGCGAGTCGGAGTCGCCCATGAAGGGTCCCGTAGCAGCAAGTAACATAATATCAAAGTTCTTGGATGGTTTACGATTTATGACGTATTAAAAAAAAACTACTAACTAGATCTCGTTCAAACCAATTTTCGTTGGAAGTTTACATGGTAATGTACATTTTTTTTTTAGTTTTATCATTCTCTTATTTTAGAAGTTACGGGGTTGGGGGGGGGGGGACTTTTTACCACTTTGGAAGTGTCTGTCGTGCAAACTATTCAGTTTAGAAAAAAGTTATATTATAAACCTCAATATCATTTTTGAAGACCTATACATAGACTAGTGGGTCGGTTGTGCGCGAGCTGCAAGCAGCTCGCGTGACCGTTTTGTTGCTGTTGTTGTTGCATTGAAAATGGTTTTCGGGATGTTTTAGAAATTACCCTAAAAATGGGGAAATTTTATTAAACCAGGCAAGTAGTCAGTCAGGCAGGCAGTCGTATGATAGGCAAATGTCCTATCACACGACCGGCCCATTTAGTCATCCTGCTAAGGAGTTGCCAACAACCAATAATAATAAAACCAATAATTCGTTAATCTCACTCGCTCGACCATCATTCCACTCAGGGGGTCAGTGGCTCGCTTCGCTCGCCACTTCCCCCTTCGTGTCACGATGGTCTCGATAGCTCGATGACCCGCAGCAAAGTTAATTTGAAAATAGAAAACTAACGTAACATTCGTAATCAGTACACTCAAACTAATTAAAGCGATAAATACGTCGCCTCTTCGTTAAACTCAGTCGCTCGACCATCATTCCACTCAGGGGGTCAGTGGCTCGCTTCGCTCGCCACTTCGCCCCTTCGTGTCACGATGGTCTCGATAGCTCGATGACCCGCAGCAAAGTTAATTTGAAAATAGAAAACTAACGTAACATTCGTAATCAGTACACTCAAACTAATTAATACGATAAATACGTCGCCTCTTTGTTAAACTCATTCGCTCGACCATCATTCCACTCAGGGGGTCAGTGGCTCGCTTCGCTCGCCACTTCCCCCCTTCGTGTCACGATGGTCTCGATAGCTCGATGACCCGCAGCAAAGTTAATTTGAAGATAGAAAACTAACGTAACATTCGTAATCAGTACACTCAAACTAATTAAAGCGATAAATACGTCGCCTCTTCGTTAAACTCAGTCGCTCGACCATCATTCCACTCAGGGGGTCAGTGGCTCGCTTCGCTCGCCACTTCCCCCCTTCGTGTCACGATGGTCTCGATATCTCGATGACCCGCAGCAAAGTTAATTTGAAGATAGAAAACTAACGTAACATTCGTAATCAGTACACTCAAACTAATTAAAGCGATGAATACGTCGCCTCTTCGTTAAACTCAGTCTCTCGACCATCATTCCACTCAGGGGCTCAGTGGCTCGCTTCGCTCGCCACTTCCCCCCTTCGTGTCACGATGGTCTCGATAGCTCGAAGACCCGCAGCAAAGTTAATTTGAAAATAGAAAACTAACGTAACATTCGTAATCAGTACACTCAAACTAATTAATACGATAAATACGTCGCCTCTTCGTTAATCTCAGTCGCTCGACCATCATTCCACTCAGGGGGTCAGTGGCTCGCTTCGCTCGCCACTTCCCCCCTTCGTGTCACGATGGTCTCGATAGCTCGATGACCCGCAGCAAAGTTAATTTGAAGATAGAAAACTTACGTAACATTCGTAATCAGTACACTCAAACTAATTAAAGCGATGAATACGTCGCCTCTTCGTTAAACTCAGTCGCTCGACCATCATTCCACTCAGGGGGTCAGTGGCTCGCTTCGCTCGCCACTTCCCCCCTTCGTGTCACGATGGTCTCGATATCTCGATGACCCGCAGCAAAGTTAATTTGAAGATAGAAAACTAACGTAACATTCGTAATCAGTACACTCAAACTAATTAAAGCGATGAATACGTCGCCTCTTCGTTAAACTCAGTCTCTCGACCATCATTCCACTCAGGGGCTCAGTGGCTCGCTTCGCTCGCCACTTCCCCCCTTCGTGTCACGATGGTCTCGATAGCTCGAAGACCCGCAGCAAAGTTAATTTGAAAATAGAAAACTAACGTAACATTCGTAATCAGTACACTCAAACTAATTAATACGATAAATACGTCGCCTCTTCGTTAATCTCAGTCGCTCGACCATCATTCCACTCAGGGGGTCAGTGGCTCGCTTCGCTCGCCACTTCCCCCCTTCGTGTCACGATGGTCTCGATAGCTCGATGACCCGCAGCAAAGTTAATTTGAAGATAGAAAACTTACGTAACATTCGTAATCAGTACACTCAAACTAATTAAAGCGATGAATACGTCGCCTCTTCGTTAAACTCAGTCGCTCGACCATCATTCCACTCAGGGGGTCAGTGGCTCGCTTCGCTCGCCACTTCCCCCCTTCGTGTCACGATGGTCTCGATGGCTCGATGACCCGCAGCAAAGTTAATTTGAAAATAGAAAACTAACGTAACATTCGTAATCAGTACACTCAAACTAATTAATACGATAAATACGTCGCCTCTTCGTTAATATCAGTCGCTCGACCATCATTCCACTCAGGGGGTCAGTGGCTCGCTTCGCTCGCCACTTCCCCCCTTCGTGTCACGATGGTCTCGATAGCTCGAAGACCCGCAGCAAAGTTAATTTGAAAATAGAAAACTAACGTAACATTCGTAATCAGTACACTCAAACTAATTAATACGATAAATACGTCGCCTCTTCGTTAATCTCAGTCGCTCGACCATCATTCCACTCAGGGGGTCAGTGGCTCGCTTCGCTCGCCACTTCCCCCCTTAGTGTCACGATGGTCTCGATAGCTCGATGACCCGCAGCAAAGTTAATTTGAAGATAGAAAACTTACGTAACATTCGTAATCAGTACACTCAAACTAATTAAAGCGATGAATACGTCGCCTCTTCGTTAAACTCAGTCGCTCGACCATCATTCCACTCAGGGGGTCAGTGGCTCGCTTCGCTCGCCACTTCCCCCCTTCGTGTCACGATGGTCTCGATAGCTCGATGACCCGCAGCAAAGTTAATTTGAAAATAGAAAACTAACGTAACATTCGTAATCAGTACACTCAAACTAATTAATACGATAAATACGTCGCCTCTTCGTTAATCTCAGTCGCTCGACCATCATTCCACTCAGGGGGTCAGTGGCTCGCTTCGCTCGCCACTTCCCCCCTTCGTGTCACGATGGTCTCGATAGCTCGATGACCCGCAGCAAAGTTAATTTGAAAATAGAAAACTAACGTAACATTCGTAATCAGTACACTCAAACTAATTAATACGATAAATACGTCGCCTCTTCGTTAAACTCAGTCGCTCGACCATCATTCCACTCAGGGGGTCAGTGGCTCGCTTCGCTCGCCACTTCCCCCCTTCGTGTCACGATGGTCTCGATAGCTCGATGACCCGCAGCAAAGTTAATTTGAAGATAGAAAACTAACGTAACATTCGTAATCAGTACACTCAAACAAATTAAAGCGATAAATACGTCGCCTCTTCGTTAAACTCAGTCGCTCGACCATCATTCCACTCAGGGGGTCAGTGGCTCGCTTCGCTCGCCACTTACCCCCTTCGTGTCACGATGGTCTCGATAGCTCGATGACCCGCAGCAAAGTTAATTTGAAAATAGAAAACTAACGTAACATTCGTAATCAGTACACTCAAACTAATTAAAGCGATAAATACGTCGCCTCTTCGTTAAACTCAGTCGCTCGACCATCATTCCACTCAGGGGGTCAGTGGCTCGCTTCGCTCGCCACTTCCCCCCTTCGTGTCACGATGGTCTCGATAGCTCGATGACCCGCGGCAAAGTTAATTTGCAAATAGAAAACTAACGTAACATTCGTAATCAGTACACTTAAACTAATTAAAGCGATAAATACGTCGCCTCTTCGTTAAACTCAGTCGCTCGACCATCATTCCACTCAGGGGGTCAGTGGCTCGCTTCGCTCGCCACTTCCCCCCTTCGTGTCACGATGGTCTCGATAGCTCGATGACCCGCAGCAAAGTTAATTTGAAAATAGAAAACTAACGTAACATTCGTAATCAGTACACTCAAACTAATTAATACGATAAATACGTCGCCTCTTTGTTAAACTCAGTCGCTCGACCATCATTCCACTCAGGGGGTCAGTGGCTCGCTTCGCTCGCCACTTCCCCCCTTCGTGTCACGATGGTCTCGATAGCTCGATGACCCGCAGCAAAGTTAATTTGAAAATAGAAAACTAACGTAACATTCGTAATCAGTACACTCAAACTAATTAATACGATAAATACATCGTCTCTTCGTTAAACTCAGTCGCTCGACCATCATTCCACTCAGGGGGTCAGTGGCTCGCTTCGCTCGCCACTTCCCCCCTTCGTGTCACGATGGTCTCGATAGCTCGATGACCCGCAGCAAAGTTAATTTGAAAATAGAAAACTAACGTAACATTCGTAATCAGTACACTCAAACTAATTAATACGATAAATACATCGTCTCTTCGTTAAACTCAGTCGCTCGACCATCATTCCACTCAGGGGGTCAGTGGCTCGCTTCGCTCGCCACTTCCCCCCTTCGTGTCACGATGGTCTCGATAGCTCGATGACCCGCAGCAAAGTTAATTTGAAAATAGAAAACTAACGTAACATTCGTAATCAGTACACTCAAACTAATTAATACGATAAATACGTCGCCTCTTCGTTAAACTCAGTCGCTCGACCATCATTCCACTCAGGGGGTCAGTGGCTCGCTTCGCTCGCCACTTCCCCCCTTCGTGTCACGATGGTCTCGATAGCTCGATGACCCGCAGCAAAGTTAATTTGAAGATAGAAAACTAACGTAACATTCGTAATCAGTACACTCAAACTAATTAATACGATAAATACGTCGCCTCTTCGTTAAACTCAGTCGCTCGACCATCATTCCACTCAGGGGGTCAGTGGCTCGCTTCGCTCGCCACTTCCCCCCTTCGTGTCACGATGGTCTCGATAGCTCGATGACCCGCAGCAAAGTTAATTTGAAGATAGAAAACTAACGTAACATTCGTAATCAGTACACTCAAACTAATTAAAGCGATAAATACGTCGCCTCTTCGTTAAACTCAGTCGCTCGACCATCATTCCACTCAGGGGGTCAGTGGCTCGCTTCGCTCGCCACTTCCCCCCTTCGTGTCACGATGGTCTCGATAGCTCGATGACCCGCAGCAAAGTTAATTTGAAAATAGAAAACTAACGTAACATTCGTAATCAGTACACTCAAACTAATTAATACGATAAATGCGTCGCGTCTTCGTTAATCTCAGTCACTCGTCTCGACATTGAATAGTCAGTCTCGTTAGCTCGGTAAGCTACAACAAAGCTAATTTTAAGAGAGAAAACACACTGAACACTGACACTGACACTGACACTGACACTGACACTGACACTGACACTGACACTGACACTGACACTGACACTGACACTGACACTGACACTGACACTGACACTGACACTGACACTGACACTGACACTGACACTGACACTGACACTGACACTGACACTGACACTGACACTGACACTGACACTGACACTGACACTGACACTGACACTGACTTTGACTTTGACTTTGACTTTGACTTTGGCTTTGGCTTTGGCTTTGGCTTTGGCTTTGACTTTGACTTTGATTTTTACTTTGACTTTGACTTTGACTTTGACTTTGACTTTGACTTTGACTTTGACTTTGACTTTGACTTTGACTTTGACTTTGACTTGGACTTGGACTTGGACTTGGACTTGGACTTGGACTTGGACTTGGACTTGGACTTGGACTTGGACTTGGACTTGGACTTGGACTTGGACTTGGACTTGGACTTGGACTTGGACTTGGACTTGGACTTGGACTTGGACTTGGACTTGGACTTGGACTTGGACTTGGACTTGGACTTGGACTTGGACTTGGACTTGGACTTGGACTTGGACTTGGACTTGGACTTGGACTTGGACTTGGACTTGGACTTGGACTTGGACTTGGACTTGGACTTGGACTTTGACTTTGACTTTGACTTTGACTTTGACTTTGACTTTGACTTTGACTTTGACTTTGACTTTGACTTTGACTTTGACTTTGACTTTGACTTTGACTTTGACTTTGACTTTGACTTTGACTTTGACTTTGACTTTGACTTTGACTTTGACTTTGACTTTGACTTTGACTTTGACTTTGACTTTGACTTTGACTTTGACTTTGACTTTGACTTTGACTTTGACTTTGACTTTGACTTTGACTTTGACTTTGACTTTGACTTTGACTTTGACTTTGACTTTGACTTTGACTTTGACTTTGACTTTGACTTTGACTTTGACTTTGACTTTGACTTTGACTTTGACTTTGACTTTGACTTTGACTTTGACTTTGACTTTGACTTTGACTTTGACTTTGACTTTGACTTTGACTTTGACTTTGACTTTGACTTTGACTTTGACTTTGACTTTGACTTTGACTTTGACTTTGACTTTGACTTTGACTTTGACTTTGACTTTGACTTTGACTTTGACTTTGACTTTGACTTTGACTTTGACTTTGACTTTGACTTTGACTTTGACTTTGACTTTGACTTTGACTTTGACTTTGACTTTGACTTTGACTTCGACTTCGACTTTGGTTGAGCCTTTGGTTGAGCCGAGTGACCGACCCGACCCGACCATACAACCGAAGAACTGACGTAATATTCGTACTCAGCACCTCCATATTACTCGAAAACGACACCAATATTACAAACTATCAAAAAAGTGGGAGAATTACCCTAATAATGGGGAGAATTTATTTCACATGCAATACTGTAGGATATTGGCAACAAGTCTGTGAAAACAGATTTTCCATCTGTCAACTTTGGTGGAAGAAAGTCGTTCGACAAAGTAGAGTCTAACCCTAAAATTCAAACTCCGCCCTCAGTCAGGGTTGCCAGCTAACAGAAACCAAAATGGTCAAATGTCATTAGAATGGAGCATTCCCACAATACCTCATCAAAATTTGATCCAAAATGTCTCTATTTCTATTTTTCAGGTTTTTGGGGAAAAATCTTGAAAATTTCCCATGAAATGGGGAAAAATTATTTCTTCAGGCAACACCTCAGGATACTGGGTATCTTTTCTATTCCGACAAATTTTTCGTCCGACAACTTTTGTAGAAGAAAGTTTTTCGTCAAAATATAGAGTCAAAATCCAAATATACAAGCACCGATTTCCCCCAGGGTTGCCAGCTTAAAAACTTCAAAATGGTCAAATGTCATTAAAATGGAGCATTCCTACAATACCTCATCAAAATTTGATCCAAAATGTCTCTATTTCTATTTTTCAGGTTTTGGGGAAAAATCTTGGAAATTTCCCATGAAATGGGGAAAATTTATTTCTTCAGGCAACACCTTAGGACACTGGCAATCTTTTCTATTCTGACAAAATTTTCGTCCGACAACTTTGGTAGAAGAAAGTTATTCGTCAAAATAAGCAGTCAAAATCCAAAAATACAAGCAACGATTCCTCCCGGGGTTGCCAGCTTAAAAACTCCAAAATGGGCAAATGTCATAAGAATGGAGCATTTCTACAATACCTCATCAAAATTTGATTCAAAATGTAATTATTTCAATTTTTCATATTTTTGGGGAAAACTTTGGAAATTACCCTATAAAAGGGGAAATTTTATTACACCAGGCAACACACCTCATCCTATCACACTACCGCCCTATACAAGACATCCGGCTCCGGTGTTGCCCACAGTACCTTTTATCGATTTGAAAAATTGGCAAAATTTGTCGATTTTACAAAATGGCCGCCACACCATCCGCCATCTTGGATTTTAAAAAAGTTGGGATTTTCCCATATACACCAGGATGCTGGCAACATTTCTGCATAAACACAATTTTCGAGTGGCAACTTTGGTAAAAGACTAAAACTTGTCAAAGTTTAGTCGTCAAAAGTGCAAAAATTAAAGACGCCATTTTGGATCCGCCATCTTGTTTTTTTTTTTTTTATTACTTTTTTTGTAAATCCCACCGTAAAAGCAATAGGATGCGCCGTTTAAACGGATCCGATCGGACAAACTTTCGAAAAAAGGTTTTTGTCACCGCCGCCATCTTGGATTTTTCAAAATGTCAATGCCTAATTCCTGGTCACATTGACGACCCAAACACATCTCTAGAACATGTCCCATCACTAAAATGGCTCCTTCTGGGAGAACAACCATGTCAATCAGTGAGTCAGTCACCGTAATCCAGCTTTATATATTATAGACTAGTGGGTCGGTTGTGCGCGAGCTGCAAGCAGCTCGCGTGTCTTGCTGTTGTTGTTGCATTGAAAATGGTTTGCCCTACGGTATGTTTGGTATTACCCTAAAAATGGGGAAATTTTATTAAACCAGGCAACACTAAATGTTCTATCACACGACCGACCTACAAATTACTCGAAAACGACACCCATATTAGTTTTTTCCTAACTTTACGCAGTGTTACCAGCTTACCTACTAACCTACCCACCTAACCCAAAAACTGAAGTAATATTCATAATCAGTACCAAGAAATTACTCGAAAACGACACCCATATTAGTTTTTTCCTAACTTTACGCAGTGTTACCAGCTTACCTACTAACCTACCCACCTAACCCAAAAACTGAAGAAATATTCATAATCAGTACTAAGAAATTACTCGAAAACGACACCCATATTAGTTTTTTCCTAACTTTACGCAGTGTTACCAGCTTACCTACTAACCTACCCACCTAACCCAAAAACTGAAGTAATATTCATAATCAGCACCAACAAATTACTCGAAAACGACACCCATATTAGTTTTTTCCTAACTTTACGCAGTGTTACCAGCTTACCTACTAACCTACCTACCTAACCCAAACACTGAAGTAATATTCATAATCAGCACCTACAAATTACTCGAAAACGACACCCATATTAGTTTTTTCCTAACTTTACGCAGTGTTACCAGCTGACGTACTAACCTACCCACCTAACCCAAAAACTGAAGTAATATTCATAATCAGCACCTACAAATTGCTCGAAAACGACACCCATATTAGTTTTTTCCGTATATTACCTTTACGCAGGGTTGCCAGCTTACCTTACCTTTGTATCTGACTGAAATACTGATGATGCATTCGCAATCAGCACCTCCAAATTTCTCGAAAACGCCACCCATATCGTTTTTTTTTCATCCCTTGATTACACAAACACCGTTTTCTCCCATTGTTGCCAACATTATACTACTTAAATAGATAATATATACGTCATAGTCGTGCGGGATACCTAATACACAAGTAGTTAATATATAAAATATAAAAAAACCCTCAACGCAATGAAACGGCTGAACCGTTTTTTTTTTTTTTTTTTTTTTTTTCACCGGGGGCTACCCGTGCGAAGTCGGGGCGAGCCGCTTGATTTGGACTCTGATTAACGACAACAATATTATATACATTATCTAATAGTATACGTTAGTGTGTACCTTGTCAATTAAACTAAACATGTCATATATATAAGTTTAGCTAGGTAACATATATGCTTTTGTTAGTAGTAGTAGTAGAGCTTTTTTGTGAAAGAGTTCGGCCGGGGAAGTACCTACAACCACCATACCTATTTCAGTCGCAAAGCAGTAGTGCTCGCATTGCTGTGTTCCGGTTTGAAGGGTATAGGTGCCGGTGAAATTACAGCCACATGAGACTTTCCATCTTTATTACTCAGGGTGGCGGGTGCAGTGACCCATTTAGTCATCCTGCTAAGGAGTTGCCAACAACTAATACGATACAATTAATACCATAAATACGTCGCCCCTTCGTTAAAGTCAGTCACTCGACCATCACTCCACTCAGGGGGTCAGTGGCTCGCTTCGCTCGCCACTTCCCCCCTTCGTGTCACGATGGTCTCGATAACCTACAGCAAAGTTAATTTGGAGATAGAAAACTAACGTAATATTCGTAATCAGTACACTCAAACTAATTAATACGATTAATACGTCGCCCCTGCGTTAAACTCAGTCACTCGACCATCATTCCACTCAGGGGGTCAGTGGCTCCAGTCACGATGGTCTCGATATCTCATTTGGTCAGTGGCTCGCTTCGCTCGCCACTTCCCCCCTTCGTGTCACGATGGCCTCGATAGCTCGATGACCCGCAGCAAAGTTAATTTGAAAATAGAAAACTAACGTAACATTCGTAATCAGTACAAAAAAACCTACCTACCTACATTTTGAAAAATAGGTACATATTAGGTACATATTATGTACCTACGAATTACGAAAGTACCACATGTTATTATCAATATTGTTATTATGTAGAAATAAAGACTTATTTATGTTTTTTTTATTTTTAAACTTATAACACCCCGTCGTTTTTCGTCGGGGGTTAAAAATAGCAGCCAAGACACAGCTTATAGGTACCAACCAACGATTTACTAATTTACTTGATAGCATGTCTCTGGTAGGTACCAACGAATCTTATCTACAAGTCCGGGTACCTAATCATTAATTCGACTTTTACGACATCCACGGGAGGAGACTGAGGAGTTTATTCTTAGGCCGGACACAACACAGCACATAAATAACTCAACGAATAGCATACAACGCCATTCAGATTACCTACATCTCTCCCTTAGAAAACGCAAATATCTACCTACCTAGGTACCTAGGTATGCTTCATCTCAATGTAAGAAAATCACACAAAAGTGAGTAAGTACCTACCTGTAAAGCGCTTGACTTACCGATACCGTGGTACAGGTAAGTACCTACATACCTACCTATTTAGTAATACCTACCTGCCTGAGTAATTTGAGAAAACCTTTATAGAACCATGTAGGCATACCTATTACAGAACCTAGTAAGTACCTTAGGTACCTACCTCCCTACCTACGCGTTATAGCCCATATCACACGCAGAACGGACGGCTCTTGAAGTAGATAGGTAGGTACCTACCTAGGTATAGGTATATTAGATTCATTTCCAATAACGTGTGACGTCCTATTGTTATTCTATCTAAGATTCCACGCAGATATCGTAAATAAAATGACCGCGTTATGTCACGTTTTCCACGAAAATATATAACTACTTTCTTGACTTTGACGTTTCACTTTATTTAGTACAGAGCTGCCGCCATCTATTTTCAAAGCTATAAGCATGATGTGAAACGGCCGTAAAAACCCCTCAGCCAGCCAAACCGACAGGCACAGCCAGTCGGTAGATAAAACTCGAAGAGCTCCGGTACCCCACGGACCCAGTCTCGACCCCGAAAGGCTCAAATAAGTAAGCTCTGTCGAGATTTGCATATTTGAGTCATTTTTAAGGTCTTCAGCGGAATCTGCCGCCCCACCGGCCTTAACTGATGTCCCGGACAGATGAGATGGCACAAGGGTATCAACGCATGGGGTTCAAGCTGCCCAAGATGAAGACAGGCTTTATTCCAGAGGAGCATACTTTACTTATATATAGTCCTGAGTGAAGCGAGGGGTTCAAGCTGCCCAAGACGAAGACAGGCTTTATTCCAGAGGAGCATACTGCATAGGTACTCTACTTTTCACATCATCTGCGAGACAATAAAAACACACTGAGGATCACAGCACCAAACACAGTCTTTTGTTTTTCATTCTTTGTAATAGTACACTCGGTCTGTGTTCTTTGTAATGTATTAGGTACTTCTTCTTCTGTGATAAAAGTATTTTTTTTTGTAGTTTTGCTTATGGTGACCAGTTCTATTTTTTGAACAAACCTCTTTACAATAAGCTTCTTTTTACTCAAAGTTTTTTCCGAGTTTCCACACGAATTTGACGTTACAAATTTAAATCACTTTATTCCCTAGAGAATTTCATACAACTTTATATCTCTTGGGACATAATGTTTTACTTTAAGTTGAGTTTGCATGGACATTGTCGAGCAGGTGGTGTGAAAAGTATTTTTTTTCTAATCAAATGGATATATCAATAAATTAAATCTATAAATAGATAGAAAATTCTTTATTGCACATTAAACAAAGAAGTACCTACAAAGGCGAACTTAATGCTAGAAAGCCAGATAACCTTAGTGTAGGTATTTATCTATATTAATAATGTATAAATTTTTAGTTGACAACTTACATATCCACAAAAATATTGTATTCACATAGTTTTCAAATGACTTACCTGATGTTAACCGTTGCCTTTAACAATGCATTACCTCATTCATAGGTCACTTACACCTAGGATACACCCTATGTAGCTTTGCACTGCGTCTGAGACATAAAGATGGAAAGTATAATTTTTCCTTAATTTCACTTAAATTTTTCAATTTTTTATTTTTTTATTTTTCACTGCGCCCGCCACCCTGAGACATAAAGATGACAAGTCTCATCAGCCTGTAATTTCACCGGCACCCTTACCCTTCAAACCGGAACACAGCAATGCGAGCACTACTGCTTTGCGGCAGAAATAGGTACCTATGGTGGTAGTACTTCCCCGGACGATATCTTTCACAAAAAAACTCTACTACTACTAAAAACTTTTCAAATAGGTGGAAATTGTCTATCAAAGTTTTTTGTAAAACGGCCACCAGTTTACCTACTAAAACATTCATTTACTGTGACTTTAACGACTTGGAAGGACTTGTAACGTTGATATAAAACTGTAATAATAAATTATACCTACTTCAAAATGGCAAATGCACAAGTCGTACTACGCCATTTATAAAGAAAAAAAAACTGACCTAGTTATTAAATCGTATTATCACAGATTATATACCTATATGAGTTATACTACCTCTTTACGAGGTTAGACCACATAATAAATATTAGTAGTTAGACGTTAGACGACCTCTGTGGCGCGTCGGGCGAAGGTTGGCCTGCGACGCAGGAGATTGCGGGTTCGATTCCCGCCTCGGAACAAATATTTTTGCGATCGCAGATATTTGTTCAGGGTGTTCTGGGGTATGTATGTTTTGTATGGTATGACAGTTGAGCAATGCTCTACCGTTCAATTTTTGGATGGGTGACCACTTTTTGCGTGCAATTTTTTTTTTTTTTTTTTTACAAACCTAATTTTTAAGCACTTTTTATAGATAATGTTACGGAACCCTTCGTGCGCGAGTCCGATTCGCACTTGGTTGTTGCAACTTTTACGACATCCACGGGAGGAGACTGAGGGGTCTATTCTTAGGCCTGACACAGCACAGCACAGAAATAACTCAACGAATAGCAAACAGCGCCATTTAGATCACTCCCTTAGAAAAAACAAATACCTACCTATGCTTCATCTCAATGTAAGAAAAATCACACAAAAATGAGTAGGTATAAAGCGCTTGACTTACCGAAACCTTACTGTATAGGTATATATTCTGTGCCGAAACCGTGGAACAGGTAAGTAGTTAGTTATAGGTACCTACCTACCTGCCTGAGTAATTTGAGAAAACGTTTAGGTATTACCTACCATGTAGGCATAACTATTACTGTAGGTACCTACCTAGTAAGTATCTTGTACTAATATTTATTCTGTGCCTCAGGTAGGTACCTACCTACGCGTAAATGCCCATATCATAGTTAAGCCGTTTCATTGCGTTGAGGGTTTAGCCGTATAGGAAGGACCCATCACGATGGCTGTCAATCAAGAAAATCAAAATCGGTTCATCCGTTTGGGAGCTACATTACCACAGACAGACACACACACAGACACACACACAGATACACACAGACACGTCAAACTTATAACAACCCGTCGTTATTGCGTCGGGTGTAAAAAACTAAGACAAATCTATAATAGGCCCTCTGTATTAAGCCCCCCACTTCCTTTCGGGAGCTACGATGCCACTGACAGACACAAACACAGACACACACACAGATACACACAGACACACACAGACACACACACAGACACGTCAAACTTATAACACCCCGTCGTTTTTACGTTGGGGGTTAATAAAGTCTCCTTTCAGCAAAATATCCTATCTAAAATGTTTAAGATACCTACCTACTTTCCGTTCATGTCACATAATCTTTGGACGACCTGTACCTATATTAGTTATATCTATATATCTATATATATATATTATTGGCACCATTTGTTAGTACCTAGGTAGGTAGTAGAGCTTTTTTGTGAAAGAGTTCGTCCGAGGAAGTACTACCACCATACCTATTTCTTCTGCAAAGCAGTAGTGCTTGCATTAATTTGTTCCGTTTAAAAGTGTATGGGCACAGAATAAATAATAGGTATGGTTGCCGGTGAAATTATAGGCACATGAGGCTTTCCATTTTTGTCTCAGGGTGACGGGCGCATTTCAATGCCAAATAGGGCGCGTATTTAGTGGATAATGCACTGTTCATAGGCAGAGGGTACCAGGGTCATCCAGGTCCAAACTTTTTTTTGCCTTATTTGTAGTTACTGTTATGGAACCCTTCGTACCCGAGTACGTCTCGCACTTTATTTTAAGTAAGTAGATTGATGTCAATCAAAAACCTCTCAGCTCTCAGTATACCTATAATAGGTAGGTAGGTACTTACCTATTATAGGTATACTGAGACCTACCTTCTCTAAAGCTGACCTACATAGTAAATTTTATTATCACAGATTATATATTATTTACTACGTAACAGATACATCTCCCATACGTACATAGGTACAAACATTAGACACACGCCTTTTTCACCGAAGGGGTAGGCAGAGCCTCAATGGGCCTCTTTACAGTGGGTTGCACCATCGTGGAATATAGACGTGAAATGGATTATATAATGAGTTTTTTTGTTGTGTGTGTGTGTGTGTGTGTGTGTGTTTGTTACTTCTTCACGCTGAAACGTCTGGACGCATTTGGATGAAAACTGGAATGTAGATAACTGGACTCCCGGAATAACACATCATCATCAGCCCACATTAGTCCACTGCTGGACATAGGCCTCTCCCAATACGCGCCACTGAGCCCGGTGTTCGGCTCTTCTACTCAAAAATAGAAAAAAACAATAAATTTTTGTGGTTACTTAGAACTGAAACTCAAAAAAATATTATTTTTCATCAAACCATAAGTGTGACTCGCACTTGGCCGCTTTTTTGTGAAAGAGTTCGTGCGAGGAAATACTACCACCATACCTATTTCTGCCGCAAAGCAGTAGTGTTTGCATCACTGTGTTCCGTTTTAAAGTGTAGGGGCACAGAATAAATAATAGGTATGGGTCTCATCAGGGTGACTAAATTGCCGTTCTGGAACCCTTCGTGTCCGAGTAGGTCTCGCACTTGTCCGTTTTTTTTATTCAATCTCAATCAAAAACTTGTCAAAAAAGATGTTGAAAAGAAGCACCATATACCTACTACGATGTTTGTAGGTACTATGAAGAAATGATGAATTATTGTAACAAAAAAAAAAACACCGAGTCGGACTTGCGAACGAAGGGTTACGTACCATTAACTACAAAAAACACTAAAAAAACAAATTTAAAAAAATAATAATGCAAAAAGTGAAAAAAACGGTCACCCATCCAAAAACTGACCGCGCGAACGTTGCTTAACCTTCGTAATCGATTTTTGTATGGATTGTGGGCCAATTGTCAATTTCTCGATTTTACAAAATGCCTTAAAAAACCTTCGAAAACTTGTTTTTTTTTAAAAGTTAGGGTTTTCCTATATACACCAGGATGTTGGCTACAATTCTGCATAAACGAAATTGTCGTGCATCAACTTTCGTAGAACACTTAAACTCGTCAAAGTTGATGCGGACGATTTTTTTTTTTTTAAATTACGTTTCTGGACCTCCATATTGTTTTTTTTTATATTTTTTTACTTTTTCTGAAATCTGTATATAAAATCAATAGGATACGCCCTTTGAACGGTTCCTATAGGACACCGTTTCGAAGAACGGTTTTGAAAACGGCCGCCATCTTGGTTTTTTTAAAATGTCAGACTTTTCCCGGGGTCACATCGGAGAGCTGAACACATCTCTAGAACATGTCCCATGTCTAAAACGACTCCTTCTAGGAGAACAACCATGTCAATGAGTGAGTGAGTGAGTCAGTCAGTCACCGTTGTGCAGCTTTATATATTATAGACTAGTGGGTCGGTTGTGCGCGAGCTGCAAGCAGCTCGCGTGTCTTGCTGTTGTTGTTGCATTGAAAATGGTTTGCCCTACGGTATGTTTGGTATTACCCTAAAAATGGGGAAATTTTATTAAACCAGGCAACACTAAATGTTCTATCACACGACCGACCTACAAATTACTCGAAAACGACACCCATATTAGTTTTTTCCTAACTTTACGCAGTGTTACCAGCTTACCTACTAACCTACCCACCTAACCCAAAAACTGAAGTAATATTCATAATCAGTACCAAGAAATTACTCGAAAACGACACCCATATTAGTTTTTTCCTAACTTTACGCAGTGTTACCAGCTTACCTACTAACCTACCCGCCTAACCCAAAAACTGAAGAAATATTCATAATCAGTACCAAGAAATTACTCGAAAACGACACCCATATTAGTTTTTTCCTAACTTTACGCAGTGTTACCAGCTTACCTACTAACCTACCCACCTAACCCAAAAACTGAAGTAATATTCATAATCAGCACCTACAAATTACTCGAAAACGACACCCATATTAGTTTTTTCCGTATATTACCTTTACGCAGGGTTGCCAGCTTACCTTACCTTTGTATCTGACTGAAATACTGATGATGCATTCGCAATCAGCACCTCCAAATTTCTCGAAAACGCCACCCATATCGTTTTTTTTTCATCCCTCGATTACACAAACACCGTTTTCTCCCATTGTTGCCCACATTATACTACTTAAATAGATAATATATACGTCATAGTCGTGCGGGATACCTAATACACAAGTAGTTAATATATAAAATATAAAAAAACCCTCAACGCAATGAAACGGCTGAACCGTTTTTTTTTTTTTTTTTTTTTTTTTCACCGGGGGCTACCCGTGCGAAGTCGGGGCGAGCCGCTTGATTTGGACTCTGATTAACGACAACAATATTATATACATTATCTAATAGTATACGTTAGTGTGTACCTTGTCAATTAAACTAAACATGTCATATATATAAGTTTAGCTAGGTAACATATATGCGTTTTGTTAGTAGTAGTAGTAGAGCTTTTTTGTGAAAGAGTTCGGCCTGGGAAGTACCTTCAACCACCATACCTATTTCAGTCGCAAAGCAGTAGTGCTCGCATTGCTGTGTTCCGGTTTGAAGGGTATAGGTGCCGGTGAAATTACAGCCACATGAGACTTTCCATCTTTATTACTCAGGGTGGCGGGTGCAGTGACCCATTTAGTCATCCTGCTAAGGAGTTGCCAACAACTAATACGATACAATTAATACCATAAATACGTCGCCCCTTCGTTAAACTCAGTCACTCGACCATCACTCCACTCAGGGGGTCAGTGGCTCGCTTCGCTCGCCACTTCCCCCCTTCGTGTCACGATGGTCTCGATAACCTACAGCAAAGTTAATTTGGAGATAGAAAACTAACGTAATATTCGTAATCAGTACACTCAAACTAATTAATACGATTAATACGTCGCCCCTGCGTTAAACTCAGTCACTCGACCATCATTCCACTCAGGGGGTCAGTGGCTCCAGTCACGATGGTCTCGATATCTCATTTGGTCAGTGGCTCGCTTCGCTCGCCACTTCCCCCCTTCGTGTCACGATGGCCTCGATAGCTCGATGACCCGCAGCAAAGTTAATTTGAAAATAGAAAACTAACGTAACATTCGTAATCAGTACAAAAAACCTACCTACCTTCATTTTGAAAAATAGGTACATATTAGGTACATATTATGTACCTACGAATTACGAAAGTACCACATGTTATTATCAATATTGTTATTATGTAGAAATAAAGACTTATTTATGTTTTTTTTATTTTTAAACTTATAACACCCCGTCGTTTTTCGTCGGGGGTTAAAAATAGCAGCCAAGACACAGCTTATAGGTACCAACCAACGATTTACTAATTTACTTGATAGCATGTCTCTGGTAGGTACCAACGAATCTTATCTACAAGTCCGGGTACCTAATCATTAATTCGACTTTTACGACATCCACGGGAGGAGACTGAGGAGTTTATTCTTAGGCCGGACACAACACAGCACATAAATAACTCAACGAATAGCAAACAACGCCATTCAGATTACCTACATCTCTCCCTTAGAAAACGCAAATATCTACCTACCTAGGTACCTAGGTATGCTTCATCTCAATGTAAGAAAATCACACAAAAGTGAGTAAGTACCTACCTGTAAAGCGCTTGACTTACCGATACCGTGGTACAGGTAAGTACCTACATACCTACCTATTTAGTAATACCTACCTGCCTGAGTAATTTGAGAAAACCTTTATAGAACCATGTAGGCATACCTATTACAGAACCTAGTAAGTACCTTAGGTACCTACCTCCCTACCTACGCGTTATAGCCCATATCACACGCAGAACGGACGGCTCTTGAAGTAGATAGGTAGGTACCTACCTAGGTATAGGTATATTAGATTCATTTCCAATAACGTGTGACGTCCTATTGTTATTCTATCTAAGATTCCACGCAGATATCGTAAATAAAATGACCGCGTTATGTCACGTTTTCCACGAAAATATATAACTACTTTCTTGACTTTGACGTTTCACTTTATTTAGTACAGAGCTGCCGCCATCTATTTTCAAAGCTATAAGCATGATGTGAAACGGCCGTAAAAACCCCTCAGCCAGCCAAACCGACAGGCACAGCCAGTCGGTAGATAAAACTCGAAGAGCTCCGGTACCCCACGCACCCAGTCTCGACCCCGAAAGGCTCAAATAAGTAAGCTCTGTCGAGATTTGCATATTTGAGTCATTTTTAAGGTCTTCAGCGGAATCTGCCGCCCCACCGGCCTTAACTGATGTCCCGGACAGATGAGATGGCACAAGGGTATCAACGCATGGGGTTCAAGCTGCCCAAGATGAAGACAGGCTTTATTCCAGAGGAGCATACTTTACTTATATATAGTCCTGAGTGAAGCGAGGGGTTCAAGCTGCCCAAGACGAAGACAGGCTTTATTCCAGAGGAGCATACTGCATAGGTACTCTACTTTTCACATCATCTGCGAGACAATAAAAACACACTGAGGATCAAAGCACCAAACACAGTCTTTTGTTTTTCATTCTTTGTAATAGTACACTCGGTCTGTGTTCTTTGTAATGTATTAGGTACTTCTTCTTCTGTGATAAAAGTATTTTTTTTTGTAGTTTTGCTTATGGTGACCAGTTCTATTTTTTGAACAAACCTCTTTACAATAAGCTTCTTTTAACTCAAAGTTTTTTCTGAGTTTCCACACGAATTTGACGTTACAAATTCAAATCACTTTATTCCCTAGAGAATTTCATACAACTTTATATCTCTTGGGACATAATGTTTTACTTTAAGTTGAGTTTGCATGGACATTGTCGAGCAGGTGGTGTGAAAAGTATTTTTTTTCTAATCAAATGGATATATATCAATAAATTAAATCTATAAATAGATAGAAAATTCTTTATTGCACATTAAACAAAGAAGTACCTACAAAGGCGAACTTAATGCTAGAAAGCCAGATAACCTTAGTGTAGGTATTTATCTATATTAATAATGTATAAATTTTTAGTTGACAACTTACTTATCCACAAAAATATTGTATTCACATAGTTTTCAAATGACTTACCTGATGTTAACCGTTGCCTTTAACAATGCATTACCTCATTCATAGGTCACTTACACCTAGGATACACCCTATGTAGCTTTGCACTGCGCCTGAGACATAAAGATGAAAAGTATAATTTTTCCTTAATTTCACTTCAATTTTTCAATTTTTTATTTTTTTATTTTTCACTGCGCCCGCCACCCTGAGACATAAAGATGACAAGTCTCATGAGCCTGTAATTTCACCGGCACCCTTACCCTTCAAACCGGAACACAGCAATGCGAGCACTACTGCTTTGCGGCAGAAATAGGTATGGTGGTAGTAGGTACTTCCCCGGACGAACTCTTTCACAAAAAAGCTCTACTACTACTAAAAACTTTTCAAATTGGTGGAAATTGTCTACCAAAGTATTTTGTAAAACAGCTACCAGTTTACTAAAACATTTCTTTACTGTGACTTTAACGACTTGGAAAGACTTGTAACGTTGCAAATTATATAAAACTGTAATAATAAATTATACCTACTTCAAAATGGCAAATGCACAAGTCGTGCTACGCCATTTATAAAGAAAAAAAAACTGACCTAGTTATTAAATCGTATTATCACAGATTATATATATGAGTCGTCGTCGTTTCGTCGTCGTTTCGTATGAGGTAGTGCTGGCCTCTGGTGTCAGAGTTTGTCACTATTACTGAACTATTAATCACTGCTGCTTACTGACTGCTATTAATCAATAACAGCCGGGACCGACAGCTTAACGTGCCCTCCGAAGCACAGAGCGATGGAAATCCTCTTTGCGAGGTTAGAACACATAATAAATATTAGTAGTTAGACGTTAGACGACCTCTGTGGCGCGGCGGGCGAAGCTTGGCCTGCGACGCAGGAGGTTGCGGGTTCGATTCCCGCCTCGGAACAAATATTTGTGCGATCGCAGATATTTGTTCAGGGTGTTCTGGGTATTTACTATGTATAATAAAAAATATCTATCTATGTAATATATTGTATTAAGTATATCAGTTATCTAGTACCCATAACACAAGCTCTGCTTAGCTTGGGGCTAGATAATGTTGTGTAAACTGTCCAGCATTATTTATTTATTTATTTATTTATATACAACATGTCTCTGGTTTCACATCATGCTTAAAATAGATTGCGACTAAATCATCGTTCTCTTTACCACAAATCAACTAAATAATTAAAAATTTCTAAAAGGGTTCAGTGATAAAAAACAATTATGCGATTTGGCTCGATAGATGGCTCTGTCGCAACTGTGATTGTAAAAAATATTAAATCATTAGGTAGGTACCTATGTGTTCTGTATCTGTGATAAATGATTTAGTGTGTAAGCAAAAAGGTAGATAGCGCTAGTAAGAAATAATCTATTATTTATTATATTATAAATTTGTAAGTTTGTGTGTGTGTGTACTTGTGTTTGTTACTTCTTCACGCTTAAATGGCTGGACGGATTTAGATGAAATTTGGAATAGAGATAACTGGACTCCCGGAATAACACATGTGCACATAGGTATTTATTTTTTGTTTGAAAGGTGGATTTTTCGGGTGTGTTCTTAGCTATGTTTGATCAAAATCGGTTAAGCCGTTTCATTGCGTTGAGGGTTTAGCCGTATAGGAAGGCCCCATCACGATGGCTGTCAATCAAGAAAAACAAAATCGGTTCATCCGTTTGGGAGCTACGATACCACAGACAGACACACACACAGACACACACACAGATACACACAGACACGTCAAACTTATAACAACCCGTCGTTATTGCGTCGGGTGTAAAAAACTAAGACAAATCTATAATAGGCCCTCTGTATTAAGCCCCCCACTTCCGTTCGGGAGCTACGATGCCACTGACAGACACAAACACAGACACACACACAGATACACACAGACACACACAGACACGTCAAACTTATAACACCCCGTCGTTTTTGCGTTGGGGGTTAATAAAGTCTCCTTTCAGCAAAATATCCTATCTAAAATGTTTAAGATACCTACCCTACTTTCCGTTCATGTCACATAATCTTTGGACGACCTGTACCTATATTAGTTATATCTATATATCTATATATATATATTATTTGGTCGAAGCGACGCGTGACCCGAGAGCTGGCTCTTATCTGGCTCAACGCAGTTAATAAAGTCTCCTTTCAGCAAAATATCCTATCTAAAATGTTTAAGATACCTACCTACTTTCCGTTCATGTCACATAATCTTTGGACGACCTGTACCTATATTAGTTATATCTATATATATATATTATTTGGTCGAAGCGACGCGTGACCCGAGAGCTGGCTCTTATCTGGCTCAACGCAGTTAATAAAGTCTCCTTTCAGCAAAATATCCTATCTAAAATGTTTAAAATACCTACCTACTTTCCGTTCATGTCACATAATCTTTGGACGACCTGTACCTATATTAGTTATATCTATATATCTATATATATATATATTATTTGGTCGAAGCGACGCGTGACCCGAGAGCTGGCTCTTATCTGGCTCAACGCATTAGTATTGCCATTCAGCGTGGCAATGCAGCCAGCATCTTAGGGACGCTTCCGTCTGGTAGTGATTTGGATCAGTTGAGCTACCTTTAGATCGCTTGCAGCGGTCTTCAGGTGGCACAACTGTTTCATATGTATTTTGTACATACCTTGTATTATTCTTTCTGTAAATAAATGTATTTTTATTATTGGCACCATTTGTTAGTACCTAGGTAGGTAGTAGAGCTTTTTTGTGAAAGAGTTCGTCCGAGGAAGTACTACCACCATACCTATTTCTTCTGCAAAGCAGTAGTGCTTGCATTAATTTGTTCCGTTTAAAAGTGTATGGGCACAGAATAAATAATAGGTAGGTATGGTTGCCGGTGAAATTATAGGCACATGAGGCTTTCCATTTTTGTCTCAGGGTGACTGGCGCATTTCAATGCCAAATAGGGCGCGTATTTAGTGGATAATGCACTGTTCATAGGCAGAGGGTACCAGGGTCATCCAGGTCCAAACTTTTTTTTGCCTTATTTGTAGTTACTGTTATGGAACCCTTCGTGCCCGAGTACGTCTCGCACTTGTCCGTTTTTTTTATTATTATTTTAAGTAAGTAGATTGATGTCAATCAAAAACCTCTCAGCTCTCAGTATACCTATAATAGGTAGGTAGGTACCTACCTATTATAGGTATACTGAGACCTACCTTCTCTAAAGCTGACCTACATAGTAAATTTTATTATCACAGATTATATATTATTTACTACGTAACAGATACATCTCCCATACGTACATAGGCACAAACATTAGACACACGCCTTTTTCACCGAAGGGGTAGGCAGAGCCTCAATGGGCCTCTTTACAGTGGGTTGCACCATCGTGGAATATAGACGTGAAATGGATTATATAATGTGTTTTTTTGTTGTGTGTGTGTGTGTGTGTGTGTGTGTGTGTGTGTGTGTGTTACTTCTTCACGCTGAAACGTCTGGACGCATTTGGATGAAAACTGGAATGTAGATAACTGGACTCCCGGAATAACACATCATCATCAGCCCACATTAGTCCACTGCTGGACATAGGCCTCTCCCAATACGCGCCACTGAGCCCGGTGTTCGGCTCTTCTACTCAAAAATAGAAAAAAACAATAAATTTTTGTGGTTACTTAGAACTGAAACTCAAAAAAATATTTTTCATCAAACCATAAGTGTGACTCGCACTTGGCCGCTTTTTTGTGAAAGAGTTCGTGCGAGGAAATACTACCACCATACCTATTTCTGCCGCAAAGCAGTAGTGTTTGCCTACTACGATGTTTGTAGGTACTATGAAGAAATTATGAATTATTGTAACAAAAAAAAAAACACCGAGTCGGACTTGCGCACGAAGGGTTACGTACCATTAACTACAAAAAACACTAAAAAAACAAATTTAAAAAAATAATAATGCAAAAAGTGAAAAAAACGGTCACCCATCCAAAAACTGACCGCGCAGAACGTTGCTTAACCTTCGTAATCGATTTTTGTATGGATTGTGGGCCAATTGTCAATTTCTCGATTTTACAAAATGCCTTAAAAAAACTTCGAAAACTTGTTTTTTTTTCAAAGTTGGGGTTTTCCTATATACACCAGGATGTTGGCTACAATTCTGCATAAACGAAATTGTCGTGCATCAACTTTCGTAGAACACTTAAACTCGTCAAAGTTGATGCGGACGATTTTTTTTTTTTTAAATATCATTTCTGGACCTCTATATTGTTTTTTTTCATTTTTTTTTACTTTTTCTGTAATCTGTGTATAAAATCAATAGGATACGCCCTTTGAACGGTTCCTATAGGACACCGTTTCGAAGAACGGTTTTGAAAACGGGCGCCATCTTGGTTTTTTCAAAATGTCAGACTTTTCCCGGGGTCACATCGGAGAGCTGAACACATCTCTAGAACATGTCCCATGTCTAAAACGACTCCTTCTGGGAGAACAACCATGTCAATGAGTCAGTCAGTGAGTCAGTCACCGTTGTGCAGCTTTATATAATATAGAATAGAAACTGCTAAGGATACTGGAACTAGCTGCAGTCTTCTGTATTTCCTGAAAACTATAATCTGGGTATCTTTAAGGCAAGAGTGAATAGGTGCCTTGTAGACCTTCGTGCTTCATCTTCGCCGCATCTTCACTTCCAACTGATGAGATAGCGGTCAAAAGAAAATTTATAAATAGTTTTGAAAAAATGAGGCCCACCAGATGATAAGGGGAAAGTTCTATGGACCTCTATGGAGTTCTATGGTGGAGTTACCTCAGGTCACGCCCACCCAGGACGTATTTTTCGTAGCATTGCTCCGGCCGTCTTGGGACATAATAATGAAAAAAGTCAGGTGCACGTAATTTTACTGGCATTCTTTATACTGGAACATGTACTGATTCTGATAGTCATATTTTTAAGACCTCTTTACATTAATAGTAGGATCAAAATAAATGATATCTGATTTACGGATCGAATTTTTTGATTTATTGATTTTAACGGTACGTGAAAATTTCCCGTTTTTATAAAATAATTGATATCTGATTACTGTAGTAGGCCAGTCTGGCAGAGGAACGGAACAGATGGAGGCACAATGGAAATTCATTTTGTCACTAAAACAGTTGAGTCAACATATCTATAGTTTTCTTTGTAAGTATGTAGCATACAATTGTCAGAAATAACTTACAAAAAATCATTCAATATAGAATTGAAATTGAATCATTAAATATTGCAAATTTTAGGTCCAACACGCTGTTCAGCAGCGTTTAGGAATGAGCACCCAGCTGACACCAGCCAACATTTATACCTTATATGAAATCTGTCGGCACGCTCGCTCCTGGTCAAAGATCCACCGATCTCCATGGTGTGCTATCTCCATGCTACCTTCTCAAACCAGGACCTCGAGGTGCTGGAGTATTGGGACGATGTTAGACATTATTATATGAGAGGATACTCTTGGGTGAGTGGTTTGAATCGCGATATATAGGTGGATGATAGGGGCTTACCAAAGTCACTTTAGGGCTCAATCGAAACATTGAATATCACTTTTATACGCACACAAAAATAAATGAAATCCTAATAAAAACATTTCAGACGTTTTTTGTTTGAAAATTTATTTTTTCAATGATTCTTTTAAGAAGTGTTATTTATTTAAATTCATAACCGTGTTCATTTATTGTTCTTATGTAGTAGGTACATTCATATTAGTATTATTCTTATATATTACACAAATAGTTTTTAAATCAACTCTAGTACAGCTGTAAGTTTTCCTGAAACTGTAAAATAAAATAAAATAAAATAATAATATACTTTTAGGTAGTTTGGTAAATACACATAAACCCCGTTAGCCCTCTTATAATGATGATGACATTAGTAAGCAGTGAACCATGAGCTGATCAAAATGAGCCCAAACACTGCCAGCCTAATATTATCCATCAAGGAGTTACATTGTCCACCTTCCGTCTCCATCATCAGATCAGCTCGCTGTCGCCACAATATTGTATTATCATCGGACCTTGATAGGTATGCAAAATTGTTCATTTCTATCAGTCGAGGTTAACTGGACCAAAATTCATCACTCAAACTATCATATCTACTACCTATTATATTAACAGGTCAAGTTAAATAAAAGCTGTTAAAAATGATGTCAAGTCTCGCTACTGCACAAAGAGTTCTGACATCCATTCTCAGGCATTGACCAGGAGCGATCGTGCCGACAGATTTCATATCACACTCACACTAATATATAAAGTTTGTGTGTGTGTGTGTAGTGTGTTTGTTACTTCTTCACGCTGAAACGGCTTGACGGATTTGCATGAAATTTGGAATGGAGATAACTGGACTCCCGTAATAACACATAGGCATATTTTTATCCCGATATTCCCACGGGATCGAGACTTACGCGGGTGAAACCGCGGGGCGCTGCTAGTAAGGTATAAATGTTGGCTGGCGTCAGCTGAGTGGTCATTCCTAAACGCTGCTGAACAGCGTTTTGGACCTAAAATTTGCAATATTGGATGATTCAATTGCAATTCTATATTGATTGAATGATTTTTTGTAAGTTATTTCTGACAATTGTATGCTACATACAAAGAAAACTATAGATAATTATGTTGACTCAATTGTATAAGTGACATAAGGAATTTCCATAGTGCCTCCATCTGTTCCGTTCCTCTGCCAGACTGGCCTACTACAGTAATCAGATATCATTTATTTTGATCCTACTATTAATGTAAAGAGGTCTTTAAAATATCACTATCAAAGAACCTTCAGTAATGAATAATCTTGATAAGCATGGTGCAGTTTCTCGAACGCTGCTCATCTGAGTTGGATTTGTCGACTGACCCCTTTGACGGCAGTTTTTGATCAGCAGCCTTGAGACGTCCACTGTTGGACGAGGTCTATGGGGCGCTTCTTTTGGTTTGTTTATGGGTCGGGCCTTTGGGGTTAATGCGAGGTGTTGTGTTCTATGGGGGATTTGTCATAATTACCACGATTGGCAGGCGGATTGGCGGCAATTATAAGATCAAAAAATTATCGTCTGTCGATTCTCAATCCAGCCAGTCTCAAGAAACAGACGTAACTATTATGCAGGTACCTTTGTATATTTTCCATTTTTATTTTCCATGTATCTACACCTCGTACGGCTAGCGTCCCAAGCTTTACCCGTTCACAGGGTAGGTAGACTTCCTGTAAAACATGTATGCTTCTACATTTATCTGTCCTCTTTACACACGGCCGCATGCTTCGAGATTACTTCAATTCTTTAAATAACCTTACTAATTAGAACCGTAAAGAGTACAACTTACTGAATTCAATCACAAATTTCCTGTTGTCCTTTTGTTTTAAATTATTTTCACAGAAATCGGCTTGTCGCGCTGGAAAATTTCACATCTAAACTTTTATCTACGAAACAGAATTTACAGACGTTTTTATCGTCGTTAAAATACGGAATGTAGGGCCTTACTAGTATTTAAAGATACCTTGAAATATCCACGGGCAACGGAAAATATTATTGTTAGTGGTGCCATATTTCATCAAGGACTAATAAGTTATTGGTCTAGTTGTTACTATGGTAGGTAGCCTAATTGTTTGGAACCCTCGTGACTCGCACTTGATCGTGTACTTATAGGGCATCGTCCTTTTCAAGGAAATAATAATCCCTCCCCACTAATTACATAAATGTCAAAGTTACTATGTTTGTATGTTTGTTACTCGATCACTCCGATACGGCTGAACCGATATTGATAAACCTACTTGGATTGAGCTATAGGCTACTTTCTATCCTGGTAAAACGCGACGGAAGCCTACATACTATAATAATAAATAAAACATTTTTTTAAAGTATTTTATGACAACGATATCGCTTTATTAGATGTCAAACGGGGGCTCGAGAGGCGCACGCGCCCCGGCGCGGTGCGGGGGTGGGGGGCGTGTCTCGTGAGTTCCACGCGGGCGGGGCGCGTGCGTCTCTCGTCTCCCACACTCTCGATACATACTCCACAGTAATAAATAATATAAATAATAAATATCAACAAGTTACAAAATATCCTTTCGTAAAAAGATTAGATACCTAAGTGTTTTTTTATTTTTTATTTGGCTTACAAAAATTTTTACAGTTTCTCGTTTCACGTTTCGTAACACGTTAACGACTGTTATGTATAAAAAGTTACATTAACGAAAAATCTGTACAGTCCGTTTGTTTTTGGTTTGGAACGTTTAGAAATCTTCAGGCGCCAGGTCGAACCTCGGTGGGAAGGTGCCGAAGCCGTCGGTGAAAGCGGGGCGCGAGCGCGGGGGCTGAAAACAATAACAATATTGAACACAACTATTCCTACAGTCAGTCCTAGTGCAGGATATCATGCTCTTTTGCGGACAGATGCATAAATATGTATAATTAAGGATGATCTTCTTCAAAAATAAATAATTGTATGTTAATTTCTAGGTTCTATTCTCTACGGGAGCGCACTGTTCCGGGTGCTGTGGGGAGCGTGCAACAACACGTTGCCAACTTACATAAATCTCCAGTGCTGATTTATGGACGCCCTTTAATGGACGCCTGAACGAAAGAAATTAGATTTAATGTCTACAGTTAGACTCATACTAGCTAGATGGATATAAAAGACTTCTTACCAGGGTCAACCAAAACAAAACAGTTCACAGCGGGGCAGCGGTGGCACGACGTAACAAATATCATTAGCGATTACAGCAATAGTTTCTTAGTATTATACGTTTTTGGGTTTGATTTGGTTGCCCCAAGTGGGAATGGACTATGATTGATGCAAGTTAACTCACCGCCGGACTGACTCCTCGCGCTGTGGATCCCGCGCGTCCCTTGCCGCGGAACTTGCTGATTGCCTGCTCGGCGAGGTCGGCCCTCTCGTCCGCCTCTTCCAACTCCTGCTGTGCCTTGCGGAACTTAGCCAAGTTAAGTGCGGCAATTTCTTCCGCCTCCTCGATCTGCCTCTTGTAGGTCTTGATCTTCTGCTGCAGTTTGTCGACCAGGTCTTGCATGCGTTCGTGGTTCTTGCGGTCTTCCTCAGCCTGGAAGCTGAGCTCCTTGATACGCCTCTCGGATTTGCGGAGGTTCTTCTGTGCGTCAGCGTGTCTCCTCTGTTCACCGTCAAGCTCGTTCTCGAGTTCTCTGACTCTCTGTTCGAGTTTCTGGATAGCCTTCTTGCCTCCCTTGAGAGCGTTAGCCTCAGCCTCATCCAGCCTGATTTGCAGCTCCTTAATCTGTTGCTCGAGGGCCTTGCGGAGTTTCTCTTGGGTCTGGGCGTGGTCTTGCTCGGCGCGCAGCTCGTCAGCGAGACGGGCAGCATCGACCATGGCCTTCTTGGCCTTCTCCTCGGAGTTCTTAGCCTCGTTGAGGAGCTCGTCGAGGTCGGAGTGCAGGGTCTGCAGTTCGGACTCGAGTTTCCTCTTGGCGGCGGACAGGGAAGCGCTCTGGGCGGAGAGCTCGTTGAGCTGCTCGTGAGCATCTCCCAGTTCCTGCTCGGCCTGGCGGCGGGCGCGGTCGGCCTGTTCCAGGAGCGTGCGGGATTCTTCCAGCTCGTTCTGGAGGGCGTTGGCACGACGTTCAGAGATTCCAAGCTGTTCGCGAGCATCATCACGGGCACGCTGTTCCTCCTCGAGGGCGGTCTGCAGGTCCTTGATCTGGGCCTGGTAGCGCTTGATGTTCTTCTGGGCCTCGGCGTTGGCCTTGTTGGCGTGGTCAAGAGCGATCTCGAGCTCGTTGATGTCAGCCTCGAGCTTCTTCTTCATGCGCAGGGCCTCAGCCTTGCCCTTAGCCTCGGCTTCGAGGGAAGCCTGCATGGAGTCGAGGGCGCGCTGGTGGTTCTTGCGAGTGTTTTCGAACTCCTCCTCCTTCTCTTGAATGCGCCTGTCGATCTCCTGCCTGACCTGCGACAGCTCGAGCTGAGCGCGCAGGACCTTGTTCTCCTCCTGTTCGAGCGCAGCCTCGGCCTCCTCGAGGGCAGCCTGGAGCTCGTCCTTCTCGGCCTCTAGACGTTTCCTGGCCTTCTCGATCTCGTGGATGTTGCGGCCACCTTCTCCGATCTGGTCGAGCAGGTCCTTGACCTCGTCGGCGAGGTTCTTGTTCTCGCGGCGAACGGCTTCGAGTTGTTCCTGGCCTTCCTCGTAGGCTCCCTTGAGACGGAACAGTTCGGTGGAGTAGTTGCGGCATTCCTTCTGGCTGGCGTCGAGCTCGGCGGCGAGGTCGTCGACCTTGAGTTTCCATTCTCCAATGATCTTGTCGAATGCCTTCTGCTTCTTCTCGGCGGCATTGGCGATGGCGGTGGCACGGTCAACCTCGAGCTGCAGGTCCTCGACCTCGGTAGCAAGACGCTGCTTGGTCTTCTCGAGGGCAACAACCTTCTGGTTGAGGGACTCCATGCTCTCCTCGGCTTCGGCAAGGCGAGCCTGGAGCTTGCGCTTGGCCTCCTCGAGCTCCTCGGAGCGGGCGACGCCCTCGGACTCGTACTTGGAGCGCCACAGCTGGGACTCAGCGTTGGCCTTGGAAAGCTGGCGTTGCAGGTCAGCCTTGCCTTCGGCCTCTTCCTCCACTTGTTCGCGGATGTTGTCGAGGTCGTGTTCCAAGTTGCGGAACTTGCCAAGGAGGGTAGCGCGTTCCTATTGATAAAAATAAAAGTTGGAATAAGACAACTGTTCAATGTCCAGTTATGATAGTATTGTGTCTCTGACTAATTCACTATACATACCCGTCCTTCCTCGTCGGCGAGCCTCTTGGTGTCCTCGAGCTGGGTGGTGAGCGACACCTTGATCTTGGAGAGCTGCGACACTTGGGACTCGGCCTCCTCCAGCTGACGGAGCAGGTCGGAGTTCTCGATGGACAGCTTCTTCTTGGCGGCGTCCAGGTCGTTAAGAGTGCGGTTGGCCTCATCAGACTTGGACTGCACTTCGTTGAGCTGGTGCTGCAACTGCTTGACGATCTTCTCTTGGGAAGCCTGTGGTAATATTATCAGTATAGAACACGCTCACCATAGTTTTGATTTGGTATTTATAAACAAACAGTAGCTGAGTACTTGCAAGGTATGTTGATTAAAGTGATGCTTTAGTTGCAACAAAAAAAATTGTACCAATATGGTTTAGTTTTGTACAGCATTGTTATTTGGTTTTAATTCAGTCAAACTATAAAATCAATCAATTGATTAGGTAATTAATAGGTTATTTATTGATTTCATGCATCTTTTGTTTATTTGGTTTTAATTAGTATAAACAATTTCAAAGCAGTTTTAGCTTTTGTCATATGATTTAGTTATTGATTTTATTGTTAGATCTTTTAAAGTTTTGATGGATTTGGTTATGTGTTTCGATGTGTCTAGTTTTCTATTAGATCCTTCATTATTGCCATAAGCTGCGAAGCGTTGTCTGTCCTGCAAGGCTGCAAACATTTTATAACGTCTGTGTCTACCTTCTCGTTGGACAAGTGGTCGACTCCGGCGCGAAGGTCATTGACTTCGCTAAAGTATTGAGAGCGCTCTTTCTCAGCCCTGGATAGATGACACAACATTTTAGTATATAATTCTGGACAATAGTTTTGGGAACCTAGTTGAATCGATCAAATGTCATGATGTCAAGTGTGTGGAATGTCTCGGATACAAAAGTTCCATGCAGGGGTCACCCCGTGCGGTACCATGCCTCTACGGATGACATGTTACCTTTTCCCTCGCTACTTGATCGACAGCCGCACGGGTGTTGTTAAGCTCGCTGTAGCAGGACGCACGGTCGTGCTCTGCCCTGGATTTTGCATTCAAGTCAATAAAAATATCTAAACTTATTTTGAGAAACAGGCTGGACTATAAAACCACCGATGTGCGGTTGTAAATCGGGAATTTTATGTGAAATGCAATAAATTATTTTAGATTTTTAAAAATACTCACTTAGCCTTGAGCTTGTTGAGTTGGTCGAGCTGTTCGCCCATCTCGCCGACGGCATCGTTGTGCTTCTTGCGCAGGTTGGCGAGGGTGGACTCGTGCTGGATGTTGGCCTCCTCAAGGTCGCGACGCAGCTTGCTGAGCTCGGCCTCGCGCTTCTTGTTGAGCTCGATCTGGGCAGAGGTGGCACCGCCGGCCTCCTCAAGACGCTCGCCCAACTCCTCGAGTTCGCGGGCGAGGTCAGCGCGCTGCTTCTCGGCCTTAGCGCGCGCCTGGCGCTCGGACTCCACCTCCTCCTCGAGCTCTTCGATGCGGCCTTGCAGCTCCTTGATCTGCTTCTGCAGCTTGCTGACCAGAGACTGCTCGTCCTCCAGCTTGGCGGTGAGCGAGCTGATCTCCTTGTCCTTGCGCTGGATGGTCTGCTCGAGCTCCTTTTTGTTGCGTTCGAGGTCGGAGACGGCCTCCTGGGTGAGCTTGAGGTCTCCCTCGACTTTCCTCCTCTGCTTCTCCACATCGGCGCGCAGCTTCTTCTCGCGCTCCAGGGAGTCCTCGAGTTCGTCGAGGGTCTGCTCGAGCTTCTGCTTGACCTTGTTGAGGTGGTTGACCTTGTCTTCGGCAGCCTGGAGCTCCTCGGAGGTCTTCTGTGTAGACTCGCCCTGGAGCTTCTTCTCCTTGTTGAGCTTGTTGATGAGCTCGTCCTGGTGGGCGATCTCGTCGTTCAAGTTGCGGATCTGGTGGTCCTTGGTGGCCTTGTCCTGTTCGGACTTCTGGACGCTGAGTTCCAAGTCCTCGACATCCTTCTTGAGGCCACCGACCTCCTGTTCGAGCTTCTTCTTAGCCTGGAACAGCTGGTTGCGGGCATCTTCCTCCTGGGTAAGGCGGTCTTGGGTATCCTAAGATAAAATAAATACAGATTAGCAACCGTTCGTTCGTGTTGTTTAAATTGCGTAGGCGCAGGTAGGTGATATTGTTCGGATCTGGTTCTTGTCTATCAACACCTACCAGCAATTAACGATTTGCAATAAAATCATGCAAGTTGCAGACTCGCGGTTTATTTTTAACTCTTCGAACTATTTCCCGTATAAACAAATTCGGTGTTTATTTAACGAATCACGCCAAGTAGCCTGCTGTGAAGTAAATCACTACATTGTAAGCCTTCACTAAATGTTGCAAAAAGATGTTTATATTTTCAACAAGTTTTCATCTTGTATAATTAGGCAAGCTCATTAGCCAAAATTATTCGACCGCAAGACTTTCACGACCTAAATATTAGCTACTTAGTTCCTGTCACATCCCGGAAAGTGATTTTATCGTTGCTGCTGCCACTAAATTAAATGGTTATTAATCACCGTGAAATATTTCAAGCAGGATATAAGTATTACTCACTCTGAGTTGGTTCTCGAGGTCGACCTTCTGGGCGTTGAGTTTGGAAGCACGCTCCTGGGTCTCGGACAGAGAGCCCTGTTCTCCCTCGAGCTTGGACAACAGAGAGTTCTTCTCCTCCTGCAGCTTGGCAGCGACAATCTCGATCTCCTTGCGCAGCTTCTCTTCCCTCTCGAAAGCTTCCTGGGCCTTCTGTGCCTTCTCCTCGAGTTTCTGAAATAATTTTTCACTGTCATCGATCCCGTCCCACTCAGATAAATGAACTGCCGCCATTTTCGATTTGTTTGATTAAAACATATATGTAAAAAAGGAATGCAAGAGTCGGTTCGTTCGAGTTAGGAGGGGTGCGCGCGCTGCCGACCGCTCCACTACTGAGCCTTTCGCTGGAGTTTTCCAGCGATGCTTACCGCCCCCGCACGCTCACAAACGTCGGCTGGAGAAAACGGACGGGGCGCGGGCGGGCGCACCATTCCAGAAATGGCGCAGCAGGTGCTTCGGTGTCGCGTAACCGACAGGTGGGCGCGGTCGGTTCTATTTGCGGTTCTGAATCACGCACCTACCTTACGGTAGTGGGTCAGAGTGCTTGATCAAATTAACAATCGTGGTAGTCGATGATGGACACTCACCGCGAGCTCATCCTCGACGCGAGTGACGTTGAGGAGGGGCTTGACCTTCTGCCACATCTTCCACCAGGGCCAGGTGCGGAGCTGCAGGTACTTGCGCAAGTTGCGCTGGACAACTTGGAGAGCTAACCTGTGTGGGACATAATATTTATGAAGCTTCATCATTTCCAAAGTTTTTGTGATTGCACTATCTTGTTGAAACGGATCTTTACCTCTGTTCCTGCAGCTTCTTGTACTCCTTACGGGACAGGTAACCACGGATGTAGGCCTGCATCCAAGAAACGATCTTGGACAGCCTGTCGTCACGAAGCTCCTCCATCTGACCCAAGACTCCGGCACGGAAGAACACCTGCTCACACATGTAATGTTTTAGGAAATACTCGTTCAACGATATTGATAGTTGCATTTCAAATTTTATTTTACTGCTCTAGTTAACAACATAAATTCTCAATAATAGGAATCTAGAGTTAGTGAAGCGAGATTTGTATCTCAAAAGAAGACATTTAAAAAACACTCGTTATGAAGATAAGGGATAGCTGGTTACAAATACATGCACAGAAAGTAAAGAAGAGTTTAGATGGACGTGTACATGTGTGGCATGCGTGGGTCTACCTTGGTCTTTCCGAGACGGAAAGACTCCGCATCCAAGCCGGTATGTTCGAGAATTTTCTCAGTGGCTTTCTCGGGTGTAATGGGTTCTTTGATCTGCTTCGGGCACAGAATTTTGTATCTGTGTTCAAGGAGCATTGAAATATAAAAGTGGTGTGTAGGTATGTTCTATGTATGAGGAAGGTGGGTAAGAGGAATTAAACAGGGAGTCTTGTACATTGGACTCCCTAGGTTAAGCGTAAAACTAAAACCTTATATAAGTCAAACTACATATGACACCAGTCTCAAAAGGTGCTGATATAATTCAACAAGCATGTAGAAAAAGCCTAGCGATCCGCGCTGTGGGTTGGGATCGCCCGCCGCAAATTGGAACACTAACTACTAGGGGTATCATGACATGCCTTGGTGTGACCGAGACGGTATGATTCGGGATCCAAACCCGTAGCGTCCAGGATAACTTGAGCGACCTTCTTAAGGTCGGATTCCTTGTCTGCAGCTTGAGGGGCCAGGATCTTGTAACTATTTATCAAATATGGACACACAATAAGGGAATGGTCTAAAATGCAAAGTACTACTCGATACCACGTCTTTTGTATCTTAAAACACTACCAGGGTTTCGGTGGAAAGGGTTTACATTTACATATCTCAAACATACAGGCATAATGAAGCATACAGGTTCATTACAATTTGAAAAGGGTATGTTCAGTATGTGCTTTAATACCTTTTTGATAATGATTGAAACCTGTACAGGGCGCATTCAAAAATTATTTACGAAATTATAAACGTCTGTATGGGTGCATACGGAAGGGATCAAAACTGATCTCTATTCTTTAGAGAAATATCATTGGTCCGGTGCACATCTATGACATGCTAGGGTCCCATCTTGCCTTGGTATGGCCAATACGATAGCTCTCTGGATCGAGCGCGACGGATTCCAGACACTTAGAGGCGGCTACTTTAGGCTCTTTTTCTGCTGTCATGATGGCTGGCGCAAGAATCATGTAACTGTTCATCAAATAGTATATCAATAACTGTTTTCCACTGATCTCTTTGAAATAAAATTATAAATGTATCATAGTAGGTACGTATGAAACGTATGTACGTATGTACTAAGCTGAAACATCTGTAAAAGTGGAAGTGAGATTGAGGATCGAGTCATCAAAATAAATTTAGCCTAATACTCAGATCTGCATGAGCTAACATGACGTCAACAGTGCAATAAATAAAATCAGCCCTGAATGTTCCAGAGGCCGAATAATTTTGTTTAGAATCGCGAGCCGAAAATATGATCGTATCAAAATAAACTTAATCTTTTGATATAAAGTAGCTGTTTGATGACTCGTCTTTTCATAAATACTTCTGGGAAAACTTAGGAATAAACATAGATTTGAGCTGAGTTGGTTATTTGAAACTTACCGGAGCTTGAAGTCGGGGTAGACCATCCTGTTGGGGAAACCTTTACGGCAAATACGGATGCCTTCCAACACACCGTTACAGGTGAGCTGATGCATCACAAGGTGAGAGTCGATGAGACCTGTGTGAAGAAAAAATTACTGTAGGGAGAGAAAGGCCTGCTGTGGCTGCGGTGAAATTTTTCAACAAACTTTTGTTGGTCTTTTGTATTTTTTTTTTATCTATTAACGAATAATTTTTTTTGAGGACATTCATACTTCAGATTATTTTGAAGTAAAAATACTGCCTATGAAAATGGTAAAACAGTCGAGCAACTCAAAAAATGCTTTTTCAAAGATGATGACGAACAAATAGGTTTCAATATATTGCTATAGCAGATTTGAGAAAGAGTTGTCTAGAATAGAACGGCATTTGAAAATTTGTATAAGACTACACAAGTTTGATGTTGCACTTATATTCGAAGGGGCATTTTCTTGTATGAACTAGGTAACGAAACGAGGTACTCACCAGGCGTCTTCAACTCGTTGGGGATGATACAACGTACGAAGTGAGGCTGGGTAGATCTCAGAGTAGCCATCAGGTTGTTAAGTTGTTCCTGTAGGTAAGGCACAGGTTAGGACCTTCTTTAGATGTAAAAATTTTGATTAGTAAGCATTTTCAAAAAGGTTAATTTATTTTGGTAAGTTCGGTGGATCTTGAATTCTTTTATGTAATGCGCACAAGTAAATGCTTAAATATATCGGCACACATAATGTGATGGTGATGTATAAAAGTATATTGATGGATACATGATAAAAACACATAAAACACACAACAGTTTGGTTAAAACAGAAAAAACACATTGGCACACGAAAACGCTTGTTAAGTTTTGCTCAGCTGATAATGTAGTAACGTATAAGTGAACTACAATACTGCTGTATGTCTAGATGATTGACACACTGGGTCAGTTGTGTGCGTCTAATAATGAGTGACAGTGAATTATCAAAATTGACTCATTAAAAATGTAATGATTATAATATTATGAGAGAAGGCGACTTTAACCCCTCTTTTTAAAACAACAAAAATATATATCTCGATGTAGAGCTACTCCAAGTAGCTGTATCTATCATCAACGGTGATCAAAACCAAAAACATCTAAACCACGATGTATTTCGACATAATATACCTTGTAAGCGGAAGACACAGTGGCGAAACCACCTCCCTTCTTACCGCGACCTCCTACGGATTACATTAACATGCGCATATTAGTTTAAGGACAATCACAGAACGACACGTGGCGGAGATGCCGGGACAATACTCGTCGAAATTACACTTGCAACTTGCCGGTGACATGAGCTGTGCTGTAAACTATACTTGGACGGACATGACATTAATGTGAAAGCGTGTGAGGCTGGCCCTAGAGCGACAGACTGCGGTAATAGGTAATGTACAGCTCGATGCAATCCATCCTATAGATGCCAGCCTAAGCATGTAGATAGACGAAGATAGTAAAGCCACGTAGATCACAGAAGCAAATCATGGACATTGTATAGCCAGTTTACCCTGTAGAGTGAGGATACGGTCTGGAAGGCAGAACCCTTAGCGCGCTTGCCACCAGCGCCTATTTATTTGAAACAAGTGTCAGTATAGGTACCTACAAGGTGTCCTAGAATCAGCATGCTAACCCGAAAGGGGGTTCGTTTCGCGCACCAACGTTAACTATTTATTACAAAAATCTTTTAAAATCTCTGAGTCGTCGAATAAAAGATGTTTTCACGTGCAGAACGGATTTCTTGGGATAGCTTATTAATTATGGGACACCATGTAGTAAAGTAATTGAAGAGAACTTTTGCTTTTCAACAAGATATCTCTTAATGCTGAAATAGTTAAGTGGTATAAGTTGAACTACGAGTTATGACGGCAACTTCTTCTGTGCACGCTTCAGTTTCGAAAGTACATCACCCGGCTCTAATGGGGGTTTTCGTGAAATGATCTAACTAGGTTATATAACTAGGAATAATCAAGTAGTTGATGGGCCCAGGAAGCTCAGTCAATATTAAAGATGAGGTGGACCGGGCTTTGAAATATCTGGGTACTCGGTGCGGTGTATCATGGAATCATGGTCGGTGATGTGATGATTGTAAGGTTCACGTGTCGTTGTAATACAATGTTTTGTGGTGTTTTTGCCGCTTAGGTATATTTACAGAAGAAGTATAACAGCTCATGATACCTTCTTCCAATGGAGTCCAAATTATAAGAAAAGCTAACCAAAGTAAGTAAAATTAAAATTGTTTCATATAAAAGGTTTGAAATAGATGTTGTAAAGTATAAAGTGAAAATATACATACCCTTGGCAGCATTGGCATCTCCGGACTGACCGGGGTGGTCAGCGAAGATCTCAATGAGCAGCTTGTTCTGTCCCTTCTTGTACTGGTCAACGACGGTGTCGTTAAGGGGGTCCTTGTTCTTCTCAAGCCATCCAGAGATGTTGTAACCGACCTGTTTTAGGGTGATTAAGATGAATTAGAGCAAGTATTAATTAATTTGCCTGGGTTACGGACTTCCTTCAAACATGGACGTATGCAACTCCAAAACAACGGTGTGTGATGGATGAATTATTTTTGATAAATATGTGAAAGTGACTGACCTTAAGATTGATAAGATGTTGAAGTTGGTTTATTTTATATATAAAATAAACCAACCAACCATTTATAAATGAAATACGTAGTGATAAAGATACTTACATTACCGGCGTAATGGCCGATGGCGAAGTGAGCGGCCTGGCAACCGGGCTTGGGGGGCTTCGGCTTCAGGTAAGGAGCAGACTTGCCCAAGTGGTTGTTGTTCAACTTCTCAACGAAGGTAAGATCGGTGGCTTTCGGGAACATAGACTCTTCCTCAAGGATGGAGAGGATACCCATGGGCTGGAAACGGACCGATGAGATTAGACCGAGAATTAGTTCTATACTCACGTGATGATGATTGTGATACTAATTCTCTGAAGTTAAATAACAGTATTTACGTTATCTGAAAGATATTTTCTAATATAGCAAGATTAAAGTATAACAAAGTGATTTTGTAGTGTAGGTATCTGTATATTTACCTGACTGTCCAGAAGAAGGGTTATAAAAAGTGTTTTTAGAAAATGTTTTGAAGTTAATATGAATTTTAATGTACAGATTTTTAAAATACTAACATCTTTTGTCTCTATGAATAATTATGATTATTCATCAAAATTCTGATTTATGGGATGATATTTGTAAAACTACATAATATATTCTTAATGTTTTTATGGTAAAGTTGTTATGCGTTATTTTGAAGCCACAAACTTACATGCATTGAAATAGTGTTTATATCTACATTGTAGAAAATATACATGTTGCGATTTGATCTATTTACTTTGTGGGTTTATTAAAAAGCCTATTGTAACATATCCTGATAAAAAGCTTTATTTGACCTGCCATGTTTTTATAATTATTGCCAAAACTTTACTTCAGAAGCATTATATTTCATATCGGCACATACGGCTATGATTATTTAAATTCAAAACTACCAAAAATATAAAGTGATTATATTGTGCAATTCTATTCTGGGACAGTGTTTTAGGTGTTTTGGATCGCGGCAGCCTTGTGGAGGCTATGAAATCTATGGAATCAAGACAAGTACATGGAAAAGCCTCGCTTGCTCTTGGCTTGTGCGTGGAAGTGGATCAAGCTATATATTTGTTTACTCATTACCGGGCGAGGGGTGCAGCCATATAGACTTTTGCTTTAGCAGGCGATGACACTTAGCTCAAAGCCCTGCTAGCTGCGACTACACCTCAAAGCTATAAACTAATACCTTTTCTAATAAATCTATTGTTGGTTGAAGATCCATACCAAAATCGATAAAAACCCAATGGATCCCTTGTCTCTCGTATTCCTCTTGTTCTAGTACGAACATGAAATGGTTAAAGTACTGTTGCAATTTTTCGTTCGTAAAATTAATACAGAGCTGATTAAACCCGTTCATCTGCACCCCGGCACATGGAAAAGATAATCGAGATTGTTTGATAAAGCGTTAAATATTCAAATGTGTTGTTAGGTTACAGTACCTGCTTATAATTAAAACATATAATACACACGCAATAAATCACACAAAAAAACAAAAATAGCTTAAGAGCATTGTTCAGGTCACTCGAATAAAGTCATCTTTGGCAAATTAAAGATCAGTTTTAGGAAAACTTTTATAACAGACGACCATATTCGAAGGCCCGATGGCGTGAGGCAAGCGTTCATCGTTGCTTATACGCCATCTACCTTTTCAATAAGGTCAATGCAATTTTGGAGATCCATGCCAAAATCAATGAAAGTCCATTCGATGCCTTCGCGTTGGTACTCTTCTTGCTCCAGCACGAACATGTGATGGTTAAAAAACTGCTGCAGTTTCTCGTTTGTGAAGTTAATGCAGAGTTGCTCAAAACCGTTGAACTGCAGGGATAATTGGGGTAAAGGTTAGGTAAGGGCAAAGACATAGCGGCTACGGATTTTGTTCCGTAGTTGGTCCCTATCGAAAATCTAGCTAGAACGCGGGCGGACGGGTCTGTTGACCCTTTGAATACAAAGTACAAGAGCCTGTCTCTTCTGGCTCAGAGTACGACGGAGGTAAAGAAACAAAGCCCCGTCATGACTGCTCCAGGCGTGGACGGGGCCTGTCCTCTTAAACAAAAGTACGACGAGCCTGTCTCTTCTGGCTCAGGGTACAACGCAGGTAGCACGACTCCGTCAGGACCGCTCCAGGCGTCGACAGATGCTCTCACTCCACCGACTATTACCTTCTCGATCAGATCGATACAAGCAAGCAAGTCCATTCCGAAATCGATGAACACCCAGTTGATTCCCTCCCTCTTATATTCTTCTTGCTCGAGCACGAACATGTGGTGGTTAAAGAATTGCTGCAGCTTCTCATTGGTGAAGTTGATACACAGTTGCTCGAAACCGTTGAACTTTTGACGAAAATAATCGAGGTGTTAAATAGACATTGCAACATAGAGTTAATCACTATTTTTATTAGTAGCGGGTTTTGGATAGCTGAAAACTAACACGTAGGCACTACTATATGGCCCAAGTCCAACCGAGAGTGTCGCACTTTCGGTATACCTTCTCGATAAGATCAATGCAGGCCAGCAAGTCCATTCCGAAATCAATGAACTCCCAGTGGATGCCCTCTTTTGTGTACTCTTCTTGCTCCAACACAAACATGTGATGGTTGAAGAACTGTTGTAGTTTCTCATTGGTGAAGTTAATGCAAAGTTGTTCAAACCCATTGAACTAAGAAAATAAATGGGGATTAATTATGGCATAGCGATGTTCCTTTACACTACTCGAAAGTGTAAGAGAAGTATCGAATTCTGAAATAGTTCAGTAACTTAAAAAAATAAGGATCTGAAATGAAAGACATAATTAGTATTATAGATACAAAAATAAAAGACGGCGTAAATAAACATCTAGACTTCATTTGTAACATCAAACTTCTATGAATTATTTTCATTTGTTGACTTCTGTTGAAGGCCATTTCCAATATTTAATTTCCCAAAGAGGAAAGAATCTAAATCTAAATACCTAACTAAGTAATGAATAAATAATGAAATATTTATTCTTCGTATACCAGTACAGTTTAAGTTACCGTATCTAGAAATGTTTGTTAATAATTTTGATACAACAAAACTACTAGGTAACAAAAACCTTGCAGATCGATCTCAATCAGGGTATAGAATGCTAAAAATAACTATATCAATTTAAAATGTATAAGCCCAAGCCATTGGATAAATTAAAATGTTGGGTGATAAACTAAATAAAGAGAAGAGACCGAGTTTTTTAATCATGTAGAAAATTTTGAATGGATTGGCTTATACAAGAGTTCAAGTTTTAAGAGTTCCCCCATCTCCCATGATACTCACGTCGAAGATTTCGAAACCAGCAATATCCAGCACACCGATGAAGTGCTGCCTCTTCTGCTTGGTGTCTAGGGTCTCGTTACACTTCTTGACGAGCCACTTGAAGAGACGATCGAACATGCCCTTGCAAAGAGCGCCGACGGAGTTGGCGACCTGGTCCTTGTTACGACCCTGGGTCACGAACTCGTTTCCAACCTTGATGCGGGGCTTCAGCAAGTTCTTGTACAAGTCCATACAGTCGACGCCGAGGAGCTTGGCGACCTTCTCACCATCCTGAAAAAAAACAAGAGAATCATAAAATATACAATTAGAAAACTGAGTACGCTACATAAATTTAAAACTGTTGAAGGTAGAAATACAATTTTATACGTATTAAAGATGAATACATACATACATAGACACACGCCTTTTTCCCCGAAAGGGTAGGTAGAGCCTCAATGGGCCTCTTTTCACAGTGGTTTGCAAAGATGAATAACTGGAGTTTTTATTTATAGAAAGAATAACAACTTGTACGAGAACTATTCAAACGCACATACAAATATTTTAAATTAATCTAGAGATAAAATCAGAGTTCAGGTCACCGACCGCAGGCAGGGGGCCCAAAAGATGAGTTAACTGAATAAGGCGAAGTTTCATTTTGTAATGTTCAAAAATATTTACCTCAGTACCGTCGGCTTCAGCCTGTTCCTCGCGACCCCTCTGCTTGAACTTCATGCCTCCCATGTGCATAACGGCGGCGGTGATCTTGTAAACGTTGTCCTTCTCCTCTTGGGTGAAACCCAGGATGTCGAAGGCTTGCTACAATGCCAAACATTTTATAAGAAATAGGAGAAACTGTAAGGAGGAGTATTCTCTGACCATTTGTATTTCGAGACAAATTTTTGCTTGAAAAACTTTGAGAGCAAATAACAAATGACATGAAGTTTACAAACTCTTGTAATTTTTTTGTTTAGATAATTTATGCGAACCTCAAAAGCGATTTCACGAAAGATTAATTTAACCTAAAGAGTTAAACTGGTTTTAAATATGGTAAAAGAAATGGAAAAAAAACATTAAATTTAATAAAGTTGGTCTGAGAATACGTAAAATATTTTTTTTAAGAATTTGATGGTATTATAGCTAGAATGAAAACAATTAGTATCTCAAAGTGGAAGCGTTAGGTACGAAAGCAAGCGCATTTTGTATTTATAAGGTTTGGTGCACAGGCTTGCTATTTTGTGAATGCGCGGTGCGTGGTGACTTTGCATAATAGGCACAATTAGCACCTATTGCTATACAATACTGAATATTTTTTGATCTATCAGCTATTACTGTCTTAATGATGATGTAATCGATAAAATTTTGCTTCCAGTTTTTTATGTGGAAAAAAAACTATATGAATATGATAAAAAAAATGTGCAAGTAGATCGTATTCCAAATCCAATTCTATGAATATTTGTAGAAAACGTCGACTGAAAACCGTAAATTTCTCTATCCATTAATGTCCATATTAATGGTTCTCCGATACCGAATATTCTGTATAAGTTTCATAATACAGGGTTCGTACGTCGAAGTGATGCAACGAGATCCCTATAATTTAGCTACACTTACGTCGGTCAACGCGCATTCTTCGCCGTCATCCATGTTGGGGATGGTAATCTTACCCTGAGAGACGTTATGGTAATCGTAGATGTTGTCGGACAACAAACACTTGTCTGTTGACGAAATCACCAAATTAAATATAAGCTCGCTACATATTGTACCTTAGAATAACTAGTACCTGTCGACGATCCTGCCTGTATTGAGTACGAATTAGTTTGTGGAAGTGCTGGTGCCAAAACGAGGTTCCGTGTAATAAAACCTGTGCATAAAGCCCTTCGGAACTCTTGCAGGGAGCGGGCAGGTGATGTGTCTGTCAGATATTCTGTTGCATCGATAAGTTCACGGATATCTGAAGCAACTCGCACGCTCCATGCCAGTCCGCGACTTACGACCGTTAGTTCTAGTTCCAGAGCGTCGTTCACTCCAGGTATCCGTGTCTTCCCTTGACTTATGAGGGGATAGTCCGTGATGCGGTTGCTTAGCATCGTTATCTCTGCAAATACCAAAATCTTCTGACATACACATGCACGACCGAGACACGCCTCGGCTTGAAGCAGCAAGCAGTTAGCCATATGAAAAAGAAACTTATAGAGTGAGAGATAGAAAGAGTGAGATGAGAGCCAGTAGTCGATGTCTGGACTCACGTCGGTAAGATTCATTTCCTCGCCGTCGTCAACACCGGGAATGACCGTCTTGCCTTGTGCAACGATGTGGTAGTCGTTGATGTCGTTTGACAAGAGGCAGATGGCTATAAAACGACACCAATCACAGTCATATAACTGGTGTACTAACTCTAAATATCTAAAACAACATGCGAACTCCATGGTCTAGGGGTCAGTCTTAGACTATCTAGGGGTATAGACTAAAGTCTAAATCTCAATCAGTATAGGACGAGATGCGACGACTGCCGACCGGTTACTTGCGGCGACAGTGGACGTTCACACTATGAGTAACTCGCCACAGCCTTCTGTTCTCGAGGGCTGAACTTACGTCAGTAAGAGTACATTCCTCAGCATCGTCTACGCCGGGGATTGTAGTCTTTCCTTGCGATACGATGAAATAGTCATAGATGTCGTTTGACAGCAAACAACTCTCTAAATATTAAAATCCATGTTAGTTAATCATTGTGTGAACAGGTTTCTGTCTGTGGTATGCGTGTAGTGTTGTGGAACATGACATAATATTTTCAATAAAGGTAAACAACAAATTTGGAAAGATAGATTTCATATTAAGTTCCTTATGAGTTGTTGAGCTGCCAGGTAATCCAACTGGTACGATCTGTTCCATCATATCCCTCAGACGTGCTTTAGCAAATATTTTTTATAGGTATGCCCAATTTAATGGCTCAGCACAATGCCTTACCCAAATGCTTTACCTTATGGGAATACTTTAATATATAAAATGTAGTTTTTTCTGAAAAAAATATTTTTGAATACATGCTTTCATAAAAGTTATCGTAACCGTGTGCTGATCAAAATGATCCTAAACACGGCCTGTCTACTATTATCCATCGAGGAGTTCCGTTGTCTACCTTCCATCTCAATCACCAGATCAGCTCGCTGTGTCCATCATCAGATCAGCTCGCTGTCACCATCATATTGTATTGTCATCAGAACTTGAAAGGAATGCCAAATTTCAGCTTAATCGGTTGAGGATAACTGCTTTAAAATGCAGTTGCAAGTTTCCACCCGGATTCCTCCCCGACAAACATACATACATTGCAAGTTAAATAAAAGCTTGTAAAATTTAATTTGTATAAAAAATATTCAGCCTTTGTCAGGCCAAATATTTTTCATGTGGAGCTCATACATACCCTTAAGCCCGCTGACGGAGCCAGACATCATCTGGTAAAAGATGTGGTAAGAACGCTCAAGTGTCTGCTGGGAGATGACACGAGCCTTCTCAAGCAGGTCTGGTGGAAAATAAAGAATAATTAGTAATGTACATTCCCGACCATTAAGGGAAATCAGAATCCTTTTAAGGGAAGAAACGATAGAAACTACATACCTATAATGGTGCAGTATTTTTTAATGCAAAGAGCATTTTGTAACTTTATCGGTAGGTTTTACTTGCTTACTACCTAATTTTGAAGGAATTGAATAAAACCAAAGCTCAGATTAATGACTGCATTTAAACTAAATAGAGACATTTGGAGATAATCTCATTGAGTAATAAGTAATGAAGTAAATTGAGAAATACTCACAGGTCTCGATATCGGCACCAGCCAGTTTACCGGAGGGTCCGAAGTGGATACGGATGAATTTACCCTGGGGAAGGAAGAAAACATAGTTTGTAATAAACGATACCAAGTCTATCTTATCCATACTAAGTTAAGTCCAGTGAAGTGATACATTGATTTACTGTTGAAATAATGGATACATTTTCATCAAGGAGTATTAAAAAGACAACATCTGCGCGAGGCGCGAGAGATGCAGAATAATGCATTTTGTGTAAATATTTGTTCCAGGTCTATGTGTTGTGTACTCGGTTATGTACTAGTAGTAACCCACAACACAGGGAAACCAAAACTAGGTAACTATTTGTTTTACAAAGAATATCAATGTAAATAAGTTATGGCGCTTTAAAGAGGAGGCCTATAACCAACAGTGGGTGTAGAAGGGCTTAAATGATGATGATGATGATGATGAAGTTATAGCTCAGAGATACCAAAACTTTTAAATGAAGCAACTTTACATTGAAAAGTTTAATCTTAAAAAAAACATGTAAAAGATAAAAGATACTTACGAAACGAGAGGAGTTGTCGTTACGCACAGTCTTGGCGTTACCAAAGGCTTCAAGTACCGGGTTAGTCTGTACGACCTGGTCCTCCAAGGATCCCTTCTTCTCCGCGTCGGGGTCCTTCTTTGTGGAGGCACCGACGGTGGCGAAGTACGCGATTACCTTCTTCGTGTTCTCAGTCTTTCCGGCACCAGACTCTCCGCTGTAATGTGGAAGTGGTTTTGTTAAATACTTTACAATAACACCTAATAAAAAAGGGTATTACTGGCTTATTTTGTAGAGCTTGGGCAGGTTTTCTGAAGACGTTTTTTGGGTCTGGTTCATTACTGATGCAACATTGTCTACTTGTTAAACTTACCATATAAAACTTGTGAATGAGAAAAAAAGAAAAATGAGAGAAAAATTGACATCATAAACAAATCTGATAGATTATTATAGAATAACATTTCGGTTGACTTTGTGTTTATTGTACACCAAAAAAATATAACACAATAGCATTAACTAAATAAAATTACAGTACAATGGGCGGCCATATCGCTGAAAGCAATTTCTTCCAGGCAACCTTTAACCTATACAGCTTCATATATTGGTAAAATGTTCAACTTACGTAATCAACATAGATTGATTCTCGTGGTTGGTCAACATGTTGACATAAGCACCGTCGGAGATGGCGAAGATGTGGGGGGGCACCTCTGAGCGACGCTTGCCTCTGTACAGCTTGGCGCATCGTGTCGTGTACACCGGGTACCTCTTGTAGGGGTTGATAGCCACACAGAAGAGACCGGAGTAAGTCTGTGGGTCACATATAACATAGATATTATAGCATGGTGGGTAGAGCGAGATTATGGGACATTGTGATGAGATGGAGGTGGTTTTGGGGTCAAAAATGTTCGTGTGGAGGGTGATTAGAGTAACTAAATAATCTTCTTCAAGTTACAAAATAATGCAAGTGGAGCACAGAGATAAAATTTACTCAATCAAGCAAAAGGTCAAGGATTGATGTGAATTTATGGGGGTACAAAAATCTTTTCACATTATGAAATATAATAAGGGTAAATTCATCGAAATCATATTTTAACGATTCAAAATGATTCTTGAGATTTCATTGCATAAAAGATTTTTGACTTTGATTTGAAATACTATTAGGTAGACCCACTTCTAATACATTACATTACAAAAATGTAATCCAAAATGTCATTACGTCCATTTTTCATGTTTTTGGGGAAAATCTCTGAAATTACCCAAAAAACGGGGAAAATATTTGTAGTTTTTGCCCACTGCTTCCATGGGTAGACTAAAAGAAGAGAGTAATCAAAACAATTGATGAAGTGGCTTGGCCTTTATGGAAATGATGATCACTTACAAACTTCATAAAACACACAAACAAAGAGGGAGTACTGTATCGATACTGTTGACCTCTGTGTTTTTAAAAATATTTGAGAAAACTCTATGTATCGTTATCAGTTATGCAATATTATTTAAAAATTAAGCTTCTATGAACTTTTATGATTTTTAGAAACTAATTAATCTACAAAGAGTTTTGTCAAATTATTAAAAATAATCTTATCAATATGAAAATAGAATCCTGAAGAAAAATCTATTTGAGAAATTAGAGCAGGGTATTGTAATGATACCTTATTGCTCTGCAACAAAATCAGTCAAAATAAAGCTATATCCTGTTTCCGTGATGAGAAAACACTCTCTAAGCACAACACAAAACTATTCTAAAACAAGAAAACTGTTCTAAGAAGAAAACAATCGAAAAGAAAATAGGTAGAAATCCACTGGATGCCGCCGAAGAGCCCTTTGCACCGACTTGTCCTGCGTACAAGGGTTCAAGATCGGTTTCAAGGATAGGTTCTTGCTTAGTCACAAGATGGAAGTGGGAAATGGATCAGTAGACACATTTTCTTCAATGGTTGGACTTTTGATCGAATGCTAAGTAATAGATTTTATCGTTAGCTTCTAGTCATGATAATGAAATACAAATAAATCTTATTTGAATCACTGCCCACAATGTTGGGTAATTAGTCTATAGGCGGAGGAACTTCGTGATAAATCGGTACAGAAATATCCACATGATAAATAAAATGCACTAAAATAGCCTCAGCTGGCATGCTGATGGCTCTATTTTTAACCGAATGAGATATTAATCTGACATCAATTGCGCCGTTCACGGACATCTATTGCACTTTAATACTTGGTGTTTATCCAATGCTATCGAGAAATGTGTCCACAGCGTTGAGAGATGGGAGAGGTGAGGGCATGCACAGGGCACTCTGCAAGGCTGGAACTCTGCGCCCGCCGACTTACGTAAATAAGCTGATGGTAATATCTCTGCTTCAAGTTATACAAAACAGAAGCGTCGTTGAGGTATGTCAAGTTGGACATGTCCTCGCATTTCTCGTACTTAGGCGGGTTGACTTGACCTACAAGATCCTTCTTGAAGTCTTTAGTCTGCGGGAAAGATGTTTACATTAGAAAGTAGTAATGGTAAAGGCGCTTTGGCGCCTACTTACGTAGATAAGTTTCGCATAGTATCGTTGTCGAAGGTTGTGCAGCACTGCGGCATCGTTAAGGTACGTCAAGTCAGCCATGTCTTCGACTTTCTCGAATTTCGGAGGATTCACTTGTGAGATGAGCTCCTTTTTTAATGTCTTTTCCTGCTCATTCAAGATAAAAGTTTAATAACTTATCCAAGTTACACAGTTGGAAAGAAAATAAACTAAGTTAATCGCAGGAATCAAAGTAGTATTAACATCGTCATATCCTTGTTACATAAATCGTCATCATATTTGAATGGTTGTGTTAAAGCTGACTAGTATTTCTTATCTGTGTAGCTGCATTAATCATTGTATGTTCATAAAGTTCCAAGAATTCGTCATCATTCATTAGAATAGTCTACAGTATTTATAAACAACCTAAGGTGATAAGAAAAATATTATAGTTATCAACTATCCTTGAAAAAAGATGGGTTAGAATATAATCATCTCCTTCGACTTTAACCTTTCTTCAAGCTTATCAGCCATCATTCACAATCAGTTCTATGTTATCAATATAACAATCGTCATCAGCCTTCAAAGTCCCCATTGCTGGGACCTAGACCTATTGTTGAAGTTTACAAACTATGTTATCAACTTAAACTAATAATTTACCTCGCCTCCGGGGAGGTTGACGGTCACCAATTCACCCTTGGTGGCCTTGATCTCTCCCTGCAGAAAGCCGTCCTTGTCGTCAGGCACCCAGCATGCCTTCTTGCCATCGTAGGGTTTGCTCTGGTCAGCACGCTTCGTTTCCAGAGAAACGAACAGGTACGGGGTCGGATCGGGGTCATCCCCTACTTGGGCGATAGGCTTCGGCATTTTCGGAGGGCTAACGAGACTTTTGGGCTAGTCGAGACACGAGAACGTTGCCCTTGAGCCTTCCTGTAAGAACACCGGTGGTCAGACTCCGCGCGACGAGTGAGCGGTGGGAGCAAGCGAGCGCTGCGCGTGCGCCGCGTGTGCTATTTGTGGGTGTAACCCGAGTCGCAGCCGCCCGGGAACGCTGCCAGCACGTTTGCGTAATACTTTATACTCGCGTTTTTATTAGCTATCCCGAACGGCTCGGCCCTTCGCGGATGTTACGTCACGGATGCCTGGACGCCTGGACGAGCGCCAACCGATTACCGTGCTGGATTGTTTATTGTCTTTTATGGTGCTGGTTGATGGGTCAGTGGGATTGACTGCTCACTTGCTTTATTTCTAAGATTTAGCAACTGTACTTTTTATTTGTGATTGTTCAAACTTCTGTTTCTTTATCAATATATTACGATTTGCTTTCTTTAAATTGATTCAACTTCTGAACTCAATTCATTGCTATTATATTCAATACCAATTCAAATTCACAATTAAATTCAAAAGCTTGAATGAAAAATCTTGAAAAGTACAACTTTGTTTAGGTTTTACAGAATCTTATTTTATTTGAAAGAAGGGCAACAACAACGTTAAAACTTTCAATTATAAATTAAAGTTAACACTTGTTTCAATTGCATTTAAAATAATTACAACTTCAAAGCTCTAGCATTACCAGTCGATCCAACCACCACTGCGTTCTGCAAGCAACTGGTCCAATGAACCATTAACCGAACACCAGGAAGCTCACAGTCCGAGCTGACACTTCACAATCAATCCAATCACGATAAGCGATCGCGTATCTGCGTCACCGGTATGCACTCGCGGCGGGTTGCACTCACAATCAAAGCGCACGGGGCGTGCGTGCGTACTCACGTTTGAAGCCGTTCTGACCGGCGGCGGGGCGCTAAGTTTCTTTTTATACCCGCAATACGATACCATCGCGCTCGAGCACCCCATTTTAGGCGGATGCCAGCCGGGCGCAGCTACACTTTCAGCCGAGCTTAGCTTTCACTAGGCCGGCGTGCGCGCAGTCACCACAACTCAATTCGAAAATCAAAAATTAAAATTCATGCCTTCCAGTTTTCATACAAAGCTTCGGTTCTTCGCTCCAGAAGTTCCAGACGAATGTTTACTAAATAAAACCTGGAACGAGCTATGGATACGGTTATTGGTGTAATTGAATTGGTCGATGTGAATTAGGTTTACGTTAGTTGGATGTTTGATCTGATTGGCTTCTTGATGATTGAAAAGCCTTCCGTATTTTTATTACAGCTCATTTCCTTGAGTATTTTATCATAAAATTTATAAATCCTCTATAAAATATTCGGAAACAATCTGTTTTTTAAAACATTAGGTTTCAGAAGCTGTTTCAAAATATAATTTAATTGCATACCTATTTTGTTGATATGTTTTCCAATATCAGTCCAATCAGTCCAAGTTTGATGAGGTTCCCAGTTTATTAAACATAGCGTTGTATAACATTTCTTTTTTATCATAAAGGTATGAGCTATACCATTAGATCATTTGCAACGGTCTTCAGGTAACTCAACTGTTTCATTTGTATTTTTAAATTTTGTACACCTACATTAGAATAATACAAATATGTATTATTCTTTCTGTAAATAAATGTTATATTTTGTTTAAGAAAGGAATGTATTGATTAGTTATTACATTAGTATTTGCAAAATACTCCTATAACATATTATTAACTACCTACACACTAGTCAAAATGATATGTTGACCGTTGTATTGTTTAGGGTCTACGTAAGCGTAGGGGGTAAGCGTAGCCACAGACAGCTATAGCTAGTGTTTAAAGTTAGGTGCAATATTGCTACGGCAGGAACTACGAGAGGAATCTTTTTTGTTTTTTTTATGCAATTTGGTATGACGGATCAAGCTGTTGGCCCACCTGATAATAGTTTTTAACCGACTTCAATAAAGAAGGTTTTTTTTACTACCTACTTGGAGTGTCGGTTTAAGCAGATGGCCCACCTGATGTTAAGCGGTACCCTCCACCTATGAACAGTCCATTATGACATAGGTCACGCACGTCCACCTAGGACGCATCCTATGTGGCACTGCCCTGCGCCCGCCACCCTGAGACATAGCGATAAAAAGTTTCATATATAGTAATTTCACCGGCCATCATATACCCTTCAAACCGGAACGCAGCAATGCGAGCACTACTGCTTTGCGGCAGAATCACGAGAAATTGAGAGAACTCCTCAAAAATCATAGAGTGGTTTTGGTATTTTTAGCAACAAGTTAAGCATTTGAATTCATAAAATATAATTTAGTGAAGTGGAATTGATGAAGAAGACCACAGATGTCTACCGGAACTCCTCAATGATAAGTATTTCATGAGTGGCGATAAAAGTGACTTCGCGATATCCGATTGAGATGAAATTTGGCATAGCGGTCAAGTTCCGACGCCAATACAATATTATGATCACAGCCAGCTGATCTGATGATGGAGACGGAAGATGGAAAACGGAACTCCTCGATGGATAATAGTTGACTGGCCGTGTTTATGCTCATTTAGATCAGTACACGGTTCCTAAGTTTCAAAAACTTATTTTTATTTTTGTTTTTATTTATTTATGCATCTATTACAATAACAGATGTTAGGTGTAGCAAGCCTTGTAGCAAGTAACTGTTACCTTTTAGGGTGTAGCAAGCCTTGTAGCAAGTAACTGTTACCTTTTAGGGTGTAGCAAGCCTTGTAGCAAGTAACTGTTACCTTTTAGGGTGTAGCAAGCCTTGTAGCAAGTAACTGTTACCTTTTAGGGTGTAGCAAGCCTTGTAGCAAGTAACTGTTACCTTTTAGGGTGTAGCAAGCCTTGTAGCAAGTAACTGTTACCTTTTAGGGTGTAGCAAGCCTTGTAGCAAGTAACTGTTACCTTTTAGGGTGTAGCAAGCCTTGTAGCAAGTAACTGTTACCTTTTAGGGTGTAGCAAGCCTTGTAGCAAGTAACTGTTACCTTTTAGGGTGTAGCAAGCCTTGTAGCAAGTAACTGTTACCTTTTAGGGTGTAGCAAGCCTTGTAGCAAGTACCTGTTACCTTTTAGGGTGTAGCAAGCCTTGTAGCAAGTAACTGTTACCTTTTAGGGTGTAGCAAGCCTTGTAGCAAGTAACTGTTACCTTTTAGGGTGTAGCAAGCCTTGTAGCAAGTACCTGTTACCTTTTAGGGTGTAGCAAGCCTTGTAGCAAGTAACTGTTACCTTTTAGGGTGTAGCAAGCCTTGTAGCAAGTAACTGTTACCTTTTAGGGTGTAGCAAGCCTTGTAGCAAGTAACTGTTACCTTTTAGGGTGTAGCAAGCCTTGTAGCAAGTAACTGTTACCTTTTAGGGTGTAGCAAGCCTTGTAGCAAGTAACTGTTACCTTTTAGGGTGTAGCAAGCCTTGTAGCAAGTACCTGTTACCTTTTAGGGTGTAGCAAGCCTTGTAGCAAGTAACTGTTACCTTTTAGGGTGTAGCAAGCCTTGTAGCAAGTAACTGTTACCTTTTAGGGTGTAGCAAGCCTTGTAGCAAGTACCTGTTACCTTTTAGGGTGTAGCAAGCCTTGTAGCAAGTAACTGTTACCTTTTAGGGTGTAGCAAGCCTTGTAGCAAGTAACTGTTACCTTTTAGGGTGTAGCAAGCCTTGTAGCAAGTAACTGTTACCTTTTAGGGTGTAGCAAGCCTTGTAGCAAGTACCTGTTACCTTTTAGGGTGTAGCAAGCCTTGTAGCAAGTAACTGTTACCTTTTAGGGTGTAGCAAGCCTTGTAGCAAGTAACTGTTACCTTTTAGGGTGTAGCAAGCCTTGTAGCAAGTAACTGTTACCTTTTAGGGTGTAGCAAGCCTTGTAGCAAGTAACTGTTACCTTTTAGGGTGTAGCAAGCCTTGTAGGAAGTAACTGTTACCTTTTAGGGTGTAGCAAGCCTTGTAGCAAGTAACTGTTACCTTTTAGGGTGTAGCAAGCCTTGTAGCAAGTACCTGTTACCTTTTAGGATGTAGCAAGCCTTGTAGCAAGTAACTGTTACCTTTTAGGGTGTAGCAAGCCTTGTAGCAAGTAACTGTTACCTTTTAGGGTGTAGCAAGCCTTGTAGCAAGTACCTGTTACCTTTTAGGGTGTAGCAAGCCTTGTAGCAAGTACCTGTTACCTTTTAGGGTGTAGCAAGCCTTGTAGCAAGTACCTGTTACCTTTTAGGGTGTAGCAAGCCTTGTAGCAAGTAACTGTTACCTTTTAGGGTGTAGCAAGCCTTGTAGCAAGTAACTGTTACCTTTTAGGGTGTAGCAAGCCTTGTAGCAAGTAACTGTTACCTTTTAGGGTGTAGCAAGCCTTGTAGCAAGTACCTGTTACCTTTTAGGATGTAGCAAGCCTTGTAGCAAGTACCTTTAACCTTTTAAGGTGTAGCAAGTTACATAGTACCTAATTCTAAAAAACTTACATAGTTACTAATCAATTACAAATAATAATATAATCTGATTACTTGAACCGTTTTACGTGGCGTGTCTGGCCCCCTTCGTTTCCTTCCGTAGATGTCGTAAAGCTGTCTAAGGGATTACACTAGGGGATGGGCAGCAGCGTCCACCTGAGAACTTAACACCAGTTACTGCGATTACCAGTAAGCCTGCCAAGCTGGTGATTATGGTAAAGCCACCATTGCATTCTATTGGGGATGCCTCGTCCAGCAGTGGACGTTAGGGTTGTCGGGCCCGGGTACCACGGTTGGTAATACCCGGGTTAACAATAATTTTTGGACCGCGGAAATACTTGATAAAAACCTGGAATCACAAAAAAAATTTTTTTTCGTAATTACGCCGGAAAACGGGAAATAGGAAATAACGGGATTTTTCCGTCGCGGTAGTTTCGTAACAATCGTCATTTCATCTCAATCGGTTGAGGATAACTTATAGAAGTCAGTTGCAAGAATTCACTCGAAGATACATGCAAACATTGTAAGGTAAACACAAGCTCGTAATTAATAAGGGTTAATTACAAGTAATTAATTTTGTACAAATTAAAAAACCCTCAACGCTATGAAACGGCTGAACGATTTTGATCAAACATAGTTAAGAACACTCACGAAAAATTCACCATTCAAACAAACAAAAAAACGAAATCGGTTCATCCGTTCGGGAGCTACAGCTCGTTCACCGTAAGATGGCACCTGTAAATACTTCATGGCAGGTGCCAACTTACGGTGAACAGTCTGTACGAGGCGGCAGACACACACACACACACAGAAACGTCAAACTTATAACACCCCGTCGCGCGTCGTTTTTGCTTCGGGAGTTAAAAATGCAAGTTGGTACCTAGAGCTCTAGTTTTAGTATTGAAAAATATTTCCTAATGACCTAGCTACAAACCAAGCCACCTATGTAGTACGTCGACGTTAATCCTCGTAATAATAAGGTTTATAGCGATTATATTCGTCCATAACTTATTTAATCTATAGCGACTATCATAACATGTCTAATAACTTTAAAATATTTATAAATTTCATAGTCCATACGATTTTTGTGACTTTATTTATGTTTTATGGGTATCGTAAACATTCAGTTTTAAGGAAAAAAAGTAATAGTTTTAAGAAAAACTGGTTGTTGCAAGCGAAAATAAATAAATAAATAATAATAAATAAATAATGCTGGACAAGTTCACACAACATTATCTAGCCCCAAGCTAAGCCAGAGCTTGTGTTATGGGTACTAGATAACTGATATACTTAATATAATATACATTACATAGATACCTAGATATTTTTTTTCATTATACATAGAAAACATCCAGAACACCCTGAACAAATATCTGCAGAACGCACAAATATTTGTTCCGAGGCGGGAATCGAACCCGCAACCTCCTGCGTCGCAGGCGAACCATCGCCAGCCGCGCCACAGAGGTCGTACTCAATCTGTGTATGACACTATCATCTCTCGTCTAACTTGCATGTAGGTCAACGGGAATAGACCAGAAATACAAACGCATAACATTACTTTTTAGAGTACACTGCACAGATATAATACAATAGATAGTAACTATATTGATGGCAAGTCTCGATAGAGCGCACTTATTTGAGCCTTTCGGGGTCCGAGGGGAAACGGGCCCTTCGCGTTTTCAAAATTATTTCAGGGCGTCTGGTCGAAGCGACGCGTGACTATAGAGCTGGCTCTTATCTGACTCAACGCATTAGTGTTGCCATTCAGCGTGGCAATGCAGCCAGCATCTTAGGGACACTTCCGTCTGGTAGTGACTTGGATCAGTTGAGGTACCTTTAGATCGTTAGCAGAGGTCTTCAGCTAGCACAAATCTTTCATTTATATTTCCAAAATTTTGTACATACCTACTTGTATTATTAGTTGTATCATTCTTTCTATAGTTGTATCATTAGAACCATGAGCTGATCAAAATGAGCCCAAACACTGCTAGGCTTAATCACCGAGTAGTTCTGTTGTCCACCTTCCGTCTCGATCATCAGACCAGATATCAGATCAGCTCGTTGTCTTCATAATATGGGTCTTTAGAACGCGACAGGTATGCCAAATTTCAGTTCAATCGGATACGGGGAAGTGGTTGAAAATTCGATCGGTTTATTTATCCCCCATATTTCATATTAGGAATCGCAGGAATCACTTAGTTATCGCAGGATCGCAGGAAACACTTAGTCACGCCACAGATAAAATAATACTAGTCACGCCAATTTAGAGTGACAAAAAAAAAAGACAGAGAGTTCCGTTTTCCACCTTCCCTTTCCATCATCAGATCAGTTCGCTGTCACCATACTATTGTATTGTATTTGGAACCTGACAGGCATGTCAAATTTCAGCTTAATCGGATATAAGGAAGTGGTCGAAATTTCTATCGCCAGATTAGTCCACCACAGACAGGCAGGAAGGCAAGTTAAATTATAATCTTGTAAAAACATGAGACAATTAAAACATCTGGCCGCATCTACTTATTACTTTTAACTAAGAATTATCCCATAAGCAGATGGTGATGTGATTGCTCTCAAAATAACAAGCTATTTTTAGTGGCTGGAGGAAAATAGAAATGATTCACTGGACAGCTACGTAATGCGTCCGAGCATAAATGCCGATTCGCCCTCCAAGTAGCCAAGACGTAATGATGTCTTCGTATGATGATATAATAAGTATAATACTTGCATAAACAGTGACAGATATCAAGCAATGGCAAATGGCGTACAGACCGTTCACCGTAAGATGGCACCTGCCATTGTGTATTTATTTTTCTATGGTTGGCACTATTCCCGAGGCACTATTACACAGACAAGAGTATAACGCAGGTGCCGTCTTACAGTGAACGAGCTGTACACAATATTACAAACCATATTAAAAATTAACACATTCAAAAGAACCATAGAACAAGTATAGAAGTACAATGGTCCCTGAGAGCGATCTCTTCCAAACGCCTTGGGATGGACGGGAAGTGATCATCGGAAGATTAGATGCGAAATGATCACGATCAATGCCACGTCCTAGCTGCGATCATGATACGCGATCACGATTCACGATCATGATATGCGATCATCATACACGTATCGTGATCGGTTGTGTTGACTTGTATCCAAGACACGTCCACATGATGATACACGATGGATATCGGATTATCAAAAATGTTTTCCGAAAAATGAAAACTCAGCTTTTAAACATAGGATAAGTATATATGTGATACGGTACGGTGATCAGTGATACGCGATCATGATACAAGTGTAGATGTAGCTGACGTACGCACAGCATAAGAATGTGGTGGAGTCAATAACTACATCTTGGTCCATCTGTCCATCTTGAATTTCTGTATCTTTTCAGACACGTACTTCTAAATTGTTTTCAATATGAAAAGTACTGAAATGTATTCTAGGAGATTAATATGAATAGAGGGGTGGAGGCGGCTCAAGAACGTTAATTGTGGCATTCTATGGGGAGGCCTAACTCCAGCACAGTGAACTTCTACCAGTTGCTGTTGATGACGAATATTATATTTATTTCGTCTAGTTCTACGTAAGTTTGTTAATTAATTTCTTATTTTTCTGCGAGTGTTTTACGACTACTTTGAATGTTAATAGACTTTGAAATTAGCGTTTTATTATTTATATTTACTTATATTAGCCCTAACAGCATTTAGGGCCGGTGCGGCGGCAGATTCCGGTGAGGACCCCAAAAGACGCAAATATGCAAGTCTCGACAGAGCTTACTTATTTGAGCTTTTTGGGGTCAAGACTCTGGGTTCGAGAGGTACCGGGGCCCTTCGCGTTTTCAAAATTCTTTCAGGGCTTCTGGTCAAAGTGACGCGTGACCCGAGAGCTGGCTCTTATCTGGCTCAACGCATTAGTATTGCCATTCAGCGTGGCAATGCAGCCAGCATCTTAGGGAAGCTTCCGTCTTGTAGTAATTTGGATCAGTTGAGCTACCTTTAGATCGTTAGCAGCGATCTTCAGGTAGCACAGCTGTTTCATTTGTACATACCTACTTACTTTGCGAATTTGCGCAAAATCTCGCGACATAATGTTAGTTTGACGTTTTATTTAAGAAAAAAATAATACAACACAATTGTATTATACAAGTAAATACACTTTAAAAAAATAATACAACACAATTGTATATTAAAAGTAAATACACTTGTAAAAAATAATACAACACAATTGTATATTAAAAGTAAATACACTTGTAAAAAATAATACAACACAATTGTATTGTACAAGTAAATACACTAGTACAACACAATCGTGTTGTATTTTTTTTTTAAATAATGCAACACAATAATATTGTACAAGTAAATACACTTGTACAATACAATTGTGTTGTTTTATTTTTTCCTTAAATAAAACGTCAAACTAACATTGTAAAGTAAATACACTTGTATAATAAAATTGTGTTGTATTATTTTTTCCTTAAATATAACGTCAAACTAAGATTGTAAAGTAAATACACTTGTACAATACAATTGTGTTGTTTTATTTTTCCTTTAATAAAACGTCAAACTAACATTGTACAAGTAAATACACTTGTATAATACAATTGTGTTGTATTATTTTTTCCTTAAATATAACGTCAAACTAAGATTGTAAAGTAAATACACTTGTACAATACAATTGTGTTGTTTTATTTTTCCTTTAATAAAACGTCAAACTAACATTGTACAAGTAAATACACTTGTATAATACAATTGTGTTGTATTATTTTTCCTTTAATAAAACGTCAAACTAATATTGTACAAGTAAATACACTTGTATAATACAATTGTGTTGTATTATTTTTCCTTTAATAAAACGTCAAACTAACATTGTACAAGTTAATTCACTTGTATAATACAATTGTGTTGTATTATTTTTCCTTTAATAAAACGTCAAACTAACATTGTACAAGTAAATACACTTGTATAATACAATTGTGTTGTATTATTTTTTCCTTAAATAAAACGTCAAACTAACATTCTGTTGCGAGATTTTGCGCGAATTCGCAAAGTCGAGATCTGAGGATGAGTCAGTGCTTTTTCGTTTCGTTATATTAGGAATTTCTGAAACCTTTCAGTTATAAATTGTTGACTGAAATATGCTCCAATCAATGGAGATTGTTATCTCTGGCTTGACGCCAATCAGTCTGTTACCTTGATTCAGTCCTGGAGCTGGATCTGCGTCACCCTCTCGAGAATACTGATCAAGTACTGATAATAATAACTTACTCTCAGTTATACGGTACATAAATTATGAGTCAACTCAGGGAGAGAAATCAGGTTCACTTTAAAAACAAGTTTTATTTTGTAAATAATAAGATTTAAATTTAAACCAACAAAATACATAGAATTTCAATATATTATTCAATGACGACGACTGTAGCGCGTCGGGCGAGTAGCCAGCTGAGATACGTAAGATTGCTGTTTTACTGTGGGACAAATGTTTGTATGATCTGCAAATATTTGTTCTGTGTCTGAGTGTTATGGACTCGTAGTTTCTGGTATCCACGACACAGGGATCCTAGTGTGGGATCAGGACTATGTATATGACTGTATGTGACTGTTGGGTGTTCTGTTCTGTTCTGAAATGCGATAAGCACGATTATTGTTAGTATTTCCCTCGATCTAAACAATCTGAAACATTTGTTTTTTTGTCATTTTGTGGGTCATCTCTGAATTTATTTGAACAATACCACAAATAAATTTCCAAATTATTGGTATTGGCACCTACTAACTGAATCATGGAGCCACATTTCAATTTATTTTACATGGAATAAAAATAAAATAAAAACCAATAAAAACATGAAATTAGGCGGTGTATCTTTGTCGCAACCGCCACACTGAAGTTCGAACAGAATTGGTCTTTAATCTACATCGTTAAGATTAATGGTTTTTTCAAACCGCATTGACCTGCTTATTTATGGATTACCCTTCGATCGACTGACGAGTTAACAGTGCCACAAGTGACTTGCGACGCGCTTACTCTCGCCCTGATGCTGTGAGATGAGCAAGCCATTTACAACAGTAAATGCCTATATAATAAGTGCGTCACGCGCCGTTTGTGAAAGTTTACTTGCAAGTTGTTCAGTCTTAAGTGCTTCGACCAAACTAAAAAGTACTTAAGTGAACATAAAATCTTATGTATTTCTTGATAAGCGTGATGGGTTCACTCATTGGTGCATTACAGACACTTGCATCGTTTCAGGATGACTCACGCACACCAAATTCCTGTGACGTGTTGCATTGAGACGCAGAAAGTGAAACTGCAGACAAGTTTCTTGCTGATTTATACATACATAAAAAATACATAGAGACACGCCTTTTTTCACGAAGGGGTAGGCAGAACCTCAAATGGGTCTCTTTTCACTGTGGGAAATAGACGACAAGTGGGGTGCTCATCGCCACCATTGTTTCCCACGACTGACTCTGCTAACGCTTTCTTCCCATAATAACACATTCTCCATAATAAGCTAAGCAGCCAGGACAAATCTTCTACCAACGAATCTTATGAACAAGTCCGGGTAATCCCTTAGTCGGCTTTTACGACATCCGCGGCAGGAGACGGAGTGGTCTATTTTTAGGCCGTATACACTACAGACATGATTATCTAAATCTTATATCAATCATAGCAACAGAAATACAAAAATTTAATTAGAGAACAAAAATCAAAACATAACTCCATTCATACAAGGACACACGCATTTTTAACTGAAAGGGTAGGCAGAGCCTCAATGAGTCACGCCATGGCATGAAAAAAACTCAAATCTCGGTAATAACCATCATCAGCCTATAATGTGTAAGTTTATTAATTGAAAATGTTTCTTTTACAATTAAATATGGGTACACCCCAACCAATCTTCCATATAAGTTTAGCTCCTCTCCATCCAAAGGTTGTCTGGAAGTGATCGCTTTTTAGCGATAACACCGCCCATTGTACATTTTGTTTTTTTGTTTAATTGTTATGTGTTTAATTTAACTAGTTTGTAAGATGTGCAATAAAGGTGTTTAATTCATTCATTCAAAAGTCCACTGCTGGAGATAGGCATGGCATTCAATGGGGGCGTAACGCACAAAGAACAACCTTTAGCAACCTCCACAGTGTTTTACAATCTTGGTAAATATCACGTTAAGGTAATTAGATACCTCACATTCTGTCTTAAAGCTCAGGTAAGTTAGAAGGTGACAGAAAAGCGCGAGCGAAACGAATAGCGAGCGAAAATCACGAAAAACTGACAATCAAGATGATGGTTATTTCCTAAAATCTAAACTTATTTTTTTATAAACCTAAAAGTTGCCTTTGATTTGATATAAATAATCATTTCAATCGCTTTAAGCATGTGGAAGCAGTTGTGAAAAGTTATAATGACAATAAAGTTGATATAATATATTTACGAGATTATATTTATAATTATAATATATTTAGTAGGAGTAGGACTAGAAGTCAACGAAGATAATACTAAAATAATGACCAACCGACAAAAGGTACTGATAGAGTTCCAATCCAACTATCTAGAGTATGTAGAGGAATACATCTATTTAGGAAACCTGATTACTTTCAAAGCATGTACGGAAAAAGAAATTATACGAAGAACTAAAAATACTTGGAATAAGTACTGGAGCATGAAAGAGATTTTCAAAAACAATTTGCCAGTTAAACTAAAAACAAAGGCTATGGAAATGTGTTTGTTGCCATGCCTCACGTATGCATGTCAGACATGGCCACACATGAAGAAGACACTGAAAAAAATAAGAGTATGTCAAAGAGGACTCGAGAGAAGCTACACAGGTCACGAGCTGAAGGACAAAATCAAAAATATCGTAATTAGGAAAAAGACAAAGGCAAAAGACGCTGTGAAAAAAGTTCTTCAGCTAAAGTGGAAATGGGCTGGACATGTACAGCGAGCGACAGACGATAGGTGGTCGAAAACGATAACTAGCTGGTACCCCATGGACAAAAAGAGACGGCCTGGAAGACCGCATAAACGTTGGAGCGATGACATCGCTAAAACGGCAGGCATTACCTGCAGCAGAGCAGCTAGATATAGAGAGAGATGGAGGCAGATGGAGGAGGCTTTTAACGCTCAAAGTGGTACTTACACTGGTTGAGATACCCGAAAAACTGAAAAACGAATTATATATAAGATTAGGATAAGTCATTAAATTGATATTTTTAATATTAGAAGTGTAAGAGAAATAAAAGCTTGTATTATTATATATTATTAATATATTTACGTATTTATATTATCCGTTTATAAGAAGTAGGCTTTCAAAAAGAGGTCTAATTTACAGTTTGGGAACTGTTATCGCATTAACTCTGATAATAAAATGTATCTACCGATTATAACACCAATAGTACAGTGAAACGTAGCTATTCAATTGTTTTAAATTAAAAAGTTTTATCGTTGCCCTCGATGAACACTGACACATCTTTGTGCCGGCTTCTTTAGACTTGCAAGTGCCATTGTTTAGCGCAGCACTAAATCTATGTAGACTTTAACTGCTAAACGATAAATAATGAGTTTACGATTACACTATCCGTCAGATAGGCTGAGGATTAGGTAAATTGCTTTAGAATTTATTACAAAACAATGTATTGGCTAATTTTATAAAGCCTTTGGTGGAATGAGACAATTGGCTCGAAACTCAAATTATAATGTGTTTTGCTCATCAGCTCATCAGCTCATCAACAATTTTGTTAAAACAAAGAAACAACAGATATGCTTTTCGAAAGCTTATGATATTAATGAGACATTATCAATTAAAGAATGTGTGGTCTCCTAGTTTTATAAAAATCAGTTATCGCTATCTCAAGATGTGTAGATGTAATGTATGTGATAATCAAAAAATACAATAAGATTGTAATGTTACAACAACTCTTTCATAATTGGACACTGAAATGTTTTTGTAAAAAGCTCCATACACTATACACTATATACTCCATACACTATACACTATATACTCCATACACTATACACTATATACTCCATACACTATACACTATACACTATATACTCCATACACTATACACTATACACTATATACTCCATACACTATACACTATATACTCCATACACTATACACTATATACTCCATACACTATACCGCATTCCTCTTTGGATTTATTTATTAATCCAATTTCAAGAAAGGATGACGTCACCATTCATCGGCTATTATTGTATTTTTACTTTTTTCAAGTTTGTGCCAACATTGCTTCAATAATATTAAACACACAAGTGATGAAATTAACACACTTAACTCGCAATCAACTTGCGAAAGCCCTAATGTACTTGATTTTATTTTTTAAGTATCACATAACTGTTTGTTGACAATGGAGACCCGTACACAATACTGTAATGTGTGCTTTTTATCACTTGCCACAAATAAAGGAAAACATCTCAAGGAAATCAGCGTTTAGGTAAGGACCAAAATTCGAGTGACAAAGTGTAAATTAGACATTATTAAAAAAAACAAATACAACAAAATGGATACATTTTTGTTTTAAGAATATTATTAAGACTAATGGAATGCCCGCGACTTCGTCTGCGTGAATTTCAAGACCACGCTGCACCTAAAATAAATAGATTTTCCGAAATTGGTGAATTTCGTAAAATCTATTTCAAAAATTCCTTTCTTAGTGCACCTCTAGACCACAAAAGGGATGAACCCTCCTAATTTCAGGTCTCTAAGACTAGTTTGCACTAAACATAAGAATCGCCTAAGCTCTTTCCTAACTTGTTTAGACTACTCCTAACGATAATATTGCTTGCACTAACCCTAAGCCATTCCTTAGTCCACTTAGGCTAGGCTGTTCTTAGGCTTAGGTGTATCTTAACTAGGACAAGCCTACCTTAAATTTAGTGCAAACGGGCATAAGACTATCGGAATAGGCTGTCCGTTGATAGTCAGTCAGTGAGCCAGTCAGTCATTTCCAGAACCGATTTCCACAAATCAACGTTTTCAACTCTTTGCCCACTTTTTCAGTGTGCGTATCTTTTAAACAAACAATTCCCATTTTAACGAATTTTTCACATTTCGCTCACTTTGGGTTACGTATGTTACGTGCGTACGTATGTCAGAAAGAGAGCCGTCGTGGTCAAATTGTGAACTATTTATATCGACATTTTTAATCTTAAACTAAAATATAGTTACAGATGTAAAAGGATCAAAACAGAACATAACGGATAATATAATAATTCAAATTATTAAAATGTACTCAATCAGGTGTTACTGTCGAAGGTATATTTACTTTTGTATTGACTGGTGTTAGATACTCAGTTGGATGCTGCTGCCGTCCCTTAATTGTCTTTTACATCTCTCATATTCGGTAAGTAGGTCCTTATTACCCCCAAATGGGGCTTGTAGGTGACCAATTAGCGCTCTAGGGTAATAATGTAGCTAGAAAAGCCCTAGGGCGGTAAGTAATTAAAAAACTGAATGCATGATGTCTATTGCCAGTATGATGGTTAGATGTACGCGAACTTTATTAAAGAGTGAAGTTTTTTTTTTAAATTACTTACCGCCCTAGGGCTTTTCTAGCTACATTATTACCCTAGAGCGCTAATTGGTCACCTACAAGCCCCATTTGGGGGTAATAAGGACCTACTTACCTCACAATCGAGATGTAAAGTAGAGTAGAGTAGTTAGCTCGGATGTAAGCATCAATAGCACCCTCGAACTATAGGCGCACGAGCGCACGGCAGGAGACGGAGGAGTATTCTCTAGGAAGATAAGGATTTGTTTTCTTATTAACTGTTTGAGGAATGTCTGGAATCAGCATCATCATCATCATTATAAGCCTGTAGACGTCCACTGCTGAACACGAGCCTCCCCCATAGAATGCCACGAAGAACCGTCTTGTGCCGTCTCCATCCACAAAGATCCTCCAACCTTTATAATGTAGTTGGTTCATCGAGAGGGATAACTGGAGTATATTTAGCTAATTTATCTATTTTGACTCATATCTAGGTACCTATTTTGTAGTATGTGGTCGTTGCCTGTAAACCGACCAATCAATCTTTACGTATAGTCAGAAGCCCAATTCTCGTAATAAAAAATAGTCAAATTAAAGTTCGGATCATGCTACGATCTAGTGTTGATGTCACAAACGTCAAAAATGGTATTCTGCTCACCTGACAATACAACGCGGGATGTGATTATATCGAAATGTGACTGTAACATGAATGTTTCAAAGTTCTGAGAATTCTCTCTTTCACTCTTTACAATTATTATATAGCACTATCCTACTCTAATATACGGTCGCAAGAACCAAAAGTAGATTATATTGTTGTTATGAGGGAGCAGAATACCAATTTCTCAGTCAATTTACAATACAATCTCATTTCGGTCAACTTGCAGTGTGGTTATAAAATAAATAAGAGAATTGGGCTTCAGATCTAGTCAGCTGTTCAGCAGAAAAAATAAGATTTTATTTTCCGTTAACTAAAATAAACATCATGGCGGCAACGAGTGAACAATCACACATTCTTGGCAGCGAGCAGTGTGGGGATCGCATTTGGCGCACATTTTGTACGCTCGCTGTGGGCTACGTAGGCGGGACTTTTGTTGGTTACTGTATATCATGAGATCGATTACTGATAAGAACACCTCTACAAGTGCAAGCGTCCTTGACCGATCACATATCAATCGAGAATCGAATAGAGAATAACAATGTTGCTGTTGTTTACTTACACCTCACTTCAATTCTGTCAGTATCGTCGACATACCTGCCATCTGTTTGTTTCGTCAGCACAACACGCGAGTCTTAAATAATGGGGAGGCACAGGCAAAACTAATCTCAGATGGCGCCACCATCGCTGGTGCTTGTCATTAAGTGGTCTTGTCTTGGTTTTTCTGACGAGAAAAATCTCATCTGATGGGATACGGTGTGTACCTTTAGTTTTACACTGAATTATACCAGACTATTATTTAATGTTTATTTACTAAAATTATCCATTGATATTTGACACTTTTGACAGTTTTTTTTAAACATTTTTAGACCTTTGTTTTGCTACGAAACAACACCAGCGATTATGAGCCACCTAGCGTGATAAATAAACAGTGTGTCTCCCCATTCAAATAACTCAATAGTTAACTGTTGACTCAATAGATAACTACTAACTTTATTGTTAACAGTCGACTCAATGATTAGCTGTTGATTCGTAGTTAACTGCCGATTCAATAGTTAACAGTTGACAGAATAGTTAGCTGTTGACCCAATAGTAACAGTTGACTCAGTAGTGTTAACAGTTTTTAGAATAGAATGGAATAGAATAGTGTTTATTTCATAACTTAAGGATACATTACATAGTGCTTATATAGGTACTTAAGGTTAAAACAACTAGTGATAATTAGGGTAGGCACTATGAGGTTTAGGAACCTACCTCCCGTGCTAGTTTAAAACTGTGTTACGGCGAGGTAGCTCTTAACTCCCCATGCATGCAGTTAAATTAGAGCTAATGAATGCATTAAATTAAGAAAATAATTAAAATAAACATACATAATGAAGGATAATAATAATATATATTAACTATATTGTAATTAAATACAATAAAGTTTAAAATAAACGTACTACTAAAACCAACCTAACATAGTTAGACTAACATGCAATATCCAAAACACCAAAAATACAAATAGACGCCAATAGAAATTATACAGCAAACAATAACATTTTTTTTTTTATCCAAAACTTAATAATACAACCTACAACGTTACATTATTTAATAATAACTAATAATTTTTCAGTAGTATCATAATCGTATTGTAGTAATAGCCCTTCTATAGTTTTACCACATAAATACCTGCTTACGTCCTTTATTAATTGAATTTTACTGAAATTATTAATTGTTATTAATGGAGATGCTCCACTTTGTAAATTTTGATTACTTTCTATAAAAAGGCTTTATAAATGGGGTTTGAATCCATTACAATTATAATCTGCCATATTAGAATCTTCTTAAAATAGGTACTAATTAATTATATGAATGTTCAGCTGGCAATAAACTTTGGAATCATTCAATTGAGGAGGACATATTTAATTAAAATAGGATCAATCGATAGTTAGTCATTGATTCTCAAACAACAATTAAAATGTATATTACAGCTAATAAAAATATATAAGACAGTATAAATAAAATATATTTCAAGAAATATATGAGTCTGGATAATCGGAGTATCGTCGGGGTATTCATGCTAACCCAAAATTGTCAGGGCGATATTTAACTGTTTAGATACTCATTAATTAACCGTTGCCTCAATAGTTAACTGTTTACTCAATATATAACTGTTGACTCGGTAGTTAACTGTTGACTCAAAACTGTTGCCTCAATAGTTAAGTGTTAACTTAAAAGTTATCTATTGAGTTTAATATTGTGTTTAGTAAACCAGTAAAAAAAGACTTAGTAAAAAGTCTTACTTAGCCACACAGTATCGTGAACTTATTGTTTTTCTAGTCAATAAAGTACTCGTAGTAGTAGGCTAGTAGGCTTATAGGTTGGCGCTAGCGGAACTGTTTGCTCATAAATACTTGAACCTACTTTCTTAATTACCTTAACAATTAATCTCTGTCTGTCTACTCGTCGTCCGTCTGTCTGTCACAGTAACTTTTTTCTTGTCTCTATTTCTCTGATGGCCTTGCTGATCCAACGGCTACTAACAAAAATAAAATATATCGTGGTGAATCATTTTATTCTCTGAAAATCAGTGTCTCCGGAAGCTGACTCTGTCAACATCTTCGACCAAAATAAGTCAACATAATACTTATGAAATCTCAGTTCTTAAAAACAGCTTTATACCCGAATATACCATAAACAGCTTCATAGCCGATTGCGCCAAGCAAAAGAGCCAAGCAAGAGCGAGAAGCTGATGTGTTTATCAGCCTACGTTTTTTTTTTCGGATTTGTGTAAAGAGATTTAACAAGAACAAAATTTGATCTATAAATAAGTAAGTACTTCTATTATTCTGTGTCTGATATCGAAATCAAAATTTTAAAATTCTCAGGAAGTTGGTGGATAGAGGATGCTCATGAAATTGTGGTATTATATGGGGGAGGACTTTATTCAGTAGTGGACTTCTACATGCGGACGATGATGATGATCGTAACGAAAAAATTATACGTGAATACGGATGTTTATATACGTAAAGTTACTGCAAAACGTAGGTTAGTTACAACAAAAGTTTGATGTAGTAGTTTTGTGTCGTAACTATTATAATTCTAAAAAATTAGACCAACACACACAAACAGTCATACAAGCTAAATACCCCTATATATTATTATCCCTTCACCGTTTCCGCATACACACGAACACACCCTTACATACAGATATTACATCCCGTTTTTATTTGAAGTACTAGGGAAGCAAATGAGGTGGAAAATGAACGCGATCAGAAAAAAGTTTCAAATAAATTTCAGAAAAATTTAAATTATTGAACAAAATGTGTTCAACAGTAGGAAACTTATTAATGTTCCCGTGAGATTTGAGTCATTATGCAAGGTGCACACGTGCAAACAAATGAGCAGAAAAGCAAAAAGAATCTCGACCCACATCCAGTGGCGATCTTTGTGGCTATTTATAGCCCAGCTGAAATAGCCGGCAGGGCACACGACCGATTTAGATGGTTTCGTTTGTTCGATTGTCGCTATGGCGGCGCCTGAGCAGACTGTGTTCCACGGTGGTTCAGAAATGAATGCGCTGTAGCAACTTGCTGCTCGCAAGTGCATGCATTGCTTTACCGAAATTATATGCGCAAGAGTTTTTGATAGTATATGATTCGGGCAATACAAATTGTTTTTTTTTTTTTTCAGCCTTTATTTATGTTATACATAAGCTTTGCAATCGTCCAGTTCCTGCCGTGGTTGGCCCTGGTGTGTCCAGCCTAAGAATGTACCCCTCTATCTCCTCCATTGCATTCTATGGGACTTGTCCAATAGGGAATGTCTTTAGTCGATGATGAACCACCCATTTTGTAGAGAGATAGTAAAATCCAATAATAAAATTCTGGCTGGTTATGCTATAAGGGGAAAAGTAGTGAACCTAGCATCTATATCAGGCAGAAATATTTGCTACGCAAAAACTTGCTACGCGTTCGTAGCATTGCCGTAGCAAGTTCAATCACATGATCGAAGGGTTATTTCTGTAAATATTATTTCCTTTATGACTCTGTATCAAGGTAAACGAATACTTGAAGGAATAACACACGAGTGGGTTTGCTAGTAAAAGTGATTGACCATTTGATTGCCAATCTTTTTTCTTAGACCTTTTCAGGTCACATATCTTTCTCACCACACACAACCTAAAAGCAGAATCGCTCTACATATCTCTCCAGAAGACAGGTCTAGTTAACTGACCTGTCAAACAGTGAGTCACCGTTGCTGGCCAACGTCAGAGATCCAATATCTCTGCGAAGCTCCCTGCCAAGTCTATTCTAAGCCAGGTGTACGAACCCACAAACTATTTGGAATCTTATTATCTGTACCGTAAATATCAAATTCATTCAATGTAATTGTTATGTTTCTTGCTCAGCAAAACTAAACTTAACCTGAAGAAAGAATGGTTTGTTTTTGGTTGTAGACGATGCTTAAGAGAATTTCAAATAGAGTCATGTATCGCTAACGTAATCGATCTCATTATAATGTATAATCAAAGTCATGGGAATGTATTATTGCTCTTATAATAAAGTATATTTTACATAGGTAATGTAAATCGTATAGGCAATCAAACTTTTCTTTACCCAAACATTTAAATGCAAAAAAAAAAACAAGCAGTTTCTACACAAATAGAAAACGCTCGACGTCTTCTATTTCTCCTAATATTAACTTTTTAGATCTAAAACAGTATTTAGTTCTAACCTAGTTCTAATCTAAACTATAATTTACCTAACATTGAACTAGTTCTCCAATGCTTTGAACGACAGTAAATCTCAAGAACGCTTAAATGATTCCTCCTCGTGGTCCACATCTGGACTGCCTCCAGCTCCGCTCGGCTTGCTTTTAAATACAGCTGTGTAGTCTATACAGGGTGTCAACTTCTCATTTCCGGAACCAACGAAATAGGTCAGCTCATTGAAACTAGTATCAGGCAAGGAATCTTTCCTGATGAATTAAAAACCGGTATCGTACGACCTATTTATAAAAAAGGACCAAAAAATGAATACTGCAATTATCGTCCAATTACTATTTTGCCAATAGTAGACAAAGTTTTTGAAAAATATATATGTAATAAAATTCATGGGTTTTATCGTAAACATCAAATTCTGTCAGACAAACAGTATGGCTTTCAACCAAAGAAAAGCACAACCCAGCTGCTTTCTCACTTTACAAACCACGTTAATATAAGTCTTAACAGTGGTAATCACGTATTAATGGTATTTATTGATTATAGTAAAGCGTTTGACACCTTAAGACATGACACTCTTATCGAAAAACTAGAAAATAGTGGAATCAGAGGTCCATTGCTTAATTGGTGTGCTGACTACCTTAAAAATCGATCTTATCGTGTCAGAGTGGGTGGTCAAACAAGCGACAGTGTTTCAGTGACAGAGGGCACGGCTCAGGGATCAGTACTCGGGCCTCTTCATTATCTTGCCTACGTCAATGATGTGAATAATATCATTCAACACTGTACTGTGTATCAATATGCAGATGACACCTGTCTCATAGCAGAAGATCGTGACATTACAGTTGCTTTAGGAAAACTACAACACGACTTTTCTCGTGTCGTAGAATGGTCTCACGATGCAGGTTTAGTCTTAAACGCACAAAAAACAAAATTACTTCATGTGTGTTCCACACAGAATAAAAGAAGCGCAACGAATGAGATAAAATTGATAGCTCATAAACACAACTGCCTCCATAACAAAAGCATCACGTGTGATTGTGAACCAATCGATCAGGTAACCCATCAGACGTATCTTGGTTTAATTATAGATCATCGTTTTAACTGGAGTAACCATATCAACCTTGTTTGCAACAAACTAAGGGCTATTCTCTCCAAATTTTACATTGTCAAATATAAAATCCCATATAAAATACTATTAAGTTTATATATGTCCCTCGCAGAGAGCATCATTCTATACGGACTCAGTAGCTACGGTCGCACCTTTAGGACGTATCTAGACAGAATATTAAATCTACAAACACGAATATTAAAAACAATAGTACCCGTTAAAATACGCAACAAATATAGAAACAACGCGGATGGCTTATTTAGGCACTGTAACATAATCCCTGTGCAGGATAGAGTAAAAATACAACTACTCATAGAAAATTTCTTTTATTATGATAATTTCATAACACACGAAATAACCACGAGACAAGTTAAACAAAAAAAACTACTTACCATTTCTGCTAAAAATTTCTACGGTGAAAGAACAACTGATTACATTTTGCCTAGACTGTTAAACAAAATTCCGGCGGAAGTTCGAGACAAAGTTAACATGAAAAATATTAAACGTTTAATTAAGAAACTGTTTGAAAATAATGAAAATCAATAATCTATAAATGTTTATAAAATTGTACAATCATGTTAGGTTTTTAAATGAGTTACGAATAATCTATCGAATAATCTATCGAATCATCCTGTTGCTGGGTTTTTTAGTCCAAGTAAAACAGGTTTGTGAGCGAACGAGTGAGTGAGCCATCGAACGGCCAGCAAGCACGTTTGCGTGTGTCTATTGTTGTGTGTGTTTATTGTTATCCGTCACTCTCACTGTTTTATTATTTAGTTGTTGCATTGAATTAAGTACATATGATTCGTTGATATGCTTGTGTTTATGTATATCTATGTAATTAAGGATGTAATTGTATGTCTAGTTTAAGTATGAGGAATCTTTTTTGCGTCTTAGACAAGCCTCTAAGGTTTTATAGACGTTTTAGTTAAATAAAGGAAATGTTTGTGAATAAATAAAAATAAAAATAAAAAATAAAAAAAAGGTATCATAAAAATAATTGAAAAGGATTATTTTCGTAGTAACATTACAAAAAAAATACCTATAATTTTAAAAGCATGTTGGGTAATGTGTAAGTAATGCAGTGTTGGATATTCTGATACAGATCGGATATTGGAGGGATTTACGGAAGTGAGACGTGGCCACTATTAATTGGCCTTATACAAAAGCTTAAAGTCACGCAACGGGCTATGGAGAGAGCTATGCTTGTGAGTTTCTCTACTTTATAGAATCCGAAATGAGGAGATCCGTGTTTAAAAAACCAAGATGATCGAAATAGTTCTCAAAATTAGCAAGTTGAAGTGGAAATGGGTAGGCCGTATAGCTACCAGAACTGATAACCATTGGGAAATAATAGATGTCGAGTGGCGACCACAAAACGGACGACGCTGTAAAAAAGTGTCCCTCTCATTGGACCAAAGACATTATAGAAGTCGCAGGAATTTAGTGGATAAAGGTGGCTCAAGATCGTTTGTCATGGTATTCTATGGAGGAGGCCTTTGTCCAGCAGTGGGCTTCTATTGTTTGATGATGATGATGATTTACTGAAATGTTTATTTAATAGTTTTTTTCCCGTTACATATCAGAGTGTTAGCCGAGTCAGTCGTGGGAAGTAATGGCGGCGCTGAGCTCACCACTTGTAATTTCTATGTTCACACGATGGTGCAATCCCTGGTGAAAAGAGGCCCATATATGCTTTGCCAACCCTTTCGGGAAAAAAGACGTGTATCTATAATTTGTTTTCAGGATATATAAGCTTATATGCATTAATGGTTCTAATTTTCCGATATGAAAGTTTTTATTATAATTATTTACATTGAAAATACCTAAATAATATATAAAAATATAAATGCATTAATTATAATTTCAGATATATTTTTTATAGTACTTGGAATGACGGGTCAAGCAGATGGCCCACCTGATGTTAAGTGGTACCCTCTGCCTCTGCAGATATGTAAACTTTTCAGTTTTTACACCCAGTATAATCTTGTATATAATCACCATAATTTTTTTGTCGAATTAGAAGGATGTACGAAATTTGTTTATTTGCTGGGGCAAATATTCCTTGTTTTTGTTACATAACTTTAGTTTGTTTTCAGGATATATAGAAGCGATAATTAGAACTTCACTTACAAAATTTATTTTAGTTTTTACACCCTGTATAATCTCATAAACCGCTGGCGACCTTCTTTAAATATAGAATGAAAATCACCTGTTTTGCTGCGGGCCGGTGGCTTTGTCACCCAATAATTAAATACAAAACCTGATGAGACTCAGTTGTTATTTGTTGTTTTCAAATTGGTTGATATAAATAAATGAAACAGCCATGTACTCCGCTAGTACCTACCTGCTTGTATTCTCACAGTAAGACAGTTTTACAAAGAAAAGAAGTAAAAAGTGAAAAAATATCTTTGAATGCACCGAATCTGTTCTATACCTTCTTCGTAAGTGAACAAAGCGCGCTGTTACAATTTATGCATCTGTTTTTCAGTGTTCTGTTTTAAATAATTAAATAATGCTGGACAGTTCACACAACATTATCTAGCCCCAAGCTAAGCTTAGCTTGTGTAATGGGTACTAGATAATTGATATACCTAATACAATATACATAACATAGATAAATATTTTATATTATACATAGAAAATACCCAGCACACCCTGAACAACATCTGCAGATTGCACAAATATTTTTCTGAGGCGGGAATCGAACCTGCAACCTCCTGCGTCGCAGGTGAATCTTCGCCCGCAGCGCCACAGAGGTCGTCATTTAAATCCTGGTCTTGTGTAATATCTTGTACCAATATAAATACATTTCAAAGATTACTTAATTAGATTTATTTGCAGATGTGCTGAGGTTTCAGAAAAGATTCCTAATATTTCAAGCTATCAACAATTTCGTCGCCCTAGCTAGATTGTAGCGCGCTCTCTGCGTGCGAGGTGTACCGGGATCGAAACCCAGCGCGTCGAGCAGTTAGTGCGTCGAGCAGTTAGTAGCTCATTTTAGGTGAAAGAAGAAGTATTTTTCATGCTCCATTAATAATCCGTCGAAAATAACGTATTATTTAAATACTTTTGAAACTTACAAGAAAAGACTAAAGCTTCGAAACAATATGCAATTAACACACTTCTGAAAAATCCTTAAGTGACGTGGCCTAAGAATAAATCCCTCCGTTTCCTGCCATGGATGTCGTTTTCTCCGGGGGATTAAATAAGAATGAGCACAGCATCCACTTGAGTACTGCGATCACTAATCCGCCTTCCAAGATGATTGTGGCATATTTTTTATTTTTCTAAACAACTTTTGATGACGGAACAACCATATGACCCACCTGATGTTAAGCGGTACCCTCTGCCTATGAACAGTGCATTATCTCATAGGTCACATCCACCTAGGACACGCCCTATGTGACATTGCACTGCGTCCGTCACCCTGAGACATAAAGAAGTCTCAGTGCCTGTAATTTCACCGGCACCCATTAACCCTTCAAACCGGAACACAGTAATGCGGGCACTACTGCTTTGCAGCAGAAATAGGTATGGTGGTAGTACTTCCCCGGACGATCTCTTGCATTCTATTGGGGAGGCCACATCCTGCAGATGACGTCAGAAGGCTACTGTTGATGACTGTTCATATTACCGTTACAAAGAGTTTATTATTCTTTTCCTAAGTCTTATCTCTATTATCTATCTTATATATACAGAGAGGCAGGGGTTACCGCTTAACATCAGGTGGGCCTCTTGCTTGATCCGTCATCCAAGTAGTATTAAAAAAAAAAAAAAAAAAAAAAAAAGTTACCACTCAAGAACGGGTGAACCGACTTGGCTGAAAATTGGTGGGGAGGTAGTTAGAACCAGGAGATTGACATAGGGGGAGGGGTATGAGGGGGGGGGGGGTTCACCGGGGGCTACCCGTGCGAAGCCGGGGCGAGTCACTAGTTAATAATAAGCGTCAACAATTTTATAAAAGCTAGTTAAAAATAGCAGCTATTTTATATTAAGAAAGAATTTATGTGTGTTTGGTATTTCTGGCGAGATCGTACGAGCTTCGGTAATGCGCTAACGTTGAGAGTTCAATATTTATCATATTGTATTAGTAGGCGGAAAGATTGGTGTGTTTGTTTGATTATTATAAGAAGTATGTTATTTTATTTAGGTATCTTAAAGAAGCTTGGATAACTGATACCTTCCAACGAAAATCCATTCCATTTGACTCAAGAGTCAAATTCACAAGGCGGTACTCCTGGACTCGGCACCCATAGTCAGGAGGTTCCTCTCTGCACCATTTGGGCATTGCTAAGTGGTCGGTGTTTTTTTTTACTAAGTTTAATGTTTTTATACCATTTTTAGTAGTAGTAACCTACGTAGTAAAAAAAAACAACGACGTTTTTTATAAATCTTTGTCGTAATTATAAAAAAACACCCAACAGATACATAGATCTTTTAATACATAGATAAATAGATCTCTTCCTTTAAAGAAGTCACAAATGGTAGAGTCCTAACAGAAAATAAAAATACTTGGTTTCCTTCAAATGATTGGGTTATTTTTAGATATATTTTTGAGTTTAAACTCAGCTTTTTTTCCGAGCAAAGTGGAAATAGATTACTAGTAACAATTCAATATCTTTGCCAAGTGTTTCTCGCCAATAATTGAGATCGGCATTTTGGTATTTTGTATGCAAAGCTATAAAAATAAAGAAAAGTTCCGAAAGTTATTCTGAAACAAGCTCAAAGTCACGCAATGGGTTACGAAAAGAGCTATGTTCAGAGTTTCATAGCGCTATAAAATCTGAAACTAGGAAATCTGTAGAAGAACCAAGATCTCAGAATGAGCAAGTACAAAGTGGTTAAAAGATACCACTGGTTTAGGTCGAAGGACAAGAGATTTTAAAGGACCTCACCTCGGTCAGTGAGGTAATGGTACCCACGTATTGGTTCCATTAACCGTGACTTCTAGCGGTGGACTTATTTCGGTTGACGAAGGTGATGAGGTTTCTGATAGGATACCAGTCAATTCCCGGATCAGTGAACTTCCGAAAGTTGTAGCTTACGTTTACATACCGATAAATTCAACTTAAATTCTATTTCCATTCTATGGAAGGAAGTCCATCTTACATTCTCATCCCCCATTGCTTACATGTCGTTCAACACACGAATTCCAAATCATTCATCACGCCCTACAGTGAGTCAAACCGCTATAATTAACGCACCTGACGTCACCCGTGTGCCAAACCGTCTCATAATCGGGATTTCAGGCACTTGCCAGTTAGCACAGATGTCAGTTGCCAGATATAGGTATTGTGCCCGTAACCTATATAGAAATGCGTGGAACCGCACGGACAGTGCTCGAAAAACGATACGGGAAGGTATCTGGTAATCTCCGCTGACGCGAGAAACTAGTGTTTATTTTAAGATGAATCAGGGAATGTACACTAATTTACTGTTTCCTGCTAACATGGTAAATTGAGGTACCCACAAATAGTTTTGTGAAAGATATCTATTATCAAATACATTAAATAATGATGAAGACATCAGTGGCGTGATGGGCGAGTAGCCGGCTGAAATGCGAGGGTTTGCAGGTTCGACTTCGGAACAAATATTTGTATGATCTGCAAATATTTGTTCCGGTCTGGGTGTTGTGGTACCACGGTACTCGTTGTTCCTGATACCAACGACACAGGGAATTCTAGTGTGGGATCTGTACTATGTAGGTATGTGACGTTATATTAATGATGGCTTTCCTTATTATGTTTTTCCAAGATTAACTGCATCTCTCTGTAATTTAAAGATTAGGTACTCGAAAGTTGTACTGTTGGTTTAAATGAACCTACTTGTACAGTTGCTGCCACGACGGAGCATGGAATAACGGAGTAGGTGCATGGATCGCGAGTGGTCAATAATCGATCAACTGACGCCACCAATCATGCGTCACTAATAAAACGAACAACCTAACTATTGAGAAACAGATGTCCACGTATGAATATCTAACGTTATCGAGTCACTAGCGAGACGATCAAAAGTTAATTTTACTAACCATCATATTACAAAGTTTTTCAGCCACCCCAATTTCATTGGCCAATATCTGATATTTATGATAGTCTTGCTAACTTTATTGCTTGCTATATATGTGATAACCCTAGTGGTACAATAAAAACATAAATCGCAACATTAACAGTTTATGTGGAAGTAAAACTTTATGCTCCAGAAGAATCAATCGGCCAATGAATGCGAGAAAGATCATCTGCATTCCGATCAACTTCTTCAATACCTGCTTCTGTTTGATCCAAGTCTGTTAAGTCGAACAACCTACATTCGTAACTCTCTTTACGATTCCTCAAGGACCATCGAATTTAAACCCGAGGGCCTCGGCCCACGCTGCGCCGTATATAACGCCGGCCAACGCGGCCGACAAAATATTCGTGCTTTATGATCCAGTCGTGTGAGTCATACGACGTGTGACGTCCGATCCAAACACCCTTTATTTATCGAAGCAAACACCTCTTCAATTATACGAAGCTATTTATCAGAATACATGTCATATTTTGGGATTCAAGTTTAAAACTAAAACCCGAATTGAATACTATTTTGGCGCGACAAATGGGTGCGACGGACAGATCACCTGTCGTAAAAACTGTTGTTTTATGATTGATTTTGCTGTGTTTGCTTCCTGTGTCTCTCAGGCACCGAGCTCGAACCTCTCCTGATTTGTCAAAGAACATACCTACTTGTGCGCCGTATTTTGGAATGAAAGAATACACAATGTTCATGAGTTTTCTTTTTAAGGTAATACAAAGCCTTCGTGAGATCTTTCTTGGACCAAAAGCTCTTCTAAGGATTATCAGTGCGTGTAGAGACTTATTTTCTTGCCTGGTTCTGAAGGAGGCCATTTGACCCAAATATACCTACTCATGGACATTTTCAATCCTAACATGCTCAACATACATGTTGTTCCATAACTGTTTAGAGCACCCTATTCTCAGCTTTTCCTTAGATTCTGTAGGATTCTGTGTGCCTCATGAGTAGTGTTATAAATAGATATTTTGTACCTCAAGATAAGTCACTAAAACAACGGATATTTTATATTTTCTAGCAAAAATTTCTATACTTAACAATACTCAAAAAAGTTGTTCCCATACATAACTATACTTGTCTTCATATGCCCCTCTGTCTCCTCCCGTGGATGTCGTAAAAGCCGACTAAGGTATTACCCGGACTTGTTAGTAACATTTGTAGACAATATTACTAGCGTAAATCTATGTATGTTGGTATAAGATTTGTCCTGGCGAAGCAGCTTATTATGGTTTGTGTTATTACTGGAAGAAAGCGTTAGCTGAGTCAGTCGTGGGAAGCAATGGCGGCAATGAGCTCACAACTTGTCACATCTAATGTCTATATTCCGACGATGGTTCAACCCACGGTGAAAAGAGGCCCATTGAGGCTCTGTCTATATAACCTTTCGGGGAAAAAATATCTTCTATTTTGTCACAGTGACGTTCATAATAAAAAAAAACAGTAGAGACACAGAACACAAGCCACAACTCAAGCGAAGTTCTTGAATACGAACGCCAGAAGAAATTAGGTACCTACATAGAATTACCACATCCAGGACAATTATTTTTAACTCAGATCGATCTCTGATCTCTTTGCTAACCTGCTACAATTGTTTTTTATAGCATCGATAATCATTATATATCAATAATCATACCATAATCTTAGATGTCCTTAAACTAGAACGTGGGTATACCAGTACTAATTGTTGAAAGATCATTTAAATCGGCTGCCACTAATTTAGACGTGTTGGACGTGTGAAGTGACTATGTGCAGGTACTTAGGGAGTGAGCGACAGCTGGTGGATATTCTGACAATTCATGTTATAACTAGAGAATGGTCAAAAGAAACCTTTTAAAAGGGTGTTAACAGCACCAACAAATAAGATAAATAAACTAAAACATAAAGAATTCGAATAATTTGCATTGCAAAAAAAAATAGGCTGCTCCCTCTGAAACCGGCAGGATGGTTTTACGAGGATGAGGAATCCACAAATACACGACAAGCTCTTTATTCATGACACTGATGTTGCGCCAGAATCGTGATGATACCTATTACACTGAGCAAAATTTGGACTGTCAACATTTTATTTTTATTTTTTTATACTACTTGGATGACGGAACAAGCAAGAGGCCCACCTGATGTTAAGCGGTAACCTCTGCCTATGAACAGTGCATTACCTCATAGGTCACGTCCACCTAGGACGCATCCTATGTGGGATTGCACTGCGCCCGCTACCCTGAGACATAGATGAAAAGTCTCATGTGCCTGTAATTTCACCGGCACCCTTACCCTTCAAACCGGAACACAGCAATGCGAGCACTACTGCTTTTCGGCAGAAATAAGTATGAAAAGAAATCACGATTATTACGCGATGAAGATTGACTTTTGAAGAAATTATGTGTTCAAGCATGATTTTGTCTTTGTTTAAATTCATCTAAGTCCGTTTTTTTTAAATAATGAATAATAATGCTGGACAGTTCACACAACATTATCTAGCCCCAAGCTAAGCAGAGCTTGTGTTATGGGTACTAGATAACTGATATACTTAATACAATATATTACATAGATAGATATTTTTTATTGTACATAGAAAATACCCAGAACACCCAGAACAAATATCTGCGATCGCACAAATATTTGTTCAGAGGCAGGAATCGAACCCGCAACCTTAAATGCTTGCCAAAAGCGAAGTTTATTAAATAGTCGCTTCGTTTTGCAATGAAACAGAGGTTGAACTATCGAATGCGTCACCGTAATGCTGTACACATTTGCCAACAAGCTCATCGTCGAGTCGATATATCTGTTTGTCTTTAGTCATTACATTCTGTAGCAGGCTTTTACATTTTAATAGCAATTAGATCCGTGTGTTGCTCGTTGATTTTATTGGGATTCTCTTGGAAAAATAAAGTGTGTTACGTACGACGCGTGCCTGGTGTTTGCTACAGTCCATTTCAGCACAAGATTTGCAAAATATGTTGCGTAGACGGAAAACATACAGGACTTCACTTTTTGTTAACGCTCGATTTTATGAAATATGCGCCTTATATGACAATCAATATTTAAAAAGTAAACCCCAAAAACATTACAAAAACTTCTCAAATAATCATCTAGAGTGGGACTGCATAGTCCACTATCGAAGAAAGCTGGAAAACTGAAGAAGGCTGGAAAGATACTAAAATCTTAGAAATGCAGTATTAAATGGTTTGCGATCAAAATACAATAGCAATATATAGTTACTGCCATTGTGGTTTGAATACAGAAATACAGGATAGCGACACAGATTGTGGTTTGAATACAGAAATACAGGATAGCGACACAGATTGTGGTTTGAATACAGAAATACAGGATAGCGACACAGATTGTGGTTTGAATACAGAAATACAGGATAGCGACTCAGATTGTGGTTTGAATACAGAAATACAGGATAGCGACACAGATTGTGGTTTGAATACAGAAATACAGGATAGCGACACAGATTGTGGTTTGAATACAGAAATACAGGATAGCGACACAGATTGTGGTTTGAATACAGAAATACAGGATAGCGACACAGATTGTGGTTTGAATACAGAAATACAGGATAGCGACACAGATTGTGGTTTGAATACAGAAATACAGGATAGCGACACAGATTGTGGTTTGAATACAGAAATACAGGATAGCGACACAGATTGTGGTTTGAATACAGAAATACAGGATAGCGACACAGATTGTGGTTTGAATACAGAAATACAGGATAGCGACATAGATTGTGGTTTGAATACAGAAATACAGGATAGCGACACAGATTGTGGTTTGAATACAGAAATACAGGATAGCGACACAGATTGTGGTTTGAATACAGAAATACAGGATAGCGACACAGATTGTGGTTTGAATACAGAAATACAGGATAGCGACACAGATTGTGGTTTGAATACAGAAATACAGGATAGCGACACAGATTGTGGTTTGAATACAGAAATACAGGATAGCGACACAGATTGTGGTTTGAATACAGAAATACAGGATAGCGACACAGATTGTGGTTTGAATACAGAAATACAGGATAGCGACACAGATTGTGGTTTTAATACAGAAATACAGGATAGCGACACAGATTGTGGTTTTAATACAGAAATACAGGATAGCGACACAGATTGTGGTTTGAATACAGAAATACAGGATAGCGACACAGATTGTGGTTTGAATACAGAAATACAGGATAGCGACACAGATTGTGGTTTGAATACAGAAATACAGGATAGCGACACAGATTGTGGTTTGAATACAGAAATACAGGATAGTGACACAGATTGTGGTTTGAATACAGAAATACAGGATAGCGACACAGATTGTGGTTTGAATACAAAAATACAGGATAGCGACACAGATTGTGGTTTGAATACAGAAATACAGGATAGCGACACAGATTTTGCTAAAAGTACGTTTAAGGGAAACCTTTTTGACTCTTGACATCCTCTTAAATAGGGACTATGTAGCTTTGTTATAACTTACCCACTGTATTTACGTTATACGTTTTTTTGCCAATAAACTTATACGTACATACGTAAACTTATACGTACATACGTAAACTTATATGTACATACGTAAACTTATACGTACATACGTAAACATATACGTACTTATATAACTTATACGTACATACTTAAACGTATACGTACTTACGTAAACTTATACGTACATACCTAAATCATAGGAAAATAAAAACCGTTTGTTGGAAACTTGTAAAATAAACAAACAATAATGCTCATAAAACCACATATATTTTAAATTTTAATTAACTGTTCTCCAACTGTCGTGTTTCACCACATCAGGGTATTTAACGGTGGCTACATCAGCAGTGACCGTAGACCCTGAGATGCTGGCACTCTTGCACTTCCGTGAGCACTTGATGAAGGGCCTGATGAACTGCTCCCACGTGTTGCCGAACATCTTCAGCAGGCTGATCACTGACAGACCTAGGAGGAAGCCCTGGAAAACAATTAAAATACGAAACACAAGGCATTCATAAACAAGAACTGAAATACCATCTCGGCACTGACTTTCTTTAGTATTTGGTAAGAGTAGAATTATTTTCGAAAAAACCGACTTCGCTTCACCAAATGGAACTTTCTTGATGCAGATGCTTAACTTGTTGCTGAAAATACCGAAATCACTATATGTGTACCTATAATATTTGAGGAGTTCCCTCAATTCCTCATGGATCCCGTCATCAGACCAGATTTTGATGAACATGGGACCAATCTGGAAGCAAATCGAGTAAACTATAAAAAAAAACAGTTCATAAAGGACGGAGATATGTAGTAACAAACATTTTAAAAAACACATGATTTGAGAAACTCCTCCTTTTTTTGAAGTCGTTTGAGTTTAAAAAGTCTCCTCTTTGGTGGATACTGGCTTGGAAACGCCCAGAAATTGTGCGGCCGGGATTGGTATGTGGATGGCCGGTAAGGCTAGTTAGATGGCAATCATTATGCAACAGCACAACTGAAGTTTTTTTTACATGTTAAAATGGATTTAGCCTTTTTTGTCTTAAACATTTGACAAACTTGTTTACCATGGTCATCAAAACAATCCCTTTCATTTTGGTCAGTGAATTATTAAAAAAAACTACGCGCTGGCAAAGATCTGGCAATTAAGCCAGTGGTTGGTAAGTGATTGGTACGAACTAAGGGGTAGGTATGTGTTATTGTAAAATAACTAACTAACTTATTGACATTAAGTGTTAGTTTTATGTATAAAATATGTATGTTAGCTAAGGTACCTATATATTTATATGGGCTTATGTTTAGGTATAATTTTACTAAAGGTCCAGTATGGACCATTCTACTTATATATTTTTTGCTTGTATTTCCTTTGGTTTTGTATTATCCTGTCCATCAAAAGGTTGTTTGGAAGAGATCGCTTTTAGCGATAAGACCGCCTATTGTACCTTCCTGTTATTGTTTTTGTTATTTTTTTATTTGGTGTGCAATAAAGTGTTTATCTATCCATCTATCTATCTTACCGTAACACAGATATTTAACTAGCACGGAAGGCAAAGTTCTCTTATTTTCATATACTTACGAACATCTTTAATTATGTTTTGTTGTACCTATTCTAAGTGAAATAAACTTATCTTTATCTTTATCTTTAACTCCCAATTCCACATTCGAAATCTATAGGTGGTCCATTGTGCTTGATACAGCAATTTTAGACGAAAACTTCAGAAAGCTCCGAAATTAGAGTTCGTGGAACCGAAATAGACACGGTGACCTGGCCATGATGTTTTGAAAAATATAATAAACTTATTATTATTCCTGAAGAACAAGAAAATCAACAACTCCAAAAAACAAAACGTAACCAAAACTCTAACAAAAAGAACCTATCCGAATCTCCAGAAAATACCAGTGGATACTCAGGAAAAAATAATACTCAGAAGAACCCTTCGAAAAAACAGATTTCAAATATCCAGCAATACATGGTAAAACAACCAGATCAGAACAAGGATTTACTTTCAACCTCCCCGCATATAGACAAAACATCGACTGTACTTTCGCAACCGCGCTTGAATATAAAGAATTGACATAAGGCGACCTCTCCAAACAAGCCCCCAATACGGCCGGTCACCGCGGGGACTAACGACCACAACCCTCCACTCAACCCACTTTACATATGTACATACAACGCACGATCCCTACTGTCTGACGAAAGGCTTCTAGAGTTCAAAGACGCTATCTGCTATCTCTATGATGTTATTGGACTCGCCGAGATACGCAGAACACGCTGAGAACAACCGAAGACAAGGAAAACTGGAGGAGGCCTATACTCGTAAAGAGGTCCTTAATAATTAGAGTGAAAAAAAAAACTATTAAAAAAAATGTTAAAACAAAACTTATCTACATCAAAAAACTAATGTTAACAGAATCTAATATTAAGACGTACAATATTGTTTATTATTAAGGAAATAAATGGCTTTATTATTATTATGTTTAGGTATAATTTTACTAAAGGTATGGACCATTCTACTTGTATATTGGATGAGAAGCGTTACCTTACCGTAACACAGTATTTTAACTATCACGGAAGGCAAAGTTCTCTTATTTTCATATACTTACGAACATCTTTAATTATGTTTTGTTGTACCTATTCTTAGTGAAATAAACTTATAAATAAATAAAATAAATAAATAATGCTGGACAGTTCACACAACATTATCTAGCCCCAAGCTAAGCAGAGCTTGTGTTATGGGTACTAGATAACTTATATACTTAATACCATCGACGTAAATAAAATGAATGGACGGGCCTTAGGGAACGATAGTTTTGAAGCTTCTAAACAGACCTAGCTAGTATACTTCGCTTCAGTCAGTCTTTGTCACGGCAACGAGTGACAGCTATGCTGAAAAATACCAAAATTAGATACCTTGGTGATACAATGCCTTCCTGTGCTTTTCTGCAAGTGCAAACAACACAAGAAATACAAATAAAGCTTCAGGCATCGCATTTCATTCGTAAGTAAAGGTTTTGTAATATAATTTTCATCAATTGATAAAAAACTTATAAATCGTCGTGTAGTAGGAAAACTACATAAGTAACAAATTTTGCGAAATCGACTTTATTGCATGGTTATGATGGCCCATACATGTCGATGGACACGTCTTGCTCTAGAGGACGAGTGACAAGGAGGACGCCCCAGGACATTATCTCAATGTTCCCCACTCTGAATGAAAGTTAACAGACACAAGTTTATACTCGTAGATAGTTTTAATTTTAGTCGACATACCGTTTTTCTTTTTGATACTTAGAATTATTGTGTTCCACAATTTTTTTTCATTTTGTTGATTTTATAAGCATTAGTCGTATGATAAGTTTGTTATGTCACTTACTTTGAATTTATAAGTCTGCTAAAATAATGTAGGTGTTTCAGTAGTTTTCTAATATTCAGTCTTGATAAAAAGAAATGATTATAAGTTGGTTTTATTTTAAAATGTATTTTAATATTATATAAATCTATACCCATGGATAGGATTGTCATATTCAAATAAGTAAATAATAGATCATTTCAATTATTCAAAACTTTGGCGAGGGAAAAATACATAGTCGTTTTTTTATTTTTTTCTCTTAATCAAAAGAACTAAAATGTATTATCATTAAATTCGAAAATAGATACAGTACCAATCTATAACATATCAAAACACGGACTGAAAAATTAGTTACGATAAAAAAGTTATTGCCATTTTTGACGCAATAAAACAGTAAATCGCGTTTTTCTCGCGATGTTGGTTTTGTTGTTGTTATTACTTATTTAGTTTTCCAACTACAGCGACGAAATATTTGACAAGACTTCACGCATGACGGATGGTCCGGTACAGACTGCAAAAAAATCTGATGCCTAAGGGGTATCGTATTGATTTAGAATTGTAATTTGCATTATTTACGTCAAAACATTGCTAAGCACGTCGCTTTAGGTAATTGCATATAATATGTAATGGCATGTTAATTAACCTTACAGCTTTCCAAAAAAAAACTAAGGTAAACAAAAATGGATAGAAGTCATAAGACGAGCAAGAACAGACGACTTTTGGAAATGGAATACATTTTCCCGTATTTGCTCTGATCATTTTCTACACAATGAATTCTATACGCCAAAAAACGGTTAGTAGTAGTAGAGCTTTTTTGTGAAAGAGTTTGTCTGGGGAAGTACTACCACCATACCTGTTTCTGCCGCAAAGCAGTAGTGCTCGCATTGCTGTGTTCCGGTTTGAAGGGTAAGGGTGCCGATGAAATTACGGCCACATGGGACTTTTCATCTTTATGTTTCAGGGTGGCGGGCGCAGTGGAATGCCACATAGGGCGCGTCCTAGGTGGACGTGACCTGAGGTAATGCACTGTTCATAGGCAGAGGGTACCACTTAACATCAGGTGGGCCATCTTCTTGATCTGTCATTCCAAGTAGTATAAAAAAACTCATTGTGCAAAATTCTTAAAACTGCACTCTGCAGTTTCTTAAATACTGGAATTTTTATACATTTATGTTTCCGTACGATTTTTATGATATTTTCTTAGTTTATTGAGTGATGAAAAATATATTTTTCACAATTTGATTGAGCTGAAGACCTAAGGTGGACTTGCTTTTCTATTGATTTATATTGTGTATGTTTGAGAGCTGAAAAATAGATACGTAACTACATAAAACAGAAGGGAACCATGTATTTTTGTAAAAGTTTCATTCAATAATTGAATTTTTTTCGGCGATTTTTTGTACTATAAACCTACTGAAATAACCTTAGAAAACACATTGCATCTGTTAAAGTATTAAAAAAATACAGTTTTTAAGAAGTTCAATAATTTAATTTCACCTAGTTTATTTAAAAGACCGCCAGGAGTGGCGCTATAGAGAAGAGGCCTTTACTCAGCAGTGGCTGGATAGATAGATAGATAGATAGATAGATAGTTTATTTGTTGACCGTACCCTAAATCCGAATTGTCTTATTTTTCACGGACGTTTTGTATGGGTAAGGCCAGTCCATTTATTTTAATTTGGTCGAAGCTTAATACAATATAATTACATAGATAGATATTTTTATTATACATAGAAAAATACCCAGAACACCCTGAACAAATATCTGCAGATCGCACAAATATTTGTTCCGAGGCGGGAATCGAACCCGCAACCTCCTGCGTCGCAGGCCAACCTTCGCCCGCCGCGCCACAGAGGTCGTCTTACTTATCTTTATCTTTATCTTTAACTCCCAATTCCACATTCGAAATCTATAGGTGGTCCATTGTACTTGATACAGCAATTTTAGACGAAAACTTCAGAAAGCTCCGAAATTAGAGTTCGTGGAACCGAAATAGACACGGTGACCTGGCCATGATGTCGTCCAATCAAAAATAGTCGGCTCTAACGAGTCAATGTATCCTAAGGATGTGAAGTTTTTACAAAAATAGTTTTTTATCCATAAGGCAACACGCAGCTGAGCCCCGTCACGCTTGGCAGTGAGCCAACTGGCGTCATCAATGGCCCAACTATGCTCTTCGTCAATTTTCGGAACTACTTACTGAAGCATATTTTTTATACTGTAACCAGAATCGGAGATTGGGAATCACTAAAGGATACTGTTGAAACAATAGCTCGAGGTGAGAGCCAAAATAATAAAAAATAAAATATACAAAGTAATACAAACGTTCATTTTAAAATACACACGAATTGGGTACCTCCTCCTATTTTTTAAGTCTGTTAAAAAACAAGTTTTATTTCGTAAATACACTGATTTAAATACTTAAAAAGTTCAGGGTATTATCTAATGGTTACACGAAACACGATTCGTACTATTTCGTTTGATCGAAATTTTGCGGGTCATTACAGATTTTATTTGAACAATATATTTAATAATGCGATATTAAAAAATACCCAAATTATTGTCATTGTCATTACTAGATAATCATGGAGCCACATTTTAATTTATGTTACTTGAAAGGGATACAAATTCAAAATGACTAACAATCTGTAATCAGGCGCTGTGCCTCTGCCGCAACCGCCACACTGAAGTTCGAACTGAATTGGTCTTTAAATCTACGTTTTTAAGATTGAATATTCTTTCAAAACGCATTGACCTGCTAATTTTTGGTTTACCTTTCGCCCTAAGGAGAACAATTTTCTTGGGTTTGTGAAACGGTAGCTTTGTTTATTAATCACCGACTCCGCTATATATATATATATATATCTGCCGTCCGATTATTAAAAGGCCGCTAAGTGACAAACTCAAAATTTTGGCTACGAGCAAAAACGTGGGAATTGTTGTTTCTAGACTTTTAGAAGACTTTTTTTATTGATTAAAACTTTTTTATTGATTGATTTTTTCAAAGCTTTTTTTGCATAAACAATATTAGAGCACAAGGTTAACAAGTGATTTTTTATTTAACTTTTTGTGTTTTAGTTAAGGTTTTCTATTTCAAAATGTGACCATCTGCAAAACTTAAAAACAGCCAGCTGAAGTACAGCCGTCTTGTTGTGTTGTATTTTATTGAAACTGTATGACGGTTTGAAGGACTAGTCACAGTTACTTACAGTTTTGTACCAAAAAAACAGTTAAGTCACATAGCCTTCATTTTGAATTGCATATTACTTAAAATTTAACTAACATTATTTTTGAAACAACGTTTAAGGCCTTTAACTGTTTACTTACCGATTTGAAACCCTAAAATTAATCATTTTTGGAGACTTAAACACAGTCTTAGGATAAACAAATTATATTAACTGTTTTTAAGTGTGTCAAATACTGTCTAAATTTTCATGATATGTTGTAAATTGAACAGCTAAGTGTAACTTTTGCCTATATTATACAATCTATTGAAATGGTGGTTAAATAAAACAAATTGTAGTATTTAACAGTACGTAACATTTTTGCTGCATTTTTTTGTACAAAATAAAATCACTCATGGACTTCGATATTAAAAACTAAGCTGTGCATATTTTAGTAAAAACAAAACGTACACAATACTATTCAGGAACGTAGGATATTACCGCAATTTGTTTGATATAATCTTTAAAAAAAAACGCCTAGCGAGAAGGTAATATTAAAAAAAGTCAGCAAAAATATGTCATTTTAATGTCAAAATAGAGTACTAATAAAATTACTAAAATGGGCTGCATTATTACCTAAATTAAAACACTTATTTAACAAGATAGACCTGCAAAATCAGCCCCAAAATTACGACAATATCAGTTAAAAAAGTAGTGTCTTCCTATCATTGTCTGTAACCTTAATTAACTGTAATTACCATGGTTTATGAGTTTTTGTTTGTTCCCGATTATTCGGCACAGTTGCAAGCTGTATGATCACGGGAGAACTAACTAAAGTCTTTGCGAGTAGCAGATATTGGCAGATATATCGATCTACCCTCTTTCTCACTCTTTTATTAGGAACGATACCACTGCCATCGGTTTCATTGTCACATTTAACTCCACCTCGACACACAACACTAACGGTATCCGGACGCGTAGCTGGTACCAGACTATTTAATTCTTACATATTCTCACACATTTTCTCATATTCTCATTCTTATTCCAGACAATTGAAAACCATCTTCTCTAGTGAAATTTCTGAACTTGGTAATCTCAATTGCCTGTTGTACCATTCTTGGTTTGTAATGTTGAGATTACCTGCGGATTGTGTAGCTCGATCCAATGATTTGAGCCAGATTCCAAAAGGTGTTCTGCTATGGCTTACTTATATGTATCGATTTTCTTGACCGCTCGTATGTGCTCCTTGTCCACAATAGCGAAACAACAGCCAGTTTTTGTTTTTAGCACTGCAGGCAGTTTACCATCCAAATAATGTAGTTAACATCACAGTACTTGATAATAATGAAATGATACTAGCAACTCATAATATCTTCTTGCGCAGACTACTAGGATGCTACGCATTCTTCTTGTTTCCGTCCACTGGCTCCATCATGCCATACACAAGACATGCTAGGGGTTCAGGCAACGTCATAGAATATTCTGCTGCATTTACTGCGTCAAACAAGTTTTTGGGCATTGCATTTTTAGGGATTTTGGCTTTACTGCATAAGGGCTTTACATACCTCAGTAGAGGATTGCTAAAACACAAAAAAAAAACATTTATTCAATAGGATTTAAAAAAAAAACTGTTTGACACGTCATTTTTTATAAAATAATTATAGATTGCAATCTTATTATTAGATATAAATTTTTTTTGGCTGAGTTGGAGCAAGTTCAGTCCCAAGCTTTATTATCATCTAAATAATCTGAGATTTTATGGTACGCTTTTTTAGAAAGTTTATTTTTAATTAAGTTTTTAAATTTGTTTATCGACAACTTTAGCACGTCACTTGGGATCTTGTTATAGAAGCGTACAAATTGTCCTTTAAACGATTTACTAACTTTATGAAGCCTGATAGTGGGAACAGCGAGTTTATCTTTGTTCCTAGTATTTACATTATCATTGTCGCTTTTTTTACTAAACAAGTTTATATTTTTGCGAACATAAAAAAAAAATAAGGTTTTCATAAATATATTGATATGGAAATGTCAAGATGTTTATTTCTTTAATTTTTTCTCGAAGTGAATCTCTGGGGCCCATGTTATAATTTGCACGAACAGCCCTCTTCTGCAACACAAATATGGTTGACGAAGCGGGTGTTGGCTGGTTTTCTTTATTCTTGCACACGTTTGATTGAGATCCATCTTTGAATTTCTCTAACATTGCTCTGATTTACGAATTTTGATAAAGTTAAATCATAAAAATTATCATGGCTATGAATACTACAACAAAAGCTAGTTCAAGTAGGTAGTTGGTTAGTTTTTATTATTTCACATAAGTAATAACTCAATTCAATGAAAATATAATATGAGCCCTTACCTCGCTTTCTATTCCATTTTTGGTGGGAATCCACGCCTAAGCGGTGCCAAATTTGCCTCCACATCGTTCTAGACCTGTTAATAAATCATGGACTCGACTAAGCGCGGGCGCCATATAAATGCACGGTATATAGACTCGTTTTAGAGCTGGAATGTCGTTTAGCGGTTTTTAAATGTTATCATTGCTAGCGTATATTCGAGTTTTTCATGACTAAAAAACCGTCACCGTCTTTTAGAATAGTGTTTCTTTCAGATTCACGTTAGCTGCCCAATGACTAGCCGACTACGTATGTTTAGCGGCCTTTAAGTGTAGCTCGAGTATGAAAACTGTCTTTTAGATGTCGTAGATACTAGTCAGGCTTGCATGTTATAAATTACTAAAACACTCGTATAGTCAGGTAACGGTCATATAGAATCATAAGTGCATGTAACCGTTTTCTACGCTTGTCAATCAGATGAAATACAAATCTTAAATACACTGTTAGACTTCTTTAGCCGTATTTTAGTGATGGAATGTGAGTTAACCGTATTTAAGAATTGAAAAACTCCAAAAACTATGTAGATAGCGGTTTACGTGGTCTTCAAATCTCAGTACCTATAAATGATAGAAAAATATGACCCAGACTGGTCGATAGAGAAAAATTTGCGCTTTCACGCAGTACATAAAAGTCAAATTTGAACAATTGTCACTTAACGGCCTTTTAGTGATCGGACGGCAGATATATCGTCGTGACGGTACCGCACTAAACTGGAACAAATACCTATCTGCCTATCATTATATAACATAACACCCAACAGACACATACATTGTCTCACACGAGGATCCTCTGTGCCGTAGAGTCTATTCCCGATGTCCACGTTATTTTGTCCACGTTAACATGGACAGCAGAAAGTCACAAAACCCGTTTCCGTTCGTAGGTATCAGGTCAGGAATTACGAGTACCATGCTAACCACAACGCCCAGACCCAGAACAAATATTTGCCGATCATACAAACATTTATCGCGCAGCGGGAATCGAACATGCAGCCTCTCGCATCTCACCCGGCCACTCGCCCGCTGCACCACAGGGATCGTCATTCGAACATTTGTTTCTATGAGGCTTTTCTATCCAGCCCTTGACCTCTCGATTCTCAGCTAATTACTCGCTCTCCAGACGCCGTATCATTTAATTTTAAGACCACGTGACGATGCCGCTGTCAGGAAACCAATAGCCAGTATATATTAATCGTATGTCAATGACTGACCTTTATGAGAGGCAGAGATGGTAAAAATACGTACAATACTTCCTCCGAGATCGGAGATGAAAAGGTTCCAGTCATAGTTGAATCGCTCCTCGTACACAGAAACCATCATGCTGTTGAAGTAGATGTAGAGCTGTGAACACCACAGAAAACTGGTCATTAAGTAACCTGTCTACCTGCTGGACTCTTAAGCCTACAACGATTTATAGGTAAGATCGACTTATAGGTATATCCCGAAGTAATCAAAGCACTTGCCTAAAATAAGATTCGGATGATGAAAAACACACAGGCTCAGAGGGCTAAAGGAAACTGCCTTATAATTATTGTTTACCAGAGAGAAACCTATCGTAACCTCTGCACTATATTTTGATGATGAGAAGGTGCAGAGAGAGTAGAGAGCTAGCCCATCACTTCATCGATTCCTTTCTTGTGTTCAAAAGTAGTTATAATACCTGAGTCTGCAAAGCCGCGTCTCCTGAGCTCATACACCATTTCTTCTCATTAGAATCCCACACGTACAGGGTCTTCCTATCCGTCACGAAGGAATTATACAAATAGGACATGCAGAATCGAGGACAGGAACCACAGCTGTGAGACTGGTAGGTGCTAGAAAAATATCGAAACATGTTATTTCTAATTTGAAAGTAGGTAAATAGAATCGGGGATATTGATACTCACTTCATGTAAGCAGTAATAAGATCCCTCATGGTTGTGTAGTTGGAGCACCTTGGAAGGTCACTGGTCATCCAGGGTCCGGAACAACCAGCCTGTTCACCGACAAGGTCCCAGACACACTGTGCTGTACACTGGAATAAAAGTTATGGTGTCTTTATGAAGCATGTTTCTGTCCTCTAAATGAACTTAGTAGTAGTAGTATAGCTTTTTTTTTGAAAGAGTTCATCCGGGGAATTACTATCTCCATTTCGGCTGCAGAGCAGTAGTGCTTACATTGCTGTGTTGCGGTTTGAAGGTTACGGGTGCCTGTGAAATTACAGGCACACGAGACTTTTCATCTTTGTGTCTCAGGGTGGCGGGTTCACTGCAGTGCAAGGCCACATAGGGTGCATCCTAGGTGGACGTGACCTATGAGGTAATGCAATGTTAAAGGCAGAGGTTACCGCCTAACATCAGGTGAGCCATCTAATTGTTCCATCATTCAAGTAGCTAAAAAAAACTATCTGATCAAACCCCAGTGGCGGGTGTATGAGTTACTGGACAGTTACAGCTCTAGAAACAGAGGAACCGAATTTTTGTGTTGAATTAAAAGGTATTTTGGAGATGTTAATAACTACAAGTATAATCCTACACCAATCCAGTATTGGAGTAAGATTTATGATTTCAATACCAAGTAACTAATTGTATATCTCACAAGATTTGCGCTGTAATCCTTCTCAAACGTGCAAGGATCGTGTTCTCCGCTGATCTTCGAATACTTGTCCACTGTTAGCTTCACGTCGACCGTCTCCCCGACGCTGACGTAGAGATACTGCACCAGTCCGCCGTTGTACACTTCAACTTCTAATGGATGATATTTAGAACTTACTATTTTTAATCTGAAGGGTGCGGAAGCACTGATGTTGATTCTTGCAACAATTAATCTTTATTTAAAACGAAACATGAATTGATGATGTATAATTTAGTATTTAAACAACAGATTTAAACTATCGTGGTTGGGGATCTTTTTTAAATTAATATACGGCTAAGTACCACTTGATTCGCTGGTCTACCATCAAAGGCGGTCGCGGGTGGTGCTCATTGGCAATGCCCCTGGTGTTGCAGATGCCAATAGGCGACGGGTAACCGCTTACCATCAGGCGGGCCGTATGCAAGTTGGTCGAGCGACTACATAAAAAAAAGACATTGGTACTTAGCCGCTTCGACCATTTACGTCGATGCTTAGCCGTATATTCATTTTAAAAGGATGGATAATTTGATTTGGTGTCACAAACCCGAAGACGCAAAGGACGGCCATCCACTATATCAATGCCATTGTAACGCCATTGTGCTACCAGGCGTTTAACAGGGCCACCATACTATAAGCTGATCTCTGACCCAACGCAGGGTGACCAAGATATAACCGGTGACACGACGTGATAGCATTATAACGGTCGCATGCAGGAAGCCCTTAGATGTTGGCAGCTAACACCGTTCGTTGTGGCATTCTTTGGGGGAGGTCTATCGGACAGAGGACGTCTTACAACCGATGATGATGGTTTGATGCCATTTCACCTGGGGCCGCCAGACGGATGATGAACCACACCAACCTGTGAATGGCTCCTTAGTATAATGCACATAAACATGATATCCTGGAGAGTGGATCCCGCTCGCAGTGTCCAAGTCTTCAGAGCTATGCTTGAGGGTCACAGAGTACCCAGTGGCCTTGCTGGCGCGGGTGCCCTTCGTCTTCGGTGTCAGGGTGTAGCAGCGGCCGTAGAGAAAGCCGACTGTCGGACTCAGCTTTACGTCTGTGTTAAAGGTGTTTTGAATAAAATGAGATTAAATTGTCAGCAATAAGAGAAAAGGAACATAGACAAAGGGCAATACTCCCTTGCTACATCGAAAAAAGGTTCGGGCCCTTATCTACCAAGTGCAAGGGGGACTGAAGTTGAAAGGCAAAGAACTGATTTTCCTATTACACATATTCCGTAAACAGAGTGCAGTCGGGAAAACGTTTATTTCTCAGCAGTGAGAACAAGGAGAGAGATAGAGGGTAGAATTAGCTATGATTATATACTTGAAAGACTTGCAATGATTACACGGACAGTTTTACTTACTGTCCGTAGATCCATCTAACCCATATTGAACGAAGAACTCCTGATCGCTGTAAGTGATGTCCTCCCAGAGGTCATCGAGGCTATTGGAATAGTTGTAGTTGAACCACACCGAGGTGTAGCGAGGGTGAGAATAGAGGTTGTACTCCTGAAATGATTAAATACTATTAAAACTATCATCCTTATCTTCGCTATTGTGTCACTATTTTGATCACCCTGCGTAAAGAAGCCCATCTTTCCCATAACCTATCTACAAACGGTGATCTCAACTAATGAGACTTCCAAGCCATAACTTTGCTAAGGTAACCAGAAAAGAACCGGTTACACGAAAAAATTAGTATTTTATTCACATGTCACATCGTTTTAAGGGTTAGGATAGGTACTAGGTTTAGAAGTAGTACTCAGAGCTTTGATGTGAAAGAGTTGGTCTGGGGAAGTTCTGCCACCATACCTATTTCTGCCGCAAAGCAGTAGTGCTCACATTGCTGTGTTCCGGTTTGAAGGGTGCCGGTGAAATTACAGGCACATGATACTTTCATCTATATGTTCAGGGTGGCGGGCGCAGTGCAATTTTCCATAGGGCGCGTCGTAGGTGGACGTGACCTATGAGTAATGCATTGTTATATGCAGAGGTTACCGCTTAACATCAGGAGGGCCATCAGCTTGTTCTGTCATTCAAATAAAATAAAATAAAAAATACATACTGATTGCCTCAATATTGCCTTCAGCGTTTGAATAAATATTTTCCATTATAGGTATGGGTACCTACCAGCATTTTCTGAAACTTGTATGCAGGCTCTCGGCAGAAGGTCACGCTAGGGTATGAGATGGTCTTGTTGAAGTCGAAGTGGGTGTACGTCGTGACAGGTATATCGATCAGTTTCGTGATGCAAGATGATATCTGGAAAGACAGCACCTGTTTGTGTTTCAACCCATTTTCCTTACCTAGATCACCTGACCTGTCAACCTATGCAGCGCGACGGGCGAGTAGCCGGTTGAGATGCGAGATGTTGCGGATTCAATTCCCGTTGCGGGAAAAGCTGTTTAGCTGCGCCCTGCGGTGTTACTAAGTCTCGAAACCGTGGGAACATCGGGATAAAAATACTTGTTTTTTCAGTGACGGAAGTTGTGGAAAGGAACTCAAGTGAAGCCAATTACTTGAAAGTACGCGTAAGAGCAGATATACGAGTAGATTACTGAGTGAGTTGTTATTTTGTAGAGGTCCTATCTCCTATGACATCAATTTAAGACACCCTGATATTTAATAGTATTCACCTACACAACTTACTTGTTGTATTACTACGCCAAAACAGACAATTATGATCAATGTCTGAACCAACTTTGGACCTTTGAAGCTGCTGAGGAACCTTTTTTTGACGAACACGATCTTCTTTGGCTCTTCATCCTGCTGTAATCAGATATTTAATTAAAGAATAAAAAATCAGAGGAGGCACAGCAATGTAATTGTAGCTCGTAGACCCATCGTAGAACCTTAATATTCACTCCAGTCTACTGTTAGACTACCTGGCGATAAATAGTGTCACCACTCGCCATCGGCAGAGGATTCATCCGCACACCATAGAGCCAGAGTGGTCCCGGACTTTGCGGTTTCAGAGAAACTTCCTCCTGCGAACGCTCAGGTTATGGAATGATCTCCCTGCTGCGGTTTTCCCAAGCGACTACAGTATGGGGTTCTTCAAAAGGGGTGTTTGGATTTTTTTAAAAGGTCGGCAATGCGCGTGTGGTGCCTCTGGTATTACAGGCGACCATACGCTACGGTAACCGCTTACCAACAGGTGGGCTGTAAGCTTGAACGCAAACTTGGTAGTATAAAAAAAACTTTAACCGGTAGGCGTGATAAAGTTAGATCAGGTACTTACTATAATTTCCACAGTCATTTTGGTAATCAACAGTATTTTACACCATAACTTTTTATTTCCATTTTGTAATCGCCCGTCTGTTTTGTCCGCCATCCATTCAGCTACTAGGGTACTTCCCATTCTATGAATTTATGTATTTACCCTCCTGCCATAAATTATTTAGAGATACCAGTAGTTATTGTAGATTATCTGATTTATTGGAGGCACGAACAGTTCAGGATGAATTTCGATCAACTAGTTATAGCCTTTCAAAAGGTAAAAACGCAAATTAATTCGGACATGTCAAAAGTTAGGTAATTTCATGTTTAAAGACATGCAAATTAATTCGGACATGTCAAAAGTTAGGTAATTTCATGTTTAAAGACATGCAAATTAATTCGGACATGTCAAAAGTTAGGTAATTTCATGTTTAAAGACATGCAAATTAATTCGGACATGTTAAAAGTTAGGTAATTTCATGTTTAAAGACATGCAAATTAATTCGGACATGTCAAAAGTTAGGTAATTTCATGTTTAAAGACATGCGAATATCAGAAAAAAATATTTAAAAAAAAAACTAAAGGCGACAGTGACCTCTTTACAATACCTTTACATAATAAGGGCCGCAAGTATGCAAGACAAATAATTTTTAAAAAAATTGGTAGTATACAAATATTTGTGCGGCTAATTTCATACTCGTGGTAAGATAAGTTTTTACAAAAAAGCACAAATTAGTTTTATTTTTCTTTGTTTCTTTGTGTGTGTGTGTCTTTTAGTGTGCAATATTGTTTGTTAACTCATGTTGTTGTCACAAATAAATGCTATTTCTTTCTTTCTTTTCTTTCTTTTATATTTTTGTAATCTTAATCTATATATATATAAAACACAGTCATGTTAGTTACACCACTTATAACTCAAGAACGGGTGAACCGATTTGGCTGAAAATTGGTGGGGAGGTAGCTTAGAACCAGGAGATTGACATAGGGGGGAAGGGTAGGAGGGGGGGGGGGGGGGGGGTTACCGGGGGCTACCCGTGCGAAGCCGGGGCGAGTCGCTAGTAGGTATTATATAATTCTTCCTTACCTACAGGTGTGTCATTGAACTCCGTTTAAACGGCTAGACCGAGTGACCCGTTAGGTGGCGCTGCGGTCGGGCACTGGGACCAAGTGAACGAAGTTGCGATTGGACCGCTTGTGTTCTTACAAATGTTATTTAACCAGTTATAGGTATAGTTTTGGCGTAATAAGTTAGTGACAGACAGCCGGACGGACTGACAACGAGAGTAATAGGGTCCCGTACATAGCCTCCTTGGGGTAAAACACATAATATGAGCTAAACGTGGAAATAATATACCTTTACATTGGTCCAGAGAAACACAGAAGATATTTTATCATAGGTAAAAAAACTCACGCCTATTTCCCGCAGGGATAGGCAGAGACCACAAAATTATTGTTAAGGGATATTCGAATTATTCTACTCATCAGCAGCCTTTGAATGTCCACTGCTGGACGATGCCTCTATAGAACGCAATGAGAGGCTCTGCCATAATCACCACGCTTGGCAGGTGGATTGGTGACTGCAGTGTTGGTGTTGAGTACTCAGCTGGATGCTGCTGCCCATCCCCTGGTGCAATAAGAAAAAAGGAACATAGCCAGCAAAGGGCCACGCTAATTGGTCCCTTACTACCTCGAAAAAAATTACGGACCCTTATCTACCAAGCGCAATAAGGGCTAAGGGACCCTTGTCGGTATTTCCGACATCCACGGGAGGAGATGGAGGCGTCTATTCTTACGCCGGCCTCACCTATCACACCACACACATTCTTACTTCTAGTAAATAAGTAGCAATACATAGATAAAGATATAGATAAAAGTAAATACCCATGTACTTTAGTCAAAATATTGATGAAAATGTTGTCAGACTCTATGTACTTACCTATTTCGTAATTTCGTTAGCAAATTGCCGGCACTTATCTCAAGTGGCGGTAAGATCAGATGTATTATTAGACCAATAAATATACCGAAACAACCGTACCTACTCTTAATTAACGACCCCTGTGGCGCGGCGGGCGAAGCTTGGCCTTTGACGCAGGAGGTTGCGGGTTCGATTCCCGCCTCGGAACAAATATTTGTGCGATCGCAGATATTTGTTCAGGGTGTTCTGGGTATTTTCTATGTATAATAAAAATATCTATCTAGATAATGTATTGCATTAAGTATATCAGTTATCTACCTTACCTAATATCCATAACACAAGCTCTGCTTAGCTTGGGGCTAGAACATTTTGTGTGAACTGTCCAGCATTATTTATTTATTTATGTTCTTAATTTATATATACATAGTTTCCAAATGACACTATCTTGAAGATTTGTCTATACAATATGTTTTGTTTGAAAAAGTCCAATTTAATGGGAAATTAATAAACCATATGCCTACAACATATTAGTCTCTAGAATGTGTCTACAAAACTTTATTTTCTTGGATAAATTAGTAATCAAATTAGGAGAAAACTATAGTATACAGCGAGCTAGCGATACAGTAAGTCATCTAGGACTTAGGTTCCCCTATGTAGCTCTGTCTGTGTCGCCCTGAGACATACCTAACTATTCAAATTATCAGTTATTTCACATTGTGTGTCAACGTCAGTAATTTCGGGTTGGTAGCCAGGCAAAAAGTAATACCGTGAAAAACCTAGACTACGTAATTCAGGTTTAAACCAGGACAAATTTAGTTTTTTGTAATAAGGCCGCCCGAGCATGAGCCCATTTATATTTTTCACCGAAATAGAAGCTCGCTGCTTTACTGACATCTCTTGAGTTTGCTTGAAACTTTTAGTTAGTAACGAACTTCACTAGATGGCGCAGCTTGTCCTTTGCGTCAAATTTAAATGAAATAACTTTTGCTTTTAGCATTTTAATGTAATAAGGTAGCTATTTACAAATTTAACCTAGGTGTTAATTACTATGTTAGCTTACACACAATATCACTTTTAAGGCACATACATACGATAAGTACAGTCATCAATAAAAGTTTAACTTTAATCACAATAAATAAAGCGGTAACATTGTAGGTAATGTTACGACAAAGCTCATTTTTTAAATACACTTTTTATGGCTTTTTGAAACTTACAATAAAAATGTCTGAAAAGCCAAAGCGACACGAATTTAGCACACAATATCCTCAATTTCAAAATTATTTAGTTCAAAACACCAAATGAAATAAACCAACTTAGCAAAAAGATGGTTGCAAAAGTCATCGGACCAGCGTTCACAGCGTTCCCAGTTGTCGCACCAGCTATCAGAATCGTCGATGTGTTAGTTTTCAAGAACTTGTCCAGAATATCTGTTCTAGGAGTTATATCACAGGCTGTATGGCTGATAGCATCCACCACCGGAGCGGAAAACACCCTAAAATTCACATCGTTAAGGTCCCATTTCCCGTACTTCCAAATCGGCATCCTGTTCGACAGAATCCAGAGATTTTCATCGTAATCTACTTTGATATCTGTAGGATAGATCATGGTGTTCTCGTTCATGTATATTCTTCCTTGGTTCTTCATTGTATAATCTTTGTTTGAGGTCTTCCAGCAGGCAACAGCATTTAAATTCACCAAGGAATAGAACAGAACACCAGTTTTTGGATCAATGAATGAGGCACTGGATTGCGCGTTCGGACCCCGGTCTCCAAGGTGTTTAAAGGCATCAAAATTATTATCAGCCACAGTCTTATTCCTCAAGTACTCAGTCGAAACTGCGAACTCATTGAAACTGGCCATTGGATGGAAGTATAGCGTAGAAAAGTTGTCTGCATTCGGAGCCGATAGTCCCAGCCCAAATATCGCATCCTCCCAGGTAAAGTTAATACCCTTTACATTAAAATCGCATGCTAACGGATCTTGGTGGAAATAATGGTGGCTGATCCTCCAAGAATCGTTTTTCTCCCAAGAATAAACAACCAAACCAGCTTTCCCCAAATCCGCTGAGTAAGCGTAAGTTTTCTCGCAGTCCGAGTCTTCGATTGCTATGTTGGCGAATCCTGAATCTTCTTTGACTTGATCGGCAGGGAAGATATATCTCCTGATCAGGTTGTCATTACTGAGGTTGTATATAATGAGTGAAGGTTGGTGTTTTTTTATGAGAGTCTCGTTTACGTCAGCGTTGTTGATCTTGCCGTTGTCGAGGACCCAGAGACGGCCGCAGCGGTCTGCGCGGACCCTGAAGGGAGAGATGATCTCTGGTGGAGAGTTTTCATCGAAGGTATGTGCTGCCCAGTTCGGGTAGGGGATCAACACTGGCGATGTGGTTGAATTATCTGAAATGGAAAAGCAATTTATGGTTAATTTATAAATTGTGTGGTTGGTTCTTAGTAATACCTATGTATACTAGGCTTATGCTGCTTTTTCCAAGTGTGGGGATCGTCAAACAGATGAGGAGTGTACCGGCACGGACCATCTTCACCAATTTTCAGCCTACCATCGGTAGGACCTTTTACGCGAGCGAAATTTGTTTCTAATTTGGCTATTATCTCGTCAAACGATCGAACGTAGAGCTTTCAGGCTTATAGGTGAGCTACATATGGCGGAGACTAAGATCCAGAGTCTCGAGCACCGCCGTAAGGTTGCAAGCCTCTCGATCTTCTATAGGTTACATTTCGGGGAATGCTCCCAGGAACTGCACGATCGGATCCCACCATCTCCTTTTCATCACTGTACGAGCAGGCGTACGGCTCAGTACCATCCTTACCTCATTGGTATACCTTCTATTCGCACAAAACGTTTTGGTTCTACCTTTATAATGCGAACTGCTAAGGAGTGGAATACACTACCGTCGTCTGTCTTTCCTGAAAACTATAATCTGGGTCTCTTCAAGTCTAGAGAGAATAGGTGCCTTCTAGACCTTTGTGCCTCATCTTCGGCCACATCGTCACTTACCAACAGGTGAGATCGTGGTCAAACAAAGGTCTATCAAAGTTAAAAAAAAAAAAAAAACGCCACGAATGTACACATAATCAGTAAAAGTAGTATCTAGACTCTTATAAATTAGTTATTTTATTTTTGTGATTTGATAACTAGGTATATAATTTTATAAGAAACTAACGCACCACGGGTCCAGATATTCACTGATCATGCGTTAAAAATGTCATCCAGTTTGATAAGATAATAGCCGAAATAGAAGCCCACTTCGTTCGCGTGCAAATGGTACACTCCTCGCATCTCTACGTATACCTACTAAAAAACGTGTTTTTTTTTTCTTATGTACCTACTACAGTTGTAATAGTTTTATTTATATGTTTGGACAGAAAAGGTTACAAACGAAGACGTTTTAAAGAGAGTAAACGAGAAAAAGTTCGAAGAAGAACTATTCAGAGAAGTTGGAAGGAATGGGAAACATTGCTGGTCATCCAATAGGACATGACAGCTTTATAAAAACCATGACAGAAAGGAAAATGATCAAGAAGAAGACAGCGAATCAGTTACATGAGCCAGATAAAAGAGAAGGTCGCTGTTTTGTCGTATAAGGATTAATAAGTTTTTGTGAAAAATATATTTTTCAATACAAGCTTTTATAAAATTAGTGGTCATAACCGTGTGCTAAAATGTGATCGGTGAATGTGCCGTGTGTGATCAAAATGAGCCTAAACACAGCCAGTCTACTATTATCCCTCGAGGAGTTCTGTTGTCCACCTTCCGTCTCCATCATCAGATCAACTCGCTGTCTCCATAATATTGCATTGTCATCGGAACTTGACAGGTATGCAAATTATCATCTCAATCGGTTGAGTATAACTGCTTTTAAAGATTGTTGCAAGATTCCACCCGGACATACATTGCAAGTTAAATAAAAGCTTGTTAAAGATAGAGTTAAATAGAGACATTTGCTTCATCGGTTCCACCAACAAGAGCTTCGTAAATCTTGGATGAAACAATAGTCATATTCATAGTTCATTTTGCAAATAATCTAAGTAAGTACTCAAGAGCAAGTTAATGTACGATATATTACGTGTACCTAGACTTTCACTTCGTTCCGTGATATTTCGACCGACTAATGTTTGCCAATAGGTTTCTCGAAATGCCAACAGTCTTTGGAGACCATGCTGTCATCATGAGGAAGTTTAGGTATGTGCCAGATCCAGATTCTTAGGTAGGCATGAGCTAGATCTAAACCGGTTTTGAAACATATTAGTACAGGCAAATTAGGTGATTTTTAGCAAAAGTGTGGAAGTAATTAGTTGTAGTCACAAAACCTTTTCTAATTGTTTTGTTTGGCTTGAAAATCACCTCTAATATAACTTTCAGCAAATTCACCCTCCCGGAACAGGGTGAAATAGGGTGAAAACCTTATAATACCCGTAACTTAATGGGGAAAATAGATGTAGTCGGTGCAATTTGGCATACACTTAAGACCGTTATGATCTACATTTGCACCAAGTATTTTTTGAATCCGACTTACGGAACATACGAAAAAAAAAAACATTTCTAAAAAAATCTTTTTTTGTGTATTGCGGCTCGGGGGAAATTGAAGTAGTCGGTGCAAATTGACAGAATTAGCAGAAAAATGGGCCAAATAAATTACCAGGTTTGCACCTGGGTACCTCACACGGATATGTTCCGTAATTCGCTGAGGTGTGCAAAACTAATATAGTGTTTATAATACTTATAGAAACCTTATGTAAGTTTGCACCGAGTACATAAATTTCCCCCGAGCCGCAAACTAAAAAAAACAAATTCACAGTGTTTCCCACTATGCACGTAGTTATAATTAAAATCCATAACGCACTAAGACTGTCTCTATAAGTAATTGAACTTGCACTTAACACTTTTTTGTTTATTCAAAAGTTACAATTTTTCAAAGTTTGTACCTAATATTTAAAAGCCTTCCGTATGCGCCAGAAACGGTGCAAACCTGGGATAAGCTTCTATTCGTGTCATCTATCGATTCCATAAGAATCCACGACTACTCAACTTAGGGCCACACTTTTTGCTAATTTGTCTGGAGAGTTTATGGCGTCTAATCAGCATTGTCAATAATCACAATCTTCAAACAGTTCCGATCAAAATTGAATATGTAGTCGATTTTTTAAGTTAAACTTACCTATATCATAACTTAGTTTGTTTGTTTGTTTGTAATGGATAAACTCAAAAAAAATAATAAACCGATTTAAAAAAATATTTCATTTATCTATCTATCTATCTACACTAATATTATAAAGAGGAAAGATTTGTACCTATTTTTGTATGTTTGTATGTTTGTAATGAATAGGCTCAAAAAGTAATGGGCCGATTTAAAAAATTATTTCACCATTGGAAAGCTACATTCACCCTGAGTGACATAGGCTACCAGGGGAGGGGATAGGAAAGGGGGGGGGGCTGTTTTTCATCCTGAAACTACCCATGCGAAGCCGGGACGAGTCGCTAGTAGTTAATAAATTAACAGCGAGTACGTAACATTGGTGTTTTGAGGTGTGGAAACTGATTTAGCTAATTTTGATGGTATTTGGTGTGTGGATAGCTGCTGGGAGTGGGGGTTGGGAGGGTTTGGGTGGAAGTGGGGAAAGTGGGGGGGAGTTATGACTGCTTTTCATCCCGACACTACTAGTATATACAAAGCCGAGGCGAGGTTATGTATTTGTCTTCATCTCTCCTGGTGATAAGCGCAGATGGATCATAATCATCCAGAAGATATGGAAGTGGGGAAAGTGGGGGGGAGTTATGACTGCTTTTCATCCCGACACTACTAGTATACACAAAGCCGAGGCGAGGTTATGTATTTGTCTTCATCTCTCCTGGTGATAAGCGCAGATGGATCATAATCATCCAGAAGATACCTATTTACTCTTATTAATTTCGATCACCAATAAATGACTCACAAACATGCAAACTTAAAATTCCAACTTTACTTAAATCTAGAGGTCCTTCAATTACAAGTAACCACAACATGTACGTTAAATTAAGACTCTGAATGTAAAACTACGCAGAATAAAAAGTACCGAAGTGAACGAGGAAAATAATAAAAAGCGGCCAAGTGCGAGTCGGACTCGCCCATGAAGGGTTCCGTAGCAGCAAGTAACATAATATAAAAGTTCTTGGATGGTTTACGATTTATGACGTATTAAAAAAAACTACTTACTAGGTCTCGTTCAAACCAATTGTTGGTGGTGGAAGTTTACATGGTTAATGTACATCATATTTTTTTTTTAGTTTTATTATCCTCTTATTTTAGAAATTAAGGGGGGGGGACACGTTTTACCACTTTGGAAGTGTCTCTCGCGCAAACTATTTAGTTTAGAAAAAATATATATTAGAAACCTCAATATCATTTTTGAAAACCTATCCATAGCAACCAAACACGCATGGGTACGTTTTTTTTTTTTAAATTTCAGTTCTAATTTTGGGGAACCCCCAAAATGTATTTTTTTTTTTTCTATTTTTGTGTGAAAATCTTAATGCGGTTCACAGAATACCAAGTTTCAACAGCATAGGTCTTATAGTTTCGGAAAAAAGTGGCTGTGAGATACACGGACAGACAGACAGACATGACGAATCCATAAGGGTTCCGAATTTTGCCATTCTTAAATTAACTGGTAGGTGAGTAAAGGGACAAGAACGAAAGGAAACAGGACACGAATAGGGCAAACTACAAGAGTAGGTATATAAAGTACACAAATTTATATTCAGTCAGTCCTTTTTTTTGGTTTTCAATTCATTACCTGTTAGTTGCGGTTTTGCCATACTCTATAAATACCATAATTAGGTTGGAAGATATCTGTATACCAAGAAACCCAATATGGTTTGTGTAGGCAACGATACATTCCAAAATAATGGAATTGAGGAAAACTAACTCCGCGTTGCAGTTGAAACGCATGCCTCGGTTTTAGTATTTTTTTATACAACTTTAGATGACGGAGCAAGTTTTGTTTTCGAATGGATTGTAATGCAGTTGACCTCCTGGGGTCATGACTGCGTTACCGGGCTTTTGGTGAGCGCAGAAGGTGCTCAACCTGCAAAGTTAGGATGGGGCAATTAGCACAAGGGCACCACGTACGGACTTCGGCTTGGGCTGTTGCCGGTTTAGGAAGAACGGGCAAAACGCCCCGGAACATGCTTGTACCGGTTTAGGTGTAAGGAGACGGAACAAGCATATGGCATATGGCTCTTATAAGCATAAGAGATCGCTCCCAGCGATAAGACCGCCCTTTGTACTTCCATACTTTATTTTTCTGATTGTTTTAATGTGTTATTGTTGTTAGTCCTTGAGTATTTTGGTCATATAGCACGGAAAGGCAGTGACAAATTAGAGAAGCTGATTATCACTAAAAAAAAATTGAGGGAAAGAGGCCACGAGGCCGTAGTCCATTACGTTGGTCAGACCAGATCCGCACCACTCTCGATTCGAAATTCCACGAAGCCGTGCAGCTCGCTGGCAACAGATCTCATTGGCACAACATCGTGCGGCAGAAAGTAATCCATGGAGGGGGTCACGACCCTCAGCATTGAGGAATACGACGCGAGGAGGGAGGAGGAGGATCTATCTATGGCCCATTAGTCTCTTACTGTAGTAGCAGCGCATACCTTTTAAATTAATATAATTCAGCGAAGACGGCACTCCTGACTTCCATCTTGGCACGGTCACGAAAAGCCGATTCTGGTACACCTCCAGCCCCATCGGTATATTATTCTCCGGGATATATCTCTTGGAATCCAGGGCTTCCTGTCTGGCCTGAGGGCTCTCGAACTGGTAGTCCAGGACCTTCCATTCGTAGAGTATGTGCAGCTGGTCCATGCAGGTGGTCAGGTACACCAGATGGAGAAGGATGAGGGTCTTTATACCCCCCATTTTGACCTGAAAAAATGAGATGTTACATGTAAACAAAATGAAATGCAATAAAAAACGGCCTTACGAGAATATCGTAGGTCATGTCATGACGATCTCTGTGGCGCAGCGGGCGAAGGTTTGCCTCGCAGGTGGTTGTGGGTTCGATTCCCGCCTGGGAACAAATATTTGTACGATCTGCAGATATTTTTTCAGGGTGTTCTGGGTATTTTCTATGTATAATAAAAAATATCTATCTATGTAATGTATTGTATTGTATTAAGTATATCAGTTATTTAGTACCCATAACACAAACTCTGCTTAGCTTGGGCCTATATAATGTTGTGTGAACTGTCCAGCATTATTTATTTATTTATTTATTTTATTTTATTTTTATAATTACTCCTTGTTTTGTTTCTTTCGATCAAATTTGTAACTACTTGTCAACGTAAAAGACAAAACACGGTGTGGCAATTAAAAAGATATTTCGTGTTTATTAGTATCACTATCACGCTATAATTATAAGAAACAACTTGGAGACAATTCTACTAAACCAATTGTATTTAAATTGTTACTTAATGAATTGTCTCATACTTGTCACTTTTGAAACTTTTGGTATTCTACTAACTCCAATGGTTTTCAATTGCATTATAATTGTGTTAGAAACAACCGTAAAATCTTTCTTCGTAAAATTTAAACTACTATTTTTAATGACAATTGTAATTGAATTGTAATTGCATAGTATAAGAATGGGTTTTCTTTAAAAAATAGTAGAATTGGGCCTCAGATCTTAGGTTTGTCAAGATACCTATGAGGGGTTTTCAAGGCCGTTTCACATCATGTTTATAACCTTGAAAATAGATGGCGGCAGCTCTGTACAAGCTAAAGTAGCTCTTTCAAAATAAAGTGAAATGTCAACGTCAACAACGTAGTGATATATTTTCGTAATAATCACACAAAAGCACAGACAATGCATTTGTTATTTTGACAAGTTTTTTTTTTTTTTTTTTTTTTTTTTTAACTTAGATAGACCTTTGTTTGACCACGATCTCACCTGTTGGAAAGTGACGATGTGGCCGAAGATGGAGCACAAAGGTCTAGAAGGCACCTATTCACTCTAGCCTTGAAGAGCCCCAGATTATAGTTTTCAGGAAAGACAGACGACGGTAGTGTATTCCACTCCTTAGCAGTTCGCATTATAAAGGTGGAACTGAAACGTTTAGTACGAATAGCGGGTATACTAATCAGGTAAGGGTGGTACCGAGCCGTGCGCCTGCTCGTCCTATGATGAAAAGGAGATGGTGGGATCAGATCATGAAGTTCCTGGGAGCATTCCCCGAAATGTAACCTATAGAAGATCGAAAGGCATGCGACCTTACGGCGGTGCTCGAGACTCTGGACCTTAGTCTCCGCCATATGTTGCTCACCTATTAGCCTAAAAGCTCTGCGTTCAATCGAGTCCAAGGCAGCAAGCTGGTGTTTGGCTGAGCCATCCCAAACGTGGCAGCAATACTCCATACCAGCCCGGACTTGTGCTTTGTACAGACTTAGAAGCTGTCCTGGTGTGAAGTAACGCTTTACCTTATTCAGGATACCCAGCTTCATGGAAGCAGTTTTTGCCTTAGACTCGATGTAGGAGCCAAAGTTGAGAGTAGGCGTGAGTGAAACGCCTAAGAGCTCGAGGTGATCACCTATAGCTACAGGTACATCTCGGAAGACAGGAACTTGGAGAAACGGACTTTTTTTTCGCCGAGAAGAGACAAGCCTGCGTTTTAGAGGCGTTGAACTTGACTAGATTGGCATCGCCCCAATCGGATACAGCCTTGAGAGTCAAATTCAGACGCTGCAGCATCTCATCTCTTAACTCCAGAATTTCATTCTGCCTAGCACGCGCAGTGGAAACGTATCTCTCCACAACTGTGCTGTCGTCTGCATACCCAATGATACTGGGCATTAGCAGATCATTAATATGCAGCAGAAACAGTGTGGCAGATAGCACTGACCCCTGAGGTACCCCGGCATTTATAGCCATTTGATCCGACGAGCAGCCGTCAACAACTACTCGAATGGATCTTTCCCTCAGAAAGTCTGCGAGCCAGGAGCAGAATTGAACTGGCAGTCCGTAAGCAGGAAGCTTGCCAATAAGGCTAGCATGCCAAACCCTGTCAAAGGCCTTCGAGACGTCAAGTGAAACAGCCAGTGCTTCACCATGCTTCTCGATGGCCTCACTCCAAATGTGCGTGGCATACACAAGAAGGTCCCCAGTAGACCGATTTCGGCGAAATCCGTATTGGCGATCACTGAGGAGGTCGTTACCTTCGAGGTATGCAAGGAGTTTCCTATTCAGCACACGCTCCATACATTTACATAGCAGGGAGGTGACCGAGATAGGGCGGTAGTTCGAAGGGTCAGCACGACTGCCTTTCTTGGGCACTGGCTGCACGTTAGCGAGCTTCCAAGACTTGGGAACATCACCAGTTTTCAAAGAGAGGCGGAAAAGTCGCGTTAATATTGGAGACAACTCAGGGGCACAGGTTTTTAACACTACGGCTGAGATACCATCCGGACCGCTAGCTTTATTCACGTCGAGACTACGTAGCGTTTTGAGCACTTCCTTTTGCTGGATGCGAATTTCTTGCATAGAAGCCCCGCACCGAGGAAGGCTGGGTGGAATTTCGCCAGAGGTGTCAAGACGCGAAGCCTCCGCAAATTGATTGGCAAATAAATTTGCTTTCTCAACCGCAGCGTGAGCTAGGGACCCGTCTGGTTTCAGTAGTGGGGGGAGTGAAGGGCGGCAGAAGTTCGCTTCCACCGTCTTAGCCAGAGACCAGAAAGCTTTACTTCCCGCAGGGTATATGCGGCAAGCTTAGCCCCCAGACGGCCAATCCGATTGAAGCGAGCCTTCCGTATCACCTTCTTGCAGGACTTGGCGGCTTTGTTAAAGGCTTTCTTCTTAATCCGTGCATCCGAGGTTTTACCGTTTCTTGCGTCAACCCAGGCTAGGTATGCCGCACGTTTTTGCGCTTCCGCGCTAGCACACGCAGGACTGAACCAAGGGCGAGCATTGCTTGAAGGTGAAGCATCAGAGAATGGAATAAAATACTCCATTGCTCTTTTGACCACCTCCGTAACGGCATTCGCACAGACCGTCGGGTCACAAGAAGAAAAGCAGGTTTGCCGCCAAGGATAAGAAGCGAAGAAGTGTCGCATCTCATCCCAATCTGCCGACTTGTAACGCCACACTCGCCTACTACCTCTGGGTGAGGGATCGGGTGGCGAGTATGAAGATACAGACCTCACCACACAGTGATCAGATGAACCCAAAGGGGGCATCACTGATACCGAGTGGCGATCCGGCTCGTTTGTCAGCAGAAGGTCCAGGCAGTTGGCTGTGTGGTCCTCAACGTCCGGAATTCTGGTTGCCTCATTGACCAGCTGAGTGAGATTTAGCGTGAGTGCAAGTTTGCACGCCTCTCTCCCAGCATGGTCAGACAACTGGTAAGGGAACAGCCACTGTTGGTGGTGGGCGTTAAAGTCCCCTAGAATCACCAGTTGGGCATCAGGATAACGTTGTTGGGCCACATCCGCCGCTTCACAGATGTAATTGAGCAACCTGGTGGTCTCCGGAGTGCGATCTATATAAACCAGCATAGATGATTTTATCCATGCCGGAGTCCACCAAAGTCCATAGAACGGAGAAATCGGGTTCTTCAAGGTCACGAAGACGCAGACAACAAATGAGTATATTTGAGTCAACGCCATCTATTGAGCCATTTCGTTTTTTTTTTATTCGTTAGTGAAAAGCCCTCATTGATTTGTTTTTTAGCAAAAAATTGTCTATACTTTCTTCGATATAAGAAAATAAGCAACGATCTATCTAAGTATTGTCCTTTGAATTAAGTTAATGTGACTAGTGTTACTTCACGCCCCTAAGATAATAGCTATCTGAGGTCAACTCATAACTCGTTCCATTCATAACTTAGACCTCGATAACCTGCTTATAAATAGCTATGCAAATCACCATTGTTCGAGGCCTTAAAATAAATGTATTGGGGCTTCAGAGACACCACGTCATAGGGAGAGAAAAAGGAGGTGGCTCACCCACAAATAGAAATACTGAAGGAGTCTCTAAAAATGCAGCAAAAAACAAGTTTTTTTTATACTACTTGGAATGACGGATCAAGCAGATGGCCCACCTGATGCTAAGAGGTACCCTCTGCCTATGAACCACAACCACTTATTATCATCATTATCGTCATCATCAGCCTACAGAAGCCCACTGCTGGACATAGGCCTGACCATAGAATGCCACGACAAACGGCTACCACTATCCATCAACTTCCTGCTATCTCTATTATGTCTGTGGTCCATCGAAAAGGGGGCATTCCTCTTTTGCGTCCAGTTTGTGGGATAATCTTTCTTCCCCAACAGTTATCTGTTCTGTGAGCTATATGGCCTACCCATTGCCACTTTAACTAATTCTGCGAGCTATGTCGGTGATCTTGGTTCTCCTACAGATCTCCTTATTCTGGATTATACCACGTAGAGAAACTCCGAGCATAAGGCTCTGCGAAGAAATGATACGTATAGTAATTAAATAAAATTAAAATAGACGAGGGATTTGGAATGGACACATTTTTTTTTTATTAATAGGCGTGGCAAACCCAGAAATTCAAAATTCGTCAAACTGGCCCATCCGATAAAGATAAAGATAATTTATTTGCTTAAACATATGTACAAATTGATGGTAAAAATAGGAGTAAGACACAATATGTTTGGCCGCCATGTTATGTTATGTTTTTGATATCCATTTTATTTCTCTATAGGCTTCACAAAAACGAAACAAACAACAATTTTGCAAACAACAATGCGAGCGCGTTTAAGTATTTTACAAAGAAAATTGATCTAACGGCTTATATTGACCTAGATAATACTAATAAGAGTTAATAGTTCAGCTCATTTAAGTCTAGATAGGTATCCCAGTAAATACCTGCCTGAGTCTATACACTAAGTGGAAATAGATAGACATGAGAGTGACAATTTCGCGTTGCTTATGCTTATGCTATGCTTTCGCGTATGCTTTGTTGTAAGGTATTTACAACAAAGTATTCAATAAGTTTCTGTGATTTGTGTCTACCTGCCTAAATCTATATTGGATACCCCCTAGCTTGAATGTGTTTAAGTGGAATTTGAAAAATTGCTAATAGAAAAGGTATATTATAGTTCAAAATAGTATTTAGACGATAACAACTTTGAATAACTACAAAAATAAATAAATTGGTGCTTATTATTTATACCTACTATTTGACTTATAATCCCACTAATATCTTCTTGTTACTCAATCATCGGCTGAACCGATTTCGAGAAAATTTTTGTAGAATCGGCCGCTCTTTGTCTAAGTTACACCGATTAAAATTCCACCAAAATTAAACGAAAAAACATACTGAAATGTAAAGAAATAAAAATGACGCATTTACGGATTTACAGACCGTCTGTAAGTCTCCCGTGACCACAATCTCTCACTTGATTACAGTCTGGCTCGTCTGACAACAGTCACATGTCGTGGATAGACGGACTCGCTTACAGGTATTGTAGGTAGGTAACAAACTCGAGACTTCACGGTAATCAGACCGTCAATCGACAGTGATGCAAAATATGATAATTCGACCATCCGTTTGAAGTTGTAGAAATGTTGAAACAAGAGCGCGCTGGATGTTATATGTTTCGTTTATAAATAAACACTCGAAGTGTTCGAACAATAATAAACCAAACAAAAATTCACAATTCATAAGGTATTATTTGTTTACAACTTTAAAATGCTATTATCAACTTTTTAACCCCCGACGCAAAAACGACGTGTGCGTATGTGTGTGTGTCTCTCAATGTGTGTGTGTGTGTGTGTGTGTGTGTGTGTGTGTGTGTGTTTGTGGCATCGTAGCTCCCGAACGGATGAAACGATTACGTTTTTTCTTTTTGTTTGAAAGGCGAATTTGTCGGGAGTGTTCTTAGCTATGTTTGACCAAAATCGGTGCAGCCATTTCATTGCGTTGAGGGTTATTTTTTAATATTTACAAAATTAATTACTTGTTTAGTCCAGATATGCAAATATTAATTTAGATACTCAGATATTCATTAAATTAACCTTAGCGTTATATAACATAACATTGGCATGTCAAAACTTAATAACATGCAAGGACCACTATATGATGCCTATATGCACCATATGCACTATATAAACCTCCTCCATAGAATGCTTTGACAAACGGTCTTGAGCCATCTCCATCCACCGACTTCCTGCGATTGTTATTGTCGTCGGTCTATTGAGTAGTATGTCCTATGTCGGCGATATCTGGTTCCATAGCGGTTACTTTATTAGGTAGGTAAAGTACCTACTACCTAAAATAGAATCTAGAAACCTAAGTACCTAGAAGCTAAGTAAGTACCTAAGTTTCTGGTAAGTACCTAGAATAGAACCAAGAAGATACATAGAAGGTACCCACTAGAAAGCAAAACTGAAAATATAATTTAACTCAATTAGTGGTTTTGACAAGACTGTAAGAATTTTTTTACTTACAGCACAGAATATATAATATTTATTTATTATTTTATTTTATTTATTAGGATTTCCAATGAGTAATACACATAACTTAAAAATATAATAAACTAATGGATGCGTTCCCTGTGCTTACTCTGTAAAGGAAACCACAGCTAACGCAGGTATAATAAACAAAGAGTAAGTGTATATTGACAACAAGAATAATAGTAATTCTTAATAGTACTACTGCTAGCTGTTCTAGTCATAAAAACATTTTTTTTATATACGTAGGAGTTTTTATTAAAAATCCTAGTAAATATCACATAACATATTGTTCCGCAATTATTTTTCAAAGCTTTTTTTTTTTGTTGTAAATAATATTTTTCAATACAGGTTTTACCGTCAGGTTGTTAGGTGGTACCGTGTGCTGATCAAAATGAGCATTATCCATGGAGGAGTTCCGTTGCACACGTTCCGTCTCCATCATCAGATCAGCTCGCTGTCACCATAATATTGTATTGTCATCGGAACTTGACAGATAGCGATCCACAAACTTTTTTTTGATTAGCTAATTGTGGCTATTATTTCCCTGCGACCAACTAGGCCTATTGTGTTCGCCACCAACTTATCTGTAAAATTAAATGTATGTATATGATAGAAAAAATTTGGTTAATGGTTCTACAGATAAGTTGGTGGATCTATATGTAACATTTCAGTTTAATCGGATGTCGAGAAGTGGTTCTAATTCAGCTGCAAGATTTGACCTGAGCAAACATACATTGCAAGTTAATTAAAAGCTAGTAATTAGGTTTGTTAAGCGATATATTCGCCGATTGGGAAACTATAATTTATAATATTTTTTATTGAACAGGTTTCTACCTCAATGGTAGAAACAGATATTTGTTCAGGGTGTTGTGTATTTTCTATTTCGCTCGCCACTTCCCCCCTTCGTGTCACGATGTATAATAAAAAATATCTATCTATGTAATATATTGTATTAAGTATATCAATTGTCTAGTACCCATAACACAAGCTCTGCTTAGCTTGGGGCTAGATAATGTTGTGTGAACTGTCCAGCATTATTTATTTATTTATTTAATGGTGGTCCCATTTAAAAATATTTTAATATAAAAAATAGGATGAATCCCTGTTATATTTGAAGTCGGTTTTTATGTAAAAACTTATATTGTTTTTTTCCTTTGATTAGCGTCACGCTACTTTTGGCGCATTCCGATTACAGTTCTAGCGCATAACTGAGTCAGTTCCTGAGGTATGGGAGCGATACGGGAGGGGTGTTTTCATCTCTCAAATTAACACCCCTCCCGTACCGCTCCCATACCTCAAAGACTGACTCCGTTAAGCGCTAGACCTGTAGAAAGGCTGCTTCGTCGCATTCGCGTCGTCTATGTATTAAGTACTAGCGACTCGTCCCGGCTTTGCGCGGTTAGTTTCAGGATGACACCCCCCCCCCCCCCCCCCCCCCCTGTCAGTCAGGGTGAATGTAGCTTTCAAATGGTGAAAGAATTTTTGAAATCGGCGCAGTAGTTTTTGAGTTTATTCATTACAAACATACACACAAAAATACAAATCTTTCCTCTTTATAATATAACTGTTTATTGGGGTGAGCGCCTTTTTTTCCCAGTAAACTTTGTTTTCCCGTATGAATACTGAGAAACTTTTAATGAGTATATTGTTTTATTTTGAATTCTGTGGCGACACTCAGCATGTAGGTTATGTAGGTAGGTACTAGACAGACCTTCCTTATACGAAATACATTAACCTTTCCCGTGAAGGTAGTCAGGCCACACTTCTGAAGCCCAATTCTCGTAATAAAAAATAGTCAAATTAAAGTTCGGATCACGTTACGATATGGTGCCGATGTCACAAACGTCAAAAATGGTATTCTGCTCACCTGACAATACAACGCGGGATGTGATTATATCGAAATGTGACTGTAACTTGAATGTTTCAAAGTTCTGAGAATTCTCTCTTTCACTCTTTACAATTATTATATAGCACTATCCTACTCTAATATATGGTCGCAAGATCTAAAGTAGATTATATTGTTGTTATGAGGGAGCAGAATACCAATTTCTCAGTCAATTTACAATACAATCTCGTTTCGGTCAACTTTCAGTGTGGTTATAAAATAAATAAGAGAATTGGGCTTCTGGACTATAGCTTAGGCATGAGCTCATAATTAAATTAAAATGGTTTCACGTAAGTGTTTACCCGATGACGCAAGAACCCTAACCCAATGAAACCCTGCGGTTATTTCGAATGGGTCAACCGTATTAGTCCTTGGTAAATATGGTAATTTTTGTGATAAGTATCCGTGGTAAAGCTTCGTCATCACACCCCGAGGCGATATGGAAGGTAATTGAAAATTTACCTTCCTTAAACGTTATGTTATTTACGTTTCATATTATTTGTTTGTGCTTTGTATTATTATTGTTTGACATTTATTAATTCATTTTGTTTTTTGCTTGTATAAAATGTTGTAGGCCAGACATGGCAGACTAGAAATGCACATTAAGACCTTAACACCAACAAATGTTACCACCTAGATCTAACAGCAATAAATCATTTATCATTTATCATGTGTCCAATATATGGACAGAGCCCCATAAAGGGCCCCATACAATACAAAAAAAAAAAAAAAATTTGGATTTGGCCAGGGCCTTCTGCCCTATAAAGGGTTAAAATGTATTTTCCCCTCGGAACGGGTATGTGCAATTAGGGTGACAGTTTGTTTGTGTGTGCAAACGAATATTCCCATTTTATCTCCAAAACGGTTCGACCGATTGAGATACGGTTTTAATGAAAGATGATGTATGCCAGATGGTCCCCGACAGAACGGAGCGGGTATATGCGTTTATGGTGAGAGGTTATGAGTTTGTGTCTGCATACGATTGTTCCCATTCATCTCATATAAAACGGTTTCGGCAATTGAGATACGGTTTTCTTAATATGAAAGATGGTGTTCGCGAGATGGTTCTTCGCTATGTTTGGTTGAAATTGGTGCAGTCGTTTCCATTCCAGAATAATCAGGACGCAAAAATGCTTTTGGAAAATAATTTAACAGCTGATAGCGTGTTCTATTTTTGTATGTGAAGTCATAATAGAACAGAATAGTTAAATTCCTATAATACAATATTTTTCTTTTAATCCATTGATGTCGGCAACACATATTGCCGACGTAGGTGAAAAAACAGCCAGGCTCAAATGGGATTGGGCGGGGCACGTCAGTCGAATGCTTCCCAACATGTGGGCGAACATCAGCACACCCTGGGATACCTGAAGGACGGCGACCTCGGGGTCGGCCGAGAAAGCGTTGGCGGGACGATCTTGGGAATTTTAAGAAGGAGTGGTGGGTGACTGCCAGGGACAGGGACAAGTGGAGGAATTTGGGGGAGACCTTTGCCCGGCAGTGGGACAATATAGGTTAAGAAAAAAAAACCATTGATGGAGTGAACTTGCCATTTTCCTCAAACCTAGTCATCCAACAACTTCTCCCAATGAATCGACCTATAACTCCGAATAACAACATGGCAACAATTTTCTGACCTCCTCACGGTCAAAAGAAAGACGCAATTTATTAACTTCCTGGCCACACTCGAGGCTGCCCATTTAAATTCCACCAGTGGCCTCAAGCAAGGCCGACTTCCGCCACCTTTTACTTTAAATAATCGGTAGGGGCCTTTTGGGTTCTGGAGTTCAGATAATTGGGTATTTAATGACAAGCTTTCGCAAAACTTTTTTTGTTATTGAAGTCGATCGTTCATTCGGCCATCTCACCTGATGGTAGTGTCGATGCGGTCTAAGATGGAGCATGCTTGTCTTGAATCAACCTGTTCACTATTGTCTTAAAACTTCTTGACTTTTGTTCCGGAAACACTTACACCGGTAATTACTTCCACTCCTTGATTGGAGTTGCTGCGTGCGCTTTGAGGCCCCAGGTTAGGTACCACAAGTTTTTTGCATTACCTTAATATCGCTTGGTGTTCATTACCCAAAAAAACATTTCCACGATGTCGCTATGTTAAATCGTTTCAAACATTCGAACGTAATGAGTTTGGTTTTGGTATATCGATGCAAAAAAATACACACGACTTGAGAACCTCCTCCTTTTTTTGAAGTCGGTTAATAGTTATTTGTTATCTAAGAGTGCAAAGTTGCTTTTTAAACGCGCGCTTTTTAAGCGAAGGATTCTAAAATTTAATCACGAGCGCAGTGATTCAGAAATTAGAATCCTGAGCGTTAGCGAGGGAATCAAAAAAGCACGAGGTGAAAAATCTTTGCACTCGAGTGCAACACGTAACTTTTCATCCCATATCAGCGAGGAAATTATAAAAACCAAAAAAAAAATACACCAAGACGGTTCCGAGTCTGAGTTTTTAACAAATAAAAAAAGGTTGTATGATAAATTCGGCACCATGGAGGTACAAGTAAATAGGTTTAATGATGTTTTGAATTCACAAACTTAATGCACACGATGTTCTAAATTCAAATTTACTTTAAACTCTAGAGTTTATCTGAGTGCAAAAGCTGTTTTGATCGGATCAAAACAGCTTTTGCACTCAGATATCGAAGAGCAAAGATACTCTTTCCGATATAGGGGGATGAAAAAATAGTTTCGCGTTATGTTCTGAATGTTTGAATTGAAATTACAGGCACATGAGACTTTTCATCTTTATGTCTCAAGGTGGCGGGCGCAGTGCAATGCCACGTAGGGGGCGTCCTATGTGGACGTGAGACGTGACCTGTGAGGTAATGCATTTTGTTAAAGGCTGTGGTTACTGCTTAACATCAGGCGGGCCATCTGATTGTTCCGCAGTTCACAAAGTTAAAAAAAACTGATTGTGGAAGATTAATTATCTAGAAAACTATATTTCAAACCAATTCAAGCAAGATCGATCGCTACACCAACGTATTTTTTAAAATAAAGCTATAATATTTACGTTCAAACGATTAGCGTCACACGAAATGTGCCTAGCGTAACGGTTTAAATTGTGTTTTTTTATTATTACCTAAAGTCAAAGTCAAAAAGTATTTTATTCATTGAAATCACAAGGATCATTTTGAATCGTCATAAAAAATAAATTTACATTTACTCCTGTTCCAATGCAACGCAACCAGACCTAGAAGAATCAGGCAACAAACACGGTCTGTTTTTTTTTATGATCCTTCTTACTACTAGGTGGGGAGCGCCTGTGTGGTGCCTCGAGAACAAGTGGAAGCTGATTCAAAGAAAAAAGGAAAGGCAGTCAAAAGCATAAGGCAAGTTCATAATCTATATATATAAAAGAGAAGTCCACTCACTGACCACTCATCACGAAAGCTCGGAAACTACTGGGCCGAGAGGTCTGAAATTTGGCACAAGCATTTATTAAGGGGTGTAGGCGCGCAATAAGAAACGATTTTTGAAAATTCGCACCCTAAGGGGTTGAAAAAGGGTGTTAAAGTTTGTATGAAAGTCTACGCGTCGACGAAGTCACGAGCGGGTCAGCTAGTATTTCAATATAAGAGCGACGGAGGCATAAAAAAAATTTGGCTGATCAATGTTACCTAGGTATTACTTAAGTACCTATAACCTACCTACGTGCCTTAGGTAGGTACTACATCGATGTATGGCGGCCTCGGCCTCGGACATTGAAGACAATAGCCTATAATTTCTTCTAAAATAAAGACGATGACCTAACAAAACGTGAAATGACATAATAGGACCCAATCATTATAATTCAACACAAACGGATGACAATAGTTCGATACAAGCGGCATCGAACTATTGTTTCACGGATCAATCAATTATGAACTCTAGCCCAAAGGTTTGAATAGTTATAATTGGGTGACTTGGTAGAGTACGTAGGTAACAAGTGGTAAAATCAAGTCGTAGAGTAAATTGCGAAGTTTTACGACTGCATTCCAGTATGTCGGATCTGATAAGGCTGGACATAAATGTAGGCCTGTTTTCAAAGTATAACTTTGAAATCAAACCGATGGCATAAAGTGCTCAAGTTTTCTCAGAATATAATTTAATTTATTAAAAAAAAAACAGTTCCACCATCAGTTTTCATACAAAAAATTTACTAAAACTCATTTTAACGTGAGAATTTTTTTAATAAAGCGCGAGCTTTCTAAAATCCTTCGTCGGTGAATCACAAACCCTGTACAGAAACTTGTATATAAATCGGAGTTCGTTTTGGAGATAGATGGGAACATTCGTTTGCACACAAACAACCTCTCACCTTAAACGTATATATATACCGTCTCCGTTCCGTGGTGGGTAAAAGAAACAGCTAATAGATGCCTAAATCTGTCAATTTGACATGCGTCAAGTGTTCCAATAATAGATGTTTGTCAATCGCTTTATTTATTGGTTTGAGTGTTTGTCGTTGAGTATGGACATTAGTATATTAGGCGTCCGCCCTACTCTACAATCTTAGTATGCTACAAAAACTTAAAAACACTAGGAAATAAAATAAAAGTAGACGACGTCTCTTTTCGAAAATGGCGGGAAGAGTCCCAAAGCCTATTTGATTTTGACATCTTGCAAAATGGCTCCACTTGTAGCGACGCTGTCAACTGAATAAATAAGAGGTTTGCACTGTACCAACCTGCATGCCTATCTACTCGAACATGGCTACTACCTAAATCTTTTGCCTCGCCCAGTAAACCTTCGACATTGCGTAAGTAGCGCTACCTACCTAATTGCAAGGCGCGGCCTAGACTACAGTCTACATGAGCATTTGGACTTCAATGATTGAATATATATGATGATGTTGCACTTCTCGGCAACGCAAGGGAGCTCATCCACACATCATCGACACGTGGGTATATCGTACAGCTCGCTTTACGAGATCTTTTCTCCCCCATACGTGCAAGTTGTGGAATGGGCTCAGGTGTTTCCATTAAACAACAACATGAACCGCTCCAAAAAATTTTTTAAAAGAGTCCTTTAGGGTAGGCAATGCTTTGGCAATACCTCTGGTGTTGCAGTTGTCAATAGGCGACGATAACCGCTTACCATCAGGCGGGGCCGCATACAAGTTTGTAGAGTCATTACATTAAAAAAAAATGTAGTTACCATTATCAGCAAAAATCTACTAGAAAACAGTTTTTTAATATTTTCCAGAAAGTGTTTATGTTAATGCCGTATCTAAAAATCATGTGCGCTATCTCACGCATGCGAAGTTAGTCGCACATTTATTTCGCGCAGTTTCCTTCTGTCGTCGTAAGCTGCGCGCGCGCTTTGTCATAACATAGAGTAATGAATCGATCAGAATAAAAGTCATCCAACATTAAAAAAATATTATTTTATCCGTTATGCTGTATAATTATAGTGAGTAGGTATGAGGTTTTTTTTTTTAAACAGGTTAGGTAGATAACACCTACTTATGTTGTGTGTGGTACTGTGATACCCACCTACGACCACAACAGACGCTTCCGTCTGGTAGTGATTTGGATCAGTTGGGCTATTTGCAAGTTGCAACAGTCTTCAGATCAAAAGTCAAAAGTCAAAGTCAAATTTTGGTCATACCTACTTGTATAAGTTGTATTTTCCCACTTATGTTGTAGAAATAATGCTTTCTAGAGCGTTCAGGGAAAGACGAAAATTACTTTATGAGAACAAAAAGATTCGTGCATAAAATTACGAAAGTGGAGAAGAGCTCATATCAAACAAAGACATCACAACAAGGCAAGGGTATCAGAGGTCGTAGCAGAGTGGAGGTCACATGCAGGCACCGACTCGTTCGAAAGGTTTATAAGTAGGTACGTTGTTACCTACTACACATCTATATATGTTACCGGAAAGTTATAATAACTCTTGTGAGATTAAATTGATTATTTGATTATTATTATTTTGTTTTTGATTTTTATCAACTCGGCTCAGCAGAACCGGAAATATAACTGAGTTGCACGGGCCTAAGCCAAGTGCACATCAGTAGTTCGGATCGACATAACTTGGACACTAGTTGATTCGTTTGTAAGGTCAGTTTGTAAAAACTTCCTAACAATCCTACAAGTGTTTAAAATTACTGCTTTTTGCAATAAGGCAAATGTGTGCTTGGGCAAATCTAGAAGTGTGAGGGACTGAAATAACTGTTTGGGTATTATTCCTGTTGTGGACAAGACAATTGGGACTATCGACACCTTTTCCAAACGCCACATCCTAGCAATTTCGTCTTTTAGGTCTATGTACTTGGATAACTTCTCAGCAATTGTACTCTGTATGTTATGGGTGTTTGGGATGGCTATGTCAATTATAAGTGCAGTTTTGTTGGTTTTGTTGATGAGTGTTAAATCTGGTCTATTATAATGTATAGTTTTGTCAGTTAGGATGGCTCGATCAAAATAAAGTTTATGGGAGACGTTTTCCAGTACAGTTTCAGGTGTGTATTTGTAATATGGCGCTGGTCTTACAGATGCATCAATAAGCCCATACTTAGCAGCTAGTCTTTGGTGTATGATGTTGGCCACCTGATCGTGTCTGAATTTGTAGTCGGTTTGGACTATCGCTCTACAGGCTCCTGTTATGTGTTGTATGGTTTCCGAGGAGCTGTTACACCTGCGGCATAAGTCTGTTGGTAGACTGCGTACTTTTATAATGTGCTTCTGATAATTGCGGGTTTCGATCACTTGGTCTTGTATCGCAATCATGAACCCTTCAGTCTCTGGGAAGAGTTCTCCTCGACTGAGCCATTCGTTCGACGCTTCTTTGTCGACGTTGGGCTGGCTCAGGTCGTGGCGATGTCTTCCATGTAGTGACTTTTGGGTCCATTCAGTTATTAATGTCTGTCTGTCTGTTTGTTCCTCATTCTTCTGTTTGTCCTGGTCTTGTAAGTTAAGTGGTGTTAGTTTTCTGTCTAATTTAACTATTGATTTGTGAACGGTGGATGTTTCTGCTTTGGTGTGAAAATATGTCCTTAGTGTAGATATTTGCCGGTTGTGTAGGTTATGTATGTCTACAATTCCCCTGCCGCCTTCTGTCCTTGGTAAGACTTGCCTCTGAATACCAGATCGCGGGTGGTGTTTCCTGTGTTTAGTCATGGTGACGTTTATTAGGCGTTGTAAGTTTTTAAGCTCCGTTTTGGACCAATTTATTATACCAAAGGAATAGGTCAGCACCGGAATGGCGTACGAGTTTATGGCCTTGGTTGTGTTTTTTGAGTGCAATTGTGTTTTTAAAATGGCGTTAAGTCTATGTTTAAAGTTTTGTCTCAGTTTTGTTTTGATTTCTTTGTAATGAATTTGTTTTGATTGGTGATATCCTAAATATTTGTACGCTTCGTGTTCATCTAAAGGATCTATTATCTCACCAGTTTGCATGTGATAGATGTGTTGGTAGGTTTGCCCTGCTTTTATTGAATTTATTTTACATTTGTCAATTCCGAATTGCATGGAGATATCGTTTGAGAATTGCTCGGTTATCAGCATTAAGTACTCCAAATCAGCCTGAGTAGCTGCATACATTTTGATATCGTCCATGTAAAGCAGGTGGTTGAGTTTACAAAACGGGTCGTCAGTCTGTCCGTCATGTTCTTGTGTTGTGTGTAACAAGTAACCTACATCGGCTGAGTTCAGACTATTGGAGAGGGGGTTGAGGGCAAGACAAAACCACAATGGGCTGAGCGCATCTCCTTGAAAAATACCCCTTTGTATTTTGATAGGTGTTGTCTCAATTACTCTGCTGGTGGTCTGTGCGTAGAGTCGAGTTATCCAGTTAGTCATAGCCTCATTTAGGAAGGAAACTAGCTGCGGGTGTATCTTATATATTTCTAAGATTTTGATGAGCCATGCATGTGGTACAGAGTCGTAAGCTTTTTTATAATCAATGTAAACCGTGTACAAATCTTCCTTCTTACGTTGCACCTGCTTCAGAACCACTGAATCTATAACCAGTTGCTCTTTGCATCCTTGGCTAAGCTTTCTACAGCCTTTTTGTTGCTCAGTAAGTATCTTATTTGCATCAATGTGGTTGTAGATCAGTTGAGACAAGCAGGCTGTAATAACTTTATAGAAGGTTTGAAGACAAGTAATTGGCCTGTATTTTGCTGGGTTTGCCATGTCGTTCTTGTCTTTAGGGATCATGTGGGTGGTTCCAGATGTCATATATAGAGGCATTGATTGCGGGTGTTTTATGAAATTATTGGCGTGGTTATAGAGATATGGATGTGTGGATGTAAATTTCTTATACCAGTAACTATGTATGTGATCAGATCCTGGCGCCTTCCAATTATGTGTAGATCGTAATACATTTTGGAATACGTCAACGGGTATGCTCTCGTAATCCATAGGCCTCATATCTGAAAAGTGTGTTTGCTCTCTCTTTATCCATTCAGCGTCTTCTTTGTACTCCACAGGATTCTCCCAAATATTAGCCCAAAATTGTCTCAACTCTACCGGGTCCGGTGTGTTAGAGTTGTTTTGATTATTAATACAACTGACCGGTGTAATGATGTTACTGGTAGTTTTAGACAAATTTTGGTAGAATCTCTTTTCGTTGCTGGTGAACTGGCTGTTTTGCGTTTTGCGGTATGTGCATGTTTTATAACGCCTCAAACGGCTGCTTATAACTGTGAGCTTTTGTTTTAATATTATTATGTCTTTATATTATTTTAGCTCTCCGAAGAGGTGTTTTTTGCACGGGCCTGAGCCAAGTGCTAGTTAATTAAATGCTAATTTATGTTTAAGAATTTCCTCACTATTCTGCATGTGTTGAGTATGACTGCCTTTTGGAGAAGAGTGTATGTGGATGGATGAATGTCGAGAGTTTTTAGGCTGGTGTGCAGTGTTTTCGGGATGACGCCAGTTGTTGAGAGAATTATAGGGATAGTTTTGACGGTTTGGACTTGCCATTGAGACTTTATCTCAACAGCAAGATCCGTGTATTTAGCAATTTTTTCCGAATGGGTTTTGACCAAATTGTGTGTGTTGCATACTGCTATATCTATTACGAAGACTATTTTGTCTCTTTTATTTAGTAAAGTTATATCTGGCCTGTTGAAATGAACGGTTCTATCTGTGATTATGGTTCTATCCCAATACAATTTGTATTCGCTGTTTTCTAGAATTACTTCAGGTGTGTATTTATAGTATGGAACTTTTTTGGGTATGAGTTTGTACTTGAAGGCGAGGTGCTGGTGGGCTATTGCGGCAACTTGGTCATGTCTATGTTTGTAGTCAGTTTGGACTATGGCTTTACAGGCTCCTGTTATATGTTGAATAGTTTCGGAAGAACTATGGCAGTGCCTGCAAAGCTCTGTGGGTAAGTTAGGCAAACGGCAAATGTATTTCTGGTAGTTGCGCGTTTCGATGACTTGATCTTGGATCGCTAACATAAATCCTTCCGTCTCGGGAAAAATCTCTCCACGCCGCAGCCAAGCGTTCGACGCACTTTTGTCGACATGTGTCTGCTGCAGATCGTGGCGATGTCTTCCGTGCAAGGATTTATGTCCCCATGCGGCAATCTTAGATTTCTCATCAACGATTCGTTCGTTTTTCTGCGTATCAGTGTTTTGGAGGTTGAGCGATGTGAGACGTTTATCATTTTGGACTATTGCTTTGTGTAATGACGAGTTTTGGGCTTGGCTATGAAAATATTTCCTGAGGGATACAATTTGTTTGTTGTGTAAGTTAGTGATATCTATGATGCCTCTGCCGCCTTCTTCCCGGGGTAGTGTGAGTCGCTGTATGCAGGACCTGGGATGGTGTTTACGTTGGGCGGTGAGCGATGTATTTATTATGCGTTGTAGATATTTTAGTTCTGTTTGGGACCAAGCTATAATCCCAAAGGAGTATGTAAGTATCGGTACAGCGTAAGTATTTATAGCTTTAATGATATTTCGAGAATTAAGTTGTGAGCGAAGGATTATGTTTAACCTGTGCCTAAATTTCTTTTTGAGGTCAGCCTTCGCCTGCTGCTGATGGATTTGCTTAGTTTGTAAAAATCCTAGGTATTTGTACGAGCTATTCTGATCAAGTGATTCCACATGATTACCTGAATCTAATGCGTAGTTATTTTGAACAATATTGCCGTCTTTTACAGATAAAGTTTTACATTTATCTATTCCGAACTGCATATGTATATCCTGTGAGAATGTCTGTGTGATGTCTGCAAGGCGATGGAGTGACTGTGTGCTATTGCTGTATAGTTTAATATCATCCATGTACATCAAATGTGTAAGCGATGTCTGGTTGTGCCCGTTTGTTATAGTAAGTCCTTGTTTTGAAGAATTTAACATGTTTGAGAGAGGGTTCAATGCTAAGCAGAAACATAGAGGACTAAGGGCATCTCCCTGGAATATACCGCGACGTATCGGGATGTCTGCTGTCTCGATATTGCTGTTGCCGTTAATGGTTTTAAGTTTAGTTCGCCAGTGCTGCATGGAATATTCAAGGAAAGTAACAAGGGTTGGGTGGATTTTATAGAGTTGTAATATGTAGGTGAGCCAACTGTGCGGGACGGAATCAAAAGCTTTTTGGTAGTCAACATACATAGTATTAATGTTCTTTTTACGTTTTAATGTGTGTTTCATAGTGACTGAGTCTATAATTAGTTGCTCCTTGCAGCCCTGACTATTCTTTCGACATCCCTTTTGTTCTACTGCCATTATATTATTACCAGTGACGTGCAGGTCTATCAGTTCGGTAATGCAAGATGTAAGGATTTTATAAAAAGTTTGGAGGCAAGTAATCGGCCGGTACTTTGCTGGGTTTTGGTAGTCTGTATCTTTAGGCAGCATATAGGTTATTCCTTGAGTAATGAAACTGGGCATGCTGTTTGGTGTCTGTATGAAATCGTTTATATGATTATGTAGCATGGGATGAATTGTAGTTAGTTTTTTATACCAAAAGTTGTGTATACGATCGTTGCCCGGCGCTTTCCAATTATGTACCTTTCCTAATACCCGTTTAAATGTTTCAACAGAAATGTGTTCGAAATTCATTTGTTGTATGGAGCTTATGTTTTCTGAATCTGTCTTTATCCAATCGGCGGTATGGTTATGCTGCACCGGTTTTGCCCAAATATTGGACCAAAACTGGTGCAGGTCATTAGACGATGGGTGTGAAGTTATGTTTTGTGAATTTTGGATGTGCTGTGTGTTTGTTTCTATCGTTCTGTAAAATAGTTTTTCATTGTATTTGAATTGTGTGTTTTGTTTCTTTCTACGGGTGCAATTTAAATATCTCCGAAGTCTGTTAGAAGCCGTGTTAAGCTTTTGTTTAAGTGTATCTAAAAACTGATTATCTGATAAGTTAGGTTCTTCGTACTGCGAATGTATTCTATATGTGTTTTTTATTACTGCTACATTTTCTATAAGCCTTTGATTTCTATTTCCTTGTATGTATTGTGTCATTCTAGCAACATCTTTTCGTAAATTGGCTATTTTTTTCTGAAGTCTTTTTTGCCAAGCTGGTACATAATTAGATTTTTGCTGAACACTAGTGTGGTTATAGTTGTTTTCCTCTATTTTAGCCCCGTTACAAACAGCTGCTGTATATGCTGTACTATACACTAGAGCGTGTGTGGTTTCGAAGGTACTGTCTTTTGAGACATGATTTGGCAGAATCTCGATATTTAAATAGTCAACTATTTCAGCAAATTTTCTAGATGTCTTCTGTTTAGGTATGTAAGGTCGTGTTGTTGGGTCTGTTTTGTTATATCTAGCTAACGTTTCTTGAAATATATTTTTAACTTTTTCCTGATCGGCGAGAGAGATATATGATGTTCTAACTGAATTATTGCGTGCGTCTTCTGATTGGGTTTCACAATTAAGAGAATGTTCTGTGTGTTCTATGATGGCATGTGTGCTATCGTTTGTTATTTCTGCTATGAGACTACATTGGGAGTTAGATTGGGTGTAGATTACATCTGTTGATATATCGATTTCTCCTTCCCGCTCAATTTCATGACCTTGATTATTTGGGAACTGTTCTGTATTGGATACTTCTTGCTGTAAAACTTTTAGCCTATCTTCAGTAATGTACCTGTTGTTAACTATGGCTCTTCTTTGATCGGCAATTCTTTGTTCTGATAGGTGTGAAAGTTGTGGGAACATATTCATGAATTCTTGGTGTAAGGGTTTCCTGTAAGCAGTTAAATTAGATTCGAGTCTAGTTACTTTATAGTACGCTTTCATGATCCCTTCGTTGAGTTCGTTGCTCCACGTCATTCTCTGACTAGATTGTGTGACCGTGGGTGTGTTTTGCGCGTGTGTGTTTTGTATGTTCGTGTTAGGATTGATATTGTGAATAGTCTGTATTTCAGTTTGGACTTCTTTATAAATTCTGTCTATTTCATTTTGAGGTAACAGTTTTTTGTTTACTATTGCTCTCCTTTGGTCACCTATTCTCTGCCTACTAACGTTCTGTCTTTCAGGAAATTTTTCAATAAATTTTGTGTGTAGTGGGGGTAAATATGATTTTAAATCTGTTTCCATTAGCGTCAGTTGCAAATAAGTGCGCAGGATGAATTCGTTCATTTCTGGACTCCATTTATTACGCGCACGTGAACTGCTGGTGGTGGGCACTGGATTAGCGGCAGAGCTCGCTTCCTGGGCAACATCCTCCTGCAGTATGCTACTAGATACTGAAGTTGATCTGGAAGTTCGGTAGGACGCTTTTGTGGATGGGATAGATGGGAAAAGACTACGAGTGGATGAGGGGGATGTGGTGGTATGACTTTTAGTAGTCGTTCGGTTTTTATAAAATACCCTGCCGCCGGTGGATCGCGGCCTCAAGCTATATCTTGACTGAGATGTTGGCGATACGTTGCCCCCCCCAGAATACGTGGGGCTGCCCGAATCGGGGCCGGATTCTCCAGTGCAATCTGCACTGGTACCTGCCTGGGGTACTCTGCTTTTTCGAATCGCTTTCATATTTTAGGGTTTACCTTGCCTTGTTGGCCGCGTAAGTTTCAATAGTACGCGTGTCCGCCCCCTACGTGGCTAGATGTTCAGCACGGACGTAAGGTTGGATTTTAGGGGGCTTATTATTATTATTATTATTTGATTCAGAATGAAATGCATAAAAAGTCGATAGTTTTTAATTTCTCCTTAGGATACTAGTGTCGCAGGGATACTCTGTAAAAGCTACAATATATAATATCACTGTGAAAAGGCTTCGAGAACCGGCATTTTATTATGAATGGTCATTAAATAATTATTAAAAGGTATGTTATTTTCAAAATACTTTAAATCAATATTATGTAGTTAAAATAATACCCGTCCATCCAAATATTGTCAGGCAGAGACTGCTCAAAGCGATAAGACCGCCAACTGTACTTCCGTGATTACTTTTAATTTTTTAGTAGTTTGTATATACAGTGTTTTTCCTCTATCTTATTACGTACGAATTTAATTGTAACGTATTGTTCTGAACAGTTGTTTTATTTACTTTAAAAACAGTACGTCAGCTTTATCAGTTGCGTGCAGTATGACCCCCCCCCCCCCCCCCAACTGCTGGTGGAGTTATTGGGAATGATCCAAATTTAACTTTTGAAACTATCATGGTTATGTACAACTCGAAAATCATGGTAAATATCCCGTTTCCAGTGTAAATTATGATCCAAATTTAGTCCCAAAATCATGCGATGTGAATGATTAGCGGTGGGAGTTTTGGAAATGATTTACGTTTGAAAATGATGACCCGTCTCTGATGCTACTGAAACGGTTGATGATACCAACTCCGCAATAATTAGGCCTAAGATATAATCGATACGTCGTCCAGATAACTAATACTATGCGATCAGAAAAACGTAATTATCAAAAGCTACTTAGTCAATTACTCGCAAGACAATACAAATTGCATCGAAGATACCGACATCTAACTAATTACTAATTACAAAAGTTTGTGACGTGACGTTGGGAGACTATAAATAACTATTTGTAGTCTGGGTTAGGTAACCAAGTTTCTTCTATGAATATTTATAGGCTTAGTCAGTTCCTACAATTAACTATACTCTTTTTCCTGGGTCATTGTTTGAATCGTCTCCACTAGATTTTCTTGGGGCCTTTCGTCTCTGGACCATTTTTTGTGCTACTTTTGACTTCCATACTTCGATTAATTTCTTGTTTGTAAATGAGAAGTGTTATTATTAGAATTTATGGTGAATGGTACACCCAGATTAGACCTCGACGACATACATTGAAACAAAATAACAATTTGCATTTCTAACGGAACCTAGGCATCAATAAATTGTTTGCGTTCCCTACGCTCACTCTGTGAAGACGGCAAACATCATGCTGTCCTAAATCTTCTTATTTCAGAGTAAAACTCTACAATTAAGCCAATTTAAATGCATCATAAATTAATCAAATTTGACTAATGGTATTTTTTGGAACCTGCAAATGCCTTACCCCAACTTGTTGATAAGATTATTTGGTATAATATTTGTCCTGGCTGCTAGCTTACTATGGAATGTTTTATTACTGGAAGAAAGCGTTAGCAGAGTCCGTCATGATAAGCAATGCCGGCGATGAGCTCACCACTTGTCATGTCTATATTACACGATAGTGCAAACCACTGTGAAAAGAGGACCATTGAGGCTTTGCCTACCCCCCTTTGGGAAAAGAAGGCGGGTGTCTATGTATGTATGTACAAACGCCTGATTACATTTATATAGATAAATAATGCTGGACAGTTCACACAACATTATCTTAGTCCCAAGCTAAGCATAGCTTGTGTTATGGGTACTAGATAACTGATATACTTAATGCAATATATTACTTAGATAGATATTTTTTATTATACATAGAAAATACCCAGAACAAATATCTGCGATCGTACAAATATCTGTGTCGCAGGCCAAGCTTCGCCCGATGCGCCACAGAGGTCGTCTATTAGCTTTTGGTAGGAGATAATAAAGGGGTTATCATGTACTTTATTACTATCGAATATTGAATATGATCAGAGTGGCAAGTCCGAGTTTACACACACCATCGTAACGATGATCGTAACGGCGAGTGTACGTGTATTGCGTAGTAACTAGCCATTAATCTGTGACTTTTTGGCACAGATTAATAGCTAGTAATTATGTTATACACGTACGATCGTGTTACGTTCACCGTTACGATGGTGTTTGCAAAACTCAGACTCACCCCTCAGTCCATTGATATAACCACGAAGAATATCAATTAATATGTCAGCATGTGACCTTATGTTGTATTTTTGTTGACATATATTTATCATTGGGTGACATATGTTATCATACATTAAGCTTTATTTAGGGGTCTCAATCTGCCATTTTTGAAAGTAACGTGTCGTCATTTATAAATAACTAGCTGACCCGCTTGCGACTTCGTCAACGCGTAGACTTTCATACAAATTTTAACACCCTTTTTCAACCCCTTAGGGTGCGAATTTTCAAAAATCATTTCTTAGTGCGCGCCTACACCCCTTAATAAATGCTTGTGCCAAATTTCAGACCTCTCGGCCCAGTAGTTTCCGAGATTTCGTGATGAGTGGTCAGTGAGTGAGTGGACTTCTCTTTTATATATATAGATTATTATAGATTATTATAATGTGTTTTTAGAGTAATGTAATTTTGGTGGCATTTTAAACGATGCACTCTAGATATAAAAAACATAATGTAGTGTAGTTAAATAGTTTAGTTGTGTTTTGCTTGTCTTTTCGGATTGGTGGATTTCGTCCTAACGTAAACTTTGTTTTTCTGCCACCATTTAAACTGGGTTATGACTTGATGGAGACTCTTGACGACTTGACTAATTATATAGTAGAAGCCATTCAAAAAAGAGAAGAAAAAGAAGAAGCTTTATTTACTTATACTACGTGTACTATCATTTATTCCGTGCTTATACAAAAATATGAATAGTTTTTTTTTTTAATTATTAAACCTACATACATAAGTAACCGCAGAAATGAATATACAAAGTTCCGACTACCGCAGACAGGGTTTTTCCTTACAATTTTATATTGCAAAAATAATTTTGGGTCAGTGTCGATGTCACGTACGGCATGTTGGTATGTTTTATTTAACTTAAATGGTGCTAAGTAGATTAGTAGAACGCCCAAGGCGGCCTCGAGTTAGGTAGGTGTCATATTAAGTGGGTGGGAAATACGATACTATAGAGAATAGTCTTCATACAATGCTCTTGAGAAGTGAGAGCCCTGTGAGAGCACTGGTTGTATAGTGGGAGGGACCCCGACTATCGACCCTAGGGTCGTGGGTTCAAATCCCGGTCATGCACCAATGGATTTTTCTACTTTAAAAGTTTATGTGTGCAATATTACACGATGTGCTTTTTAACGGTGAACTAAAACACCGTTCACACACAAACCAGCATGTTCTATAGACCCATAAATTTGAAGACATGTGCATGAAGACTCTGCGAGGCACATTTAATCCTTTCACCCCACTGTTTCTTTCACCATTGATCACTCGGCCCTTTTCAGAGCCACCAGTCCTCAAGCACCGACCTAACGTAGGGTAACCAAGAAAGAACCCGTTACACGAAGTTAGTTTATGTAAGCCTTCATAGTGAGTGATTTTATAACTGAATGTGATCTGATCCCGCCATTTTATAACTGAATGTGATCTGATCCCGCCATTTTTTTTCTATTTTATTTATTTGTTTGAACAAATACCATGTTCTAATTTTGACGATTTTATTCGACTTAACATGTTTGTAAGATTCATTGGTATAAGATTGGTATAAGATTTTTCCTGGCTGCTAGCCTATTTATGGAATGTGTTATTACTGCAAGAAAGCGTTAGCTGAGTCAGTCGTGAGAAGCAATGGCGGCGATGAGCTCACTACTTGTCGTCTATATTCCACGATGGTGCAACCCACTGTGAAAAGGGGCCCATTGAGGCTCTGCCTACCCCTTCGGAAAAAAAGGCGTGTGTCTATGTATGTTTGACGACCTCTGTGGCGCGGCGGGCGAAGCTTGGCCTGCGACGCAGGAGGTTGCGGGTTCGATTCCCGCCTCGGAACAAATATTTGTGCGATCGCAGATATTTGTTCAGGGTGTTCTGGGTATTATATTATATTATATTATATTCTATGTATAATAAAAATATCTATCTATGTAATATATTGTATTAAGTACTTATATCAGTTATCTAGTACCCATAACACAAGCTTTGCTTAGCTTGGGGCTAGATAATGTAATGTGAACTGTCCAGTATTATTTATTTATTTATTTATGGAATGTGTTATTACTGCAAGAAAGCGTTAGCTGAATCAGTCATGAGAAGCAATGGCGGCGATGAGCTCACCACTCACCACGTCTATATTCCACGATGCTGCAACCCACTGTGAAGAGGCCCGTTGAGGCTCTGCCTACCCATTCGGGGGAAAAGGCGTGTGTCTATGTATGTATGTATGAAATATATTTTAAATAAGTTAGTGTACAATGTACCTAGACATTACCTGTTTTATTGATACCAATAACTAAAGTGAACTTGAACTTATGTACCTACTTAGGTTTTGCGAATAGCGTATCTAATTGATTTGATAAGAGGCATATACCTACTCGTGCAATGCTACGGGATGTTGACAGCCTGGCCCACGGTACGCGGCACACAGATAGCCCGTCCCATTTTTCATTATTTCCGTTGACTACGTGGCCCACGACGCTGGGCCAGGATATTAATAGCCATAATAAGTAATAATTAATAGCCTGCCTAGTCTACCTACCTACCTACCAACCTAGAGTATTTCTAGCATTTTCTGTATTGGGCTTGGCCTGCTGTGGTTTGTCCGCCTAAGAATAGACCCCTCCGTCTCCTCCCGTGGATGTTGTAAAAGACGACAAGTGATTACCCGGACTTGTTAGTAAGATTCGTTGGAATAAGATTTGTCCTGACTACTGCTTATAGAAGGTATTTTACTGGAAGGTAACGTAATCCGAGTTATTCGTGGGGCGCAATGTCAGCGATGAGCTCACCACTTGTCACGTCTATATTTCTATGATCCCACGGTGAAAAGAGGCCCATTGAGGCTCTGCCTAAGCTTTCGGGGTAAAGGTATGCGCTTTGTATGTATGTAAGCTGGGCGCGATCGACGGAGTAAAAATGGAGCACACTTGAGCCAAGACACCCTAGACGGAGTTTTGCAAACACCATCGTAACGATGAACGTAACGACGATCGTACGTGTATAACATAATAACTAGCTATTAATCTGTGCCAAAAACGTCACAGATTAATGGCTAGTTACAAGATACACGTACACTCGTCGTTACGATCATCGTTACGATGGTGTGTGTAAACTCGGACTTGCCCCTCAGAGTTCACGAGAACAAACTTTACATGTCAGTCCCTAGAATATTGATAGCACTCGATCCAAGTACTAGTACTACCTAGGCAGTGTAGGCAGTTAGAAAATAGTAGACAGACCAGCTTAATTGATTAAGTAATGTGTACTTAAAGCGTGCGCGAGCCCAATTTGTGGGTCACGGCATTCCAGTGCCTTACCTCGGTGTTGCCTAACTGTCGTTAGAACTTGCCTACCTATTTATCTATGGGAAGTATATAATTACACATTACATATTTTTTATTCAAAAAAACAATAACAACCGTTGTTTATAACATAACATGCAACAGTCACTTTTTTTTTATATTATGAGGTGACAAACAGACAGACGAACCGCCTGATGTAAAGCAGTCACCGCTGCCTATGGACATCTGCAACTCCCACGGTTTTGCAATACCATGCTTCCACAACACACAGACACGGAACAAATATTTGCAGATCACACAATCATTTGTCCCGCAAGCGAAATCGAACCGGCAACCACTCGCATCTCAGCCGGCTGCTCGCCCACAGCGCCACAGAGGTCGTCAAACCTCTAAATCCTCTAATGGAGGTCATGTTGATAACTTCACACACAATTTAATCTTTAAAAAACTATTTGCACCATATTTTTAACCCCCGACGTAAAAACGAAGGGGTGTTATAAGTTTGACGTGTCTGTGTGTGTGTGTGTGTGTGTGTGTGTGTGTGAGGGTGTCTGTCCCATCGTAGCATCGTAGGGGTTTGTTTAATTTTTACAAAATTACTTACTTGTTTACTATATTTTTGTAGGTAAGAACTATAACAAAAATTGTTTAACCGAATCTAGTATAGTATTCTTTTATCTGTGACCGAATTAAAAAAGGAATAGGTTCTCAATTTGACTGAATGTTTTTGTAAAGGTTACCTCATAATCTCCGTCATTTATTTGAAAGGATATAGTGGGCGAGCTACGATAAAAAAACCGCAAATCTAAGTACAGGATAGCCGTTTGGTACACGAGTAATGGTTAAAACAATCATTTTGAGCGATAGTTCCTAAAAATATTCCCATAGGGAGGGCAGTAATGACGACATCAAGTTTTTGTATGGGAATTGTAATTTTTATTAGAAACCTATTGTTAGTGGTATCAAATGAAAGCGCTTCATGAGTCGGTTCTAAAAATATACCTTTCGGCATATTATATACTAGCAGCGCCCCGCGGTTTCACCCGCGTTAGTCTCGATCCCGTGGGAATATCGGGATAAAAATGTGCCTATGTGTTATTCCGGGAGTCCAGTTATCTCCATTCCAAATTTCATCCAAATCCGTCCAGCCGTTTCAGCGTGAAGAAGTAACAAACACACTACAGCACACACAAACTTTCGCCTTCATAATATTAGTGTGATGCATAGAGCATTGCAGGCCTCCGTACCGGAGTGCTCGATGGTGTGATGTGATTCTGTGGGGTGACCGTCAAATCTTGCAACTGAATTTTGAACCAGTTACCCTCGTCCTGAGCTGAAATTTTGCATACCTGTCAAGTTCCGATGACAATACAATAGTATGGCGACAGCGAGCTGATGTCATGATGGAGACGGAAGGTGGACAACGGAACTCCTCGATAGTTAATAGTAGACTAGCCGTGTGTTGGCTCATTTTGATCAGCTCACGGTTCTGCTTTCTAATTTCATCATCTTCAGTCAGATGTACATTTTTTATTTTACTTGAGATACGGACAAATGTGCGAGACTGACACCGCAGAATGAGTGAAAAAAGTACTGTTGTTCCAAATGCTGTACCTACAAGTAATTAATTTTGTAAAAATTTAAAATCCCTCATTGCAGTGAAACGGCTGAACCGATTTTCATCAAACACAGCTAACCACCCTCCCGACAAATTTACCTTTCAAAAAAAAAAAAAAACATACACACACACACATACACACACAGACACGTCAAACTTATAACACCCCGTCGTTTTTGCGTCGGGGTCAAAAACACTCAAAATCATACCTCGCTCAGTTATTCGTTTCCTTAGCTGGCCTTGGACAGCGATCTAACTCGCAGAAATGCCCTAAATGTATACCGTGCCACATCTGGTTCACCTTGGAATAACCAGATGGAATTCTGATCCGGTTTAATTTTTTGATAGCACTACAATGTAAGAGCTCTAGGGCGCGGTATAGTGGGAATGAAAATAATACAGAAATTGAAATTCCCTTGCACCGATTTTATTTTCGTTTTTTTTTTTTTTAGTTGGGACCGACTCAGATATGGGAGACTAGTGTTGGTTTTTAGATCTGTTTTTTTGTTTTAACCACCTTTCAAAATAGGGGTGTTATAAATTAGTCTGTCTATATGTCCGTCTGCATGTCTGTATACATGTTTCTTTGTGGCTATGTAGGTAGCTCTGGAAAGGGTACAAGATTTCAATGCCGTTTTATTTGTATGAAAGATGGTTTTTGCGAGATGTTTCTCTATGTTTAATGGTAATTGATACAGTTTTCAGGATCATCAGCTCGCATTTTTTTTAATTAATTATATCTAATAGCGTAGGTACCCATATTTTCCTGTGCCAACATCTAGTCTTGAATAAATAAGTAGCCTAGGCCTTACATTATGCGTCCTAGACACCAAAGTGCTTCCACAAGTGTTCCATTTTTCAAAGATTAATAAAACACGATAATACCTAAGCCTTCACCCCTCGGGGGTTTTAAATTCTTATAAAACTAACTTTTTAAATTATGGTCTCAAAATATATTTCTTGCGTTTGAACTAATAATGCTCGCTAATTATATTGGTTATTAGAGATAGGTACGCTTACAAATAATTGAAGGGTGCTATTAGTAAGATCAAAGTCTACAGGATCGTAATTATATCTACCCAGGGATCTATTAGGCACTACATACATACATACATAGACACACGCCTTCTTCCCCGAAGGGGTAGGCAGAGCTACAATAGGCCTCTTTTCACAGTGGGTTGCACCATCGTGGAATATAGACGTGACAAGTGGTGAGCTCATCGCCGCCATTGCTTCCCACGACTGACTCAGCTAATGCTTTCTTTCAGTAATAACACATTCCATAATAAGCTACCAGCCAGGACAAATCTTATACCAACGAATCTTATCAACAAGTCCGGGTAATCCCTTAGTCGGCTTTTACGACATCCACGGGAGGAGACGGAGGGGTCTATTCTTAGGCCGGACACACCACAGCAATTATTAGTTAGTAAGTATTAGGCACTACTCTATAGTAAAACCAAAAAATACTTTACTACCTACTTGTGGAAGTCATACAAAGTAAGGTCTCCAGCTGTTGTTTAAACAAATGATGAGTAATGCTTTCTTGTAACAAAACAAATTGATTTATATCTTATTTTGTTTATACTATAATTATGGCAGCACTCGTTTAATATTAACGCAAGAGCTGTGGTATGCACGTAAAATACGAGTACCTACCTACCTAGTAGTTATTGCAGCACCTATACCTATAACGTTACCGGAATCCGGAATTGTTAAAATAGGCAAAGATGTAGAGCATATTTACCAAGGTGTAGGTAGGTACGTATTACTGGAATTGTTAGGCTTATTGCCTGAAAAGGGAAAATTCCATATAAGGAACGAACAAATTTAGCCAAAAAAAACATTTTAATATTTTTAGGGTATCAACGGAAATACTTTATAGGAACACTCTCGTCTCGTTTCTGTCTGTCTGTCCGTCTACAGTCTATTTTATCCAAAATTACTGGACATAAAAAGTTGAAATTTAGTACATCTAGTAGTGCTCGCATTGCTGTGTTCCGGTTTGAAGGGTAAGGGTGCCGGTGAAATTACAGGCACATGAGACTTTTCATCTTTATGTCTCAGGGTGGCGGGCGCAGTGCAATGCCACATAGGTTGCGTCGTAGGTGGACGTGATCTATGAGGTAATGCACTGTTCATTGGCAGAGGTTACCGCTTAACATCAGGTGGGCCTCTTGCTTGATCCGTCATCCAAGTAGTATAAAAAAAAAAAAAAAAAAAAACTATAATCTATATATATGTATATATATATATATATATATATATATATACAGTTGTGGTCATATAATTAAGAACGATTTAAAGTTCTAGAAGTTTTTTATTTAAATCGTATCATACACAGAGATGTGTACCTTCTGAGAAGCAACTAGTTATGTTATATAATAGTCACATTAATAGAGCAACCTGACTTAAGAATAAAGTATGAAATCGCTAACTATTTTTTGCACATTTTATTGATTTTATCAAAGTAACACATTCAAATAGTACTGAAACTGGACAAATAATTAAGAACGATTTATTTAACTGCTCGGGAATTGTTTTGTATGACACTTAGATTTAAAAAATCACAATATTATGTAGCACAGGAAACATAAAAAGAAATTTAATAAATATTTAACTAAAATTAATAGATAATAGCATATTCTCGGCTTTTAATTACAGCTTTACACCGGCGAGGCATTGACTCTATTAATTTTTGACATTTCGCAAGAGAAATAGAGTTCCATTCTTCTAAAAAAACGTCATACAGCTCTCTTAAATTTCCACACTTTGTATTTGAAACCTTTTTCTTTACTTCAAACCACAGATTCTCTATTGGGTTTAGATCTGGACTGTTAGCAGGCCAGTCTAAGACAGAAACTAATTGCGCTGTAAGAAATTCCGTTACGGTGCGTGCAGTGTGCTTTGGATCATTGTCATGCTGGAATGGCCAAATGACCGGTAGAACGTCTTCAGCGTATGGTAGCATTGTTTCTTCCAGTATATTTTTGTATTGGAACTGATCCATGTTACCATCTATCAACTTTACAGGTCCTACACCATGTCCAGAAAAGCAACCCCAAATTTTCACATTTCCCACATTTCCACCACCGTGCTTTAATGTAACTTTCGTGTACTTTGGGTCGAATGCTGTATTCGGGGGACGTCGTACATATCGTTTTCCATCAGAACATACTTTGTTTATTTTCGTCTCGTCAGATAAAAGTACATTTTTCCACTGTTGCACAGTCCAGTTTTCATACTTTCTCGCAAATGCAAGCCGGGCTTGCCTGTGGCAAAGTTTTAACATGGGTACCTTTCTTGCTATCCTACCGTGCAATTTTTTTTCTACCAAACGTCTTCGAATAGTGCGTGCTGAGATTGCTGAAGGGTTGTTTTCACCAAAATATTCTTTTCTAAGCTCATTGGACCCTTTAAAATGATTTTGTTTTGCCATACGAACGATGTTTCGGTCATCTCGAGGAGTTGTTTTTCTCTGTTTAGGTACACGTGGAACATTCGAAGTAGTTTGATACGTAGCAAAATGCTTTACAGCGTGGAAAACCATCGTTTTTGAACATTGCAGATGGTCGGCTATCTTTTTATAAGACCAATTCTTCCGGCGAAGTTTTATTATTACTTCCCTTGTAGATTTATCACAACTTTTATTTTTTCCCATTGTTTTTTCTAAAGAAGCAATCACCTTTAATCTTTTACAGCACGTAATGGCGCCAAAATTATACAAACAGTAACAAATCGACTAAGTGTTCTCTATTTAAATTTGAATAAAGGTATAAACCATAGACGTAGAATTTTTTCGCTACGCTAAATAGACAAACGAAGCGTGGGAGAGAGAAGTCATTTTTAAATGTACCCCGTGCAAGAAGAAAAGTGACAGCAACAATGTATTGAATTTGACATGTTTTGCTTGAGTTCATGCCCATACCGGACGGTCTCTTGTGCAGTTTAACTAATTTCGTAATTTTTTTAGTAATCTTACTATTAAATAACAAATATAACTTTGTATGACAATGGTGTCATGTTCAGTTTGTGACTGTGAATATACAAGACGTAATTATCCGGGAAAATACACGTTTCACAGGTAAATAAGAGATTATTGGTAGTTCGATTGTATTGCTTATTTTATCAATTCTGCTTTAGTAAATGGCCTAAAAACCAGTTTCATTCGTAGATTAGGACTTTCCCTTATATTTTTTAGTAATATTTCGTTGCTGCACCTAGAAATAAACAATATTTTATGTAAAATATAAAAATGTTTGATTACGATAGGGCTTGACCAAGTGATGACGTCAGAAATATCGATAGTCCTGTTGCAGTCTATATCGTAGTATAATGCGCATCATGTAAAAAGAACGCTGGCGGTCAAGCTTCTTCAGGCGTTCCAGCGTTCGTTTTAAGAGATTACTTACTTTTCTACTTATTTAAGAGATGTATACCTATGCATTCAATGAGTGCCTACCTAGTTTACTACTTTTTACATGAAGCGCACTATACCTAACTATAAATTAAATTTTTGTCCATCCTAGAATGGAGGTTTACTTTGTTTGGAGTAAATATGTTTGCTCTGTTAACATTTTACCGTTTTAAAAAAAAACTATAATAACCAGGTGGACATTGAGGTGTGTGTTTTTGTATTGACTATTGAAAAGGTAACTTTAAAGCACCACGGGTGTTTTATTGCAGTTTGTGTAGTAGATATTTTGGAGTAAATATTTACGTTGTTGTACACACGCCTTTTTCCCGAAAGGGTATATTTATTTTTTATTTTTTATAAATAAATATTGTTTATTTGTGCTTAATAAAATAATAGGTAACATATTAAATTTAAATATACCCCAGAAATTCCGTTCCAGCGGGACTCGAACCTGCACCCTCGCCTGTGATCAGCGATGCCTTTACTTTCGAACTTTGAACAGAAGGTTTCCAATGAAACACCTGTAGATACAGCACTATCAACTTGGCGCTACAGCCGAGTTGATAGTGCCCACAAATTTCGTCTCCAGCGTCATAGCTCGATCTATGGCTAAATTGTTTAAGGCATCGCCGGTGACAGGCGAGGGTGCGGGTTCGAGTCCCACTGGAACGGAATTTTTGGGTTACATTTAAATTTAATGTTATCCATAAAGCGTGGTTTACACTTGAAAAATAATAAACTTTGGGGTAACAAATTGTCTATAGATAAAGTAACAGAGTGAAAAATTATATGGGCGTAGCACGGCTGATATAAAATGTTTTTGTGCTTTCAGATTTCCAAGTAATCCTTTGCTACGAGAAAAATGGTTATCGGTTATAAGAAGAGTGGGATGGACTCAAATAAGAACTCCACTAGGTATATGCAGCAAACATTTTAAGTTTAAATTTAAAAGGGAAACTCTAAGATCCCACCTATAAATAAAACTGTAATATTTAGAGGTCAATAAATAATAAAGGTTTATTTATTAACTGTATTCAAAATTCTCTTTATGACGTCAAATCTTCCAAACTGTGTTATTCATGAAAGACTTAATCTGCATTAAGATGTATTTATCTACCATACACATCACGGACGGATGATGAATTCTATCGACAATGTAAAAGTGTTGGTCGAGGACAACACTATTTTTAACTCGGACATAGACTTTCACCAACACGTGCACATATTTTTTTTGGTTCCATCTTCGATCTCTGATTGTAGATCTAGTACATATACTAAATCTATGGTATAAACTACTTAGCGTTCTTAATTACGTGACCAGCCAGTAATAAGGAATACTTTGTTTAAAAGTAGTGTAAAAAGTTTGCCTATTGATTTTTAGCCAATCATGTGTATCAATGAATACAGTGGTAATATGGAAATGTTTTACGATACCGAGAGAAATAAAAACAAATGCATACAATTAGTTTTGCATCTTAGTTGGAAAAAATCTTCCCTTTATATCAGCGTTCTTAATTATATGGCCACCACTGTATATATATAAAACAAAGTCGTGTTAGTTACACCACTTATAACTCAAGATCGGCTGGACCGATGTTAGTTATCTCTTTTTTGGTGGATTCTTTTCCTGTTTTTCATCAGGGGCTACCCGTGCAAAGCCGGGGCGAGTCTCTAGTATAACAGTATAGTGTATAGTGTGTAGTATAGTTGAGTCTTTATAACTCAAGAACGGCTGAACTGATTTGGCTGAAAATTGTCGGGGAGGTAGCTTAGGACCAGGAGAAGCACATAGGGGTGGGGAGGATGGCTGTTTTTCACCAGGTGTTACCCGTGCGAAGCCGGGGCGAGTCGCTAGTAAGTATATACACAGAATTGGGTAAGCCAATCACGTTCGTACGTATAGCGTAGATACGAAAGTAACTGAATACAGAAACTGGGGGCAAACTAGAAATTAAAAAAGAAGCATTTATAGTTGAAAATACATGGTTTAAAAGATACTAAGGAAAATATATGAAAATCGACCATTCCTAAGCCGCCCCCCCCCCCCCCCCTCCTCCTCCCTTATCTCTGAAACTTTACTGGAAAAAATACAGGATATAGAGCCTCCGTGAAAGTTTACAGGAAAACCTAAACTAAACTCCTACGTTTTTAAATTTCCACTGGAAACGAAATATATTCATGAAGGTAAAATGACGTGCGGAACCCTCTCCACTCGCACTCTCACTCGCACGGGATCAACAGGAATATGTTACTAGTTCTGGGACACCTTGTACACCTAAGGTAAATTCACTGGGAAATTTGCTTTAGGAGATGAGACTGGAGGATGTCTGTGAGGACAACTTGGACTTCCCCAAAATTTTTAGGTAAATAAGTGAAATAAATGTACCTATTGTTTGTGCGTTTGACGTTCAGTTTCGGAGCGACCTATTAGGTACCTATATGTTTTTCCTTCAATCCAAATTCGGGGACAGACAGGAATTTTCAACAGAAACAGGAATCGGGGAACTACTCTATATTACGTAGGTATTTAATCATTTTTCAGAAGTAAACAATTTAGTTTTTAGTAAAACGATAAGTTTGTACATCAATGTCATTATATTTTTTTTTTTTTAAACCTTGCATGTACGGTGTTGCATACCTAACTAAGTCGGACAGTGTGAAGTCATCGTGTTGCTACGAGTACCTATTATCTATTCCACAGAACGGCTGGTGTCGGTGCATTCATTATAATATAATTATAATTATTTTCGGTCTGCTAGCTTTCAGTGAAGGAAACTTGAAAAGGCTGCACAAACAGGTTTAATTTCATTTGTTACCGCTTTGGCTCGACAAACTCTAGCTGAAGAGATTATACCAACCTACCAATTTACCAAAGTTTATAACAGTTTTTATTTATTTTTATTTTTATTTCTCTGATCGTGTTTTACCGATGTACCTACTTTTTGACTTTTGTTTTTGTCTTCTTGTTTTATGTGAGTGTTGTGCGCGTGGAAAAATAAATAAATTTTCTTTCTTTCTTTATCCAGTAGATTTTACTTATTGCATTATGAAGTTTATTCATATGAAATGAAATTATTAAATTGATGTTCATCAGTTCTACCTTTATAATGCGAACTGCTAAGGAGTGGAATACACTACCGTCGTCTGTCTTTCCTGAAAACTATAATCTGGGTCTCTTCAAGGCTAGAGTGAATAGGTGCCTTCTAGACCTTTGTGCTCCATCTTCGGCCACATCGTCACTTACCAACAGGTGAGATCGTGGTCAAACAAAGGCCTACCATTGTTAAAAAAAGCATCTTAGGGACGCTTCCGTCTGTTAGTGATTTGGATCAGTTGAGCTACCTTTAGATAGTTAGCAGCGGTCTTCAGGTAGCACTGTTTCATATTTATTTTTTATTTTATTTTTACATAGTAGGTACCTAGTTACTAGTATTAGTTATATTATTCTTTCTGTAAATAAATGTAGGTAGGTACCTAGGTACTCGCGTGTGCCCGCAGCTTCGCTACCTTATATGAAGGTAAAACGTTTCGCGTGTTACCAGGATAAAAAGTAGCCAATAGCCGACTCAATCCAGGTCATAATCTATCTTTGTAGGTACCAAATTTCATCGAAATCGATTTAGCCGTTTTGGCGTGATAGAGTAACATCGTATTTGGCATTTAGGTGGGATACTTATGAGCAAAAAATTGATAGCACCTACATACCTACCAAATAAATAATTGGGTGTTCTACAAATAAGGCTAGTTTACCTACAAGGAGATCTGAGGTTAGTCTCAATGGAGATTCAAGTCGTGAGCTTATAGGTAGCTAGGTTTGTATATCTAACGTAGGTACATACATACCTATCAATGTACCTACCAACCTAGTTATAATATATTTGGTTTGATCTATGTAGGTAGTAGGTACGTGTACCTATTAATTAAATATTAATTTAACTAATTCGGTGCAGGTAGAGACACAGAACAGTAATTACCTACCTACGTAATGAGGTATCATGTGCTTACAATACATTTTAATAGGTACCTAAGTAGGTACCTACATAAATTATTAAAATTAATAAATTAGTAATTACTTGCTTAAATACTACAGAAGGTAAGTAGGTACCTAGGTAGGCACCTACCTATTATAAAACACACCTTCACTTTCATGTCTATGAAATCAATAATGAAATCAAAATAGGTGCCTACTTACCTAAATACTAGCTGATGTAGGTACCTACCTACCCATTCGGGTTCAAGCAGACTTCTATAGAAGTCTTTGGGTTCAAGCGATAACTTATGATGGCACAGTTGCCTGACCGATGTAAGTTAGCTAGGGAATTTTATATACGGTCTACCTACCTATTAGAGTAGGTAGGTAGGTATTTTAATTTTACGTAGGTACGTTCACCTATGAGTGTGAACAGAAATTATACTCCAACATAACATATACCTACGCATAACTTAATTAGGTATCTTGTAGCAAATAATTATCGCATTTGACATGTTATTCACAATTCAACCTACAAATTCTTGTTTTCATATCTGTAGGGGTAGGTAGGTAGGTAGTTAGCTATTGTTTATGTAGGTAGGTAGGCATATGTGTCATAAACCCTGCGTACAACCACAGAATAAAATATAATAGCACAAATAGTCCAACAATAAATCCAGGACATCAATTTTTGTTACACACATCAAAAATTAAGAAACATTTAGAAAACAACAAATGCGAAATCAGTCGGCGTCCCACACTAGCTAGGCGGACCGTTACTCAACGCATGCCAAGTTCACATATTTAAAAAAACTCACTAACCTCGATGTCCTTGCTTAGCTGTCACTGTAAGTTAATTTGGCGGCAAAACACGTGAAAAGTTAGAGGTCGTTGTTTTATATGTTTTATTGCGCAAAACACAAGTACCCTGCACTAACCGTATTCGTAAACTGAGGTAACCGGCTTGGGCCGTTGGGCCTCGGCACGGCTTGTCTGGCTGACTGACGTGACGGCTCCGCTAGCTTGATTGTGCTGAACAGCGGTTAGGTCACCATCTGTTACTGGGTTTATGGGACTTTCTTGTTAAGGAATGGAATTTCATGACTGAATCCTTTCTTAGTGCATAAGACCACAAAAACAATATATGTACATATATATACATATATATAGGTAGGTACATTTAAGTTATTTAAGTTCATTCTCTTGGAATTATAGCTGAGGCTGTGCGTAAATTTAGTGATGAAACAATCACGCAACAATTTTATATATTACTCGTATATTGATATAAGATATTAGGTTTTAAACAACATTCTTCTTTTCTTCGTGACGAGTGGGAAATCTGCTACCAGATACATATTGAGGGTGTGGTGGGGTTATGTGAAGTTTCTCGGACTTGAAGACTCACTTACACACTTGTTTTTATAGTTTGGCGCCATCGTTTGACTCTCACGATTAAATTCTGGCTGTATAACGCCATTAAGAGGCAGACAATAGGCAAATTCCGTCACTATGTAACTCATTAGCGTTAGCGCAACGAAAAGTGATCAAAAATTTCGAAAAATAGTATTTGCTGCGTAATCAAAAATATAAATCTACTATACCCTCTAATAGTAGTTTATGCAACTCTCATATAAGAAGGGGTATTAAAACACGAGAGTCTGTTTATCGCATGAGGCGATGCCGAATGCGATAATAGGTGACTCGAGTGTTTTAATACCTAAGTTATATGCAGTTTCATACACTACTTTATCTTCACTCATAGGAAAAATTGAAATTAAACAAAGTAGGTAGGTTACAAGGAAGTAATTTATTTGCTATAGTTATATGGGAAGCGCGGGAAATTAAGTTCAAACTATGCATGCGTGCGCCATTTTTTAACAGTTCGAACTGCGCATGCGTGTGCCTTTTTTTCATAGTTAGGCTATAACCATAGACTAGTTTAATGAATTATTTTAAAAAAAGATAGCGGTACTATAGTGAGTTTTATTCTTAATTTTATCTATTTGCGTCTATAAAGTGTGTCTGTATAGAACCGTCTTTGAATTCGTAATTCAAATTTTTCGATTTGAGTGTAGATAAAAAAAATATCTACACTCAAATCGAAAAATTAACTGAACTGCATATAACTTCGGTATTAAAACACTCGAGTCAACCTATTATCGCATGAGGCGAATACCCCTTCTTATATGACAGTTGCATAAACTACTATTATTTGTTACTCTTATTAATTTATCAATGTACGTTGAGTAGGTAATAAGAGATAGATAGATAGATTAAAAAAACTTTCGGGACAATACAATTGGTGGCCTTATGGAAGATGAAAAGTCTCATGTGTGTGCCTGTAATTTCACCGGCAATCTTACCCTTTAAACCGGAACACAGCAATTCGAGCACTACTGCTTTGCAGCAGAAATAGGTATGATGGTAGTACTTCCCCGGACGAACTGTCTCACAAAAAAGCTTACCAGGCAACCTTTGGATGGACTGGATAAATAGAAAAAGATATATTTACGTTATAAGTACATTGTAGAGATTTTTTTATCGAGAATATAAAACAGAAAACTTGGCTTTGGAAAAATTATAAAGATTTAAAAAAAAAGTTGTCCTAAGCTGTATGGATTTTGCAAAAAATACGTTAATGACGTTTATGAGAACCCTATTTGACTTTTAACAGCCATTTAATGCGATGGATGGACTGCCCTTGAGCGGCCACTTATAGAAATGCACCTAAAACTACCAGGATTTTTTACTTTTGAAATTTAGCAGCCTTACCACATGGCAATTCTACTCCTTCCGATCCAAAATAGCTCTGTGCTACAGAATACATACCAGTACAAGTAGCGGCACGAAACTTTAGCGCTGACCGTTATTGCGCAAAAGTAAAAAAACCCATGCGCAGTACCGATGCGCAGTACAGTACCCATGCGCAGCTATCCCCGCCGCGTATAGTTCAACGCTAGACTTACGTGCCGCTACTTGTACATACATACCAAATTTCATGGCAATTCGTTCAATAGTTTTTGCGTGAAGAAGTAACAAACGTACCTACACAAAGTGACACACACTATATTTATTTTGTAAAAGTAGTTGCATAAATATGTAAATAAGAGTAATTACGTTGTTAATGCTTCATATACATTAAAATATTATTAAGTGAATTTATTTATCCCGTGCATTCCGCAACTAATAGTCACCGCACGCACCAAGTGAAGTCCCCAGAGTTTTTGTACTATTATTTATTCTGTGCCCAGAGTGAGTGACTCAAGCAAGTGCCGTGTGCGGTAGACTCGCTGTCGACCTGCGATATGTGGGGAATGCTCCCAGGAACTGCACGATCTGATCCCACGATCTCCTTTTCATCATAGGACGAGCAGGCGTACGGCTCAGTACCATCCTTACCTCTAGTAGTTATACCTTCTATTCGCACAAAACGTTTCGGTTCTACCTTTATAATGCGAACTGCTAAGGAGTGGAATCTACTACCGTCGTCTGTCTTTCCTGAAAACTATAATCTGGGTCTCTTCAAGTCTAGAGTGAATAGGTGCCTTCTAGACCTTTGTGCTCCATCTTCGGCCTCATAATCACTTACCAACATAAGGAGGAACATGACAACGCGGATCACCAAATGATGAGGAAACTGGCTGCCCAAGTAAACGAAGAGGAGCATGTTGGAAACCATGACCCTCCGTTTACCATGGACGAGGTAACAACCGCGGTAAATAGTTTTAATGCTAAAAAGGCTCCGGGATCTGACGGATTTACTGCAGATATTTGCAAGTATACAATTCTTCAAGACCCTGAAACGTACTTGGCATTGGCAAATAAGTGCCTAGAATATGGTCACTTCCCCAAAGTATGGAAAGAAGCGACGGTAGTTGTATTAAGGAAGCCGGGAAAGAAGAACTACCAAGATCCCAAATCATACAGACCGATAGGATTACTCCCGGTCATGGGTAAGGTCTTTGAGAAAATGGTTGTGGGCAGGATCAAATATCATATCCTCCCAAAGCTCAGTTCCAACCAGTTTGGATTCATGCCCCAGAAAAGCACCGAAGACGCCCTCTACACCCTGATAAAACATATTCACCAAAAATTGCACCTTAAAAAACTTATCACAGTTGTATCTTTGGACATAGAGGGCGCCTTCGATAGCGCTTGGTGGCCAGCACTCAGAGTTCGACTGGCTGAGGAAGGATGCCCGATCAATGTGAGGAAACTCATGGACAGCTACCTGGATGGAAGGATAGTGAAAGTGAGATACGCCGGAGAACAAATTACCAGACTCACCTCCAAGGGATGCGTCCAGGGCTCAATTGGCGGGCCTATCCTATGGAACTTGCTCATCGATCCGTTGCTCAAGGGCCTGAAACAAAGAGGAGATTACAGTCAAGCATTCGCGGATGATGTTGTGATGGTCTTTGACGGAAACACGGCACTGGATATCCAGAGACAGGCAAATGCCGCTCTCGCCTATGTTCGGGAGTGGGGCATCAAAAATAAGTTAAAGTTTGCGCCGCAGAAAACAAGTGCAATGATAGTGACCAGAATACTTAAATATGATGTGCCACTTCTGAGGTTGGGTGGGATCGACATTGCCATGTCAAAAGAAATGAAGATATTGGGGCTTACGATTGACGATAAGCTGACTTTTTATCAGCACACGGCAATCGTCTGTAGAAAAGCCGTCAATATCTTCAAGCAGCTATCCAGAGCAGCAAAGGTAAGCTGGGGTCTGCACCCAGATGTAGTAAGAACTATATATACTGCAGTTGTTGAGCCAACTGTAATGTATGCAGCAAGCGTCTGGGCCCCAGCAACCAAAAAGCTGGGCATTCGAAAAGTACTCAACTCGGTCCAACGCGGGTTTGCTCAAAAACTATGCCGATCATATAGAACTGTTTCTCTGAACTCGGCACTGGCGCTGGCTGGAATACTACCACTCGACCTCAGAGTACAAGAGGCAGCCGCCTTGTACGAGGCAAGGAGGGGGGTAACCCAGCCCATGCTAGGAGACAGAGAAGTAGAGAAGATGTCGGCATTCTCGGTAAAGCCTCATCCAGCGGAGTATATAAGCCTGAAATTCGTGTGCCTGGAGGACCAGCAGCAGGTGGACAGCCATAGCGATTACGCAGTGCGGATATTCACAGACGGTAGTAGGATTGAGGGTAAGGTCGGAGCTGCTTTATCCATATGGAAAAGTCAGACCGAGACCAAATCCATCAAACTGAAGCTTTCGTCACACTGCACTGTCTACCAGGCGGAATTACTGGCTATATACAAAGCTACTGAGGAGATATTGAAGATGTCAGAAACCCGTTTTGGTATCTACAGCGACTCACTGTCCTCGCTCCAAACCATTACGAACGACAGTTCCACTCACCCTCTTGCTGTAAAAGTTCGTAAAAACTTGAAAGCAAGTGGGGCACTGAATAAATGTATCGATTTGTATTGGATCAAAGCACATGCGGGACTTGAAGGCAATGAGCGAGCCGATACGCTGGCAAAGGACGCTGCTCTGAAAATCAAGACTTCACCAGTATATGACGCATGTCCTGTCTCATTCGTCAAGCGACAAATCCGCAGAGGTACTCTTGACGAGTGGAACGGGAGATACATTAAAAGCGAAAATGCAGCCGTGACAAAAATTTTCTTTCCCGACATTATTAAGGCTTACAAAATTATTAAAAAGTTAAAACCTTCTGGTGTACTCACGCAAATAATGACAGGGCACGGTGGATTCTCTGAATACCTGCCTCCCCTAGATTCTATTCCTTTTCTTTTTTGTCAATTTTCCGATTGTGATGTTAAGAGGAGTGTGACATCCATAACATCCAATGCAGTTGGCAATGACAGCATTAGTCGCAATATGTTGGTACCCATACTTGATGAGGTCATTCATGTCCTCTCCCACATTCTTAACTATTCTATTTCCAGTGGGATTTTTCCTTCTGTCTGGAAGAATGCCCAGATAATTCCTTTACCCAAAAAAAATAATCCTTCCTCGTTTTCCGAATTCCGCCCCATATCCATACTTCCGTTTCTCTCTAAAGTTCTAGAACGCTTAGTTCATGATCAATTAAGTGTATTTCTAAGTAGAAGCTCCCTAATCAATCCTCTTCAATCCGGGTTCCGTCGTGGTCACAGTACCACGACGGCCTTGACCAAAATCACCGATGACATTCGTCAGGGTATGGACAATCAACTTGTGACTGTGCTGGCATTGTTAGACTTCAGCAATGCTTTCAACAACGTAGACTTTCACATTCTTCTGGCTGTTCTTCGCTCTCTTAACATATCTCCAACGGCTATTGAGTGGTTTCAAAGTTACCTGTTTGGGCGCCGGCAACGTATCTTTATTGGTGACACTTACTCATCGTGGTGTGATTTAACTGCCGGTGTGCCTCAGGGCGGCGTTCTTTCTCCTCTTCTCTTTGCTATCTTTATAAATTCAATCTCTGACACACTCTCGTCATCCTACCACCTTTATGCAGATGATCTCCAGATTTATACGCAAGCTCCTGTGAACAACTTAAATGTCGGTTTTGACATCATCAACAGCGACTTAGCGCGTATTCTCGCATGGAGCAATGCTTACGGGCTCAAGGTAAATCCCATAAAAACGCAGGTTATCGTTGTAGGCAGCTTCAGAATGATCCCCAAGATTGACTGGTCTGTTCTCCCTTTAATTATGTTTGATGGTGTTACTATTCCTATTAGTGACACTGTTAAGAATTTAGGCGTGTTGATCGATAGGAATATGACTTGGGGACCTCATTTGGCTGAATTGAGTCGGAAGATGTTTGCTTCAGCCGCTTCGCTGAGGAGACTGCGAAATTTTCTGCCGACATCCACCAAAGTTACGCTGGCGCAATCACTCTTACTCCCTATTCTCGATTACGCTGACGCCTGCTATCCTGACCTCACTGAAAAATACCTCGATAAGCTTGAGCGCCTTCAGAATTTCTGCATTAGGTTTATATTTGGCCTACGCAAATATGACCACGTCTCCGAATTTCGCATTAAGCTCAAGTGGTTGCCTATACGCCATCGCAGGAATACTCACATTCTGTCTCTCTTGTACAGTATTTTATTTAACCCTTCTGCCCCTCCTTACCTCAAGGAGCGCTTTCAATATCTTCATCTCTCCCACCCTTTTGCATTGCGCTCCTCTGAGTCATTGCAACTTAAAACTCCTGAGCACACTTCCACTTTCTACGGATATTCCTTTACTGTACAAGCTATCCGCCTTTGGAATGATCTTCCTCTGGTTATCAGAACCGCTAAATCTCTTCCTATCTTCAAAAAGCTATTGTTTAATCGTTTTTTGTCCATGTCGTAAGGCTGTAAATTCTAGTAATATGTTCAGATATTTTTATTTATTTATTTAGTATATTTTGTGTAGTTATATTATATATTTATGTTATTATAAGTTAGATTGTATGTATACGTATACTTTTATTTTTTTATTTGTTTGATCTACACCACCGTCCTTTATCGTTCTCGTCAATTCCAGTCCATCCCAAGGTTGTCTGGAAGAGATCGCTCTCAGCGATAAGACCGCCCATTGTACTTCCATAGGTACTTATTTTTCTGATTGTTTTTAATGTTATTTTTATTTTTGTGGTGTGCAATAAAGTGTTATCTATCTATCTATCTATCTGAATCGGTTCAGGTGTAAAGAGAGTCCATCGTGCATCTGCGAAAGTAGTAAAATGGGAACAGTGGAGCACATTTTATTTGAGTGCCCAGTTTTTGGCAAACGAAGATATGAGGCTGAGCAAAAATTGGAAATAGAACTGAAAGTAGAAAATGTTAAGGATTATATAAGCAATAAATATATAAGGAACGATTTTATAGAATACTGTACAGACATAGCTAATATAGTAATAAGAAGAAATAAAGATGTATAAATTTGCTGAACACTTATATTATAGAATATAAAGGAATCAGCAATAACAGTCATTTCAGTAAAAAATAAGTATCAAATAGATAAAGATATAAAATGTATGTAGTATCTTTGTGTATTATCTTTGTATCTTTATGTATTTTCTGTTATTATAAGAAAAATATGAAAAATTGTATAAGAAATAAGAATAAAAAAAATTACCACCTTTTTTAGAACTTGCAAGCCCTGTAAATTGTTAAAATTATGATTAATAAATAGCTTTAATAAATTGTAAATATATAAAATTAGTAACTCTAACATTTAAGGATATAAAAATGAACGAGATATAAGTACCCTGTAACCCAAATTAGGACCGCTTAGTACCCAATATAAAACTGTCTTCTAAAGTTCTGTAATAAAATAGAAACTAAGTGGTAGTAATTGACTTCTGTTTAAATTGTATAAGAATGATGTTAGCCTTTATAGGCACATATTATCCCAATGGATATGGTTTTACCAATAAAGAATCCCGTCTTAAACCCTTCCGATGAATAAAGACTCTGATAAAGTAAAAGGTGTGTTAGAAAAAAAAAAAAAAAAAAAAAAAAACACTTACCAACAGGTGAGATCGTGTTCAAACAAAGGTCTATCAATGTAAAAAAAAAGTGTGCATTTTTAGGGTTCCGCACCTCAAAAGAAAAACGGAACCATTATAGGATCACTTTGTAGTCCGTCAGTCTGTCTGTCAAGACCCTTTTTCTCAGGAACGTGTGGAGGTATCAAGCTGAAATTCATATCAAATACTCAGGTCTATTGTCTTTTGGAACTGTGGAAAAATCAAACTTCTATGCTGACGCAATCAAAAGATACAGCCGTTTATGCTGCAAATTTTCGGCACTCGCAAGGGAATCAAACAAAACTTCTTCCCGTGAACTCAAAATCTTGAAATCTGGTACGACTTATAGGACAGATAAAGGAAAAATTGCGAAAAGCATCAATTTTTTGTTACATCATATAACAAAAATAACTTTAATAATTTTAAACTTACTACCCCTTTCCTCGTGATGATTTCATTCTGCAATAAAAATACCTTAACTTTAACTTATATACCTACAGGTTTGTACGGAATCCTCGGTGCGCGAGTCCAACTCGCACTTGACCGCTTTTTTTTTGTTTTTTTTTATCACATTGTACATTTTATTACCAGGTAGGTTTCTCTAAATACTTATTTTGATTTGTATTGTGCTGGCTCGCAGTGACGATAACCTATCGGTCCCAGGCTTAGAGCATTGTAGGCCGTCGTACCGGAGGGTCCAGGTATATCGGTACTTATCAGTCATTTGAGCAGTATTTTTTATTCTGTAGCAGAGTTCTACGAATTACCAATTATTTGAGTAAACTATATGGGTCGAGACTCTGGGTCCGTGGGGTACCGGGGCTCTTCGCGTTTTCAAAATTCTTTCAGGGCAGCTGGTCGAAGCGACGCGTGACCCAAGAGCTGGCTCTTATCTGGCTCTACGCATTAGTATTGCCATTCAGCGTGGCAATGGAGTCAGCATCTTAGGGATGCTACCGTCTGGTAGTGATTTGGATCAGTTGAGCTACCCTTAGATAGCTAACAGCGGTCTTCAGGTAGCACAACTGTTTCATATGTAGGTATTTTATACTTTTAGTTGTATTATTCGTTCGGTAAATAAATGTATATTTATTATTAGTAAATTATATCAAATACTTATACGCTATACGGCCCATTTGAGGCTCTGCCTACCCTTTCGGGGATAAAGGCGTGTGTCTATGTAAGTATGAATGTATACGCTATAATGCTAACTATTATATTGCTTTCCCTTCCTGACCTGTAACTTGGAATTATCAATAAATGATTTGTAATTCGGTATCAGTACCTATAAAGTACCTACGATTTTTAGTTTCTAGTTGAGTAGGTACCTAGGTGGGTAGGCACAAAATAAATATGAGTCGCCGTCGTTTCGTATGAGGTAGTGCTGGCCTCTGGTGTCAGAGTTTGTCAAGCCGCCCGAGGGCCTCTGACATGGCTTATCGACTGCTATTAATCAATAACAGCCGGGACCGACAGCTTAACGTGCCCTCCGAAGCACAGAGCGATGGAAATCCACACATAACTTAGAAAACTAGGTGACTAGAAACTTAGGTGGACGTGACCTATGAGGTAATGCACTGTTCATAGGCAGAGGTTACCGCTTAACATCAGGTGGGCCATCGGCTTGAACCGTCATTAAGCAGTATAAAAAAAAAAAAAAAAAAAAAAAAGTCATTGGTGCGGAGCCTAGGATCGAACCCGGTATCGTTAGATTCTGAGTTGCACTATTGAACCGTTAGGCTACCATCGCTCAATATGAGTACAAGGGGTAGGCCTTGAGAAGACAGGGAGGCTTAAGTAATAGGGTTCCCCCTGTTGGCACCCTTGGGGTACGGACCCTAAAAATGGTGTGTGCTAGCTCCAGCTCCGACGCGTGTTTACTCTGAACATCCAGATTCTGTGACTCTGAACATCCAGGTTCTAGTGACTCTGAACGTCGACACACGTGACATACCTAGGTACCTACCTATCCGACGGATGAAACATTACGATTTCACTTTTGCTAACGCTTGATTTCACGATTTTACTCCCCATCTATTTGCGTACTGTGGACCTTACATTATAAAATCCAAAAAACATAATCTAGAATCGGAAGCCGGTGTCACTAGCGACAGCACCATAGCCTATAATTACTATTGATACAGATTACAGACAGACGTTGAAGCCGTGTTTGTAAAGTAAAATGTAAACTAAACACGGATTTCCTATGGGGACAAAGATGAGCGCCCCTAGCGTAGGTACACACGGTACCTAAACCTCACACAAGTGGAGACACCATCATTTCATCACAAAGAAAAACTTGGTAAAAAAAGATTGGTAAAAAAAGTTTGGTAAAAAATTACGAAGAAAAATATCGAACGTAGGAGACCTCCTACGTTCGATACCTACCTGTAGGTAGCTAGGATCTTACTTAGAAACAAAATATTGGAACAAAAATAGAGCTTCCCATGTTAATACTATGTACCTACTCATTATACTCTATACCTACCCACTGAGCATGTAAACGTAGGTACCGGAATGTATAAATAACAATTCAAAATTATTATTATTTTTGAAATTGCAATGTTATCTATTCTGTGATATATACTTTTTTATAAGCTACTCGCGATATCCACCCATATCCAATTTTTGAGTAGTTGCGTTACATTATGCTCAATCAACAAAATATTGGAACAAAAATAGAGCTTCCCATGTAACATTACTTATTATAGGTACGTAGCCACTGAGCATGTAAACGTAGGAACTGAAACATAATTATTAAAAAACAATTCAAAATTATTCTTTTTTAATTTTTCTTAGTTATTTAACTGCTCGCGATATCCACTCATATTGTATTAAGACACTATATTACAATTTTGGAGTCGTTGCGTTCAGTACCTAAAGGTTACAAACTTGATGTAAATACAGTGAATAGGTAGGTAGGTACTTGAGGATGTAATCTAAATAAATCATAGTCTAGAAACACGATTGCGAAAACTTTTCTGGACTGCTTTATTTTTTGAAATTGTCCCTCCTAAAACACGTTTTAGGTCCCTCCTTCGACTAGAGAAAATATAGGTAAGCGTAAATTTTTATATTAGGTACCTATTCAGTAACGATTCAGTAGGTATCATAATCATATTACTTAGATTAACTGAAGATAATCTATTTTTATATTTGCTACTTTAGAAGCAAAAGGAAGTTTTATGTTACTTCCGAGCGGCAGAAATCTATACCTCATATATTAACTCTTCCCGGGTTCAAGTGAGTAATAACGCTGCCACTGACTTGCAGCTATTGCTTTTTTGATAGACTCCGCCCATTCGTATTTTTTATAATGAGGGCTTTTCATTTTCGAATAAAATAAAATAATGTACCTAGTTCAATTTGGCTCGATAGATGGCGCTGACTTAAATGTGGTTGTCAAAATTGACAAATGCATTGTCAGTGCTTTTGTGTGTTAATAACAAAATTCTATGAAAATATATCACTATTTTGTTGACTTTGACATCTCACTTTATTTTTACAGTTAAGTACAGAGCTGGCGCCATCTATTTTCAAGGGTTTAAGCATGATGTGAAACGTCCGTGAAAACCCCTCATTGGCGTCGCACGGCTTGTGCATTTACCATATTCAAGTAGGTATAACTCATATGGCGCTGTTCTACTTGTAATACTTGTACTATTATTTATTCTGTGGCTTTTCTAAATGAGGGCTTTTCATTTTCGAATAAAATAAAATAAAGTAGTTCAATTTGGCTCATTAGAAGGCACTAACTAAAATGTGGTTGTCAAAATTAACAAATGCATTGTCTGTGCTTTTGTGTGATAGTAACATGAATTGAATGTTGTAGTAGTACATGGATTGAGTGCTAAAATAGCATAGAGTGTTCCTTCTTACTCCTATCCTAGAAGATAGCTTGCTATCCTATGTTAGAGAGAAACAAATATATTGTCACACGACAGTCGTTTTTCCGTTCCGTACCCTGAATATTGGCACCATGCATATACATCTTCCTAGATTGTTACCATAAATGTAGTAGTAATTTGACATATGGCCTGGTACGACTTACACAAATAAGAACAGATAGATATAATTATGCTTGTCTCATTCCAACACATGAATACATTCATATAAAAGAATGAGACTGGTATAATCGATACCGTTTCGTTTTTATCCTTAGTTCCATGCCTTTAGTCCATCTTCTTAGGATAGTAACAAAATACTATGAAAATAAATCACTACGTTGTTGACTTTGACATCTCACTTTATTTTGAAAGCTAGGTTCAAAGCAGCGCCATCTATTAGCGCATGATTTGAAACGTCCGTGAAAACCCCTCATTAGATTACAAGATGGCGGTGTTAGAGATCCACCAACTTATCTGTAGAATGAAATGTATATAGATGTAGAAAAATGTATGTAAATGGTTATACAGATAAGTTGGTGGATCTATAATACTGACTTCGGCCACGTGCCAAATGATGCTTGTAGCACTTTACTCCATGGTATAAAGTGGTATTTACTCTTTGATTAGCTTTGAGAAAGAAGTTGTTCTCTCAGGAAAGTTTTTTTTTTTCAGAAAGAAGACAAGAAAGAAAGAAGTTTGAACTTTGAAGAGAAAGAAAACTGAACTTATTAAAATAAACAAAGATTTAAACCTTTGAAAATAAAAATCTTGTACCTACGAAGAGAGGCTACAATAAACAGTGTTATTTCTTTCACACACAAGAAAACATTTAGCTATTTATAAGTTTACGGTCGCCGTCACACACATCTAAATCAGCAATGTTTCGAGAGTGCTTACTGACTGTTTTAACTTTTGTCGCCAGTTCTTCCGCAAATAACTGCAGATTCGACGTGAAACTTGAACAATCTCTCTTGAATGAAGGCTTCCACAGGTAATGCTTACGATGTTTTGAGATACAGATCAATATGTATAATTTTGGATCAATTGGGGCTCAAACCTGCAAGATTTTGGAAAAATCAATTGCTATTTATTGGTCAAAATTAAATCTCTTTAAGAATCTTTTTCTATAAATCCAGTCCAAATATCCAAGGATCTCGTCGCCCGACAGGTCTCACCCCCAATTTATTTTAATTTCAGGAACATAACATACAGAATAGTATTTGAGAACCATGTGAACAAGCATTTGTATGCCGACTGCATCTTGGGGCTGGACCAAGTGCTGCCAGCTGGAGTCTTCGCAAACCCTGATGAGCTCGGCGACTTGAAGAGATTGCAAAAGGTAGATAGTTATATTCAATAGCATTTATTTAACTTGAAATCGGCACAGTCGTTTTTGTGTTTATTAATTACAAACATACACACACAAAAATACAAGTCTTTCCTCTTTATAATATTAGTGTAGATAAGAGATTCTAATTTGAGATATTGCTGAAATGTTGCATCATTAGCTGTGAAGTTCCGAAGACACATGAGAAATATCCTGACAGCCAGCTGATCTGGTGTTGGATATGGAAGGTGAACAGCGGAACTCCCCAATGAATATTCAATATCATCTAGGTCTATCAGACTAAATCGCAAAGAATAAAAAAAAGCAGCTGTCTGGGTTATGAGGGTTGATTCACTGTCTTATTTTTTCCATGTCTATGTGTTGAGCTTACCCACGACTGTCACAACATGTGGGTATGTGTGTAGTGTGGGATCGGGATTATGTATGTGAGATTAGGTAGTAGTACTAGTAGTACGTCCACCCGAAAAAAGTTATAAATAAAAAAGGAGGTAAAAGTTTAGAATCGTTTGGCAGGAGGAGGAGGGGGAGATGGGGGGTGGTGGAGGGGGAGGGGTACCCCCTCACCCCTGGTACCAATCCCATAACAAGGTAACTTATAGTTTTCGAGAAAAAAAATAAAGAAAATTTTGAGGTTAAGTATGAGATTTTGGTAAAACTTTACAATCGTTTGGCAGGAGGAGGATGGGAGAGGGGGGGGGAGTGGGGGATTTGTACCCCCTCGCCCCTGGTACCACTCCTATGCAAAGGTAACTTACAGTTTTCGAGAAAAAAATAAAGTTTTTTTTTTTGTTAAGTATAGATATTTTAAATGTCGGACTCCGGTATGTGCTCCCGCCAGTACTCTCGCGAGGTCGCCCTTGAGTGTCGCTTCACCCACTCGACCTTTGCTACGCTACGGAGGTCACCGGCTCGCTTCGCTCGCCAGCTCCCCCCTTCACTCCGCTCGGCCTCGCGGGCTTGCTCCACTCAAGATCTCCCACGCGAGCTACTGGCTCCGCGTTTTTATATACACTCTAGGGGCGTGACGCACAGTACCACGTGGAGTCGGGGTGCTCCGTATCGGGTCTGCCACTCTTTTCGGACCTAACCAACTATTGTCAGGAAGCTCTGTGTCGAGTCACACAGTCAGTCAACAATAAAAAAACCATAATTTATAACATTCATTAATTCCTCAAAAGGATCTCTCTTATTTCTTTCAACATCCCTTCTCTACAGATAGAGGTACCTACTCATAAATTAAATCATTAATATTATTATTTTACGTTCCGATTTTGTAAAATTTTCTTTATTATTTTTCTTTAAAAGCACAAGTTTCCTGGACAAGGGGGCCGAGGCTGGAATTTCCTGCACCCTCCCTGCAAGTTGGCGATGACTCCCGTAACATCTGACACTTCCAATTCAAAAATTTCATACTTAACCTCAACAATTTCTTTATTTTTTTTCTCGAAAACTATAAGTTACCTTGTTATGGGACTGGTACCAGGGGCAAAGGGGTACCCCTCCCCTTCCTCTCCCCCTACTCCCACCCTCCTCCTCCTGCCAAACGATTCTAAACCCAACCCAAAAAGGAGAAGTGTAGAGGTCAGAGGTATATCCATTGCTAAATCATCATTCATCATGCAGCTGATGATTTCTATGTTTCAGCTCAGTGCTATACCAAAGAACCGAGTTAACGTAGAGCTGCCAGCTGAGGAGTCGCAGCCCACAAGTGTGTACATCATCAGCAAGTTGGTTGATGGGCAGGCCAGTACGTGGTTACCGGTGCATGCTCGGTACCATCATGCCTCAGCGAAAGGAGGGTAAATATCAAAGTCAGCCAGTCATTACAAGCTTTTATTTAACTTGCAATGTATGAATGTATGTTTGTCTGGGTGGCATCCGGGTGGAATCTTGCAACTGAATTTTAAAGCAGTTATCCTCAACTGATTGAGCTGAAATTTGCTTCTATTTAACTTGCAATGTATGTATGTTTGTCTGGGTGGCATCCGGGTGGAATCTTGCAACTGAATTTTAAAGCAGTTATCCTCAACTGATTGAGCTGAAATTTGTTTTTATTTAACTTGCAATGGATGTATGTTTGTCTGGGTGGCATCCGATTGGAATCTTGCAACTGAATTTTAAAGCAGTTATCCTCAACTGATTGAGCTGAAATTTGCTTCTATTTAACTTGCAATGTATGTATGTTTGTCTGGGTGGCATCCGGGTGGAATCTTGCAACTGAATTTTAAAGCAGTTATCCTCAACTGATTGAGCTGAAATTTGCTTCTATTTAACTTGCAATGTATGTATGTTTGTCTGGGTGGCATCCGGGTGGAATCTTGCAACTGAATTTTAAAGCAGTTATCCTCAACTGATTGAGCTGAAATTTGCTTCTATTTAACTTGCAATGTATGTATGTTTGTCTGGGTGGCATCCGGGTGGAATCTTGCAACTGAATATTAAAGCAGTTATCCTCAACTGATTGAGCTGAAATTTGTTTTTATTTAACTTGCAATGGATGTATGTTTGTCTGGGTGGCATCCGGGTGGAATCTTACAAATGAATTTTAAAGCAGTTATCCTCAACTGATTGAGCTGAAATTTGGCATACCTGTCAAGTTCCGATGACAATACAATATTATGGTAACAGCAAGCTGATCTGATAATGGAGATAAAAGGTGGACAACGGAACTCCTCGATGGATAATAGTAGACTGGCCGTGTTTAGGCTTATTTTGATCAGCACAGTAATTTTATAAAAGCTTGTATTGAATTTGCTTAATTTTTCACAAAAAACTTATTTTATCATATTATCTGCCCTGTTCTTACGCTAGCAATATATTATTTCTATAACTATGATCAATAGCTTTTAGTCCAAATTGTCTCTTCTAGTATTTATATTTCATACAAAATTATGAAAATTATATCTTACAGTATGGTATCACTATGTCACAGAACATAAATAGTATTAAGTAAAGAAGGGCCACTCTGCGCCCCGCGCGATTCGCATCCCCGCAGCCCGCATGTCTGTGGCTGAATGTCGAGTTCCTACGTACAGACCGTTCACCGTAAGTTGGCACTTGTAAGCCGGACCGTTCACCGTAAGTTGGCACCTGGTATTTACAGGTGCCATCTTACGGTGAACAAGCTGTACTATCAGAGTCGTCTTTCGTTTACGGCGCATATAGTTTATGTAAGAGTATGGTATTTCAACGCGTTGTTTGCGGACACTATTATAACTTGAAGAAAAAAACTTTCGTAATGAAATCATGACACTGTATGAGTGACCGGGCCCAGTCCGGGGTGCGGCTATGTACTTATTGTTTAGTATACCTATGTTACCTGTGGTTGTGTTTACCAAGTTAGCACAGAGAATTATATTTATCAGTGACTAGCGACTCGTCCCGGTTTCGCACGTGTAGTTTCAGGATGATAAACAGCCCCCCCCCCCCCCATCCGCCCTCCCCGCTCTGGTAGCCTATGTCACTCAGGGTGAATGTAGCTTTCCAATGGTATTTTTTTTTTAAATCTGCACAGTAATTTTTGTGTTTATTCATTACAAACATACACACACACAAAAATACAAATCTTTCCTCTTTATAACATTAGTGTAGATGTGTCCTTGTTGGTAAACTTAATAAATAATCTGACTTCAATTGTATTCCAGCTTTGCTCGCAATGAGATTGAACCCCCGAGGGTGTTCCTTCGCTGTCCTGACCAGAGACTGGACCAGTGTAACGAGCTCTCTTCTTCCATCATATTCCTATGCAACGGGAGCTCCAAAGAGAAGTGCAGTTGGAGACTAATCTCGACAACCGTGGTATGTATTTTTACTTACGTATGGTTTTTTGTAGTTTTTTAAGAATAGATCCCTCTGAGTCCCAAAGACGAGAGTCGGGGTCCATAGATGTCGCTAAAGCTGACTCAGGGATTACACCAGGGGATGGGCAGCAGCATCCACCTGAGTAGGCACTAGGTACTTGCCTACAACATCAAACACCAATCCATCTGCCAAATGTAGCGATTATAACAAATCCATTGCATTGTCGTGCGCACTTGGAACCGGCTACCAGACTCAGTGATCAGTGCCCCCTCAGTGAATTCTTTCAAAAATAGACTTGGACAAACATTAAAGTGCACTGATAAGGACTAAGATATACACGCATCAGCTCTGAGAGCTGCCTGTGTATTATAAATAAATAAATAATACAATTCTATGGGGAAGTCTCGTCCAGTATTATAAAGTCTGCTGATGATGAAGAGGATGTCATTATAGCAAGCTAAGGGAGTACACTAGGGGGTTGGGCAGCAGCATCCACCTGAGTAATAAACCCAAATACTAACAATACAAAACAAATACAAACACTAAGCGTGGCGATTATAGCAAATGTGATTGCATTCTGTGGGGAGGCCTCGTCCAGCAGTGGACGTCTAAATGCTGCTGATGATGATGATGTTTTTTTTTTAATACTGTTTGAATGACGGTACAAGCAGATGGCCCACCTGATGTTAAGCGGTAACCTCTGCCTATGATCAGTGCATTACCACATAGGTCACGTCCATCTAGGACCCTATGTGGCATTGCACTGCGCCCGCCACCCTGAGACATAAAGATGAAAAGTCTCATGTGCCTGTAATTTCACCGGCACCCTTACCCTTCAAACCGGAACACAGAAATGCAAGAACTACTGCTTTGCGGCAGAAATAGGCATGGTGGTAGTACTTCCCCGGACGAACTCTTTCACAAAAAAGCTCTACTACTACCAAAACGTATTTCCCTATCTAAGTTTAATAACTTGATTTAGGTACCTTAACTTCGAAAGATGTAACATTACGTAACTTTGAAACTGATAGCAACCGCATAACGTAATCGCCTGACAGTTTTAAATCAAAATCGATATTTCAGCTCACGGACAAACTAATCCTGGAAGTGCCAATCGGAAACATGTCTGCATACTACCTGGTGACCTATGGGACTGCGTGTGCGGTGATCGCCGGATCGCTCTACCTGCTGAAAACCCTGCACGAGTACAAGTTACACAAGAAGACCTTGTGAACATAGCGGAAGTTGCTAAAGTTGTAACTAGATGGCGTTATACACAAAACTTGACTGAAAGTAGACTATTGAGGAAAGTTAATAAGCGTATAAGAGGGGGGGGGGGGGGGGGGGCATCACTTTGTCGATGTAGTTAACAAGACCCAGATGCTTCATCATCATCATCAGCCGTTAAGGAGGATGTATTAATAAAATAGTTCAAACAGTTGGGCAATAAAGGTTATTGTGTGGTGACAGAACCGGATGACGCACTGTAGGAAGAGCTCCCTCTCGATGGAACAAATACATTATTGTCGGTGGCTGGAGGCGGCTCAAGACGTTTCATCGTGGCACTACGTACGTATAGGTACGGGGAAAGCCTATGTAACAGTTGACTTCTATTAGATAATTTATATTGAAATGAAGGAGCCTTATTTTAAAAATATGTATAGAATTTTTAAAGGTAAAATGTTAAGGCGTTAGTATACCCCATCCTGCAATAAATACCTCTCTTTGGACGCCTACTTCTCACAAACGGTTTATCCAAATACTATAAAAATACGATGGTGCAACCCACGTGAAAAGGGGCCTATTTGAGGCTCTGCCACCCTCTCGTGGGAAAAGGCGTATGTCTATGTACGTATGTATGTATACAAAATATACAATGGACGTCTAATATAGTTTATAATATTTCTTTGTTTATTTTTTTGAAGTAATTGGTACATTTGTCAGGAAAAAAAAACAAAGTTCAAATAAATCCAAAAAATTCTTAGTCTAGAGTCTAGCTAGTCTGCAAATTTGCAAGCAACTTACACGGCCGTGTGGTGTACACTACACGGATTTTAGTATGGAGAAATCGAAGAGCGCCCCTAGCGGGCACCTTGAGAACCTCAAATCCCGTACAAAAATCCGTGTACGCCACACGGCCGTGTAAATCGCTTGTCACATTTGCAGACTAGCCCCTGTGAAACTATTTTAATGATTCTTTCACAATATTAAAGGCATTTTATAGGTATATAAAACAATATGTTTAGATTTTTAAAATCACAAAAAATCGCTTAAATGATTATTTCCAGACTAGCGATTTTTTGTGATTTTCGCTCACTATTTGTTTCGTGTGCCTATTCTGTCCCTTTCTTACTCACCTGAACTGTACTGAGTTAGATAGTGACATAATTAAGGGTGGTGTGAAGCTAAACTACCATAACGCATATTTTCGTATTTATTTAAGAAGTCTCTGTAGGTTGTTAAATGAAGTAGAATATGATACAATATGAATACTATGTAATATTCAATGTCATTCCAATTCTAGTCCTAGGCATAAATACAAAAATAATTGTATTAGATTAAAATAAATAATTATTTAAATATTTACTCTTCCTTAATATAGGGCCAAACCGACGCGATCAGCCCGCGTCCGCGGCGGCGTGCACGGTGGCGATCCATTGTATTACCATTGATCGCCACTGTGCACGCCACTGAGGACGCGGGCTGATGCCGGGACCTTACCACCTGTTCTACTATTTGATCTACCAATAGAACATCTAGGAAAAAGACCACCTAGTCTAGTCATCTAGGAATAAGGGTTTGGCCCTAGCTTTACTCTTGAAACATTAGCCTGTTATCAGTGGAACAATCACCAAGGCAGGGGCTGCGGCGGCGGAAATTGAAAACGCTAAGCGGCGCAAATATGAAGTCTACATATTTGCGCCATTCGAAGTAGGGTCATGGGGACTTAATACTAAGACTTTTTTACAAAATATATATCTCTTGGTGACAAGAGGCTGGCTCTTCCTCGCACAAAGAATGTCTTTGGCCATTCAACGTGGGAATGCTGTTTTATTTTGAAAGATCTGTATTACTTACAAGTAATTAATTTTATAAAAATTTAATAGCCCTCTACGCAAAGAAACGGCTGAACCGGTTTTGATCAAACATAGCTAAGAACAATCCCGAGTAATTAACCTTTCTAACAAAAAAAACAAAATCTAAATCGGTTCATCCGTTCGGGAGCTACGATGCCACAGACAGACAGATGCCTGACATGTTCATAGCACGGTCATGGTATGATACGGTGTAATGGTAGAGACCTTTACTCGTATGTAAATATTGGGCACTTGATAAATCTAAAATGTTGTGATATGCAATTAACATATAAGGTAAGGTGGTAAACCATTTGTTACATTATATGCGCACTTTGCATAGCGCGCATTTTTAAGGTTTGTGGGAATGCTGCCAGTGCTCTTGGCAACTTGCCGTATTAACCAAATTCTTGTTTAGTTAGCATTTTGTTAAGTTTTTATCAGAGTTTGGTACCTATTCTGTGATATGTGTAAATAAAGGCTGTCGACTGTTCCTACTGTGACGTTCTTCTATTTATATCATTAATCCTGAATTTAGTTAATGTGCTTTGTATCTCTTCCTGTGCCAGTAGGTAGGAATGTGTCGATAGCCGCCGCAGTTGACTCGCTACGTGTTTGCCAAAAGTCTCAAATTCGTCTTCTCTATAATTTCCTCCACCTCCGCCGTCTTTGTGCATGGTTTGTACGCTTGTGTATGTGTGATCTCTTGGATGTATGTAATTTTCACTGGGTTTTGGTGCTATTCTTCTGAGCTTTGGTCCGCCACCGGTTGGTATTTTCAAAATAGATTCCATACTATCCTCGCCGTCTCTGACCAACTTCACGGTGTTGGTGGATGAGTCCAGTTGGTATATTTTTCTTTTTTTTGGTTCTGGTTCCTCTGTATCGTCGTCAATTACGACTTCGTAGGCGACTTTACCCAGAGGATCTTGCTCTTGTTTTTCGTATTTCATGTTTTCTTGTGTACTATCATTAAATACGTTTTCATCGTCTTCGCTCTCTGAATTTTTGCATTCTAAGGCTTCGTCCTCAGAATGTCTGGTTATCTGTTTCCTGCATTGGGTCAGTTCGGGAATGTCGATGATCTAGAAACAAATGCAGGTAAGTTATCACAAAAAAGTTTTTGCGTCGGGGGTTAATAAATACACTATTGTCAGAATAGTCATGCATGGCTTCAGACTAGTCTTCCCTGTAATTGTTGGCATTAATGAACCACGAACCGAACTGAAAACATATTTTTTACAAGATATGCAAATTTTTGGCCCGCAGCCGGTATCGTACCCGCTACTCTCGCGTCTGAAGTGTTATCGCCGTTTTAAAACCGGTGTCGCCGTTTTTCGCCCCACTACTTTTAAGATTCCGTACCCAAGGGTGTCAACGGAACCCTATTACTTACTAAGCCTCCGCTGTTCTTCCGTCCGTCCGTCTGTCTGTCTGTCACCGGGCTCTATATCATGAACCGTAATAGTAAACGTTAAACGGCCACCGTTTTACTAAAACATGACTTGACTGTGACTTTGACGACTTGTAAGGATTGTAACGTTGTAAATTATATTGAAAATACAAATAAACTTGAAAATGGTAAAAACACAAGCCGTGCGCTGCCAATTATAAAGAAAAAAAAAGTATTTCTTGTCAAGTGCTTATGTCAAATACTACTGGTCAAATCACAGATGAAGTAGTACATCTTCTGGAGGGTCAAATCCATGGACTTAGTATACAAAACGTGCATGGTCAAATCCATGAAGTTATAGGTAAATCCCATAACTTCATGGTCAAATCATAATGACATTCCTCTCTCGCTCTAGAGTCCGCGCCACGACTGAAGTCCGGTGACTGGAGCGCTAGTTTGTATGCGAAAAAGTGCAAAAGCGGAAATCTACCTCTGTTATCCGTTAGTTCCTCAAAAGGCCGTCGGACTTCAGTCGTGGCGCGGACTCTACACTCTAACACTTCGATCCTGTATAATTTATCGAAGCTATAACAAGACAAAGATATCGGGTAAGATTTGAAAGTTATGCTAGAAATGGTTCTACAGATAAGTTGGTGGGGATCTCTACATTGTACACTACAAACAAAAATGCTCATGTTATGAAGGTAAATGAAAAGTAAAGCCCTAGACGTAGGCAGGTAGGTAGATAACTTACCTTTCTTTTTTTCATCGTAACATCTCTAATGTAGGAATTTAGCGCATCGAACCATATAACCCGAGGTGTGTAAATATTGTCGCTATCTATAGACTTTTCAATTTTCGCTAGTTCTATGCAATACGTAGAACGAATAGTTTTGATTTTAATTTTAAGATCTTCTACAGTAAAACCTTTTATATTCAAACGCGAACACATTTCCAATAATGCATTTTGTCTGAGATCAGTATTTTTGTATGAATCACAATTAAAGTTCCACAAGCACTCATGGTCACGATATAACATGACAAGTTGTAAAGTTTGTTCTGGGGTAAACCTCTTCGCCATACCGCTCAAAAATACAAATAAAAACACGTGGTAATACAACACAGTACTGTCCTGTTCGGTTGGTAGGTCGCTACTCCAGTACAGTGAACTAGGGATGTGCAAAGAATATCGATATATCGAAATAGGTAGTAATATTTTTTCATAAAATTATCGATATTTTTAATCGCTAGGTTGATGTTCGTTTTTTTTTGTTGTTTTTTTTTATTTGTTTAGAAACAAAAAATTATAATGTATTATATGTAATTTAATTTTAGAGTATCAAATTTGTATCAATTTCGATATTTTTTTTAACGTAGGTAGGTCGTTCATCGAGTTCACGTCAAAAAGTATTTTTCTCCAAAATCACATCTTCCGAGATGAACCTGTTACACCTTAGAAATGTAGGTACTTGACTTCTCGTAAGATTTGTAGTAGAATGCACCTGCGACCCTAGCTCAGTGGTAGAATGCACCTATAACCCTTAGCCTTGTTGTCTGTGTGTGGCTTTCTTCTTTTAAAAGACCTATAAAAAGTTTACACGAGTTGCATCTTCAGTGTGGCTATTCGAGGAACTTTTTTGTCTTAGTTTGGGCCCATATGGGGTAAGTTTTTGGGAGGTTTGTAGGTGAATTATGTAGTTTTGTTCCAGCTGGGGTGTATATTGCAAGAGTATTTTCCCCTTGTTTTTTTTTTAAGTTACAGGAGGGCGTACGGTGGCTTCTGGTCGAAGCATAAATAAAAAAACTACTCCGTTCTTTTTTCTGAATTTTTGCATGAACCTATTGGGAATATATTTAAATTGTTAAATTGATAATCACACTTGGGGACAAAAAATACAATATATCGATATTTTTTACTCGATCAATATCGATACAAAATATCGATATATTTTTACACTTGCCCATTCCTACAGTGAACTCCAACGGCGTTGGCACGGGTGTAGAGCGGGGAGGGAGGAAGTCAATGCAGGGGGTAAGACTTTCAATGTAAAATCAACTTTATTGCGCAGACTTTACATTCAATGTAGCTAAGATGAGAGTAATAATATCGACCGATAAATTCTTGACTTATCGTACGATTGAGAGCTGTCACGCGCCGACTTTTAGTTTCAATATCGCTCGCGTGCGTGTCACAGATTCTACTTGCGTCAGAGAAGAATAATAATAGATTACTCCAGCCAGCCACAAAGATGCCAGCCAGTGTTAATATTTCTTGTTGCCGGGTGGCTTGAGACAATAGAAACCAGCAACTGGTTCCAACGAACTGGAATGCAGCTACTGTGGTAATACAGTATATTACTAGACTGAACTTAAATAGGTACCTACCTACCTTCCTACCTACCTATAGGTTTACCTACTAAGTAAGTAAGTAAGTAGAAATTGGCCTACTTACCACCATCATCATCAGCCGTTAGAAGTTTACAGGTAGGTACCTACTGCTGGTCTGGCCTCCCCACTTACTAGTGGGGAGGCCACACCAGTACCTACTGGTAGGTACTTAGGTGCCTACCTAGGTAGGTACAATGAGAGGATTTGCTGCAGGTACCTATCTAATCACATTTTGGAGGAGGATTGGGTAACCGGGATATTTTCTCGATGATTGGAAGGTAAGTCTTAAGTACTCAGGTGGATGCTGCTTCAATTCTCTGCTGTAATAAGTATAGGTTTGACTTTTGCGAAATCCACGGAAGGAGACGGAGGTCTCTATTCTTAGGCGCCGGACACACCACTGCACACATTTTTACATTCACTACACAAAGAACCTCAATCCGTCTTCATCCATCACTAATCAATGATAACTGGCGACAAAGAGGATACAATATGGCTGGCGAGACCATAGACTTAGAATTTTCGCTACGCTGAATAAGTAGATTTATGGGCGAAACCGAGCATCGCTAGATGATATCAAAAAAAATGCACGCAAAAAGTGGTCACACATCCAAAACTTGACCTCGCTTTTGGAAAAACGCGTTTTCCTCGGAATAACGCTTTTCCGAGATATGAGAATGACTGAACAAGCAGATGGCCCTGTAACCTCCGCCTTTAACAATGCATTAGGTTAGGTATCTCATGGGTCATTTCCACCTAGGGGGCGACCTATGTGGCACTGCACTGCGCCCGCCACCCTAAGACATGAAGATGAAAAGTAATTTCACTTGAGTGTCGTGTCGTTTCAAAGTTGTTTCACGGTGTGGGTTTTCCACGCGAACGAAGTCGCGCGTATTCCCTAGTTGTGTATAATTAAATACTTAGGTGGGCTTTTTCGCCAGATTCCTTGTTGGACGGATTCCGTTTTGAACAGATTCTTGTTTGGACAGATTTTCCTTTTTCACCGGAATGTCAAATTTAACTATACAAAAACTATGGGTTTGCTTATGTTATTAACTAGAAATTAATTAGTTGCATTACAAATTAAAACTAGACCTCCGCGCCGCACCCGAGTCCGCTTTCTGAACATTATTGTTTGTACCTACAGGCGCCATCTAGGAACATTGTCATAAACTAATTCTTAGACGATGTAGTTTTTATGGGTTTACGTTACGCGCCGCGCGCCGCTTGGCCGGAAGCCACGGGTTCCTGGTTTCCGCATAGGTCGCTGGCGGAAACTTTGTTTCCTTTGAGGGCAGCACTGTCGGGCGGTAAGTTATTGATCATGCCATGGGAGAGCATCGCATCACTCTGCTTAGGAAGTACCTAGGTAGATATCGGAAGTAAATACCTACCTACCTAAGAAAATACTACCCTAAGTTGTTATTGTACTTACCTAGTAGACCGTACTATGCGATGGGAAATGGCTAGTGTAGTGACTTTCTCTCATCTTCGTTTAGGGAAACCGTAAGTTCGGTCGAGCTCGCGCAACAATTCCATAACTAATCCTTCAAATTGCAAAGCGGAAAGTTTTGTGGTCTAATGGCCGAATCGCTAAGCGCAGACAGGCAGGGTGCAGGCAGACTCTGTGGATGTCGCCGAGGCCGCTGAGGGGGCGTGCCGCCGCCGGACGCACGCCGACGCGGCGCAGACACGGGCTCGGGGAGCGCCCGGAGCCGCGCACCCGCCCGCGCCCCGGGAGGCGCCGGGAGCGGGGCGCGCGTGTTTACTCGCGGGTGCAGGCGGCGCGGTGCAGCGGGCGGGGATCGATCGGCGGGCGGGGCGGCGGGGCGCGGGGGCGGGCGGGGGCCGGGGCGGGGCTCGCGCGCGCCGGCCGCCAGTCCGCCTCGGGGCCGCGTCCGCGCGGTCGTCGCCCGTTCCCGTGTTGCGGCGCGCCGGAGTGTCTCCGCGGGCGCCCGGCGGCGGCGGCGAGCCTCGCGCCGCCCGCCCCCGCGCCGACGCCGCTGCCGCCCGCAGTCGTAGCGCGCCCCACCCCGCCCCCGCCGCCGAGGAGCGGCGCCGCCGCGCGCGCAGCCAGGCCGCCCAGCCCCCGCCCGCCCCGCGGCTGCGGCCCGTGTTTCTGTGGGCGAGCCAGGTAGACGGCGCCGTGCAGCGCGTCCGCTGCGAGGACTACGACCCGCGCAACCGCATCCACCTGACGCGCACGCAGAGCGGCTGGCGCGCCTTCCCCAGGACCGAGACCTTCGACGCGCTCCGCCGCGGGGTCACGCCGCTGTCGCCACCGCTCGCCTCCCCGCCGCCGGCCCCGCGCGACCGCCGGCGCCGGCGCTGCGGCCGCCCGAGCCGGCGCGCCGCGTGCAAGGCGAGCCCCGCGTGGCTTTCACCAGATCTAGAGTCGCACATCCCCTCGCATAGGATCGCAGTGCCGCGAGTGCCCCCACAGCCACCGTCGTCATCGTCTTCGCCACCTGTGCCCCCAGAAAAGCCGTCAGTGATACCACCGCCGCCCGGACCCTGCTCACCGCCGGCATCGCCCCCGCGGCTGCCGACGTCGCCGCTCCCTCCGACGACGCCTCCGCCTCGGACGCCGCCGGCCGCGTGTACGACGGCGCCCTCTCCGCGTCCGCCGCCCGCGTCGCCGCCGCCCCCACAGCCGCCGGAGCCGACGCCCCTCGACAGCCTGCTGGCGGTGGCGGAGCTGGAGTTCCACCAGCAGCGCGGCTCGGAGATGGAGATGCGTGCGGACGCCGGCGCTCGCTTCGTCTTTCTTCCGCCGGAGGAGGCGCCGGGCGCGCTGTTCGAGCTCGGCGACGGGAAGGCTTCCGAAGCCGAGGAGGCGTTTCGCGCGCTCGGCGCGCACGACGACCTGTTCGAGTCGATCAGCGAGGCGCACTACCTGCCCGAGCTCGGCGGGCACGACGAGGCGCTGCTCGAGTCGCTCGTCGAGAAGGGCTGCGAGGACAACCAGGTCCTCGGGCGGCTGGACCGGCTCGCGGCGCAGCTCGCGACCGGCGCCGAGTACGGAGAGGGCGCGCTGCTGGACGGCGCGCCTGTCGCTGACATCATCGACCGGCTCGAGTCGCTCGAGTCGCCGAGTCGCAGCGCCGCGCAGGGCCTGCTGCACTTACGGCACCGGCCGGCGCGCCGACCGAGCGCCGTCGACCCCTTCGTGCCGGACGAGGTGTTCGCGCAGGAGCAGTGCGTGCCGGCGCCGGCGCCGCCCACGCCGTCCGACCCAGACAGGAGACTCCGCAGCGACGGTGCTCCCGCCGAAGTTATGTACACCGAGCAGGTACCTCATTTACCGGATACTTTTGATTACGAGGACTATGAGGATATCGCTCAACCCTCGGAGGAGATGCCGGTGCAGACCGATGTGACCTCGTCCGAGGAGGTGCCTTGCCTCGCGACGGAGCTGACCGATGCGATGGAACCGAGGGCCGAGAGTGACGAGAACGATCTAGGAGATTTGAAACTTGATATTTTAGCTTCGGAAATGGTAGGTATCGAATTCAAGTTGGACGTCTCCGAACTGGCAGATCTAAAGAAGGAGGAACCGAGAGAGGACGTCGAGAAGGCGACAGATCTGAGTGCAGTCCACGAGATCGATGCTGAAGACGTTACGGAGCCGGCGCCGACCACGAATCTCTCGACCGCGCTTGAGACTTTGGCTTTCCACGAAAGTGATCAGTCAGATAAAAGTGAGGACTTGCCTAAAGATTTAAGCATGCATAGGAGGCTCTCCTCTTCGTACGCATCGCCGAGAAGGATAGAAATTCCGCGAGCACCATCCAGGGAGTCGGACGCGATGCAGTCGCCGCAGCCAAGCGGTATTCCCGCAATTTCATCCCCGGAAGTTTTCAACACACCTTCGAGCAAATGTAAACAGCCGTCGTTCCTAGAGTCCTTGTATGCTTCCACGTCTCCCAAAATGTACACTTCGGAAGTTACTATACAACAATGTGTGCCTCTTAATTTAGGTAAACATAGAAAGTCTGCCAGTCCTACCGTGTCTAGCTGTTCCGATGAAATCAGAAATGTAAACAAAGATTCGGGCGAGCCTCAGGAGAAAAGGGTTAGAAGAGAGTCTCACGACTTGGCTAAAATTTGCAATTTGTTAAAGAAATGCGGTGAAAGTAAACTAGCTGAGGCTAAACAGAAGAAGAAACTCTCTGAAATAGAACAGTTACCACCGCTAAAACAGCTTGAACTTCTAAAATCTAATAAAAACTTTAACTTGCCTGATCACATGCTAGTTCCGAGAGACAGAATAAATAAAATCATCGCTGCACCCGGCAAAGAAATACCTGCATTGCTCATGGAGAGACCTCAACTTAATATGCCTGAAATCTTGCAGGATCCTAATTTCATTGGAGACCCAGAATTAATGGTTATATCACTGGAGCAACTCAGGCAGCTCATCATACACAATGTTAAAACACAAACTGATAAATGTAAGAGATCAGAAACAGACAACTCTAAAGAACATGATAAAGAACTGGCGAGCATCAAATCAACATCGAAAAATTCAGACCATAATAAACCATCAAGTTCAGAACGAACCCCAACGCCCACGAACGGTACGCCGCAGCCGACGTCCGAGCAGGCCGGCGCTGCAGGCCAGCCGCGGCACATGCCCTCGATGGGGCACCTGGCGGACGACATCGACGCCGCCAACTCGGCCGCGGCCTACCAGATGAGCTGGCTGCCGGCCTACCTTAACCACCTGAGCCAGGTGAGCCAGCTGGAGGCCGTGGCGGCCTGCTCGCAGAACGCGGAATTCATAAAAGCGCTCAGCTCGTCGGGCGGCTACGCGGGCTCCAGCTACGCCAACCTGTCGCAGATGTTCCACCCGTCGCGCTTCATGAACCTCCCGAACTTCCCGATGATGCCGCCGATGGACTACGAGAGCCGTATGCAGCTCGCCATGTGGCAGGAGGCGGTGAACGCGAGCGCGGCGCAGGCGCAGCGACACAAGCACGCCGCCAGCGTCGAGCGCCACGCGGCCGACGCCCTGCTGAAAGAGGCGACGGCGCCCGGCGACTTCCCGAACCCGTACGCTCACTTCGCCAAGAGCCAGCAACAAGCCGCGGGCAAGCACTCCGCCGCGCGCACCTCGCCCATCGCCGGCGCCTACACGAGCAGCCAGCGCGCGCACGCGCACAGCCACTTCATGCAGAGCATGTACCCGGGCGTGAGCCCCGCGCTGCGCGCCGCCGGCGCCGCGCCGCCCAACATACAGATCCCGTACTACACCCCGGGGGGCAGCCAGCGGTCGCCGCGCGCTGCGCAGACGAAGAGCCCCACGTCGCCGTATTACCCGAACAACAACTACCTGCAGTCGGCGAAGCAGGCGGAGGTCGCGCGCGGACAGAGCTCGCCGCGCCCGCGCATCAGCGTCAAGTCTCTGCAGGAGCTGCAGCACACGGCGCTGGCGGCCTCCATGTCGGCGCACGCGCGGCGCGCCGCGGGCCCGGCGCCGGCGCGGCGGCGCGACGAGCCCGAGGTGGGCTCGACGACGAGCGCGGGCGAGCCGCCGCTGCTGCCTCCGCACATGCCGATGCCGCCGCACCCGCACGACCCCGCGGCGTTCCCGATATGGCATCCGCTATTCAGCAAGTGAGTTATTTTATTTACCTACTCGTATATTCAAATGCCTTCGGGATTCATACATTTTTTGGCTAGGTATGTTCTTTCACATTGTTAAGCATTATTTATTTTCTTTATTAGAAAAGGTATCTCTTATTTGATGAAGTAACTATGTACTACCTACTTAGTAGCTAAGGTTACGTAGGTACCGTAGGGTCAGTGTTTACCATTGCAATGTCTATTGCTCCTTTGATTATTTATAATATGCTCATGCGTTGAGATCGATGACTCGTCTGTCGTCGTCATCGTGAGGACTGAATGTAGGGTACCTACCTACCTACCCTTAGTCATAGCTTTACCTTTTCTAGTTCATCAACAAATTCACACCAATTATTATCATCAAATTCGGACGTTAATTTCGCTCAATTGTCGGTTGTGTAAGCGGGCATAATAAAACAAATGTTATTCCGCCCGCTCGAGCTGATAGCCCTGACATTTCTACATTTATTTCGGCCTATCTCAGTCAAACTAAAAGCTTTATTTTCTAGTAGTTCCGATTTATTATAGACCACATATGGCCCAGTTGGTCGCCGACCGCGATCGATCGACCAGTCGGTAGAGGAGAGTTAATAATGGAAAGATTTGGAATAGACAAGACAGGTCACCTCATTCATAGATGTCAAATAGGTACCTAAAGTGCCTAAAGCCGAATTTTCATTACATACCTGTTTCATATATGATGAAACTAATTTCATAAAACTAGTTTCCTGTGTATATTGTTTCGTGTGTAGGTAAACTGTCGCGTGAAACTTACAATACGTATTTCAAAGATCACTACAGAGATTGTTTTCCAAAAAAAATAAAAAAAGCTTCATCAGCATTAAATATTTATTTTGCAATTTACTCAACACCGTACGTAGTAGGTATACCTACGTGAAATTGATCATTAAATTTATGTCGTGGAACTAATTTGCAGTCATCTTTTTACAAGATCGTTGGGTCACCTTCGTTCTTGTTTCAGTAACATATCTTTGTTTAAAAAAAACATGTGACCTTTCACGGACCTATTTAAAACATGAATAATTTAAATTGCATATGTCTAAATATTATTATTCTGCCAACGCATCCAGTTGGTACCTACCTATTTTAATGTACCGAACCTATACCTATACTACTCTACTAGTCTAATAGTCTAGTAGTTCTACTAATCGAATAGGTTCAACGAAATTTTTTGTAAGAGGTGAAAAAGGCGGACGCAGTCTCTGAAAACGTGTTTTTGTGCATAAAAAAACAAAAAAAAAACCCTTTGATGTTTTGTTAAATGTGAATGATGAATTCACTAACTCAGTTAATAACTAAAAAGTTACCGAATATTTCAAAAATTAAAACGTTGTAAGAAGTAGCTAAGTCTAAAATTGGATTTCAATTTAAAAAAGGGTATAAATAAATAAATAAATAATGCTGGACAGTTCACACAACATTATCTAGCCCCAAGCTAAGCAGAGCTTGTGTTATGGGTACTAGATAACTGATATACTTAATACAATATATTACATAGATAGATATTTTTTATTATACATTGAAAATACCCAGAATACCCTGAACAAATATCTGCAGATCGCACAAATATTTGTTCCGAGGCGGGAATCGAACCCGCAACCTCCTGCGTCGCAGGCAAACGTTCGCCCGCCGCGTCACAGAGGTCGTGTTGATGTTTTTATGGAGTTATGTAGGTACCTAATTCAAATAGTGTATTGAATTTATTATTTCACTGGATAAAAAGCTTAAGAATACCATTATGTGTTTTTCTTCTGGAAAACTATAAGAACTCTAGAAATTATCATGGTTATGCACATACTTTTCACTAGAAACGGGATATTTACCATGAATTAACTCGAAAATTTTGTCGTCGAAAGTAGTTTCGTGTACCTATCATAGCGCCTGCCATGGGATGCCATGGAGTCGTTTCGTGTACCTATCATAGCGCCTGCCATGGGATGCCATGGAGTCGTTTCGTGTACCTATCATAGCGCCTGCCATGGGATGCCATGGAGTCGTTTCGTGAACCTATCATAGCGCCTGCCATGGGATGCCATGAAGTCGTTTCCTGAACCTATCATAGCGCCTGCCATGGGATGCCATGGAGTCGTTTCGTGTACCTATCATAGCGCCTGCTATGGGATGCCATGGAGTCGTTTCGTGTACCTATCATAGCGCCTGCCATGGGATGCCATGAAGTCGTTTCCTGAACCTATCATAGCGCCTGCCATGGGATGCCATGAAGTCGTTTCGTGAACCTATCATAGCGCCTGCCATGGGATGCCATGAAGTCGTTTCGTGAACCTATCATAGCGCCTGCCATGGGATGCCATGGAGTCGTTTCGTGAACCTAACACAACACTTGCCATGGTATGTCATGGAATCGTTTCGTGAACCTATCATAGCGCCTGCAATGGGATGCCATGGGGTCGTTTCGTGAACCTATTATAGCGCCTGCCAAGGGATGCCTGTAGTCGTTTCGTGAAACTATCATAGCGCCTGCCATGGAGTCGTTTCGTGTACCTATCATAGCGCCTGCCATGGGATGCCATAGAGTCGTTTCGTGAACCTATCATAGCTCCTGCAATGGGATGCCATGGGGTCTTTTTGTGAACCTATTATAGCGCCTGCCATGGGATGCCTGGAGTCGTTTCGTGAACCTATCATAGCGCCTGCAATGGGATGCCTGTAGTCGTTTTGTGAACCTATCATAGCGCCTGCAATGGGATGCCTGTAGTCGTTTCGTGAACCTATCATAGCGCCTGCAATGGGATGACATGGAGTCGTTTCATGAACCTATCATAGCGCCTGCAATGGGATGCCTGTAGTCGATTCGTGAACCTATCATAGCGCCTGCAATGGGATGCCTGTAGTCGTATCGTGAACCTATCATAGCGCCTGCCATGGAATTATGGGATGCCGTGGAGTCGTTTCGTAAACCTATCATAGCGCCTGCAATGGGATGCCTGTAGTCGTTTCGTGAACCTATCATAGCGCCTGCCATGGAATTATGGGATGCCATGGAGTCGTTTCTTGAACCTATCATAGCGTCTGCAATGGGATGCCTGTAGTCGTTTCGTGAACCTATCATAGCGCCTGCAATGGGATGCCTGTAGTCGTTTCGTGAACCTATCATAGCGCCTGCAATGGGATGCCATGGAGTCGTTGCGTGAACCTATCATAGCGCCCGCAATGGGATGCCATGGAGTCGTTGCGTGAACCTATCATAGCGCCTGCAATGGGATGCCATGGAGTCGTTGCGTGAACCTATCATAGCGCCGCGCCTGCCATGGAATTATGGGATGCCGTGAAGTCGTTTCGATCCCTCAATGTAAGCCACTTTACTTTCCGTTGGCGGCAAAAGGTAGTGCAATTGTTTTCTTGAGTTATTTTGTGTTATTGTTTTATCAGCTTTATATTTTGACGAGAATATGATTTAGGTTTGTGCGTTTCAAGAAATCAAAGGAACGCAAATAGCTCTACAGTGTTCAAATTAGCGAACTTAGTTTAGAATTGTGGAAGTTATAAGTTTCGCTTTGAGTTCTCGCCTGAGTCATTTATTACGTTCTAATTACGGTCACTTACGCTGAAATTACGGGATAATTTGGAACTTCGAGTTGAGTTAGTATTTATAGATTTTGTATCTATAAAAGTACATTTCCAGGTATCACGCCTTCGATATTAAATTATAAATCTAAGGTCTGAGTACACTAGGTATGATTTCACACCTGAGGGGCAAGTCCGAGTTTACACACACCATCGTAACGATGATCGTAACGGCGAGTGTACGTGTATTGCGTAGTAACTAGCCATTAATCTGTGACGTTTTTGGCACAGATTAATAGCTAGTTATTATGTTATACACGTACGATCGTGTTACGTTCACCGTTACGATGGTGTTTGCAAAACTCAGACTCACCCCTCTGCTATAAAAAGTATTTAACTGTGCACCAATATATATGCAAAAAAATTGCAAAGTTCGCTTACGCTGAAATTACGGAATAATTTGGAACATCTAATTGTGTAAGTATTTGCAGATTTTGTATCTAGTAAAGTGGGTATCTACATCACCTATCTACACTAATATTATAAAGAGGAAAGATTTGTATTTTTGTGTATTATATATGTATGTTTGTAATGAAAAAACTCAAAAACTACTGTGCCGATTTCAAAAATTCTTTCACCATTGGAAAGCTACATTCACCCTGAGTGACATAGGCTATCAGGGGGGGGGGGGGGAGAAGGGCTGTTTTTCATCCTGAAACTACCCGTGCGAAGCCGCGGGACGAGTCGCTAGTAAATTATAAATCTAAGGACTAGTACAGTGTATCGAAAGTAGAGCCACCATAAAACACGGCAGAAACTGAGTTTTAACCCCATTTATTTAGTAACCCCGTTCAGAATATATAATGGGTACGAACCTAGTTCAGTAAACCATTTCTCCTAGAAACGGTGCCTAGATTAAGACCTATAAAGTATGCGTGTGAGAAAGCACCTGTGTGTTCCACATAGCTTAATGGCACTTATAAATAGTTTCTTTATCGATTTTATGTACAATCAAAGAAAGGATGTAAAAATGTTGTGTAGGTAGCGTAGGAGACAACTACAAAACATTAATTCGTTGCGTGACCCATGTTTTAGGGCTCCTGGGCGCCATAATACATAAAACAAATACAAATCATTTATTGATAACTCCGAGTTACAGGTCAGAATAGAAAGGGTAAGTAGTATAAAAGTTTATATATTGACTTAATATAGCGGTAATAATAAGTATAATTTTAGTATTAGCATAACCATAGACTTAGAATTTTCGCAGATCTATATGAGCATAACAATACCTATTGTTTTTGCATGCTTAATTAAATAGGTTTTATTATATTATCAGAAATAATAATAAAACTTACGACGTGTAAAATCTGAATATTTTACCAATAAAATACTATTGACTATTGACAAGTAAATATGTGCAAAATTTTCAAAAACAATAATTCTGACAATATCTTTATTGAATTTAAACAACGATTTGAGCCAGAATTTTGTGATCAATAATTGTTACTGTATTCATGAGTGAAAACTGTTCATACGTTTCTAAGTTTATATGACTATTTTCTTACATAATGTGCTGTTTGTTTTCTAAATATGTAAAAATTTAATTAATGGCAGTAGGTAGACGCCATTTTGCCATTTACGTATTAGTTCTTACAAAACTATAGCTGGCAGAGTTTTCCCTAAGACCGTAATTCCCTCACAAACTTGTGGGAATAAGGCCACAAGTTCACAACTGTAATAGGGATATTTCCAATTTATATGAGTCATGGAGTTACGTCAAACTTCGGATGTTTGTTTAATAAGATTAAGATGATTTAAAAATTACGCAATCGAGTTTAATGATCCTGGTGGCATGCGTTTTTGACGTCAGCACTTAGGTAATTTAAAGCTGCAAGTCAGAATCAAGGGGATTTTGGGAATAAAATACCCGTAATCCCCTTTAAAGGGATTTCGGTAATAACCCGCATCCATCAGCGGCAACGATTACTAAAAATAATTTGACACAAACCTCTACCCGAGCTTTCTTGAATATCAAGTCTTGACAAAATTATACGTTTTTTTTTTTTTATACTACTTGAATGACGGAACAAGCAGATGGCCCACCTGATGTTAAGCGGTAACCTCTGCCTATGAACAGTGCATTACCTCATAGGTCACGTCCACCTAGGACGCACCCTATGTGGCATTGCACTGCGCCCGCCACCCTGAGACATAAGGATGACAAGTCTCATGTGCCTGTAATTTCACCGGCACCCTTACCCTTCAAACCGGAACACAGCAATGCGAGCACTACTGCTTTGCGGCAGAAATAGGTATGGTGGTAGTACTTCCCCGGACGAACTCTCACAAAAAAGCTCTACTACTACTAAACTACTACTACGTGTTGGTAGAGATGAACATAATCTACTCGTATAAACCCCTGAATGTGCTGAAAATCTATATATTTGCAGCACTTTTTATAATCTTTTTCACACCACCTGCTCGACAATGTCCAATTACATATCATGCAACCTCAACGTAAAGAAGAGCATTATCTCATAACGGATATAAAGTATGAAACTCGCAAGGGAATAAAGTGATTTGAATTTGGAACGTCAAATTCGTGTGGAAACTCGTGTAAAACTCTGAGTAAAAAACATGTAGTAGAGCTTTTTTGTGAAAGAGTTCGTCCGGGGAAGTACTACCACCATACCTATTTCTGCCGCAAAGCAGTAGTGCTCGCATTGCTGTGTTCCGGTTTGAAGGGTAAGGGTGCCGGTGAAATTACAGGCACATGAGACTTTTCATCTTTATGTCTCAGGGTGGCGGGCGCAGTGCAATGCCACATAGGTTGCGTCCTAGGTGGACGTGATCTATGAGGTAATGCACTGTTCATAGGCAGAGGTTACCGCTTAACATCAGGTGGGCCTCTTGCTTGATCCGTCATCCAAGTAGTATAAAAAAAAAAAAAAAAAAAAAACATGCTCGTATAGCCACACAATAAATAATAGTACAATATATGGCATTGTAAAGAGGTTTGTTCGAAAATCGAACAGGTCATCATAAGAAGAACTCAAAAAAAAAGTGCGTTTACAAAGAATGTGAAACAAAAGACAGTGTTTGGTGCTGTGATTTTCAGTGAATTTTATTGTCTCGCAGAAGATGTGAAAAGTAGAGTATGCTCCTCTAGAATAAAGCCTGTCTTCGTCTTGGGCAGCTTGAACCCCTTGCTTCACTCAGGACTCTACATAACTCCTCGCTACGCCCCAGCAGGGTTCAATATACCGCCTGCGACTTAAGACTACTAATATTGATTCTGTGGTAAGACAGTGTTTTATTACCTCTGTGCATAATCTACTATATTATTAAACTTTCATTCCTGGCCTTAAAAACTGAAAAAATATGGAGTGTATTCAGTAGCTTTATTTGAGATTCGTTGTGACCTGTCTCTCAAATACAAACACGAAGAGAATACCTTATTAGCTTTAGACTAAGGTAGGTACCTACCGCGAAGCCAGTATTGAGGTTCCACGTCAGCCTTTAGAAAGACAAGTCCATATATAAATAAGTTACATGATAGCGTAGCCTTATGATCACATATAAACGACTATAGCATGTCATTTCTAAATAATAGATGCACTAATCACTGGTCGCTTGAAAGGAATCGGGTCCCTTTGACGGTTTGTTTGCAAAGGGAATGAAATATCAAGCGGCTGGCGTTTGTGAAAATGGACGGTAAAATTCTTTTTAACCCCCGACGTAAAAACGACGGGGTGTTATAAGTTTGACGTATCTGTGTGTGTGTGTGTCTGTGGCATCGTAGCTCCCGAATGGGTGGCCCGATTGTTTTTTTTTTTGAAAGGTGAATTAGTCGGGAGTGTTCTTAGCTATGTTTGATCAAAATCGGTTTAGCCGCTTCATTTCGTTGCGGGTTTTTTTAATTTTTGCAAAATTAATTACTTGTTATTGTGACTCAATCGCTACGTTAGATTAGGAAAGTAAAACTCGAGACTATTCAGAACTCTTGACAAACACCCTCCCCCCTTCCCCCTAGGGGTATGTCCAGGGTATGGTGGGTCCGCAGGGGGAAATATTCAACTTCGGATGTCAATTACTGACGTCAATGGGGTAACACGTTAATTCACGTTATAAATAAAGACATACTAAGATATCGCAAATGCCAGATATTGGCCAAAAACAATGAGGTACTTTGAGACCTTTGTAAGTTGATGTTTACGGTTGGTTTGGTAGCCTCGCTTACGTTAAATATTCGTGCTTGGACCTCTGGTTTCAAATCGCAATTACGTCTCACATTACGCTATTGAATCGCTATGGCGTATACCAAACTGCAAAACGTACCATATACACTTAGCCATGGTGTGTTCTGCCTAAGAATATACCCCTCCGTCTCCTCCCGTGGATGCCTTAACCCCAGACTAAGGGATTACACGAAGGCAGCAGCGTCCACAACCCGCCTTCCAATGGAGAGGCCTAGAGCAGTGGACTTTTTTACATACATACATACATAGACACACGCCTTTTTCCCCGAAAGGGTAGTCAGCGCCTCAAATGGGCCTCTTTTTACCGTGTGTTGCACCATCCTGGGATATAGACGTGACAAGTGGTGAGCTCATCGCCGCCATTGCTTCCCACGACTGACTTTGCTAACTCTTTGTTTGTAAGATACGTTGGAATAAGATTTGTCCCGGCTGCTAGCTCATTATTACTGGACTTTTCTAGGCCAACAAAATTTCCCTAATTTATTAAGTACCTACCTATATCCATAAATCGTCCCGCGGAGTTTTATTAAAGTTTACCAAATTTAATAACACAACTCACGTATCAGATCTCCACATAGCCTCCTTGAGAAGACCTTGAGGTTCCTTACTGGGTCGTGAGTTGAAGGTGGGGTCAAGGTGACTCCTCTTCCAATTTCAAACCAGCCCCACTTCATTTAATATCAAAGGACCTTGTTCCGTAACTTTGTGAGGAAGTTCAGAGAATTAAATGTATGTTTCTGAGAATTGCTTGAGTTGAACATCCTTCAATTTTATTTAAGTCCCTCAGACTCCAGATTTGCCCAAGCACGCATTTGCCTTATTGCAAAAGCAGTAATTTTAGACACTTGTAGGTCTGTTAGGAAGTTTTTACAAACTGACCTTTCAAACGAATCAAGTGCAAGTGTTCAAATTATGTCAACCCGAACTATGTATATAGTAGTAGTAGAGCTTTTTTGTGAAAGAGTTCGTCTGGGGAAGTACTACCACCACACCTATTTCAGCCGCAAAGCAGTACCTAGTGCTCGCATTGCTGTGTTCCTGTTTGAAGGGTATGGTTGCCGGTGAAATTACAGGCACATGAGACTTTTCATCTTTGTCTCAGGGTGGTGGGCGCAGTGCAATGCCACATAGGGCGCGTCCTAGGTGGACGTGACCCATGAGGTAATGCACTGTTCATAGGCAGAGGTTCGTTCGTTCGTTCGTTTCGTATGAGGTAGTGCTGGCCTCTGGTGTCAGAGTTTGTCAAGCCGCCCGAGGGCCTCTGACATGGCTTATCGACTGCTATTAATCAAGAGCAGCCGGGACCGACAGCTTAACGTGCCCTCCGAAGCACAGAGCGATGGAAATCCGCACATCACTTAGAAAAGTCATTGGTGCGGAGCCTAGGATCGAACCCGGTATCGTTGGATTCTGAGTTGCACTATTGAACCGTTAGGCTACCATCGCACAGGCAGAGGTTACCGCTTAACATCAGGTGGGCCATCAGCTTGTCCCGTCATTCAAGTAGTATAAAAAAAAAAAAAAAAAAAACTGATGTGCACTTGGCTTAGGCCTGTGCAACTCACCGGTTCTGCTGAGCCGAGTTAATCAAAATCAAAAATAATAATAAAAGTTATCTACTAGTGAAGATTATACATATATAAATATCAACAAAAATGTTAGTATACAAATTAAAGAGTTGACTAACTGATCCAAATCACTACCAGGCGGAAGTGTCAAGATGCTAGCTGCATTGCCACGCTCAATGGCAATACCAATACATTGAGCCAGATAAGAGCCAGGTAACGAACGACTCGATTCGAACAGACGTCCTGATATAATTTTGAAAACGTGAGTGTACCCCACGGGCCCATTGTCTCGACCCCTGATCTGAGAATAAATAATAGTCAAAGTTAAAAAAAAAACAAAGTCATATACGTAAGCTGTGTCTATTATTGAAGGAACAGATTATACTCGTATGAATTAGAAAAAAAAATGCATTAATTAATTTAATTTAATTTTCAATCAACTATATAATTAGTTACTAAATGAATTGTACCTAATATTTATTATTAAGGAAATACTCGTATTATTATTATTAGATTATAACTGTGTAATTATTCATGTGTTGTGGTTTTGCTTTTCCATCCGTTGGTGATTCAAATAAATAAAATAAGTACTTAATTAATTGAGTAAAAATTAAAAAAACCCTGAACGCAATGAAACGGCTCAACCGATTTTGATCAAACATAGCTAAGAACAATCCCGACAAATCCACCTTTCCGCCAAAAAAGTCGGGACATCCGTTCGGGAGCTACGATGCCACAGACACACACACACACACACAGACACGTCAAACTTATAACACCCCGTCGTTTTTGCGTCGGGGGTTAAATAAATAAAGGAATGGAAAGCCTTCAGATAAAAGTTTCGATCAAAAATATTGTAATCAAAAAAGGTCGAGAGCCCATCCTAATATAATTTTCTATTATGAATGTTAGAAGAGCTTTTTTTTTCACTACCCACTAGGAATACCGTGAAGGTTTGCTAAGCTCGGGCAGAACACGAAAAGGCTTTCATTTGTAGACTCAGTTGAATAAACATGAACAGACTAAAAGATTCAATCACCCACGCCTCTACTTATAGATAATGAGATTCTAGAGTCGTGTCTTCTTTTCTCGTGAACACGACTCGTACCAGTGGTTCTTTCTTGCCTGTGGTACTTAGCTCTGCAAAGAGCTTTCGATGTAACTTTTGAAACTATCATGGTTATGCACATACTTTTCACTAGAAACGGGATATTTACCATGTACCTATATGTAATACACTTGTCGCTTCGTTTACAAGCGTTTGGAAAATTGCACACAATGTCCATTGTCAATGTTATTAATAAAAAAATACAACGGAATTGAGAACTTCCTTCTTTTTTTAAAGTGTTAAAAACTTTACCTACAGGGCGTCCCAAGACTATGCGACATGAAGGGAAAGTACCTAACGATGTAGATATGATATTTTGCTGAAAGGAGACTTTATTTTATTTATAAAACTTAGTAATACTGCATGCAAAGATTTGCTATAAATTAATTAATAAATTAATTTCAAGTATGTTTTTAATTTGATTAAAATGATTAAGTCCATAAATTACGTGAGGTGTTTTTTTAAATTTTCTGTCCCTCCCTCCCCCCCTGGTGAGATGTCGTGAGATTTTATTTAACCCCCTCCCCCATCCGCCAATCTCACGTGAGATTTTTCAAAATGTGTGTTTCTTACGTAAACGCGTTGGTTGTTAGTTAGTAAATGTATAACGTCGAAGTATGAATGAAATTATTTTCTTTCGAACGAATTAGTGAATGATCGTAATCATATTACGATTACGCTTAAGATTAAATCTTAAGCAAAACCAAAATGTTTTTTTTTTTGTTTCAATCAGAAAAAAAAATACTTGATATTTGCCGAGCCCCCCCCCCCCCCCCCCTCTCTCCAACGTAAAATTAGATGAGATTTGACTCGACCCCCTCCCCCCTTAAACACCTCACGTAATTTATGGACGCCCCCTAATCATTGAATCCGATTAATTTAAATCTGATAATTTTACGTTATTAATTTGTTTTAAGATACTATGTTTCTCAAGATGAATTATTATTTTATTGTTCATGCTTTCGATTGGCGTCATAAAAATACGAAGTCTTTTTTTTTCACATTTAAGTCAGTTCGATTCCCAGACGAAGCAAGTAATTTTTTGAAAATCTTTGAATTCGCTATTACTAAAGTTTTAAAAATAAAATAAAGTCACCTTTCAGCAAAATATCCTATCTACAATATTTATGGTACTTTCCTTTCATGTCGCATAGTCTTGGAATGGCCTGTATATAAACTTATATAGGAAAAGTCGAAAAGCAAACAATTCCTATTACCCTTTGAAGTCTAGTTAATTAAAATACTGACAAACCTGTTTCTGTCTGTTATGTCCATATATATGGATATATATTCAAACCACAAATTAGTCTGTGTCTCATTAAAGCCGTAGGCCTCCCCTTGCGCTGCGGGCATCAAACGTCCAGCACAGACATATATCTACCTACATTTACGTCCCTGATTGAAGAGAGCCATACGTACAGATGTTACGTCCAACAGGAACATACAGTATCGATGTACTAAATGTGTATAGGTTAGGTATATGTCCCAAAACGCGTCAGTTCCCGGCTCCGTTAAAATCAATGTAGCTCTCAAACCCTGAAGGCTATCTAGGGAGCTGTGTGTGAGGGAGATGGACATACAGCATCCAAGGGCGTAGAGAGGGATGTTAGCTGATTTTATTGAGGCGTAACAAATTTAACTGCAACACGTCACTTCTAATTAAATTGTGTGATGGTCGGTTGAGTAGATGCGGCGCCATTTTCCAAGGGTGACAAACAATATTCGTCACAGAATCTGAACCAATTAACTAAAAAAAACAGCTATTCGTTGAATATTATTGGACGCTTTTATCGGAAAAGCTTCCTACAAAAACAAACCTGATATTGGGGCGATGGAAACAAACGCATGTATACAATAAACAAGTGCGAGTGAGACTCGCGCCCTGAGGGTTCGGATCTGTAAATTATTTCGAAATCGTCGGAGCCCTTTTCGAGTTACATCGAAAAGGGCTCTCTCGAGTTACCAAAGTTACTTTGGTCGATGGTTACATTCACTTTTTCCTACAAACTTCACTATGCACTTTTAGGGTACTTTTTTAGGGTTCCATACCCAAAGGGTAAAACGGGGCCCTATTACTAAGACTCCGCTGTCCGTCCGTCTGTCACCAGGCTGTATCTCATGAACCGTGATATTAGTTAGACAGTTGAAATTTTCACAGATGATGTATTTCTGTTGCCGCTATAAGTAACAAAAAATACTAAAAAACAGAATAAAATAAATACTTAAGAGGGCTCCAATACAGCAAACGTGTTTTTTTTTGGCGTTTTTATAGACCGCGAGTCCGACTTGCACTTGGCCGGTTTTAATTTATTATTATTATTCCAAATTAAAGAGGGGGGGTCAAAGTATTTGGGCTTCATCGTAGCGGGTATTCTTCAGCCTAGGTTTATACATATAATAGGCTAACAACATTGATCTCCATGGAGATTTGGAACATACATAAATGTAGTAATTACTTAGGTACCTACATTAGCTATTTCTCTAGTTTTCTTCACTACAATGCTTTCCGTGAGACTTGAATTTCCCCCGACGCTACAAAGCATTACTCCACCTTTCCGGCCAGTCGGGCAATTTCGTATCTGTAAAAGCGATCTCGACTCTTCGTAATTACTTCCTACATAAATAAGAACTAATACGTAACTGTAAGTCTAGATTTAGTTACGTAGTTTTTTAGATCTATGTTTAATGATGATGATGATACTATTGTGAAAAGTACCATAAACCAGTTTCCACGAAGCAAAAATAAAGGCCGCGGCCCGACTCCCCACGGTCCGACTGATAGATAGATAGATAGATAGATAGATAAAACGTTTATTTGCATCTCCAATCACACACGTACATTCTAAACAAATAAAAGACAGTGCACTAAAACTAGATAATACAACCATCGTTACACAAAAACAAAGCAATGCACTAAAATTAAAAACCATATAAAAACTATAACTAAAAGTACGTGTGTGTTGCAGCATCACAAATGGGTCATAGCTCAGCGAATTAACTTGCTCAAAGAGCAAACACTGGACAGGCTCGTATTAATTAAAAAAATACCTAACGGATAAATGGTAGGTATTCTTAAGATTTTTATCAAGTGAAATCATTAATTCAATACACTACTTGAATTACTTATTAAAAACAAAGACACCACCTATAAAAAAAAAAAAACTCATATTAGTAAGTACTTCTTACACGTTTTAAATTTGGAACATTTGGCAACTTATTAATTATTAATTGGTGAACATTAAAAGTTAACGAACCTAAAGGAAATTTTTATGTTATTTTTTAAAACTCGATCAATTGCACATGGGTCAAACCGGCTTACTTTGCACTGAATTCAATCTGTCATTATATACATTTATGAATGCTTATTAACAATATAGAGTAGGGGTTTGAATCTGCCATTTTTGAAAGAAACGTCGTCATTTTAATTTTATTACATTTTTATGTGTTTTTTTTTAGTTATTTCGTGTAATTTTAGTGGCATTTTAACCGGTGTAACTTGGAAAGAGCACATATGTGTAGTGCACATTTCACGTGTAGTGAAATTTAAGTGTATTGCGTGTCTTTTGGAAATGCTGGATTTTTCCCTGTAAAAACTCAGTTTTTCTGCCACTATTTAAACTGGGTCTTGTCTTGACGGAGACTCTTGACGACTTGACTATAAAAATATATTATTATATCACTTGACATTGGCTAAATTGTTGCAAATAACGCACAGAAACCATTACCTTATTATTACCTTTTATTATTATTTTTTCTCTGTAATTTTATGATGACTTGTATTTGTATTATGTTATAATTTGTAATTAAATTTGTAAAATATGGATTTGTATTAATTATCTGAAATAAAATGATTAATTAATTACCTAAGATAGAAGAAGGGTTGTTTGTTGGAAGGGTGCTATTATTCTTTAGATGACCTTGTCCTAACTAATGTAAATATTGATAAGACCTGACATTATATTTTTATTATTCTGACTTTAATTATTATTCTGACTATTTGTGAATTTATATGACATTTTGAATAGGTACAACACTTAATTATCTTTAATTTATTTTAATTGTATAAAGTCCTTATTGTATGTTATTTTATTATGTAATTTCAGATACGATTGTAAATTGTTATTGAATTAAATAAATGAAATGAAATTAAATGAAAAGAATATAGTGTACCAAATGGATACAAGCATCATACTCACAAGAGGCCAAGTCACGTTGACCGTAAATCATAAAAAAATATAACACCATCATCACGCACGAGGCACGACACGTTGAACGGTCACCTAATAGAACCAAATTATACAGAAGCGAAAAATATGGGTTATTCATTATTACCCCTGGGTTTCCGCCCTCGGTCACAGATTCTATGAATAAGAATGAACAGGATGTCCTAAGAAATAATATCAAGAAGGTTCTACATATGCACAAGACCCCTATTCTGCCGCAAAGCAGTAGTGCTCGCATTGCTGTGTTCCGGTTTGAAGGGTAAGGGTGCCGGTGAAATAACAGGCACATGAGAATTTTCATCTTTTTGTCTCAGTGTGACGGGCGCAGTGCAATGCCACATGGGGCGCGTCCTAGGTGGACGTGACCTGTGTATGAGGTAATGCACTGTTCATAGGCAGAGGGTAAAACTTAACATCAGGCGGGCCATAATATGGGCATTTTTTTTTTTTTACTACTTGGATCAAGCATATTACACTTGAACCTAGTAGTAAAAAAAAAAAAAAAGTGGTTCCACATGCCTCATTCACACAATCCCAGTGCAGGTTTTAATGCGTACGTAGGGCATTAATTTAGTATATTTTTAAAAGCAACAAACGCATTGTTTTTACTACAATCAACTACATACCAAAATACATTAAAAAAAACTATATCGGGCGCCAAGTTCACAAAGCTCCGACTGAAGTTGCCGAAAAAATTCAAAAAAAAAGTCTGCTACACAAGAACACCTCAAATAGAAAAGTAAAATAATAGAGCATGGCAAACGGTTTTTTTTTAAAAAAAAAATATACTGCTTGAGTAAAAGAACAAGCAGATGGCCCACCTGATGTTAAACGGTAGGTACCCTCTGCCTATGAACAGTGCATTATCACATAGATCATGTCCACCTAGGACGAGCCCTATGTGGCATTGCACTACGCCCGCCACCCTGAGACATAAAGGTGAAAAGTCTCATGTGCCTGTAATTTCACCGGCACCCTTACCCTTCAAACCGGAACACAGCAATGTGAGCACTACTGCTTTGCGGCAGAAATAGGTATGGTGGTAGTAGTTCCCCGGACGAACTCTTTCACAAAAAAGCTCTACTACTAGTCAAACCTTTACTGATCAGCCTGTAGACACAGGTAGCCAGATGTTACGTGGCCTATAAAACTTAAAAAGCTATAATTTTTGGCACGTGTGTTCCACGCCTTCGAGACGAAGTTTTTATATTTTTTGTTAGAAGCTTAGAACCCAACTCAAAGTTTTTATAGAAAGTTTTTCATACAAGTTGAGAGGCAGTTGGGTTGTTTTATCAATATTGTTTTTTAACTTTTTAACACTACCTACTTACTACTAGGTACTAAATAAATTTGGATTTTGTTTAAAAAACGAAAGTCATTTAAAAAAAGATGTGTGTCAGCTGGAGTTTACTCCAGTCCATTTCAGCATATGCGCTTATATGTAGCTTAGGGGGAAAACATAACGACTTCGCTTTTTGTTAACGCATGATTTTTCGATTTTACTCCCTATCTATTAGCGTACCGCGGGCCCTAAATGACAATCGATTCACTCCAAAGAAGGTGTGTGTTAGCTCCGACGCGCGACTGGAGTTTACTCCGGTCCATTTCAGTATAAGGTGCGCGAATATGTTGCGCAGAGGGAAACTCAACGACTTCACTTTTAACGATATTACTCCCCATAGTAATTCCCATAGTCTTCAGGCCTCCCCTGCTACCAAATTTAATACGTACCGTGGGCCTTTTATGAAAATTGGAATAAACTCCAATAAACTCCAAAACTAGCTATAAGCTATAGCTATAGCTATAGCTAATAGCTCTCTCTATAAGCCAGGACGCGCCCGTCTAACAGTCTGGCGTGGCTACCTCTCAATCTCCAAACAAATCAGAACTGATTGTGACCAGCGGGCTGTGAATTAGAGGTCACGGGTTCAAGTCTAACAATGAGTCCAAGTCCGTTCAACTCTTACATCATTTATTTGGGTTAGTTACCGAATTCGGTACACAGATCATTGACTTAGGTTTCAGTAGGGCTTCGAGAGCAAGCACCTTTTGGGTAGTTGGAACAACTGAAATGGAACTTAGGTACGAGTTGATAATAGGTACTGGGGTTGTAGGTGTTAGGATTTTAAGGGTTCAGCTAACTTTGTTAATTCACGACGACTTTTTGTACATAATCTTAGGAGACCTTAGTTAGATATACCTATGTACATCTTACTAGGAATTCTGAGAACAGTACGCGAGTACATAAATACATACATAGACACACGCCTTTTTCCCCGAAGGGGTAGGCAGAGCCTCAATGGGCCTCTTCACAGTGGGTTGCACCATCGTGGAATATATACGCGAGTACAAACTTGTATAAAACTATGCATCATAGATAGATAGATAGAAAACACTTTATTGTTCAACACAGAAAATAACCTATTTAAATAATTAATATATAAACTAATGTCGACCCTTCATCTCCATCTTGACAAGCTCGTGACCGATTTTTCTCAATATTCTAAATGCTTGTTTAGAATTGAGGACCTACCAAATGTGTCTGCTAAATATTATTAAAATCGGCAGATAAATGGCACTGCAGCAAGCTTCCCCTCTTTTTTGAGAAATATCCCTTCAATCAAAAGACATAGACAACGGGAAAGGATTTTGTGACTTCCCGCTGTCCACGTTAACGTGGTCAAGATAACGTGGACATCGGGAATAGACCAAAAATCACCGACGATAAAACGGAAAACTATGAAATTGGAGAACCTGTATATAAAACATCGATAAGATTAGTTGAAAAATATTACCTGTATACGAATACCAACATACATCCGGACAGATGACATTAAATTTTGCCAGTCGTGGCAAAGACAGCTCGCTTGGCTCGCTCGGCATCGCAAATCTTGTCTTTGATTGAGGTGGAAAATAGAAGACTTTCCAATGAGTAGAATCGTTACAGCTTTGTAATTTACTGGTTAAACTCACCGTTACTGAACCGCCGAAGACTCGAGTTGAATGCCCTGAAACATTGAACTGAGTTAGTAGCTAGGTGTAACTCAGATTGCCTTACTTTGTAAAGGAACTTAACATAAACAGTTGCAGTAAAAAGTAGCGGTTCAATACCCTTAGCTGCGCGACCTTTGCGCCATAAACGACAATGCATATTCATGGAGATTCATCGCCTGAACAAAGGCCATCCCGGGAACGCGCTCCAATGGTTGGTGCGCCTGGTATTATGGATTATTAAATACTTGCGTAAGACCTATGAAGAAAACATTTACTAGGTTCTACATTGAGGCTCGATCGATGCCTCTACTAACTATACTATTACTACGTACGAACTGGTTAATTGTAATAATGTTTTTGTGATCGTACCGTACCTTTCATTTTTACTGGAATCAAATCAAAAAACTTGAGGAACTGTGTATGTTTGTCCACATATTTCTCTGAAACTAGTAGTCGAATTGCAATAATGTTTTTTTTATTGGATTAAGTATCTTTCAACTTAGGGAACTGTATAAGTTTTATCAAAATCGGTTCAGTAGTTTTAGATAAACCATAAGAAAAAGCACGTCGTCGGATGAACGGCGCGGAACTCGTTCTAAAATGTTGTTGGAGTCTGTTTAATTTTTTTAAATTTTATTATAATAGGTAGACCTTTTTTGAATTTTTCACTATTCTCGTAAGACGAGGCTACTATTACCACTGTAATCGTGAGATTAGAAGGAACAAACCACATGCGTTTCATTACTTTTGTCATTACTAATATGACCAATTTATTTTATGTAAGTACTCGTATATACGTAGGTAGTACATTACCAAAACACGTGTTCACAGGGAAACCTAGTGGACCCAAAAAATAACATCTCCCTTACTGGGAATAAAGTATTTCTATACCTACTCGTATTATATTTCTATGTATAATCAAAAATATATATCTTTAGATGTAATTTATTATATGAAGTATATCAGTTATGTAGTTACCCATACCACAAGCTCTGCTTAGCTTGGGGCTAGATAATGTTGTGTGAATTGTCCGGCATTATTTATTTACCTTCCACCTAAACAGATTTGCAAAGTTAGTTTTTTTTTAAGTTTTATCACTGTTAAAATACACTTGCTGTTTTTCTTTTTAATATAGATGCCCTTTGTAGGTAGCATTCTAATTAGAATATTTAAGTAGGTACTTAATTCTGTTTTTTTATAGACGGAGCTTGCCCTCCTTCCATTGTCAATGCATATTCATACCCTGAACAAAAACCATCCTGGATAACGGATGAACACTCGCAGCGGCTGACAAATTATATCTCAATAGGTAATATAAGTCGCGCAACGAGTAATGAGCGCTGACCTTCAATGCGCAGTAGTAATTTTTTGTGTCTGTATAGCGAATGCGCGAATGTAAACATGCGCAGTCAACCCCACCACTTTCACCGAGCGCTCATTACTGGTTGCGCGACCTGTACCTAGTACCCTAAGTAAGATATAACTGCAGGCATCTGAATTTTGATCGCAATGACGATTTGTGTAATTATATTAAATCACAATGAATGTTGACCTAATCGAGACTGAATTGTAAATTGACTGAAAATTGGTATTTTGTTCCTTCATAATAACATTCTAGTCTACTCTCGATTCAAGACCATAGATTAGAGTAGGATAGAGCTATATAATATTATTGAAAAGAGTCTATTATAAGGTAAAACTATAGCCAAAATACTGGGAAAATCTTTGAAGCGTTATATTTCGATAACATTTCGGCATTGTTTTGTCAGCCGAGGACATAGAGCAAGATCAACGTTTTTGATGCAATTATTGCAAACAAACGAAAAATCTACGGCTCGGACACTCTGAGCCCATTAGTTTTTATTTATTGACCGTTTTTTACTATGATAAATGGATCAGATATATATTCTAGTAGAATACGATGGAATTGGGTTGCCAGCTCAAAAGCTGCAGTACTACCCGACAGCGAAAAGTCCAACTCTGCTGTTGAAAGAGTGGCCACAGTCAATCTAAAGAACCCTGTTCTGTGAGTACCTGCATACAACGAAGCATGCAAACATTAGATTTAACAATAATATCCAGTAATCTGAACAATTTTCCCGCCCTAATGATAACATCCGGCCTGTCAGACAAGGTATTTCCGGTATCCCTGAACGAAAATCGAAAATGTTCGTTTCCCTGAAAATGTGTCGCGAAGTTCTATGAAACTTTCAAGGTGTTTTCGTTACTCTTTCGCTTTTATAGAATTTTCCAATAACATTTTTGTATTCGCAGCTAAGAATTTTCCAGCTATAGGGTTTTCCATTATTGGATTGTGTACCGGTCATCGGCACCGCCTACGTGAGCATCCCGGGTGTCCAAATACACCATACCATCAAATATACTGATCGTATTCTCAAAAGCTCTGTCATGTCACACAGTCATGTGACCCACCCAGCTTAACAAATGCACATTTACAGTGAAAACGTTATAATTGATGTTAATACTTACGTTATTATACACACAATTTTTTTATAGAAAATATGTTATAGAAGCATGCTTTTTTGAAAATAGTGATCGGAACCGTGAGTTGATTAAAACGAGCCCAAACACTGTCAAGGTTGTATAGGTACCTACTATTAATAATTGTGGAATTCCGTTGTCCACCTTTTATCTCCATATCTTTTTTTTTCTTATGCTGTTATATTTTTTTTATAGACTTTTAATTTTAAGTTTTTTATGTAGCAATAAATATTAAATAATTCAAAATTTTGATTTGTATGTTGGCTCGTTATAAATTCGGGATAATTGACTATAACCGTTGTTTTTTTTTTACTACGTCCTACGTTGTTTTACTACGGGCTTGGTTCGATTCGCCCCGAAAAAGACAAGTTTTAATTTAATATAATGACGTGTGATGTGCACCAAGCCCTTTCACGCTGAGAAAGTGACGAGCTTGGCACAATGCACGGGTAGTTTTGAGTTGTAACTATTTAAACACCATAGAGTTGCTCAGCTACTTCTGTACCTTTGTTATCCTTCTAAGGCTAGAAGGAATTGAATAGAAAAATATTGTGATGGCCTTCCTCCATCCGGCGTTAAATGAGGATTTTCCGGTGACAGGACACGGCGCACACATAGCCAGGCTTAGAGACTACAGGTACAAATTAGTTAAGCTCTATGCTTTTAAAAGGAACTTTCTGCTCATCATTTTTACCTAAAGCTGATTGGATGTTTCGGTGTTTCACTAAAAATCAGTAGAAGAACCTATCTCAGAATATTGGCAGGCCATTATTATTTCAGGGGGGTTACCATGAGCTCTTATAGCCGTCCAGTTCAAAATATCGGTTCGGCGTTGACATTCTGACATTCCTTATCGTTCAATAACTTGAATTGCAGAAGTGTATATACCCTTGCAACTGTACCTTTAAATATAGTTGCGGACATCACGGAGCCGATATTTTTAAACACCGACGCAAAAACGATGGGGTGTTAGAAGTTTGACGTGTCTGTGTGTGTGTGTGTGTGTGTGGCATCGTAGCTCCCTAACGGATGAACCGATTTCGATTTTTTTTTGTTGTAAAGGTGATTTTGTCCGGTGTGTTCTTAGCTACGTTTAATCAAAATCGGTTCAGCCGTTTCATTGCCTAGAAGGTTTTTTTAATTTTTACAAAACTAATTACTTGTGTACTGAATAGTTTTTGAACTGAATGGCTATAAACGCTCATGGTAACCCCAGCAGTCTTGTTGACGGCATGGCATGCCGTAGAGGCTAAGCCTGAGTATCGTCTTTTCTTAACCACCTATAGGTACTACCTAGTAAGTAAGTAAGTAAAAAGTTTATTTTGATACACCATACAAAGATTTTTTACATAAATACAGTTTAATTATATAATACGTGTACATTATGATAGATATGTATAGTGCTGTCAAAAAAGGTCCTTGCTCAGCATATTTTTATTCCGTGAATGAGTTTTTACAAAACTAAATTTGTCACTACTGACTTTGACATTTTTACTATTAATATTAATTTGGAATGTATTTAATTATGACATAATGTTAATCAATTGATCAATGTGTGTGTACCAACTGAATAGATAATCAATAATTTAAATTTGAATATGTAAAATCTTAAAAATTCGCGTACCTAATATAGGTTGAGTTAGTGGAACTGGTTAAATATTAATAAGATCTAAATTTTGTAAACCCTTTTTCTGCGAAATAAATCATTCATTCATTCATTCATAATGCTGCAGTGACCTGCAGCCAGCGCTGATTTTCAGCACGGCCTACCTACCTACTTAGGTTCAACCTTTCACAAGTTACCTTTTAAGTTTACCTTTTAATAACATTTAGTTTTAATGCCAAGACGCGGTGTGCGTGACGGAACTAGCTCAATAATAACCGCAATTAGCAGCCTTAGTCTATTGACACGGGCGTTTGGTGCGGTGTAAGTGTACACAGATTTTTATATGTAAATTTAAGTTCGCAAAGTGTTCGCTTGGGGCGCTCATCCAATGTTACACTACACCATTTTATTTTATTCTGATTTGAATAAATGACGTCTCAAGCATTTATTCCAACTGTAAGCTCAGAATGCCTACCTCACAGACTACATCCCCTAGGACGCGCCCTACGTAAAATTACCCTGCGTCGGCCACTGAGACAGAAATTAAATGTAATAAAATTCATGTAGGTACCTGTTATTTCACCGGCACCCATATACCATTCAAACCGAAACACAGCTATGTGAGCACTACTGCTTTGCGGCAGAATTAGGTATGGTGGTAGTACTTCCCTGGACGAGTCTTTAGTGTCAGGTCAGTAGTTTGCTAAGACTACGGCCCCTGGCCGTTTGAGCACGTTCGTGAATATTTTCAAACAATGCTGCCAAGGTGGCCGGTCCCCCTCTAGCCTTATAATAACCATTTCCATCAACAGCCAAATTAATTAGTCACTGCTGTCGTATTATACTCCGTCTAAATCAATCTTGATGTTGGGAAATACTCTCACTTACTAAATAAGTGCGGATTACGTAATAAAATCTTATAAATTCTGGGGTATATACCTAATGTCGGGTTAAAAACAATAATGGACTGTGGTATTTATTAATTAATTTATTTAATTCAAGTTACTTAGACTCATAATAGGTAGGTACATATAAATTCAATAACAATAATAACACATGTCACACATACACATTAACACACATAATCAATTAAATACAAGATTACAAAATGAAATGAATGAAAACAAATAAAAAATACAAAGTCAAGTTAGTAAGGCAGGCAGGTAGGTAGGCCACTCACCACGCTCTTACGAACGGTTTGGGAGGCACATGGCGCTCACAACAGTGGTTGATGTAGGGACAGTCGAAGCGGGTATATCGGGTGTAATACGCTTCCACCAAAATATATCTTGGTCGAAGGTACGTAGGTACCTGAAAACTAGAATAATGTAAAATGCTTCGTTCCTAGTTCCTAACAATTCCATAGTCCCTAAAACCACATTTGGTTGTAAAACTTGAAGAACTCTGAACTCTGAAGTCCCGGGAATAGCTTGGATTTCTCGAGGATAACTCGGGAATCGGGAGCGTCTTTCTGAAAACACTAGGTACCTACTAGAGATAAGGCAATAGAGGTTGAGGACAAAGAGATTTCTAGATAAGATTACTGACCTCAATAGGATTTACTGAAGCGAGCCAGATAAGTACCTACTATAGATACAAATTACGTACATACATATTACAATGAAAGATTTGTAGGTACTACTTAGATTAGGTATAAAATCTAACGTTTGGTCATTCATTCAAATCCCACAAGTCACGAATTTGTATGTTTGTTACTCAATCACGCCGAAACAGCTTTACCGATTTCTATGAAATTTGGTACACATTTATGACCTGAATTTAGGCCACTTTTATCCTGACAAAACGTGCGAAAAACGTGAGCGAAGCCGCGGCCGAATACTAGTAATAAATAATTAATAAAATCAATTTATTCCGATCCAAAACACTACCAGACGGAAGTGTCCCTAAGATGCTGAGTGCATCGCTACGCTGAATGACAATAACAATGCATTGAACCAGATACGAGCCAGCTCACGGTTCACGTGTTGCTCCGACCCGACACCGGCGCGCCGTGGACGGACGAATTTTGAATACGCGGAGCGCCGCGCCTTGATGTGACGTAACTCTTGGTTCTAAAATCACAACTCCGAAAGGCTCAACCTACAAAGCTGTGTCGAGATTGCATATATTTGGGCCCCAATCGCGCAAATTTTCAAAGTTATTACCAAAACAAAACCACGTAGTAGCAGAGCTTTTTTGTGAAAGAGTTCGTCCGGGGAAGTACTACCACCATACCTATTTCTGCCGCAAAGCAGTAGTGCTCGCATTGCTGTGTTCCGGTTTGAAGGGTAAGGGTGCCGGTGAAATTACAGGCACATGAGACTTTTCATCTTTATGTCTCAGGGTGGCGGGCGCAGTGCAATGCCACATAGGTTGCGTCCTAGGTGGGCGTGATCTATGAGGTAATGCACTGTTCATAGGCAGAGGTTACCGCTTAACATCAGGTGGGCCTCTTGCTTGATCCGTCATCCAAGTAGTATATATAAAAAAAAAAAAAAAAAAAAAAAAAAAACAGGCTAAGCATATTATTCTAACTCAGATCTGACAAACTATAAAGTAATCAATAGTTTGTTGTATATATTTTTGAGTTATTTCGGTTATTAACAAAGTTATCAAGCGAAAATATATTTTTTTGTGGAAAATATTTCATGTTACTTGGAACACTCCAGATATTCTAAACAATGGGCTTTGTTTTGAAAGCCGGGCCCCATTTTGTTCATTTCATTCGTTTCTCCTCATTTGCCGAATACGAATGTGCTTTTCGCACAGTTTTACAATGGAATGGTCATAATTTATCAATGGTAAGAGTTATATATACCATTTTGCCGTTTACACATTGACTCGTCAGATAAACTTAGGTAGGTAGTGGGTTTGTGTTTATTTGGCGCAAATTAAAGGTACATACCGCGCGAGCGAACCCGCTGGCGTGTATTACAAAAAAATTATACTGTAGGAAAAGCCGCGCGTCACTTCCAGTAAAACATGATCCACGCAAAAAAAAAAAATTTGTGCACTGAAATGCACTACACAGAGGCATGTTTTATACCAGACTATTATTTAATGTTTATTTACAAAATTATCCATTGATATTTGACACTTTTGACAGTTTTTTTTTAACATTGATAGACCTTTGTTTTGCTACGAAACAACACCAGCGATTATGCGCCACCTAGCGTGATAAAAAAGCAGTGTGTTGGGGCCTTTCCTAAAACTTCTTAAGAAGAATCTTCATTGAAAAACTTAGATACTTACCATGAAAGAGAACTTCTATGCCTACTTTTATGTAGGTGGAGAGTACCTTTGTTTTCGGCTTTGTATGTAGATTCACGCCTCGTCGCTAATTTTACTAAGTGGCGTAACCGACATTTTGGTAATTTTACAGGACAAGCTTTTTTGTTGGCGTCGCGTACAATTGTGACTGATTTGTGACTGTAACACGCTTAAATATGAATCAATTAAAATGAAAATGCACACCAATATACTTCAAACTAAGGCCTTCCTGATAACGTACTTTTGATATTATTTGAATAATTAGTTTATTCAATAAATCAATTTAAAGCAGATACGACACCTCGTTAGAACTTTATTTTGAAATGTTTGGCTTCAAATTTCAGATAGGTCTGGGTATTTTTGAAGTTAAATTCGTTAATTTTAAATCAATTACAGTTTAATATTTAAAAAACGCTTAGTTTACTTTTTTATTTGTTAAACTATCTGTCTCGAACATTAAAGGTAGGTTAATTAATCACAATGTCGTACCTACTTGATACGTTATAACCTAATTAGTAATGTTATTATTGGATCAATTTTTAACATAAATCGAAATAAGATCTATTTAAGATAGGTAATCTTTGAGTAGGTACTTAATTGATTATCGTAGGAAGAATAGAATATCAACATTTAACTCCATACTAACAAAATACCCGTACAAACATTTTCGCAATGCGTTAACTATGCGATAAATACAGAGGTGCACATAAAAACTTGCACATTGTCTTCATTGATCTTGAGAAGGCATACGTCCAGGTACCCCGAGAGGTTTAGTGGTGGGTCCTAAAGAAGAAAGGTGTGCCTCTGAAGTACGAGGATCCTGGATCCATGGAGTTGATCCGAGCAATGTACATTCGATGCAGTATCCAAGTCCGACAGTTGGCACTACAGTTACAATGTAGCTGTAAGCTTGCACCAAGGGTCAGCTCTTTGCTATTACCTGGTGATAATGGGCGCTCTTACGTCGTACATCCAGGAGAATGCTCCCTAGGACCTGCTGTTTGCCGATGACGATGATATTGTGCTGGTTGCCGAGAATGGCCTCGAGGTCCAGAGTAGACTGAAGGAATGGCGGCAAAGACTGGAGAGTGATGGCCTGAAAATCATCAGAACCAAAACCGAGTACGTGTTCTGCTATTTCGGCGGTTTCTCCAATCCTGTGACATTAACACTTGACGAGATGTCCTTACCGGTCTCTTTCGGCTTACGTTACCTTACAGGGTCACTCTTACAGGGGGATAGTGAGATTGACCGGGACGTAACTCATTGGATCAACTCAGGGTGGATGAAATGGCGAAAGGTCACAGCAACAACGTGTGACCCACGGATGCTACTCAAGTTTAAGGCTAACATTTACAAATCCGTAATATGACCGGTCGTTATGTAGGTAAGGATCGGAAAGCTGGGTCATGAAGAAGAAGAATGAAAGAAGATTGCATGCAGCAGAGATGAGAATGTTGAGATGAAAGTGTGGAGTGACAAGAATGGTTAAAAAAGGGAATAAGTATAAGAGGAAGTTTGAAAATTGCACCAAAGACAGAAAAAATTAAAGGAAATCGTTAAGCTTGGTATGGGCATGTTATGAGGAGGAATAAAACGCATGTAACTAAGAAAGTTATGAATATTAATGTTAGTGGATGGAAGAGAAGATGAAGACCTTAGAAAAGATGGATGGATTGCATGAGAGATGATATGAATGAGAAGGGAGTGAATGATGAAGTGAAGGCTGATAGGGCAGAGTGGAAGAAATAGACGTACTGCGGCGACCACAAATCAATTGGGAAAAGGGTAAGACAATGATGATGTGTGTTCGAGGACGATGACATGATATGGTTTGCTTCTTCTAGGCAATTTAAATATTAAATACATCAAAGATGAAGCTACAATCGAATAACGATTCTGTCCCCTGCAGCAAGTTTATTACTTGTTGTAGATCGAAAGTTGCACACTGTGCATTTTCTGGAGTTATTTTTGACTGCTGCTTACACTCGGCTCTTTTCGCCGGTAACAGATAATTTTTTCTTGATGTCTGTCGTAAGAGGAAATTTCACACTTACGACTTGTTTGAGTACATTTTGCGTGGATAAAAATCTTACTAAAAGTCGTAAGTGTAACTTAGGGCACTTAGAATAAATATATTTTTTAAGAACTGTAGATACGTCAACCATACTTCTAGACACAGGTAGGAGATACAGCAACGGCAATTAGACAGATCGGTGCGTCTTCAAAAGTAGATAAAACCAACATCAAAAATGTCAGTTACGCCAAAATGTAGGTTACGTCACTTAGTCAGATTAGCGACGGCCTATCCGCAGTGTTCTATCGTTCAAAGGAAAGTTTGTTCCTCGATCGATAATGTCTTTTGTTACTGTAATACTTTGATCGGCTTATGTTATGAGAAATGTTACTGATAGTTACTTGCACAGGTTATAGATATTGCACGTAGGAACGTAGAGTCCGCGCCACGACTGAAGTCCGACGGCTTTTTGAAGAACTAACGGATAACAGAGGTAGATTTTCGCTTTTGCACTTTTGCGCATAGAAACTAGCGCTCCAGTCACCGGACTTCAGTCGTGGCGCGGACTCTATTGTGACGTATTGCTACAAGTCAACCTAACCAAGAGCCAAGATCAACGACATTGCTCTCAGAAGTGGACAGGCCATATAGCTAGCAGAACTGATGAGTAGTTTTACTACTAGATCTATAGGCTTTGATCCATTGTACTAATAGATCCTGTATACTAATAATTTTGTTACTAACCGTTGGGGAAGAAAAGTTGAAGAAAAGTTCTCGAGTGGCGACCACGAACCAGACATTCAATTAAAATTGTTGTTTTATTTCCTACCTTATTATGATAGGTCAGCAAGATGTCAAATCCATTACCGTTTAACTACTGTTTGAAATAGGTTAACTTTAAATATTCATAAAATAATGAACGGCGTCGTATTACCGGTACTTTTACAGTAATTTTCGAAATTGTTCTAAACTGCTTGTTTAGCTCTAATCTGACATCTATAAATGCCTAGCTAACTTATGGAGTAGAGTCTGTTCAAAAAGAGAGGCGTCGTGGGATTGGAGGGCGCAGCTGTGCTTATTTTTTTGTTTAGCGCGCAATACAATAGCGCGTCTGTTCTTTTTTGATAATTTTACAAGGAACTGTAACTTTTTATTTAGTACTAGCGACTCGCCCCGGCTTCGCACGGGTATCCCCCGGAGAACCCCCCCCCCCCCCCCCCCCCCCCCCCCCCCGTCCTACCCCTCCCACTATGTCCTATCTCCTGGTTCTAAGCTACCTCCCTACCAATTTTCAGCCAAATCGGTTCACCTATTCTTGAGTTATAAGTGGTGTAACTAACACTACTTTAAAAAAAAAAAAAAATATATAAACCTCACGTAGCCCGAGACCTTTCCAACGAATGCAAAACCGTGGAAATCGGTTCGTTGGTTCTGGAGTTATAGCGTCAGGAAGGAAAACCCGACTTATTTTTATATATTAGATAAAATTCAGGATGCCGACAGTTTGATTCCTAGGCTAAAGAAATAGTTAAATAAACTAAATAAAATATTAGTTCACAATTTGGCCACGACGCTTCTCTCTTTGAACAGACTATAATTTTGCGATGGTATACCTAACGCAGATAATGACGATATAATTGATATTGTTTCTCATAACATTTGGCCCAATTATCAAATATAACATACTTACATGACCTTTTTAACCCCCGACGCAAAAACGACGGGGTGTTATAAGTTTGACGTGTCTGTGTTGGTGTGTGTGTGTGTGTATGTCTGTCCCGTCGTAGCTCCCGAGCGGATGAACCGATTCTTTTTTTTTGTTTGTTTGAAAGGTGAATTTGTCGGGAGTGTTCTTAGCTATGTTTGATAAAAATCGGTTCAACCGTTTCATTGCGTTGAGTTTTTTTTTAATTTTAACAAAATTAATTACTTGTTTTAAATATTTTGTACTTTCCTCTGAGTTCTGACTAACCTCTAGAATATTCTCAGGGATTTATAGAATATTCTCAGGGATTTAAAGAATATTCTCAGGGATTTAAAGAATATTCTCAGGGATTTAAACAATATTCCCAATAAGGATTATTGTGTGTTTCTATTACGGAACCGACACACTTCCGCGGCTCCCGACTCACATATATTTTCTTTCCAAATTGAATCCCGGTGCGTTTTCTAAATAGGTTTCCCTCAGAGAACTTCCCTTAACCTTGTTGTAAGGTTGGTTTGCTACAAACTTTGTTTAACATAAAAGCTTCACTCGATTCGGTTTTTGTTATTAGGGAAAAGTGTTTTGAGATGCTATAGTCGTGGAAATAAAGTCATCTACAGAGGGCAACCTTTTGCCATGCTTTAATACACATATATTTTGATAGAAATTAACTCTCGTTAATCACGGAATCAGTAACCGCAGCTGAAAAACATCTTTATTTATACCGCAATTATATTAAATTGTAATCTTTTAAATTGCCATCATAATCATAATTATGTAAAAATTATAATTTAAAATAACTGCTGAGCTAATGTGGTTAAAATATTTGTATTCTCCACTAATGCTGTTATTTTCTTGTCTCTATTTCAAGCTTATTCAGAAATGTACAAAACTTAAACATAAAGCCCATATAATTAAATACCATAGAGACTAGGTAATTATAGATGCATACGATCAAAGTCCACAGGATCAAAGCCAAGGGATCCATCAGGAACTTCTCCATATAAACGTGTCTGTGACTTCATAGGCTTATCAGGAAATATCGTTTCCATCAAAATGTCTTAGTATCATGTTTGGCCAAATATATTTCGCACAACACTGCACCAAAGTACAGGCACATGAGACTTTCCAATTAACAGTCGTAGGTACACCTAACACCAGTTTCGCCACTTTATCTGCTTCTAAAAACCAGATGCTAGCACTTCACGTGGCTATTTCTGAGCGTTTCGCTCAAGTCAAGTCAAAAGTATTTTATTCATTGAAAACAAAAGGATCATTTTGAATCGTCTTATAATAGTAGTTTATGCAACTGTCATATAAGAAGGGGTATTAAAACACGGGCTGACTCTAGTGTTTTAATACCTAAGTTATATGCAGTTTCATACACTACTTTATCTTCACTCATAGGAAAAATTGAAATGAAACAAAGTAGGTAGGTTACAAGAAAGTAATTTATTTGGACAAGTAATTATTTAAATTGTGGATGGCGCAGTTATGAAATTGAATGTTAATTACTGCATTCTCGTCAGATGCGGTATATCTGCTTGTAGTTGGTGCCGGTATGTTTATATTTACTTCATTGGCTTTATTTTCTATGGTGTTCATTATAGTGTTGGACAAAACCGAATACAAAAACACGATCGGCAAAAAAATGTATGGGAAGCGCGGGAAATTAAGTTCAAACTACGCATGCGTGCGCCATTTTTTCACAGTTCGAACTGCGCATGCGTGCGCCTTTTTTCATATTCAGGCTATAACCATAGACTAGTTTAATGAATTAATAAAAAAAAAGATAGCGGTACTATAATGAGTTTTATGATATAGTTGGCGGTGTTGGTTGAGTTTTATTCTTAATTTTATGTATATGCGTCTATAAAGTGCGTCTGTATAGAACCGTTTTTGAATTCGTATTTCGAATTTTTTGATTTGAGTGTAGATAAAATAAATTTACTCCTGTTCCAACGCGACCAAACCTAGAAGAAGCAGGCAACAAACACGGCTCGGCTTTATTTGATGATCCTTCTTACTACTAGGTGGGGAGTGCCTCGATAACAAGTGGAAGCTGATTCAAAGAAAAAAGAAAAGCCAGTCAAAAGTAAGATGCTAGAGAAAATCAGCAAAAGTTCATAAGACAGCACACGCTACGCTTGATATAAAAATCTCTCAAATTATGCCATCTGAAGCAACAGATAATTTGCATAGCACCCTCGGTGCGCTAATCGACATAGTTTCGATCAGCTGACGCTAATGAGGAAAGTAGAACAACCGGCGTTATTAGGTCTTCCTTGCGTGACTGCGCTTTGCATTAGTTACCTGTACTTATCTAATACCTCCGAGATATAGGCGTGGGACTAAGGCTTATCCAAAACATAATAACATAACATAACACCCAACAGTCACGTACCTAGTCCTGAGGGCTTTGTACAGGTTTGTAATTTGGAACCACTCGGAATAACGAAAACAGAATTGCGAGTCAAAATGTCGTTTTTGTATGCATAAAATGATAAGCGGAACCTATCGGACTTGTTGAGAAACTCATTAAAACCATACCTACATAAAACAGCTGAAATTGTATCAAAATAATATACTTGAGGCTGGTAAAATTGAGGAATCTTTCCAGTGAGGCCATAATTAAAAGGCCATTAAGATTGCGCACCAGCCAGGCAGAAATTTTCATAGAAAAAAAACACCACGATAAATAAAAAGGACGAAAAAGCGGGTTTTATTGAATATCTCGTGAAAAATAGATAATTTTAAAAAAACCCCTTGGTTGAACCCTCCGTTTTATTGTATTGATTTTATTTATCCAATTTTTGACCCAATAATCTGTAGCATATTGACAAACAATCTAGCCAAAAGTTAGAGGTAACTGTGTTTTTTTTTATCGTGAATATTTTGTCCTATCGTGTTTCTGTCAGGGGTGATCCTTCGGTATTATAATGTAGTATCCATGCATGTTTTTAATTTGAATATTGTACTAGTCAGTTAAAAATCTAATCAAAGATTGGTAATTTTGCGTTATACTCCACCTTAAGAGGGCAGGATATCTCGCTAGTATGTGTAGATTCAATGAAAGGAATACTTGGCTGCAATATTAAAAAACAATGGATTCCTACTTAATAATTCTGAAGGGAATGGTGAATGAATGGTACTTGAACAACAATCATATCTATTGATTAAGACATTAAACTCCGTGAGTAGAATGCTAAGCACCGAACATACTGCAAGCCAGGACTTCGGAGCATTATCACAAGCTACAATGTAAGACAAACACACCTAGATAGATAAATGCTGGACAGTTCACACAACACTATCTAGCCCCAAGCTAAGCAGAGCTTTTGTTATGGGTACTAGATAACTGATTTGGATCAGTTGAGCTACCTTTAGATCGTTGGCAGCGGTCTTCAAGTAGCACAACTGTTTCATGTGTTTTTATTTTGATTTTGCGCATATATTGTATAAGTTGTTTTATTCTTTCTGTAAATAAATGAATGATAACTGATATACTTAATACAATACATTACATAGATATATATTTTATGGTATAGTACACAGAAAATACCCTGAACAAATATCTGCAGATCGTACAAATATTTGTTCCGAGGCGGGAATCGAACCCGCAATTTGTTGCGTCGCAGGCGAACCTTCGCCCGCCGTGCCACGCCACAGAGGTCGCCAATGGTGGGTCGTGATGGGTAGGTATCTACCTCGTACTGTAACATTACAAAATTATTATAAAAACTTCTAGAACATTCGATACTCACACATAGAAAGTTGTTGACAAAAAACTAACGGACAAGCATTACTCACACATGCACACAGCCATGTTGGTTACATCTCACGCACACATACACGTTGTTGACAACTAGGCTCACCTATAAAATGGCAGGCGCCCTTACGCCCGGCCCTTTTCAAACTCAGACAGAGCAATCAATAACACATCTATATTCTTCCACTACGCCCAATTTTGGTGAGTTTATTTAAATATACTACACTCTAACTAGCACTGTTTAATCTAATGTACTTCTTATCTTTCCTAAATGTTGTAAACTCTAGCATCTAAGACACCTACTATGTTTGTCCTTCTGACTAACTAGTTCTTAATCTCTGTTGTAAACCCTACGGTGTAATAAGGTTGAAAGCCACGTACTGCCTACCCCTGCGAGCCACGTCTGCGGCACCTAGAGGCGACTTTCAACCAAGTTACACCAGGGGGAAGAATCAAGCCTGTCACTACAACTACGTGATCTTTACAGGGTCCAACTTTACGGTGACCACTACCACCATCTCATCTCGCAAGCTGCCAGCTGTCCACTACCACGGCAACCTACCTGCTGCTGCCTGCCACGATCTACCTCGCAGACAAGGGGCGCACTTATCATCCCGGCGTCCAGACCACGTGGCTCCGATCTGCAGCTCACAGGACAGTACCGTGGAGAGTCCACACCTGTTCTTGGGTTCCGTACTACGCGTGTGTCCAAGTGTTCTTTTCTACAAGCGTGACCTTTTGAGACCTATTCTACTGCTGAGATTGAGACCCTTGATCAAACCCCGGCCCATAGCCGTCTGGCCTTCTGCCTGCTACTCTGGCCCTCTGCCTGCACTTCTGCCTTCAGCATAACACTAAAGACTCTAAGTTTAACAATCCATTCAGTGACCTTATTGTTAGCATTTTAAGTTTAATATATGTATAAAAATGTCCTAATCGTTTTTCTACCTACCCCTAGCTCTTCTATCAGGTAGGATAGGAACCTAAAACCTAGACTACCTACCTGTCCACGGCTGCACCGTGACAGTGGCGCCCAACTCTCTTTAAAACTCTCTTTCCAACTCTCTTTACAATTCTCTCTTTACTACCATAAGAGATATATTCACTATACCTATTCCGGCCCATATCAACATGATAATGGTGCCCTATTCATTCTCAATCTCAGTCTTAAACTTGTGTCTCATACCTATTTTTGTCATTTATAAACGCTTGGTAAAACTTGGAACAACATACCTACAAGAACAGGGGTGTAAGCTCACCTTTATTGCATCGTGGCGGTATCATAATAATACATACTAGAAATTATTATTGTACCAAAGCTAATAATCTATTGTCTAATCGTGTATACTACTATCTATTGTCTAATTGTGTATAATTCTTTACAGCTATATCTATCTGTGTATACCTATCTGTGTGTTACTGTGTAATTCTAACCATTTCTGTGTACCTACCTACATTATTGCGTAAACAGTGCTAGTTCGTCGTAACAATGGAAACTAAATATCTAAAATGTAGAATCTCACTCAAACGTTCATCTGGTCTACAAACTAGTAGATATGAACGGAAACTATCATAAAGGATATTAAACTCATTCACTATAAAGAATAATATTTGCCTACTTATCTACCTAACTAACAATCTATCTATCTATGTATCTATCATGCAATTTCATTGATTCACTAAGCTTGACTTACAACTGACCTTGACACTAGAATGTTGGAAATAGTAAACAACACTAGAACAATCTACCTACTTATAGAATACTAATACTATCAACGCGTGTGCGTGTGTGTGCGTGTGAGAAACACTGACCTTAAATACTTCTTTTACATACTTATAATAAACATGATAACTTAAAATCTAAATCGTACCTACTTACGAGTTCCCTAAAAACTAAACTAAACTAAACGTAAACTTAAAGGTTAACTTAAAATCTATAATATTCCTTTTACTAAAACTAAACTTGAAACTAGAAACGTAAAATCTACATCGTAGCTACCTACGCATACACTAAAATCTTAAAATCATAACTAAACTAAACGTAACTTTAATCTACACTAATCGTAATTCGTAATCTATACAAATACTTTTACCTAAACTAGCTATAAAACTGTAAACTACTTTGAACGTACCTACCAACGAATCATCTAGAAACTAAACTACCTACTATCTACTTGATAAAACTAATCCTACGTGTGAGTGTGGGTCGACTAAAGACTTATTACCTATAACCTAGTTAACTTTGAACTAGAAAATAACTTTACCTACATTCTAAAGACTAAACTATAACCAAATAAAACTATACTACCTACTTAATAAATGCTTATTCAATCTATGTGCGAGGCGGTCTTGAGTATGTTATTCATAAAAATTTCCAACGCAACAGCGGTCAACATACCTATAATGTTGCGAAATAATTGCTGTATGGTACCTAATAAACCATACTTTTACTTTCTTGCCGAGACCCTACATCTCTGGCGGGATATCTGCATTTTTCTCCCAAGGGACTAAACCTTTGGTGGAACAAACGGAGCGGGTCGTGACTCCGATATAAAAAAAAAAGCCATCACTAAATGCTAGCTTACTATTGCCTATAGTAATCTATTTTATAACATACTCATTTCAGACCTCACGCAAGAATTAAATCTAAGAAAAACAACTAACTAGATAACTAACTATGTATCTATATCTATATTAAGTATGTATGAGTATCTATATCTAAAATCTATAATTCTGAAAGCTCACTATAAACCTACAAAACTGCTATAAAGCTAGCTACTAGAAAAACAAAATACAATATGTTGATGGCTACAACATCACATTACGTCACAGGCATCGTCACTGTTGACCGGTAGAATCTTCCAGAAAACTACCTACTATAAACTGTTTGTCAAAACAACACGCTGTCTACATACCTACCTACCAACATTCCTTGGCTAAAACTCTCTGAAATGAATTTCTTATCTAACCTAAACGATCAAATGACCAATTAACCTACCTACTTACATTTGCAAAAGTAGCTATTCGCTAAATTATGAATGATTTAGTCTGATAATCACTTACTATTGCCTAATTCTAAAACCTAAGCGAATAGAAATAATATGTTAGAAAAACTCGCTAAAGAATAAAGCCTTACCTACACTAAACTTTTACTAAGTACAACACTTTAATCTACGTATTTTATGTACCTAATCAATTATGTATAATACCTTTTATCTAACTTATGTAAAACATATAAGGACACCTAGTCCCCTAAAAATTGCAAAGGAGATCATAAAATATAATTAAATACCTTGCTGTACTATCAAACACTTATTTATCGTTGAGGTACTTAAAAATACAATACTTACTAAAGACCTCAACTACTTTATCAAATAACGGAAAATTCTCACTTAGGTATATCTTATTAAATACTATCCTAAAAAAAAAAACATTATCAGAGTTTGATTAAGCCATAATTCTTAACATCTTTCCTATTCATTACAAACACATTAAAATAGGTACTTGAGCGAACATTACTGTCACTCATGCCTGACCTACTTACCTTATGGTCTGCCAGGAATGCATAGTTCGTAAACAACTCACGCGTGTCTTATTTAACAGAAACAAAATTGTTAGAATATTAATTAAAATATTTATGAGAAATCTAACTTAAACAAATTAATTAATGCTATTTATTTAAATATTTAATCATTACTTAAAATCACAAATTATTATCTACTTATTCATCTACATTCAAACCCTATTAGTACTAATACAAACAGATAACTAAAATATTCCTGCCTACCCCTATGATATCTTGTTGCAGTGATCTACAGCTACTAAAAGTGACTATTCGATACTATTACTGCCATCTATGATTTCCAACAGGAAACTAAAGACATTAATACTAAACCTTCCCAACAGATGGCGGTTAAACAATATTGCTATGGCCTTCTATATTAGTAATAATGAACTAGAGATAACTTAAAAACTTTCTCAACAGATGTCACCATAAGTTCAGTACAAACAATAACTTCGTAAAAATATTTTTTTAATCCCATTGATAAAAGTAATAAACATAAACAATTAGAATAAATTCAATAAATAATATGAAGACAAGTAAACACAAAATAAAATAAACTTGACTTAATAATAGAAAACACTTACCTATTTAAGAACTTGCATTTACTTAATACTTTTATTTTTTTTGGATAACTTTAAACTTCCTTATTTTTTTTTTTTCTCGATTAGCCTTTAAAACTGAAACTCCAACACATAGAGCGACATACAGTATCATAAACAACAGTCACTATTACAAACACTCACTCACTTACTCAATCACTAAAAAATTTTTTTATAGAGCTAACACTTAATTTTTTTTTTTATAGAGCTAACACTTATAATTTTTATTACGTAGATCTAACACTTTAATTATTTTTTTTTACATAGAGCAGACACTTCAAAATTTTTTTTTTTTCCTTTTCACTTCTCATAGAGACATAGAGTCAACACTTACAAAAAAAAAAAAAAAAAAAAAAAATTTTTTTTTTTTTTGCTACTTCATCTACAAATAGAAACTTAGAATCAACTCTTAATTTATCTTATACTCATACAACTTTAACTACAAATAGAACTATAGAGTTAACACTAAATATTTTCTTATCATAACTGTTATATTTAATAATTAACTTTAACTAATAATTACTTAAACTAAACCTATTAGAACACTCTAAGAAGCAATATGAGCGGTGAAAACTCATTTAAAAATAAGCCTCTAACAACAGAGCGGATTGCTTCAAAACTCTTTAAACAAGCCAATTCTGACTAGGATGCGGATTATGGCAAACATCTAAAATAAGCCTAAAATGCCAGCTTCTCTAAATTAATACTAATCAACACTTAACAACTTAAACTTAAACAACTCTACAATGATAGAGACACTTAGAATTAATATTAGAACATTAACTTACAGACAGACTAGTACTAAATAACACTTGCCCTTCTAAATGATAAAGCCTCTACTACACTAACAACTAAAACTCTTGTTGATATGAGTATATTTACACACTAAAGTAAATATATTCTAGTTGTAGCTTCTTAAGCCTTCTATGACTTGAGGCTAATGCGGGATGAATAAAAGATTGAAGTATGAAAGACAGTATGAATGTAGAGTCATCAAGAGATAGGTTGCAGTTCTAGCGGGTTTTATCAGGAAAAACCCTTTCTCTGGGAGGGGCGATACTGTAACATTACAAAATTATTATAAAAACTTCTAGAACATTCGATACTCACACATAGAAAGTTGTTGACAAAAAACTAACGGACAAGCATTACTCACACATGCACACAGCCATGTTGGTTACATCTCACGCACACATACACGTTGTTGACAACTAGGCTCACCTATAAAATGGCAGGCGCCCTTACGCCCGGCCCTTTTCAAACTCAGACAGAGCAATCAATAACACATCTATATTCTTCCACTACGCCCAATTTTGGTGAGTTTATTTAAATATACTACACTCTAACTAGCACTGTTTAATCTAATGTACTTCTTATCTTTCCTAAATGTTGTAAACTCTAGCATCTAAGACACCTACTATGTTTGTCCTTCTGACTAACTAGTTCTTAATCTCTGTTGTAAACCCTACGGTGTAATAAGGTTGAAAGCCACGTACTGCCTACCCCTGCGAGCCACGTCTGCGGCACCTAGAGGCGACTTTCAACCAAGTTACACCAGGGGGAAGAATCAAGCCTGTCACTACAACTACGTGATCTTTACAGGGTCCAACTTTACGGTGACCACTACCACCATCTCATCTCGCAAGCTGCCAGCTGTCCACTACCACGGCAACCTACCTGCTGCTGCCTGCCACGATCTACCTCGCAGACAAGGGGCGCACTTATCATCCCGGCGTCCAGACCACGTGGCTCCGATCTGCAGCTCACAGGACAGTACCGTGGAGAGTCCACACCTGTTCTTGGGTTCCGTACTACGCGTGTGTCCAAGTGTTCTTTTCTACAAGCGTGACCTTTTGAGACCTATTCTACTGCTGAGATTGAGACCCTTGATCAAACCCCGGCCCATAGCCGTCTGGCCTTCTGCCTGCTACTCTGGCCCTCTGCCTGCACTTCTGCCTTCAGCATAACACTAAAGACTCTAAGTTTAACAATCCATTCAGTGACCTTATTGTTAGCATTTTAAGTTTAATATATGTATAAAAATGTCCTAATCGTTTTTCTACCTACCCCTAGCTCTTCTATCAGGTAGGATAGGAACCTAAAACCTAGACTACCTACCTGTCCACGGCTGCACCGTGACAGTACCTATTCGTAAGTAGGGATGTTTCTATAGGTAGGTACACTTACCTATTCGATTGGTATTTAAGAGGCTTCTATTTCCGATAGGATTCCCAAGGATTTTAAAAGTAATTTAAGAGGAGAGTACGAGGATGAGTAGGGATTGTAGGTAAATCCTACGTGTTCAATAATTAATTAGGAATCTTATAGAGAAAATGCCGCTGCATCGTCGTCAGCCTATATATAACTATAGGGTAACTGCTTTTGCATATTTGGATGGTATTTGGTGTGTGGATAGATGGGGGGTGTTGGGAAGGGGGAGAGGGAGAGAGGGGTTCCTAACACCCGTGCGAAGCCGGGGCGAGTTGCTAGTATTATATGTTTTCATCCCCGACGCAAGAAGAAGGGTGCTAGACGCGTGTACCGTGTTTCTGTGTATCCTGCCTGCACCATCGTAGCTCCCAAACGGATAAATCTTTTTTTTTTTTTGGTAGGTTAATTGGTCGAGTGTATTCTTATCTATCTTTGGTTAAAATTGTTTGATAGGTGATTTGGTCGAGAGTATTCTTAGCTATCTTTGGTTAAAATTGTTTGATAGGTGAATTGGTCGAGAGTATTCTTAGCTATCTTTGGTTAAAATTGTTTGATAGGTGAATTGGTCGCGAGTATTCTTAGCTATCTTTGGTTAAAATTGGTGCAGCCCTTTCCAGGATAATCAGCTCGCAACAGTTGTTTTGAAGGGAACATTGTTCAAACTAGATCCTTTGGTTTGAGTTCAAGTTATTCATTTCCAACGACATTAGGGTCTGATGTTTACCATACGATGGCCAGGCTCTATGGTTCAACGGGTGCTAAGATTTTAAAGCGGTTTTGATAAAATAGTCGGGATTTTTACTTTTTTATAAAATTTACTTAGTGTAGCGTAACTCAAACCAAAGCTCTCCGATATTAACAATGGAAAAAAAAAATACGTACCGACCTAACAGAAGATTTCTTTAAGCAGGTATTTTATCTCTTTTCCTTCCTTAAAATACTTGTGGTTCTATGGGCATCGTCCAAACTTTCGTTAAACTTTGGCAATACAGTAATGTAAGAAATGTTCACTCCAGTATTAACTTAGTCAGCTACGTGTCTCAAATAATAAGTTACCCAGACCACCTATAGCTTCCTAGCTAGGTGTTCCTTCGTTTCCTCCGTGCTCGAAGTTTCTAGATAATCCGGGGTAAGGCTGAACGTCTCTCAGTTTACTGTTCCTATTCTGTGGTCTGACGTCAGAGATAAGCCATCCTTGATGTTAAACTATCCCCGGGAACTTACCAACCGAATAATTTGCTGTTCTTTAAGAAAATAGTCTTCGTAAGAGTTACATAACATAACACCCATCAGTCGCATTCGCATACATAGTCCTGATCCCACACTAGGATCCCCTGTGTCGTGGGTATCAGGAACTACGAGTAACCAGGGTATTTTGTTGGTGAGCGGTGACTTGTTTGATCAGCTTGTGATGTAGTAAGTTTAAAACATGTTTTGAAAACATTACCATCAGAAATTATGCCTACAGTCTCGTGTAGCTAAATAAACATGAAGAAGGCGTGAATGCCGTCTGTATGAACGCCGGCCTCAGCTATGCAGGGTCAGAGATCAAAGTCGCCTCAGGCAGCTCCTTGTATGACAGCTGGTAAAGCATAACTGCAGATCATGTTGATAATATTCAAATTCAAAGATGGCCTTATGGGACACTGCGCAGAAAACCACACAAGAATGCTATGACGAACTGTAAAACGAGCCACCTCTATGCAAATATCGACTACCTATCGGGAGATATTTCATTCGCGATTTTTTATTCGAGATTTTTCAATAGAGAGTTTTCTTTCTTGAATTTTTGCCCGCGATTTTTCATCAAAATAAATTCATCAAAGTTTTTATGAACAAACACCTGTAGAGATTTATTATTTTTACGCCGACTGTACTTCACTAACAAAATCGACAAGGGATCCAACAGGAATTTGAAAGTTGCCTACAAATGTTAATGGATCAAACAGGACGATCAAAGTCCAATGGATCATTCTCAATGGAAGAAACAGGAACTACTAATCGGGAGAGGCACCTTCCTAAACTGCGTGGTCCGCTTGGACATTTGGAATATCATAATTAGTTCGCTCAAGCTAAACTGGCAGTGGGCTGGACACTAGGCCCGATATAAGGACAAAAGGTGGACCATAGAGGTGACTCGATGGAAAGGACCAAACGGCAAAAGAAGATCGGGTCGACCAAGAAAGAGATGGACAGATGAGATCATAAAAACCGCCGGGAAACAGTGGATCGCCATAGCGAACGATAGAGAAGTTAAAAGTTAAAAAGTTTTTAAACACTAGTTTTTTAAGAATAAGATATATACCTATGTAAACTAGTTGGTAAGGAAAATAAAAAGGCTTTATTATTATTATTATTAATTCGTTCGATACACTGGATTGACTGCACATTTCGCAATCTTATTGCAAGTACCTACCTATTGAAAGTCCAGAGGGGCTAGTCTGCAAATTTGACAAGCAACTTACACGGCCTTGTGGTGTACACTACACGGATTTTTGTACGGGATTTGAGGTTCTCAAGGTGCCCGCTAGGGGCGCTCTTCAATTTCTCCAAACTAAAATCCGTGAAGTGTACACCACACGGCCGTATAAGTTGCTTGTCAAATTTGCAGACTAGCCCCTCTGTCCGCCATATGTGTTGGATACATTATGTCAGCACATATTAAGTGCAGGGACATTGCATTGTTGTTTTTAATCTATATTCTTCTGCTTACTCACTCACACTTCTTTCCCAGATTGATAGGTAAAGACTACGGATTTCCACTAGCCGACTCCGACATACCTAGGTACTACTTTTGCTTCATTCACTCTCATCACACTATCATACAGGCTCGGTGCTCCAGAAGCCACCGATTTGGTCAGAGTATGTTCGCCAAGGCCGACTTCCGACTGTTCCATTCACACTCTTTCTATATCAGTATCTTCTTGTTCTGTCACTCTTCTTTCTTTAAGGTGGATGCTCACGCTTGTGGCGCGAAATTCAAATATTTTGGTGTTTTTTACTCATTACAGCTCATGAACACTTCTTCAGATAGCGAAAGTTGATTTCGCGGAGAACTAGGAGACTTAACACACATGTTTTAATTGATAGTACCTCTCATAAATATCACCAGTTTAGCTACGATACCCCCAAACAAAAAAAAACTGTAAAATGTGTTTAAGCCACCAAAAAAAAATGAATTTCGCGCCACAAGCGTGAGCATCCACCATCGTGTGGTGGTTGCTTTTTCATACAAACATATTTGCACAAATATGGGCGAACAAAGTATAATTTTAAACTGAAATGAGTGTTGTTGGCTTTTATATTGGTCATTATTTGCGGCAAATCATATTTGGTTGAAGAAAACACTGGATTAATAGTGAAAATAACATCGAAATGACTTGTATGGACTAAAATTTCGATGTTATTTTCGCTATTAATCCACTGTTTTCTGTTTGCATGACAAACCTCTTAGTTTCTTACGTAAAATGCGCTTGTGACATAAGACGATTATTATACGAAGAATATTATTTGGCGAAAACCTCGGGTCGGGACGCATGGCTTGTCAAACATGGCAAGTTTATTCTAGCTTAAAATTCGGTACACTGAGCACACGTTTCACCTACCTACGTAGTCCTCGCTAATGCATTCTGTCAGCCAGCCGACTCAGTGCAAGGGCGTTGCACTGTCGATTCTAATCTATGTAAGTAACAAAATGCATTCCCTGACGTAGGTACCTATATTCTTTAGAATAACAACGCTATAGATGGCTCAATCCGATTTCATGTTCATTTCTCAGTTATAGTGTGGCAGTAATTTTGCCATAAAATGTTCTTACGAAGTGCCATTTGCAATAAAATGAGCTTGAGGCTCCACATTATTCTTCTTGAGTATTTCGTCTAGTAGGCTGACCGTGGACACATAAGCTCACGTTTATCCTATCCTATCCTATCCTTCCTACTAATTCTTCTCCTACTAATATTATAAACGCGAAAGTTTGTAAATATGAAAGGATGGATGGATGTTTGTTACTCTTTCACGTAAAAACTACTGGATGGATTCGGATGAAATTTGGAATGGAGATAACTGGACTCCCGGAATAACGCATAGGCACATTTTTACCCCGATATTCCCACGGGATCGAGACTTACGCGGGTGAAACCGCGGAGCGCTGCTTGTCTCCAATAAAAGCATTCTTACAAAACAATCACCCATCTTCCTAGCGCGCAATGTGTCATGGAAGGTCTCACAAAAATGAAAATCAACGCTTTACGAACCGTTTTATCTTTATCAAAAACTATTTACTCTGTCTTTGGGTAACAGATGTATCATTAGCAGCCCCTAACGACGCAAGTCTTCTGAGCAGCCAAGTTCTATGAACGCCAACATCTATCTACGAACTACTATACGAACATTTCTGCCTCAGATCGATCTCAGCATCTCGATTGTAACCCGCACCGCCGCGCTATGCCGTCAGACCTTCCCATAAAGTAGAAAGCCTCGCTTGAATAGATCTGTTTGTGCCTCGGCTATCGACCGCCTAACCTCAATAAGGCACATGCGGAAAATTTACTCCCAAAAACAGTCTTGACACCTATAAAGGGTACAGTGATGTTGGAAAATGTGGGAGGGAGGGTGCCCGGTCGATCGCCTCGAGACTCGGGCTTGCACGTAGCGGCAACGTCGCGGAACGAGCGGGGGCGAGCTGGCAACGTCGCAATCAGCTGTTGCCCGGACCACTTTATAAATTCAAAACGGGCCGCAAAAACGTGCCGCGGCGTCGCGTGTCCCGGGATGGCCCGATGTGGGACACGTCAACACTCTGTGGAAATTATATTTCGCGTGTGGATGATGCTGTACGCTGGGGAGCGTGGAATTGGAGATTATCTTTTCGGAGATATAGGAATTTGTAGTTTAACTGATGCTTTAATATTTTCTCCCCTCGGTTTTGCAAGTTTTTGCTTAGTAGAGCGTAGATAGAGCTGCTAGAGCTTCAACAAATCTACAAGTGAGGAGATTTTTTTAAATTTTGGAAAGTGGACCTAATACTGGAAACTACGATCCTTTAAACCTTTAATTAGAGAGTACCTTTTAGTAGAGAGACGTACGTAACTTTACATAGAACTAATAACGCTCTACCCAAAACTTACAAAATATTCCGTATTTTGTTAACTTACTTTAAGTTTAAGTTACTTACTAGGTAGGTATCTACTTATATACATCGACGGAGGCCGCAATGCTCTAAGGTTGTATAATGTATACATACAAAATAGTCGACACGCCGCCGTGGTTGTTAGGAAGGTAGGTACTTTAACCACAGAATATATAATAGTACAAGTACTTTAACCTAGGTTAGTTTGAGTATGACGTCTATAGCACGAAGGTTTTTTTTTCGCTTTTTTAAGAGAATTAATTCATTAGTTTTTTCCACATTGGTGAGAGACTTATATGGTAATGCTTCGACCAAATACTTATTACTTTGGTCGAAGGTAATGCTTCGGCCAAAGTACTTTGGTCGAAGTGGTAATGCATTGTTAAAGGCAGAGGTTATGGGGCCAATTGCCAGCTTGTTCCGTCAATCAAGCAGTAAAAAAAACGTTAAAGGAGTCGTTGCGTGCGAAACACGAAAACCAGGCCATTTCTAAGAGGGTTTAAAAGTAAAGCACCGAGATACCTACTTGCCGTGAAGCAATAAATAAAGCAGAACAAGTAGGACCTTAGAGTACTATTAAACAACCTTCGAGCAACCTCCTACAAGAATGACATAATCTCAAATCATAACCTAACACAACTCGAGTGAAACTACATTCCCGGGCGGGGTCGGAAGGAAGTACGGGGGACTGCTCAATAATTTGCGTGCGGGGCGCCCCCCGCCCCCTGTCCCCGCCGGGGGGGGGGAGGCAGTGCAATAGCCTGTGCCCGCGAGTAGTCCACAAGGTCACTGCCTCGCGGCTCACGCTACCCATTCATGAGCTACAATTAGGTATTTTGGAATTTTCGTCCTCTATTTGCGTGGCTAATAATACACTCGTAGTAGGCGTGACAGTGTTACATCATTGCTATGTTACGGGATCTCCGTACCTTTGTATTACATCATTGCTATGTTACGGGATCTCCGTACCTTTGAATTATATCATTGCTATGTTACGGGATCTCCGTACCTTTGTATTATTACATCATTGCTATGGTACGGGATCTCCGTACCTTTGTATTATTACATCATTGCTATGATACGGGATCTCTGTACCTATGTATTATTACATCATTGCTATGTTACGGGATCTCCGTAGCTTTGTATTACAACAATGCTAAGTATGTTACGGGATCTCCGTAGGTTTGTATTACAACATTGCTATGTTACGGGATCTCCGTAGCTTTGTATTACATCATTGCTATGTTACGGGATCTCCGTAGATTTGTATTACATCATTGCTGTGGTACGGTATCTCCGTAGCTTTGTATTACAACATTGCTATGTTACGGGATCTCCGTAGCTTTGTATTACAACATTGCTATGTTGCCGGATCTCCGTAGCTTTTTATTACAACATTGCTATGTTACGGGATCTCCGTAGCTTTGTATTACAACATTGCTATGTTGCCGGATCACCGTAGCTTTGTATTACAACATTGCTATGTTTTGGATCTCCGTAGCTTTGTATTACAACATTGCTATGTTACGGGATCTCCGTAGGTTTGTATAAAAACATTGCTATGTTACGGGATCTCCTTACCTTTGTATTACATCATTGTTATGTTAAGGGATCTCCGTAGGTTTGTATTACAACATTGCTATTTTACGGGATCTCCGTAGCTTTTTACTACAACATTGCTATGTTACGGGATCTCCGTAGCTTTATATTACAACATTGCTATGTTACGGGATCTCCGTAGCTTTGTTTTACAACATTGCTATTTTAAGGGATCTCCGTAGCTTTGTTTTACAACATTGCTATGTTAGGGGTCTCCGTAGCTTTTTATTACAACATTGCTATGTTACGGGATCTCCGTAGCTTTGTATTACAACATTGCTATGTTACGGGATCTCCGTACCTTTGTATTACATCATTGGTATGTTACGGGATCTCCGTACCTTTGATGACTCAACTGTCCTCCTCACTACTATTTATTCCCAGTACCTAGGTAGTAAGAAATCATTTTCATTCAACATCATCATATCACCCTGTAGACGTCCACTGGAATGGAGGGGATTTGCCATAATCACCAAGCGGATTGTTGATCGCAGTGGATGCTGCTGCCCATCCCCTGGTGTAATTCATTAGGACGGTTTTTAAAACATCGATGGGAGGAGACTATTCTATTGTATTAAATTGTAACTATTCTATTCTAGAGGGGTCTATTCTTAGGCCGAAACAAACATGAAATGAAAAATGCATAGACTAAATGTATGCAATAGTACAAAACAGAGTAGCTATCCGCGTCTGTCTGTTTATCGGCGTAGTACTTCTAAACTACGCAACGGATTTTGATGCGGTTTTTACTATCATTCAGATAATATATTCCGGAAGGTTTATATGTATAATATTCTTTCATGCGATGCCGGTTCGGGTCGCTAGTATCAAAATAATGCAAAGTTTATTTTCCCTCTGTATTACATCTACGATGAAACTTTTTGTGTTTGTCCGCAAGGTCATGTAATTCCTACGGATTCTTCGTAACTTTAAAATAAAATAAATTTAAAAGTACCTATATAAAGTTTGTCGACTCGCTCACTTCGCTTTTATGAGGTTTCAGCTGTGAACTAATGCTTTGAATGAATTATGCAAGGACTTTCATAATCTTCACAACATTTCACAACACATTTTGTTCGAAACTTATTCTTGTCATTGATCATTTCAAGGTTAGGTACAGACGGCAAAGCTAATTGGTTACCCCCAAGTGTATAAAAGTTAAAATCACACTAATATTATAAATGCGAAAGTTTGTGTGTTAGTGTGTGAGTGTGTTTGTTACCTCTTCACGCTGAAACGGCTGGACGGATTTGGATGAAATTTAGAATGGAGATAACTGGACTCCCGGAATAACACATTTCACACATCGGCATCATTTCGGCACATTTTCATCTCGATATTCTCACGGGTTCGAGACCTATGCGGGTGAAACCGCGGGGAGCTGCTAGTAAATAATAAATCTATTGTGTTTAAGGTTGTTGTAGAAACAAAAATACAGGAATATTCTTCAATTTTTTTTTCATTTAAATTAATAGTCAAACTATCATACGGCCCACCTGATGTGAAGTGGTCACCGTCGCTTATAGACACCGGCAACAGTAGGGGTATTGTCGATGCGCTGCCTACCCTGAAGGAATTTATGAACATATTACTTGAAGCGACACATGTCGTAACCAAGCGGAAAAACCTCAGATGGAAGATTATTCCATAGTTTGCAGGTATGAGGAAGAAATGATCTCGAGAAACAAGTCGTTAGAGAAACCCAGGGTCACAGATAAAATAATACTATTCAGGGTTCTATGACGTGTGGATGAGCTTTGTCACGGTGCCGGGAAGAGCGATGGTAAAATCTCGATGCCGGGATGTGATCGGAAAGCTCGTCGGAGCATTCCCCTTTGTAGAGGCGGTTGTATTGTATTGTATTGTATTTACTTTTCAACACTCGCTCATTAAGTGGCTCTAATTTCAACGCAATTAGGCACATAATGACACCTGTAATCAAACTGTGACTTTTTAATTGCTATTATTCACAAGTGAGTTATAGAGACAGTTGAACATTTACACAGTGTGTATTTCTGTTTTACACCTGTAATCAAACTGTGACTTTTTCATTGCTATTATTCACAAGTGAGTAAATAATAGCATAACACAGACAGACAGTTACACATACACACAGTGTACACAGTGGCATAGACAGTTGAACATTTACACAGTGTGTATTTCTGTATTATTATTATTTTCTTCACAAGTGTCTTGAAAAACGTCGTATGATACACGTGTGTATTGATGATTACCGTCCTCGGCTCTCTTAAGACCCCTCACCTAACGGCTCGGGTCTCAATGGCGCCTCAACGGTAATCACCAACATTAGACGCTTGTACCATAATGTACTATTTCATCTGCGCAAGTTTCTGCAGTAGTGATCGATCCAGTGCTGACGGTTCATACTCACACAGTCCGGCGCAGGCGCTCTACTGCTTATTATGTTACTCTGAGGTTCCAATTACTGCATGCAACGAAAATTGATGCATTAATATTCAAAGCGCTATTAAAGTCATAATTGACGTGATACAATTATAGGAATTAATTTGAATTATTATGTTTAATCAGGTACTAATTTCTACAGTCGGTTTGATAGTAGGTATACTCATACTACTGTCGAATGCTTTTTATTTTATATCTAGTGTCAGCGCTCCACTGCGCGTGCTTAAATTATTAAGTAATGGTATAACACTTAAATTATTAAGTACCATATGGTGTAACACTTAAATGATTAAGTAAGTAATGGTACCTAGAACGCGAGCGCTTGCGCTGACACTATAGTCCAGTCAAGATGTACATCGGATGCGTATTTTAGAAGATATTTCACAAAACAAAAGAAAATTTCGACAAAAAAAACTTAGGAAATAATTGCCTATTTTCGAAGAACTGTATCTTGGGAACCAATGCCTGGATAGAGCTCGTGCTAGTGTCAAATTGTAGCAAATTTAGTCGATTTACCCTTCCTACGCTAATGACTAAAAACTGAAAAAAAAACATGTTTTTTTTGTCACACCGCCGAACGCACAGCAATTGGAAAATTGCAAATCTGTTTTTTTAATATCGGATATGGTCCTAACAACATATAAAAAAATCAGCGTGACCGGAACTTTTGCAAGCACGACCCCCTTTTCATTATGTTTAGCTTGACTGGACTATTCGTTTTAAAATAAAAAGCATTCGACAGTGGAATGAATATACCTAATCAAACCCAGTTCCTAATAGCTCAATCCAGGCAATAACCTATTTATGAAGGTACAAAATTTCATCGAAATCGGTTCAGCGGTATATCCGAACATTCGCATTTATGATATTAGCGGGATTACTTATTTTGTTCGATAAGTAGTACTATCGAGTAGAGATTGTTCAAATATTTACAAACCCAGTGTCGTAGTGTATCCGGCAAAAGAATATATCCTTCCGTCTCCTCCTGTGGATGTAGTAAAAGCCAGCTATGGCGTCAACTAAAAACTACTTATTTTGGCTATTGACATCGTATCCCAGCGTCGTGGGCCACGTCGTCAACGAAAATTATGAAAAAATGGGACTTGCTGACAATGGGCCGCGTAGCATGGGCCAGGCTGTCGACATCCCGATTACAGGATTACAGCAGTGTAAGGGCGGCATCATCCACCGATACTGCGATCAGTGATCACCAACCCGCCAGCCAAGCGTGTTGAATCGGGCAACACCATTGCCTTCATTCATTAATTTCATTGGACGTCTACCGACTGATCAGGAGTCGACAAAAATATCAAAGACCGACCTGTATCAGAGCAAAAAAACCAGCAAAGTGCGAGTCGGACTCGCGCACGAAGGGTTCTGCACCATTATCTAAAAAAATGGCAAAAAGACACATGTCTGTTGTATGGGAGCCCCCTTAAATATTTATTTTATTCTGTTTTTTAGTGTTTTTTAGTAAACGAAGAGTTAATAGGCATCTTCTAGGCGAGCGTGCTTAAATAGGCCTCATCGTCACTTCCCATCAGGTGAGATGTAGCCAAACGCAAGCCTATTTTAGGTAAAAAAAAAAAAAAAAAAAAAAAATTGTTGTTATAGCGGCAACAGTAACACATCATCTGTGAAAATTTTAATGTCTAACTATCACGGTTCATGAGATACAGCCTTGTGACAGACGGACGGACAGCGAAGTCTTAGTAATAGGGTGCCGTTTTACCCTTTGGGTACGGAACCCTAAAAAGAGTATAAAGAATCACAGGTACAATACAAAATAACGCAGCTCTAAGTAGGTATGTTCTAAGTACTTATGAAACATTGATCTCAATATCAGGTCATCACCCTGAGATGATCGTTACACCTAGTAGCTATATACGCATAACAGTTTTAGTGAAGCAAAAACAGCAGCGTACGCGGATTTTATCTGTAGATGGTAAGTACCGAGCCACAAAAAACTGTAGTTTCCAAAACATACATGAATTGTATAACTTGATGATGTTCCGAATTGTACCGCTAGGAGGCGCTTGAGCTCATATAAAGTGTAGGTGTATGAAAAGCTGTATGGGATAAACTCGATTGTAATTTCTGTAATAGCAGGGTTTGAAAATAGCAAGGTAAATATGCCCTTTGATAATTATCACGATAATTATCATGATAATTATTAGATTATTATCATGATAATTATTAGATTATTATCCGATAATTATTAAACAGATATTAAGCCTAGGAATAACTAATATTACTACATATCAACATTTATGTTAGAAGCAAGTAGTTCAGTAAATAAATTATAAACATTGAAAAAAAAAAAAAACAACAACATTATCTAGCCCCAAGCTAAGCAGAGCTTGTGTTATGGGTACTAGATAACTGATATACTTAATACAATATAATACATAGTTTTTTTTTTATTATACATAGAAAATACCCAGAACACCCTGAACAAATATCTGCGATAACACAAATATTTGTTCCGAGGCGGGAATCGAACCCGCAACCTCCTGCGTCGCAGACCAACCTTGGCCCACCGAGCCACAGTGGTCGTCATTTTACAATCAAGGTAATCTTTTATCTTTTTTTTTTTTTATAATTGCGTGAATAAAAACTTGCAAACCGAAACTTCATACTACTTATTAAATTGATGAGTGGAATATCATCATATCGTCGTCGTCGTCTGCGTATATGTTCCGATGTACGCTGTCGTTGAATACGACAAATTAACCAGTGGCAAATATCATCCATTATAGCTGTAGTTTTTTTTTAATTTTCTAATGTACTTATCAAGATAATTATCAACCTATATTTATCTTGATAATTATCAATGATCATTATCACTTCGAACCCTGTCTAAAAGATTAAAACTTTTCGGGAACTAGAGTTCGGAGCCCTACACAGCGTCACCCGCACACAGTATCAGTATCGTGACGCGTCAGTATCGTCACGCGTCAGTATCGTCACGCGTCAGTATCACACGCACTTGGCCAGTTATTTAGTGGGAATTTGGAGTAGTTCCTGTTCGATCCATTAAGAATGATTCATTGGACTTCGGTCGTCCTGTTCGATCCATTAACACTTTTAGGCAACTTTCAATTTTTTTTTTTTTTTTTTTTTTTAATATTTCAACTTTCCTGATGGATCCCTTGTCGACTTTGTTAGTGAAGTAGGTACAGTTGGCGTAAAAATAATAAATCTCTATAGGTATTTGCCAATAAAAACTTTGATGAATTTATTTTTATGAAATATCGCGAGCGACAATTCAAGAAAGAAAAATCTTGATATAATAATCTCGAACCAAAAATCTCGAATGATATATCTAGAAAGAAAAATCTCGAATTTGGCGTCAGATATCAATGTTTCATGAATTTGACTGATCAGTTTGCTGAATGTTGATTCGGGGTCTAATTTATGAATGAAATTCAAGAAAGAAAAATCTTAATTTAATAATCTCGAACCAAAAATCTCGAATGATATATCTAGAGTGAAAAATCTCGAATTTGGCCTCACATTTCAAAGTTTCATGAATTTTACTGATCAGTTTGCTGAATGTTGATTCGGGGTCTAATTTATGAATACTGTACTGGTATACTGAGAATTCACATAACTCCATTTTCTTTTCTCGCCCCAGCACTATTTATTTTGTAACTTCGTCAAGTTATGTCTTCCAGGATTCCTAATATCTAGGGAGTCATTTATTCTCTCCGGTCCTTCCCTCAGGAATATATTTAAGAGCGACTGCCGAAAGGAGGGGTTAGATAATACTGTTTCATAGCCAGTCTGGCCTTTTAATAAATCGTCTCTACCTTGTTTCGTACCAATGGTTTCTTCCTGGTGTTTAATTGGCTTAGATTCGAGTGATTGCGACTGTTAAAACCAGTGTGTTGAACAACTTAGGTTGGAAACCGCCTGCAGGTTCCTTTGATGCCTACCATCGAGCAACACGGAATGCTATGTTCTAAGATGCCTTCCTTGACACCTAGACATCTTATTCTAAAAAATACAAACTACAAAATACAAAACTCTTACTTATCAGCCGTGGTATTCGGGACCGCGTGAAGCCTCACCGTTAATATTCACGATTTGCGCAGTAAGAAATCTGCACTCGGTAAAGTTCGGCGTGTAACGCGTATCGCGCAACGCGTGAATTAGATGACACAAAATATGAAGTGAATTGGCTCAACTCACGGTACCCCGAATACCATAGCAGGACCTCGAGTATTATGTATTATGCAACTTTTTTATACACGGTTACGCTGATTTTTGTACGGAAACATCGTCAGGACACTTTCATCAATTTACAATGATTATTCCCAAAAACCCGATTTCAATACCGTTTGGTCCATTTTGTAAATATTTTTGGTTGATTTTTCGGTCAATATTTTTATTTCTTTTTCATCTTCAGCGTGTAGTTGCTTCTTGCATTTTTAGGGACTGTACCTATACCTTGTGTGACTCTATCAACGACTACTTGGTAAACCGTAGGTAGTCTTATTGCGTGGATTGGGTTTAGTCAAGCAATAGGTACTTGGGAACTTCGTCCGTTCAAAATTTAGTACATTTGTTCTGAAATTAAAAAACTCGATGATTAGAGCGACTCGTGCAGTTTATTTGTTTCTTTGGATGTGTTTTGTGCTGCCAAGCCAAAACGGCTGGAGCAATTTTGTTGAAATTTGTTACACAGATAGTGTTAAACTTAGAAACTAACGTAATTGTGTAAAAATAGTTCCGATTACAAAACTAGATGTCGCGACTAAATTTGCAGTTTCCTAGAACGCGCTGACGAAAACCAACGCCTGTTTGGTGGGTCAGAATGCATTTTTAAGAACTGTTGAACTGTTGAGCATACATTCGTAGTACAATAAATCGAATATTATAGTACAAACGGTGTTTCTTTTTGAATTAGCTATTTGAGTAGCTATTGTAGCTTAGCTACTCGTCCTCGGCTCGGGTTCTATTGCTGAACCTGCGACCTAGCCTGTACGTGCGTAGTACAGATAGATTAAACCCTCATGAGCGGGTCATCTAAAACGCAAAACATCAAAGTAGCATCGATATAATCTCCTTGAAAGATATCTTCATTACAAATGATTGCAATGACAAACCGACAACGTGGAAAATCATAAACAGGAGGCGGATACCAGACATTTGCTGGCGCTAACCTCTTTGGCGCGGTGGGCGAACGTTCGCCTGCGACGCAGGAGGTTGCGGGTTCGATTTCCGCCTCGAAACAAATGTTTGTGCGATCTGCAGATATTTGTTCAAGGTGTTCTGGGTATTTTCTATATACAAAATAAACAATATCTATCTATGTAATGTATTGTACAGTTGTCTAATACCCATAACACAAGCTCTGCTTAGCTTGGGGCTAGATAATGTTGTGTGAACAGTCCAGCATTATTTATTTATTTATTGTACTGTGATAGGTTTCAACCCCGTCGTCACTTATTGGAATAGGTTGTACTAACCGAAAACCTTGTCAAGCGCAAAACCATTCCAAACAAAATCAGTAGCCAGGTTCTGATCTTACTAAGATTACTAACCGAAAACCTGGTCAAGCGCAAAACCATTCCAAACAAAATCAGTAGCCAGGTTCTGATCTTACTAAGGTTACTAACCGAAAACCTTGTCAAGCGCAAAACCATTCCAAACAAAATCATTAGCCAGGTTCTGATCTTACTAAGGTTACTAACCGAAAACCTTGTCAAGCTCAAAACCATTCCAAACAAAATCAGTAGCCAGGTTCTGATCTTACTAAGGTTACTAACCGAAAACCTTGTCAAGTCAAAACCATGCCAAACAAAATCAGTAGCCAGGTTCTGATCTTACTAAGGTTACTAACCGAAAACCTTGTCAAGTCAAAACCATGCCAAACAAAATCAGTAGCCAGGTTATGATCTTACTAAGGTTACTAACCGAAAACCTTGTCAAGTCAAAACCATGCCAAACAAAATCAGTAGCCAGGTTCTGATCTTACTAAGGTTACTAACCGAAAACCTTGTCAAGCCAAAACCAATCCAAACAAAATCAGTAGCCAGGTCCTGATCTTACTATGGTTACTAACCGAAAACCTTGTCAAGTCAAAACCATGCCAAACAAAATCAGTAGCCAGGTTCTGGTCTTACTAAGGTTACTAACCGAAAACCTTGTCAAGCCAAAACCATTCCAAACAAAATCAGTAGCCAGGTTCTGGTCTTACTAAGGTTACTAACCGAAAACCTTGTCAAGCCAAAACCATTCCAAACAAAATCAGTAGCCAGGTTCTGGTCTTACTAAGGTTACTAACCGAAAACCTTGTCAAGCCAAAACCATTCCAAACAAAATCAGTAGCCAGGTTCTGATCTTACTAAAGTTATATCTCTCTACAAACTAGTTCATTCAAACAAACGATATTCATGGTCCCTGAATATCCTTTTAGATTAAAAGGGTTTGGGAACGTAAACCCTCTATTTTCTATCCTCAACGTGTAACATTGTTAAAGCTTTTCCTTACAATTTCCTTTTCCAACCAACTATAAATAAGTTTAGAAGTAACTTTACGGACCGCGGACGCGGGCATGCAATAGTTTAATACCTACGAGACCTAACTGGCCAGGGTCGCATCTAGGGAGAGCAAACAGGGGCAAACAACTGGGGATATATCCTACAACGCACGTACGCTTAGGACAGACGAGAAGTTAATAGAGCCGGAGGAGGTGCTTTGTTCAATGGGTTTGGGTTTTGTTTTAATGTCAATGTCATTGACGTATAAAAGTACGTTATAAAGCCATATTAGGTCATAAAGGAGTGATTTGACACAAACGCTTTCTTTCACCCAGTGTTGCCAATTTAGCTCCTGCCAATTTAGAGCTAAATTGGTCACGCTGCCGTCGGGTGACGCCTTGCTGATCTGATAGGTAGGTTTTTATTTTAGTTTTGTTTTATTGTCTTAGTTTTAATTGAATATATATTATTTAGAGCTAAATTCAGCTCTATTTCAACATTGTCAGCTCCACTTTTTTCTAAAGACAATAGTAGATAGTATGATATATTTTTTTATGAATACAATTAAGCAAGTTGTATTGGGATGTAATAGGAATATCAGAAGTCCGAAGACAGGGAGAGCTCACGATAATTCTAAATTGCGTTATAGGGGATCTTAGTCAGGGATAAGAACCATCTAAATGACTATTTGGAGTTATGTTATTCTGTTATGTTAATTAGAGTTTATTGTTCTTAGTTTTTGAAAGGGATTTGTTATCTCTTCCCCTACTATGACATTGCCCCGAGCTTTTACGCCTTAATGCATCCCAGTATCTGGTAAGGGGTACGTTATTAAGCCATATTAGGTCATAAAGGAGTGATTTGACATGCGAAGACATTGCGTGCTCTGTAACTATGGCTCATCAATCAAGTAGTAAGCGTTCTATCTAACGCAAACTCTATTTACAGACCGTTCACTGTAAGTGGGCACCTGCCATGGAGTATTTACAGGTGTAATTTTACGGTGAACGACAAAAATGAAATGCTTTTTTTCGAATGGATTTAAATGCTGTTGGCCTCCTGGGGTCATGACTGCGTTACCGGGCTTTTGGTGAGCGCAGAAGGCGCTCAACCTGCAAAGTTAGGAAGGGGCAACTAGCACAAGGGCACCACTTAGGTACGGACCTCGGCTTGGGCTGTTGCCAGTTGGGGAGGAACGGTCAAAACGCCCCGGAACATGTTTGTACCGGAGTATGTATGTTGTATGGAGAATTTATAGGTGCCATTTTACGGTGAACGACAAAAATGAAATGCTATTCGTTGGAAAGCGCTTTTATTTGAGAACGGCTGTACTGATTTGGCTATATTTTTTTGTAAATGTTCCGAGCTATTAATGTTATTATAGCAAGAACAATTCGGAAAAGTCGCCCGGGAAATTGGTAAATTCGGGAAAAACTAAAAGTGCTTTTTCTATGATTTATGGATGAACTCATGCTCATTGGACAGAACAACGTATGTTGGGTTCTGGGGGGGAGGGGGGGAGGGAGGGGGGGTCAGGAAGACTACTTTTTATCCCGGTACCAAGCGTGCGACGCTAGTTTTACATAGATGCAGTGCTATGGATATGCGCACATTTAGCTGTACGTATGCGTCGCGCCATGTATCTATGTGCGTGTGTATGTGCATGAATGAACACTGAGTGAACGCGAGTGCCTACACGTGTCTGGCATGTGGTATTGCAGTGCCCGGCCAGGCTAAAGTATTATTGATATGGATACCTACAGACTCGCCTAGTACAATGCACAGTGCTCCACTGTATGTTATTGACGACCTCAGTGGCGCGGCGGGCGAAGGTTCGTCTGCGACGCAGGAAGTTACGGGCTCGATTCTCGCCTCAGAATAAATATTTGTACGATCTGCAGATATTTGTTCGGAGTGTTCTGGGTATTTTCTATGTATAATAAAAAAATATCTAATTTATATATTTAATGTATTGTATTAAGTATATCAGTTATCTAGTACCCATAACACAAGCTCTGCTTAGCTTGGGGCTAGATAATGTTGTGTGAACTTTCCAGCATTATTTATTTATTATTAATCCATCGTTTTCTTCAACCAAATATGATTTGCCGCAAATAATGAACAATATAAAAGCCAACCACAGTCATTTCAGTGTAAAATTACAATCTGCTTGCCCATATTTGGTAAAATACGTTAGTATTAAAAAGCAACCACCTTAACACTGAAGGATTCCTAACTACTTACAACCAATGTGACTGGATGGGAAAAATACCAACGAGTCAGACTGTCACTCGTTTCGGTGTTACTCGTTGGGAACCCTCCACTTTTTACTTGGCTCCAAAGAAGGCGGTTATTATCATTATATTACTTTCTGGAAATAGCCTCAATGAATATTCAATTACATTGTAATTTATTCGCAAAAAGTTGAAAAGCATTGAGAGTGTTCTGCATTAGAATGCATCGGGGCACACATCCACTTAACAGAATTGGAGCAAGTTTTTTTTATGGAAAGACGAGTGTAATTAAAGTTTCAAGGAAACATATTACTTATAAATAAATAAATAAGGGTAAGGGTGCCGGTGAAATTACAGGCACATGAGACTTTTCATCTTTATGTCTCAGGGTGGTGGGCGCAGTGCAATGCCACATAGATTGCGTCCTAGGTGGACGTGATCTATGTGGTAATGCACTGTTCATAGGCAGAGGTTACCGCTTAACATCAGGTGGGCCTCTTGCTTGATCCGTCATCCAAGTAGTATAAAAAAAAATAAAAAAAAAAAACTGGGACAGTTCACACAACATTATCTAATCATAATCATAATGTTTTATGGATATTATTCAAATAATACAGTGCAGGTTGAAGCCCTGGCTCCTGAACTACCGTTAGCTGTGTGTTATCTAGCCCCAAGCTAAGCAGAGCTTGTGTTATGGGTACTAGACAACTGATATACTTAATACAATATATTACATAGATAGATATATTTTATTATTTAGTCGGCTATTACGAAATACACGGAAGAAGACGGAGGGGTCTATTCTTAAACCAAACTGAACAGTTACATAAGCACTTATAGAGTCCCACTAATATCATAAATGTCAATAAATTTATATGTAACCCAAAAATTTCGTTCCAGCGGGACTCGAACCCGCAACCTCGCCTGTGATCGGCGATGCCTTTACCAATTCGGCCATAGAACGAGCTATGACAAAAAAAAGTGCGGTTTACACATGAAAAATAATGAAACTATAAATGACAATGTTACATTTTTGTATATTTCGGTTCTTTGTAACTCAATCACGCCAAAACAGCTGACCGATTTCTATGAAAATTACACATATAGTTATGACCTGGATTGAGCTATAGGCTACTTTTTATCCTGGTAAAACGTGAGCGAAGCCGCGGACGAACACTAGTCCTGCACAAAAATTAAGACTATGAAAACTTTACGTCTTGGTTGGTAGCCAAATGTTTGATGTAGGGACTTTAATCAGCAATTTTTTAAAGAAACGTCGTAATTTGTATATAATTACATTTTAATGGTTTTTTCGTGTAATTTTGGTAACATTTAAACCGTGTAGCGCGTGTCTTATTTTATTTTATTTATTATATTTATTAAAAGATACATACATACATAAACTCACGCCTGTTTCCCGGAGGAGTAGGTAGATACCACGGATTTCCACTTGCTACGATCCTGGCACACCTCTTTTGCTCCATTGGCTCTCATCACATTCTTCATACATGCTCGTTGGTTAAGGGTTACTCTTGACCTGGCCTTTTTCCAGAACGTCTCCGATCTAGTCTGAATACGTTCGCCGAGGTCTTCCCCTTCCCACTATCCCATTCACGCTCGTCTTATGTACCCGTTTCGTCAATCAATTGAATCGTTTCGTCAATTATTAAACGATACACCAACAATACACATATTACAACACTTTTAACAGAATAGCGCACTGATTTAATGACTATTAGTTTTTTTTTTTTTTTTTATGTCTCTTTTCGTATTGGTGTGTTTTGTCCTCCAAAAACTTGGTTTTACTGCCACCATTTAAACTGGATGACTTGACGGAGGCTCTTGACGACTTTATTACATGACTTTGGCGTTTTTTTTTTGGAGTATTCCTTTAAAGCTATTAGAAGAAGAGAAGAACAATATTTGATGTATATCTCCGGTACGGAGGCTGCGTTGTTCTAAGATGTAAATGCAAGGAAATGACTTGTGAAACGAAAAATCTACTTCTAGGACACACATGTTTTTTTCTTCTTATAAACACAGGTTTTTTCTTCTTATAATTATACTTCTTAAACACAGGTACTGATTCTGCTATGTAGGTACTTGCTACAACTCTGCTTTCATTTGATCTTCTTATTTTAATAAAATGATACAATTCTATTACCAAAATTTTTAAAAAACTTATTAACAAAACACAGCAAAATTTTAAATACCTTACCTAATTTTTCCGCATTTTCATACAAGCAAGAAACGACAACAAGCGCCGAACTTCTGCAAAACAGTGAATAATTTCCATACAAACTCCGCATCCCAAGTGCCTTTTATAAACAACAATAGAACCGGTAGTTTTTGACTCCAATTGTCTGTCTGTTTGTCACCAAACACGGGAACAAAGGGACGAGTATGGTCGAGTGCTGCTTTTATTGCTAGTTATGTATATAAGTATAATTATAGTCTGTGAAAGCAGTGTACTTAAACAGTGACTCATCTACAGTTAGGGCTGCCAACGCTACTATAATTATTATATCGTATACAGCGATATTACGAGCTCTAACTATTAAAAAATAAAAATATTTTAGTCAAAAGTTATTATATTTTAAACTAAGTATTTTCATAATTTTGTTCCAACAAAAAATAAAGAAGATTTTTTTATTTTCTCCATTCTCTTTATATTTATTATATTCGAACATAATTGGTTCAAAAAAAGTCGGTAACCCTAAATAATCGTCCCCTTATTCAATACACATATACCTATACACGTATGCGTGTATAGGTACACAAGGCAAACAAGTAGGAGGGGGTTTAGTGTTATTACTGCAAGAAAGTGTTAGACGAGGAGGCGATGAGCTCACCAACAGACACGTCGATTTTGATGTGACTGTGCGACCCGTAGTGAAAGGCCCATAGAGGCTGCCTAGCTGCCTACCCCTTAGGAGTCTCGGGATGAAAAGAAGTCTCCCCCGTTATAATATTTCTATTGGTACCTTTTGAGGTGAGAAAACCCTAAAAATATCTCTTAGGCTGAGATAAATAGACGTAACTCAGCACGTACTAATGCTTAGCATTGTCTCTGTCCCTCTCTAGCATGGCTGATTGGACGTTTGTGTGTGAAAGTGACAGGGATAGTGCTAAGTACGTCCTAAGTAAGATTTATTTATCCCAGACTTTCTTGGAGGTCAAGAAAGTCTATTTTTAACCCCCGACGCAAAGACGACGGGGTGTTATAAGTTTGACATGTCTGTTCGTGTGTGCCTGTCTGTCCGCTCATAGCTCCCGAAGGGATTAACCGATTTAAATTTTTGTTTTGTTTGAAAGGAGAATTTGTCGGGATTGTTCTTAGCTATGTTTGATCAAAATCGGTTCAGCCGTTTCATTGCGTTGAGGGTTTTTTTAATTTTTACAATATTAATTACTTGTTAGGGTTTCTAGGTAATCCTCCTCTTGGTGGTTCTGAAAAGTGCCTTTGATAATGCTGTACCGTAGTTGATAGTGCCGCTTATGAAAGAACCATTGTGCTGAAAGTATTAGCACCACGCAGGAAGGCTCCTTCAAGCACAGAAAACAATATCTTGGGTGATAAGATCTACCTACATTTGAAATGAAATGAAATTATTGAATGAAATTATGAATAATGAGTTTATTTGCTAAAACATAGTATACATATGGAAGGCCTTATGTTATAGTGAGGAGCACATGTTCTTACTTCACAAGCATGCAAATGTTTTTAAATAGGTACATCTCTATTACATACATTGGATAAAATAAATACTAATCAATTCATTAATACTACTAATCAATTACAATATTTTGGTATCTGTACAAACAAAAATAACTTTGTTCAAATTATATATAGAAAATACTTTAAATTCACAAATAACAATATCTTAAATAATAATTAATTTAATTATACAAAAATCAAGTAATTTTTAAAATTAAAATTTTCATCCACTGAATAAAAAAAGTTCTCTGTGACCATCTATAATAGTGTGCTACGCCTAAGGCTACGATTGCTACGGATGTAGCATCTTCTACGAAAACATGGCCGCTCCGCCACAGTAGTCCTCTGCTCAATTATCAGTCCTATTATCAACCACGTTAATGTTGAGTTTCAATTGTCATAAATAGGTAGTTTTTAAAAATATAGCGCAATAATAGAGGTGCGGCCATGTTGTAGAAAAATAACTTACATTCGTAGCAAACCGTAGCACACTTGATTGTACGCACCTTCGTGGGAATATAGACGTGACAAGTGGTGAGCTCATCGCCGCCATTGCTCAAACATGTTTTACATGGCTGACTTGACTAATGCTTTCTTCCAGTAATAACATATTCCGACAAATCTTTTACCAACTAATGTTACTAACAAGTCCGTGTAATTCCTTCGACGGCTTTTACGACATCTACATAGACAGAGACAGACGTCTACGGAGACAGAAAAAAAAGAAAAAACTAAGGGTTCCGTACCCAAAGGGTAAAACGGGACCCTATTACTAAAACTCCGATGTCCGCCCGTCTGTCTGTCTGTCACCAGGCTGTGTCTCATAAAACGTGGTAGTTAGACATTTGAAATTTTTACAGATGATGTATTTTCTCTTGCCGCTATAACAACAAATACACAGAATAAAGTAAATATTTAATTATTTAAGGGGCCTCTCATACAACATACGTGTTTTTTTGCTGTTTTTAACCCTCGACGCAAAAACGACGGGGTGTTATAAGTTTGACGTGTCTGTGTGTGTGTCTGTCTTTGGCATCGTAGCTCTCGAACGGATGAAAAGTTTTTTTTTTAAAGGTGAATTTGTTTAGAGTTTTCTTATTATGTTTGATCAAAATCGTTTCAGCCGTTTCATTGCGTTGAGGGTTTTTTAATTTTTACAAAATTAATTACTTTTTATAGATAATGGTAAGGAACCCTTCGTGCGCGAGTCCGATTCGCACCTGGCCGGTTTTTTCTCACACTTTCATTCCATGAAAATTACTAAAAGACGCATCTATCTCACAACACAACGTGGCTTCGTCGTAGATGCAAAAAATGTCTAAAAGACGCATCTATACTCACAACACATCGTGGCTTCGTCGTAGATGCTAAAAATGACTAAAAGACGCATCTATATTCACAACACAACGTGGCTTCGTCGTAGATGCAAAAAATGACTAAAAGACGCATCTATACTCACAACACAACGTGGCTTCGTCGTAGATGCAAAAAATGTCTAAAAGACGCATCTATACTCACAACACATCGTGGCTTCGTCGTAGATGCTAAAAATGACTAAAAGACGCATCTATACTTACAACACAACGTGGCTTCGTCGTAGATGCAAAAAATGACTAAAAGACGCATCTATACTCACAACACAACGTGGCTTCGTCGTAGATGCAAAAAATTACTAAAAGACGCATCTATACTCACAACACAACGTGGCTTCGTCGTAGATGCAAAAAATGACTAAAAGACGCATCTATACTCACAACACATCGTGGCTTCGTCGTAGATGCAAAAAATGACTAAAAGACGCATCTATACTCACAACACAACGTGGTTGCGTCGTAGATGCAAAAAATGACTAAAAGACGCATCTATACTCACAACACAACGTGGCTTCGTCGTAGATGCAAAAAATGACTAAAAGACGCATCTATACTCACAACACAACGTGGCTTCGTCGTAGATCCAAAAAATGACTAAAAGACGCATCTATACTCACAACACAACGTGGCTTCGTCGTAGATGCAAAAAATGACTAAAAGACGCATCTATACTCACAACGCAACGTGTCTTCGTCGTAGATGCAAAAAATGCAAAACCAGTTCTTGAAACCTGTTCAGTAAATCAAGTAATATCGATCAAGGTCACACAACTCGTGTGGCAACCGCACACCCCTTGTTTTTATCAATTAAATTATGGACCCTACGTCCCACCAGCACGAACCCACTAACTATAGGAATGCACCCGTATACAAACTTATCAAACAAAACTCAAGCTAAATTGATGCTTACGCCCTTGAAATAAAAGTTACAACCTCAGCAAAATAACTTGGCCAAATAAACAAGTCCAATTTATCAAGGTGTCAAAGAAATTTAAACGTTACACGAAGGTGTTAGGGTCTAAATTGCCGGCGATTAAGAAGCAATTTGTAGTGTTTTGTGCAGAGCGCGTGTCCATTGTTCCGTTTGGGGTGACACGTTAAAGGGGATCTTGTTGACTTTATTATTCTAATTTCCGGTTTGGGTTCTTCACAGTATTTTTGGGAAATAAATAATTAGCCTATTAGTGTTAACGACCTCGATAGCACGCGGCGGGCGAGTGAGTAGATGGCTGAGGTGTGAGAGATGCGGGTTCGATTCTCGCTGCTGGACAAATGTGGTAACTCGTAGTTCCTGGTACCTTTTATACAAGGAATACTAGTGTGGGACCAGGACTGTCTGTTACTGTTGAGTATTATGTATGTATGTGTATATAATAGGTATATCGATAAAAAACTTACGGATATAATACCTAATACAAGTACATAATGTAGTAACAAAGTTTTAAAACAACAAATTAACCAGTTTGAACTATATAAAGACCGTTGCAAAGGTCTAAAGATAGTTCAACTGAACCAAATCACAACCAAACGGAAGTGTCCTAAGACGCTGGCTGTATTGTCACGCTGAATGGCAATACCAATGCGTTGAGCCAGATATGAGCCAGCTCTCGGGTCACACGTCGCTTCGACACGCTGAAAGAATTTTGAAAAAGCCATGGCCCTGGTGCCCGCGGTCCCAGAGCCAAAAAAGGCAAGACAAAATACGTAAGCGCTGTCAAGACTTGCATATTTGCGACTTTTGAGATCCTCAGCCGAATCGCCGCACCGGTCCTAATGATGTCCCGGACATATGAGATTGCTCAAGGGTATCATTAACGCATTTTTTTTAACTTCGTTTATGACGGAACAAGCAGATAGGGCCCACCTGATGTTAAACGGTAACCTTTGCCTTTTAACAAGGCATTACCTCATCATAGGTCCACCTAGGACGCGCCCTATGTGGCATTGCACTGTGCCCGCCACTCTGCGACTTAAAGATGAAAAGTCTCATGTTCCTGTAATTTCACTGGCACCCATACCCTTCAAACTGGAACATAGCAATGCGAGCACTACAGCTTTGCGGCAGAAATAGGTATGGTGGTAGTACAATGTACTACGCATGTAGCGTTCCACACCAAAGGCCTACCCTTCTCCCACGGAACAAGAGTCATGCCGTCAGGCCGCTTACCGTCGTCACGTAGCAGACCATTCGGTCTAATTCTAAAACCATGAAACTGTACTCAAGTACCTACTTGAGATGCTAAAAAGGACATATGTTGATTTCATGTTTTAATTGGGTTTAATAATAATTAATCTAGGAACGCTTAGCGGGCCTGGCCATGCGGTATACTTGTATCTTCACAGCATCCCGTCTGAGATGTTCGGAAGCTAATCAATCAAGATGAGCTTGAGCGATTGAATTCACAGCATGTAGATAGCTCATCTCATGCCGAGAACTGCGTCAACATTTTGTAATCAATCAATTTACAGTTTTATCATATAATGTTAATTTGCTTAATTATAAAAATATGGGGAGCGGCTGACACAAAACACACCCAATTTTTCGGTTGGTCGTTATGGGGGCGGATGGGATTCACTGCAACTACTTCCTACTTCTTTACTTTAGTTCAATTCAATTCAATTCAATTCAAAGTTCTTTATTGCAACATAATGTAAATAACAATTACAGTATAATATGTTACAAAAGGCGGTCTTATCAATGAAACGATTTCTTCCAGACAACCTGACTATCCTAAGGGAAGACAAAAGCTATGCTTTTGACCACAGCGCTTGGTGCATGCTTTGGACATTCACCGTCCCCCGAACTAGTGTAAACTGTATCTCGGGGGGCAGTGTCCGTCCTCGCGCCCATTCAGGTGTCATAAGCATAGCTATTGTTTATATTCGGCACAAATTTGATAAAATTTTAAAGGACGTGCCAAATGGATACTACGTAAGATTAGGATACATTCCCAAACTTAAAGAAAAATATAAAAATCTGTATAACTAATGTAGGTTACTAATAACTAACACAAGATAAATTATTTGTAAGAAATATGCCTAATGTGTGGGTATGTGTGTGAGTGTGTGTGAGTCTGTGTAGGTGTGTGTATATATGTACTACTATTAGTTACTAGTTTAGTATTATTTTATCTGTGGTAGTAGAGCTTTTTTGTGAAACAGTTCGTCCGGGGTAGTTCTACCACCATACCTATTTCTGCCGCAAAGCAGTTGTGCTCGCAGTGCTGTGTTCCGGTTTGATGGGCATACCCATCTCAAGTGCCTGTAATTTCACCGGCACCCATAGACTTTTCATCTTTATGTCTCAGGGTGGCGGGCGCAGAGCAATGCTACATAGGGTGCGTCCTAGGTGGACGTGACCTATGAGGTAATGCACTTTTCATAGGCAGAGGGTACCGCTTAGCATCAGGTGGGCCACCTGCTTGATACGTCATCGCAGGTTGTATCAAAAAAAAACTTCCCATAGATTGTGTTTAAAATCTTCTGACTATTTTTTATTGTTATGAGCCTGTGTTGTTCCACTGCAGGGCAAAGGTCTCTGTTCCCTCCTTCCATTCGTCTCTATTGCTGGCTATTTGTGACCAATCCTTCAAGTAGGAGTCTACCTCATCCCGCCATCTCCGTCTGTGCCTTCCACGTGGCCGTCGTCTGTTTGGTATCCATTCTGTCGCGGTCTTCGCCCTCAGTTCTTCGGACATACGGCACACATGTCCAGCCCAGTCCCACTTAAGTTCTGATTAAGTTTAACAAAACTTTTACTGGTTACGGGGTGGTAGATGGGAAAATAAGTGTCATATGCCCTGGTGGTTTGTTCACCGAGGCAGATGAAACTTTCTTTTTTCAGATGAAAAAAGTTTCATCTGCCTGGTACCGGGGCCGGAGCCATTGTGGCAGATGACACTAATCACCTTGCTTTTTAAACTGATATCAAAACCGAATACCGAATTTCTGGTGTTCTGGGTATTTTCTATGTATAATAAAAAATATCTATCTATGTATTATATTGTATTAAGTATAACAGTTATCTAGTACCCATAACACAAGCTCTGCTTAGCTTGGGGCTAGATAATGTTGTGTGAACTGTCCAGTATTTTTTTAATTTTTTAATTTAATCCATACCGAAGCCGCGAGCATGAGGCTATTAGTTTTCACTACATATAGTGGAACTCGTTTGTCTAGGCAGAGAACCCATACAGGATGAGTAGTTCCGGTTTGATCCATTGTCCTGTTCGATCCATTATATCTATAATTTTGTTCCTGATTGATTCATTCTCCAATGAATCAATACCCCATCCTCGATACCCCATCCCCCATTCACCATTCATTCATTTTGCATTTTTTTATTAATGTATGTTACCTCATGTCTTCGTGATTAATGAACCGATTTGGAAAATCCTTTTCATCAAAATCTGGTTCTGATGATGGGATCCATGAGGAATTGAGGGATCTCCTCAAATATTATAGCACACATAGCGATTTTCAGTTGGTTTTCATGCTGATTTTGGGGTGCATCCGTATTGATCCCAGAAATTCATCCCACTAGCTAAAAGTAATAATAGTTATTCCGGATTCTGACCACGTAATTTTTGGAGTCCGTATTTATCCCACCTAGAAGTACCCACATCTAAAATTTGGAGTTACGAATTCATACTTCGGCCGGCTACGAGTATAAGTTCTGTTATAAGTGTTGTTAGTGTGTGTGTGTGTTTAAATCGCTGTATATCTACGTCGGAACAAATAAAAATATAAAATAAGTAATTCTCCTCCCGGCCACTGGCGTCGGAACCGCACGCACCGCGGATTAGAGCATTCGGTGTTAGGGTTCCGTATACAATCAGAAAACCTTTAATGAGATCTTCATGACTATGCGCCTCCCTGGCCCCACTGCAATGGAACTTAGCTCCGAAAGCTGTTTTATTTTTACAATACCTTTTTTACCTTCTAGACCTTTGTGCTCCATCTTCGGCCACATCGTCACTTACCAACAGGTGAGATCGTGGCCAAAATAAAGGTCTATCAATGTAAAAAAAAAACAATGGTAATTTTTTACCCACTCACCTACTCCACGATAGCTATTTTTAATTTAAGTATCAACCGACGGCCTACGACCAAAGTAATGGTCGAAGGTATCAACGCTATAATTGTTTCTATTGCATATTTATTTAGTACTAGCAGCGCCCCGCGGTTTCACCCGCGTAAGTCTTGATCCTTTGGGAATATCGGGATAAAAATGTGCCTATGTGTTATTCCGGGAGTCCAGTGATCTCAAATCCAAACTTCATCCAACTCCGTCCAGCCGTTTCAGCGTGAAGAAGTTACAAACACACTAACACACAAACTTTCGCATTTATTATATTAGTGTGATACTTACAAACCTGTTGGAAGAAACATCCGTGATTCTCCTGCATGGTTCTAGCGGAAGTTAAGCGTTGTGTCAAAACATTGTCAAAAACACAATAAATGCTGAGCTGAAGCCAATTTTGTGATAGTGATACGTGGGTGGCGCTAGGAGACACATCTTTTTTAGGGTTCCGTAGTCAAAGACAAGGAATCCTTATGGATTCGTCATGTCTGTCTGTCTTTCTGTCTGTCCGTGTATGTCACAGCCTTTTTTTTCCGAAACTATAAGAGCTATACTGTTGAAACTTGGTAGGTAGATGTATTCTGTGAACAGCATTATGATTTTTACAAAAAAATGAAAAAAAAAACAATTATTTTTGGGGTTCTCCATACTTAGAACTGAAACTTTCTGAAATATTTTTCATCAATCCTATACGTGTGGGGTTCTATGGATAGGTCTTCAAAAATGATGTTGAGGTTTCTAATATAATTTTTTTCAAAACTGAATAGTTTGCGCGAGAGACACTTCCAAAGTGGTAAAAAGTGTGCCCCCCCCCCCCCCCCCCCGTAACTTCTAAACTAAGAGAATGATAAAACAAACAAAAAAATATGATGTACATTACCATGTAAACTTCCACTGAAAATTGGTTTGAACGAGATCTAGTAAGTAGTTTTTTATTTTTGGAGTTCCACTGAAACTCAAAAAAAAACATCAAACCCATACGTGTGGGGTATCTATGGATAGGTCTTCAAAAATGATATTGAGGTTTCTAATATCATTTTTTTCTAAACTGAATAGTTTGCGCGAGAGACACTTCCAAAGTGGTAAAAAGTGTGGGGGGTGTGTTCACCAAAAATATCACACCACACCATAAATCAAATTATTCATTTGCTTTAAATTGTGTTAAAAGCTTCTTAAAATAGTTCCAAACAGTACCATTCTATTTTACCATTTAAGATATGCAAATTACAGGTAGGTATTAAAACATTATTAATTCCTACATTAAATTAATAAAGGAAACAGATTTTGTACGACTGTTTAGTAAAGATTTTAGTAAAATACCTGTATACTTTTCAGCACTATCGGTTTTGGCTGATATACAGCGTTTGCGTAGATGGCTACGAAACCCTACTCTCACTAGCTGTAACACACTTGGCCGCTTGGTTTTATTTTATATTTTTTCTCGACAGTCATTTGATGACCGCGCACATTTTTTTCTTTTATAATCTCTTTGATGGGAGGAACGTAAAAAAAGTTATATCTCACGTTGAATAAAGTACACAATTTGTGAGTTTTGTACTCACATTTTGTTTTATTTATTGTCTGTTTTATAGAGCTTTTGAGTCTTATTTTATAGTACTTTTGGTACGTTCGAGGATGAGTTCTTCTGTCGAAGTACTACCATCATACCTATTTCTGCCGCAAAGCAGTAGCTCGCATTGTTGTGTTTTGGTTTGAAGGGTAAGGGTGCCGGTGAAATTACAGGCACATGAGACTTTCATTTTTTTTTTTTTTTTTTTGGTGCGTCCACTTGTTAGGTAACATATTGTTATAAGCAAAGGTTACCGCTGAACATCATATGGGTTCTTAGGGCATTGCAGGCCTCGTGTTGTTATAAGCAAAGGTTACCGCTGAACATCATATGGGTTCTTAGGGCATTGCAGGCCTCGTGTTGTTATAAGCAAAGGTTACCGCTGAACATCATATGGGTTCTTAGGGCATTGCAGGCCTCGTGTTGTTATAAGCAAAGGTTACCGCTGAACATCATATGGGTTCTTAGGGCATTGCAGGCCTCGTGTTGCTCGATGAATGGGCCATCCATATGCTTGGAAATTAAAATCGCGCGCACATCCATCACCTGGAGGGCAATTCTCGTGCTTTAGAGATTAAGTCGAATTAGACATATGTCGAAAAAAGATGGCGAATGTCGAATAAAATCTTAATTTGCTATTCTCGTGATGTCGCAAATAGACATAAGTGGACCAAAATCATTCAAATCGAATACGATTTGATGGTTATTGTGACATTTTCGTGACATTTTTGTAGACATTCATGCTCCGACATTATCTCTAATTTAGAGATAATCTCTACAATCCGAGAATTGGCCTCCTGGAGACAAAAATGGCACGAAAATGTCACAATAACAATCAAATTGTATTCGATTTAAATGATTTTGGTCGACTTATGTCTATTTTTGACATCACGAGAATAGCAAATTAAGGTTTTATTCGACATTCGCCATCTTTTTTCGACATATGTTGAATTCGACTTAATCTCTACAATCCGAGAATTGCCCTCCAGGGCGGTTATGTGCTATGACCATAGGAGATTACTTGACAATAACGTGTGACGTCACAATGTATTCTGAACGTTGATTCCGCGCAGATATCGTAACGAGCCCGCGTTATGTCACGTTTGGTCATAGCAAATAAGGGGGCAGACTGAAGCTAGGTTGCTCCAAGATATTTGAGCCGACGCGAAGTGGCGATCCCAAAACTGCAACTGTGTGTGACTTCTTCACAACCATTCGTATGATAATACACGTCAAACAGTTGTGTCAACTTGCACGTCATGTTCGTAAACAACAGTTACTAAATAATTTATGTATAGGTAACTTTTTCACCGTACATTAACATAGTAAGCAGGTGTACATACCTAAATGTTTAAATTATTCAATAAGTCTGTGAGTCATCATTAGTAAAAAAAAGAAGAGATTTTTGTTGATATAGTAGATACTTAATACAATAAGGCAAAGAGAATTTAAAAAAATTGTGGGCTTGGTATATAATCAAAGCACTAAAGGGATAAATTCAAATTCCTTATTTCTGGCTTACTGAGAAATGCACTAAACCTAAACAGTCAAATAAATACCTTGGAAACTAACATACATATAAAAACACTAAACTTAATCTAACAGCAGTGTCTTACGTCACGGATGGCATACTATTGAAGCCTGAGCGTAACGAGGGTTATTGTAGAGTCCTGAGTGAAGCGAGGGTCAAGCTGCCCAAGACGAAGACAGGCTTTATCCCGAGGAGCATACTCTACTTTTCACACCTTCCGCGAGACAATACAAAGCCAGGGCAACATAAACCAAACACCGTCTTTAGTTTCAGATTCTTAGAAATCGTGCTTTTTTTTAGTTCTGGTTATGGTGGCCAGTTCGATTACCGAACAAACCTCTATACTATGCCACATGGGCATTTTTTTACTTAGAGTTTTCGAAGAGTTTCCACACGAATTTGACGTTTGAAATTTAAATCACTTTACTCCCTAGGGAGTTTTATACAACTTTACCTTCCTAAAGTGGTAATGCTTTACTTTACGTTGAGATTGCATGATATGTAGTTGGAAATTGTTGAGCAGGTGGTGTGAAAAACATAAACTTTCAAGTTTTTACTGATTTAAACATACAGACATTTTTTAATTTTTCTTCAGACATTTTTACATTTGTTTTTTTTTTATGTAATGGCTTGACAACCTGGCTTACGGCCCGCCTGATGGTAAGCGGTTACTTTCGCCTATTGACATCTGCAACACCAGGGGCATTGCCAATGCGTTGCCTGCCCTGAAGGACTCTTTTTTATTTTATTTTGAAGCGGCAAAAGAAACTTATTTTCAATATCAAGTGTTTTTTTGGGTTACTGAAATATGAACGAGTGCTAGCGTTCCGTACAGAAAATATCAAATTGGTGTTTTTTTTATTTTTTATGGCGTTATTTCCGAGCATGTGTAGAAAATTAGATTAATTGGCACGCGGGACGTTGGTAGTAACAATTATTTAATCTGTGGCGCGGGGCTTTGCAAAACAATTAATATTTTTTAATTTGATTTGGTAGTCTGCCACTAAAACACACGCAAAGTAATGTGGCGGGAGTTGTTAGTTCCAACGGCTATTTACAAAGTACCGGTAAAAATTCCAGAAATTACGGAAATTCCGTTTGCTAAACAAATTACCGAGATTGCGTTCCATTGAGTTGTAAAGTAAACACTCGCATTACATTTTGTTTATCAAACCCAAACAACTTAACTAATTAGGTTTCTGCAAATACCTTGAATACAAGATCATGTTTAAATGAGGCGAATCATTTAATTAATTCTCAGTATCTCTACTAACGAATATTGTATTAAACTAATATTGTAGACAGGTAAAGTTTGTGAGTTTGCATGCAGGTAATCTCCGGAACAACTTTTCCGATTCTGTTAATTATTTGACTACTATGATGTTCGCGATGGACTATCGACGTTATAACGGAATGCGGTGGATGGAGGTGGATCAAGGCCATTTGTCGTGGCATTCTTGAGGGAGACCGATTTGAATGCGATTTTTTTACCCGGAGTTGTTCGTAAGATTCGTTGGTATAAGATTTGGCCTAGCTGCTAGCTTAGTTATTACTGGAAGAAAGAGTCAGCCGAGTCAGTTGTGGGAAGCAATGGCGGTGCGATGAGCTCACCACTTGTCACGTCTAGGTATATGTTCCCACGATGGTGCAACCCACAGTGAGAAGAGGCCCATTGAGGCTCTGCCTACCCTTTCGGGGAAAAAGGGGTGACTATGTATGTATGAAAGCAGGTTTTCTAGCGGTGGTTCTTAGACAGGTTGTGCCAAAATCGGTTAAGCTGTTCCATTGCGTTGGGAGTTTTTAAAATGTTTAAATTTCGACTTGTTTTTTTTTATTTTCAACTATGAATCCATGACTGCAAGTCTAGCGCTTAACTGAGTCAGTCCCTGTGGTACGGGAGCGGTACGGGAGGGGTGTTTTCGTCTCTCAAATTATCAGATGACATGTGAAATAATGAAGCAACGCTTCATTTTGACGAAACCAAAACACCTCTCCCGTACCGCTCCCATACTTCAGGGACTGATTCAGTTAAGCGCTAGACCTGTAGCCTCGAAGTGTGCTACTCCAAACTCGAACAGATAATCGAATAAGACCTATAGAAATCGGAATAAGATCGACAGTGAATTCATAAATGAAAAAAAAAACAAGAAGTTTCAAAATTTCAAAAGCCTGTAATTTTGGTGTAAACTTTACTAATACTCAAAGTTCGTGTCTAAAGTCTAATAAAGGCTGAAACAAAGTTCCTTACCCGGTCAGTCGAATTCATACATTATGTATGTGTGCACGACGCAGTTGAACGGAACCACCCAAGGTTGTTGCTAACTGCCTGCATTAGTACTTCAGCGCCGTATCCTTGTACATACTTCACGTGCTACATTATTCTGGTACTTAGGTAGGGCTTGTGTTTAAACACCGCCCAAAAAAGTACGGTTACGAAAATGGATAAATGGTTACCAAATTACGTTTCAAAAATATTATGAAATAATTTTCACTAAAAAAAAACGGTAAATATCCCGTTTCTAGTGAAAATTTTGTACATAACCATGATAGTTTCAAAAGTTATTATGAAATAAATCCTTTTTTTCGTATTATTGACTGCCATAAAAATATATGGACGCCTATAAAATACACTTTAGACTAAATATTATATATTTAACCTGACCTAACCTAACAGAATTTGGTGACCGTTAATCCATCGTAATTTGGTGACCATTTATCCATTTTGGTAACCGTTTAGTACTTTTTTGGGCGGTGTTTATTTTATTTGGTGCCTAGGCTTATAGTCTTAAAAATATTTTTGGTGACTGTCTAAATTATAACCCTTAAGGTAGGTAGTACACTCGTTTAATTTTCAAACCAGTCTATATCTACAGTGTTGTTTAGTGGAGCGACAGATTCCAACATACGACGTGTCGAACTGTTCGGCAGAACTATGCTAAAATAAATCTGGTTCATTGATTCCAAAATCGAAATCATGGCAAACCTTGATAAGTTTTATCCGCTTTTATATCTACAAAATGTTGAGAAGATCTGACTTGTAGTTTTAATCTACGACCCGTCTGTCTCTGCCAAGTTAGATCGGGTGAATCCGGCGTATTGATCCCAGAAATTCATCCCACGAGCTAAAAGTAATAATAATTACTCCGGAGTCATATTTAGATCTTCATAAAACTTTGTAGGTAAAATACTACAACTGATATGTGGTCGCCAGTATCTAATGTAGACAAAATCGTTTTTATGAGGTAGCAGAGGGCTTGACAGGTTTGTAATTTGGAACCACACGAAATAACGAAAATCGAATTGCGAGTCGAAATGTCGTTCGTTATTGTATGAAATGTACAATTCAAGAAATGTATCAAGACTTGTTTAACCAGATGTGCATATTATAAGTGTTGTGACTACACAAGTGATAAAGATGTTTGGGCATTGTCCGTCTCTGCGATCTAAAAGCACAACAGTAGAAAATAATTAATGATTTGACCTTTTGATGAGTTGTTAGTAGTGACATTCTATTTAAATTATTGTATGCTTTTACTGTTGTCACTGTCTATTGTATATTATTTTTGTTTTTATGTAGTTTATGACAAGGCCCCTTTTTTTTTCTTTATAATTGGCGCCGCACTGCTTGTGTATTTGCCATTTTCAAGTAAGTATCTGTATTTTCACTATATTGTATTTTCAATATATTTTGCAACGTTACACTCCTTCCAAGTCGTCAAAGTCACAGTCGAGTCATGTTTTAGTAAAACGGTGGCCAATTTTACTAAAACTTTGGTAGACAATTTCCACCAATTTCAAAAGTCACGCAATTCACTTCCATTTCATTTCACTACACTTGTGCTTTTTAAACGAGCTACATTAGTTAAAATGCCACCACAATAACACAAAATAACTCAAAAAAACACTAGGAACAGAAATAAAATAAAAGTAGACATCGTCTCTTTTCGAAAATGGCGAGAATAGTCCAAGGCCCATTTACAGCCGATATTTTACCTTGTATTATTTATGGTAGAAATCCAATTTGTTGACATGGCAACAATATGACGTGTTTGATTGTGGCTTGGCTAATTAATTTACTCTTTGTTTAGACTAAGTTTAGTTTTTTGTTTGTTTCTTTTGTTATTTTGCTTGTTTGTGTACGTGATATTATTATAAATTGTGAGGACTTATTAAATGTACTAACAAACTGACAAGGCCTATGTACAGCCGCTAATGTGATATTCTAAATGACTTACCTTATAATTTGACAAAGCCTCTATACAGCTGCATCTTTCTAGTGTACCAAACTGTTTATTTTTTAATTGAATGCTTGTAAATTGACGTGACTAAGTGTTCCCTGTGATCTTATGGTATAAATAAATATATGAACTATGAACTATGCAGAAAATGATATATAAGCGCCCCTAGCGGACTTGTTGAGTAACTCATGAAAACCATACATAAGAAATATAGGTATAGGACTCGTAATCCGATAGTCGCGATACCGAATGCAAAACTTAAACAAACCTGTTATAAGCCCTCAGAATAAAAAAATTCAGTCAATTCACAATAGTCACGATTCGGTCAACTTTCAGTGCGGTTTAAACAAAAAAAACATAAATAAAATAAATAAATAATGCTGGACAGTTCACACAACATTATCTAGCCCTAAGTATAAGCCCTAGCTGTAAGTTTTCCTAAAAGAACTAAATAAAATAATAATAAAATAAGCTAAGCAGAGCTTGTGTTATGGGTACTAGATAACTGATATACTTAATACAATATATTACATAGATAGATATATTTTTATTATACATAGAAAATACCCAGAACACCCTGAACAAATATCTGCAATCGCACAAATATTAGTTCCGAGGCGGGAATCGAACCCGATAATCGATCCGGGACCGGGGATCGATAATAGAATTGGCTTTCAGGTCCCTGCCGGTGAACAAGAAAGAACCAGTGGCACGAAGTACTCAGGGTACGTAGAGCTACTACCACCATACCTATTTCTGCCGCAAAGCAGTAGTGCTTGCATTGCTGTGTTCCGGTTTGAAGGGTAAGGGTGCCGGTGAAATTACAGGCACATGAGACTTTTCATCTTTATGTCTCAGGGTGGCGGGCGCAGTGCAATGCCACATAGAGCGAGTCCTAGGTGGACGTGACCTATGAAGTAATGCACTGTTCATAGGCAGAGGTTACCGCTTGCTTAACATCAGGTGGGCCAACAGCTTGTTCCGTCATACAAGTAGTATAAAAAAAAAAAAAGTGCTTGTAGTCTGTTTTCTATTGATAAAGTCACTGAACGAATAACAGTAACTCTTGCCAATATATGCGGGAACTGATGCAAATGGAAATGTCGCGCGGAAAAATAACATGCTTAGGTCAAACGTACTATTGCGCAATCTATGGCCAAGGTCGTTGACCTGTAACCTAGTTCAGCAGTAAATAAAACACGGCCATGAGAGCGTACTGATATTAGAATGGGGTTAGTTAGGGAGTGTGTTGCCAACACAATGCGAATTGGCAACAACATTGCCATATCGCTATTTGGCTAAGTGGATATTGTGTTACTGATAAATTATTAATTGTAATATAAGCTCCTGAGATGCACAGACTTGCAGACTTTTGGAGTTGGCCGTGTAAGAAGAGTGGGGGGGACTCGATGGGCCGAGGACATAAAGGTCGCAGGTAGTCGGTGAACTTGTAAGTAGTAACGTAGGTGATGATGATGAAAAGGGGGACTTCTGTGACGCGGCGGGCGAATAGCCGGCTGAAATGCGATAGGTAGCGGGTTACATTCCAGCAGCGGGACAAAAAAAATATGTACTCCAAATATTTGTTCAGCGACTGTGTAAGGTACCATGGTACTCGTAGTTCCTGATACCCACGACACAGGGAATCCTAGTGTGGGGTCAGGACTATATGTGTAGGGTGTTTTAAAAATATATATAGGTCGAGTAGGTATATGGGACTTTAATTTTATGTTGTTCTTTATTACCTATTAGTAGTAATAGATAATTTTATTTAAATTAAAGACCAATTCAAAAAAGTAAAGAGAACTGCACGTTTTTTTAAAATTTTGTATTAAGTTACATACAAACCCCGTAACCAAAACCCTTAGTTATTTATAGAAATAGTGCCCAAAATAGTCTGCATTTTTTTTTTATTCTATTCAAAAGTGGCCAAGTCACAAATGGTGTGTCGAAGTCATCAGAAGTCAGAACCCTTTAGACGTCCACTGTTGGACGAGGCCTCCCCCATATAACGGAATGGGGGGTCTTGCCATAATCACAATGCTTGGCAGGCGGAATGGCGATCGCAGTATTCATGTTGAGTACTCAGGTGGATGCTGCTGCCCATCCCCTCGGGCTTTTACGACATCCGCGGGAGGAGACAGAGACCCTATTCTCCGGCCAGGTACACCACAGTAACAGTCATAATATCCTACTAATATTATAAACGCGAAAGTTTGTTTGTTTGGATGGATGTTTGTTACTCTTTCACGTAAAAACTACTGGATGGATTTGGATGAAATTTGGAATGGAGATAACTGGACTCCCGGAATAACACATAGGCACATTTTTTTCCCGATATTCCCACGGGATCGAGACATACGCGGGTGAAACCGCGGGGCGCTGCTTGTTTGTCATATTTTTTCTCGCATCCATTTCGAGACGCGGCTCGTTTATTGCAATTAGTATATTTTAATGAGACTCGTAGCAGTTTTTATGAGGTTATGGCGAAATGCATATTTAACTATGGTACCCATTTATTTTTAAGGAGTATTTATGCTTTGCAATTTTATTTAGAAAATTATGAAGGAAAATGTTTCCTATACGTGGTTACTTATATTTTGTGTGTTTAACAAATTTCAAGCAGGTATATTAAGTATACAAAATTAAAAAATACAGATGAATCAATTGTTATAGCTATCTAGAGACTATTGGAAACGATCTAAAGATAACTCATCGCTATCACTCACCAAATCACTACCCGATGGAAGCGTTACCTTCGATCAAGAATATGATCGAAGGTAGTTACAGCTTCTAGGATCAATTATAAAACAAGTGATTCGAACGTCCCTAAACAAATTAAATTAAATATGCCATATTCCAACAGTGGTCATTTTGGATAATGTTAAACTAATTGTTTATTACTCCCGTTTACTATCACCGTAACGGCTGAACCAATTTTGATAAAATTTATAGAGAGAGAGAGAGATTATGGTAGGGGGCAATTCTCGAATTGTATACAATGTCGACATGATGTCTATAATCCAACAATTGGCCACCAGGATTGAAACAGAGACTACTTTATTCTATCCCATGCGAGCAGATCCAAGGGCGGACGCTAGTCATAACAAAATTATTTTAAATTAAAATAAGGTTGTTTTTCTTTGACTAGGCAAGGCGATATTAGTTTTCAAGCTGGTGCTAGGAATTAATTTTCCATTTTGTTGAAAAACTTGGACGGTTTAAAAAAGACGTTCAATTCAAACAAAAGCTTCGAGTATGGTAATTTCATGGTCGATGCTTGAAGGTGGTAGAATCCAAACACACTTTGCATTTATAATTCGAAGAGAGGCTACTCAGTCGCTAAATGTAGAGAGCTCTTAGCTTTTAGCACACTTCATGCTAAAGCTAAGCATGCTCATTTTGTATTTGTCTTGGATGATGCCTGAGTAAGTATCAAACCGATCAAAGTCAAAGTCAAAGTATTTTATTCATTGAAGTCACAATGATCATTTTGAATCGTCTTAAATTTCGATAATTCACAAATAAAACTAGTGTCTAAATAAGTTTTATATTATTAATTTTCACTAGAAACGGGATATTTACCATGATTTTTGAGTTTTATATGTTCCCGATATTTCGGCACAGTTGCATGCGCCATGATCACGGGAGAACTGACTAAAGTCTTTGCGAGTAGATGTTATTGGCAGATATATCGATCTACCCTCTTTCTCACTCTTTTATTACGAACGATACCACTACCATCGGTTTCATTGTCACAATTCACACCAACTCGACACACAACACTAACGGTGTCCGGACGCGTAGCAGGTACCACACTTTTTTGATTCTTACTCATTCTTACCACAGGCTTCCATACTCCAGATATCCAGATCCAGATCGGTTTTATATTATTATTTTTACTACTATTACTATTAGCCCATACTGTCCCATTGTGGGGCAAAGACCTCCCCCCATAGGCGTCCAGTTCATCCCGCCACCTCATGCGTGGTCTGCCAACGCATTGCTCAGTTCTTAGAGCATGGATATTTTTCTCTTTTTTAAAAACACGTTTTTCTAAAATTTGTAATCGGAACGGTGAGCTGATCAAAATGAGCCCAAACACTCCCAGGCTTACTATTAATCATCGAGGAGTTTCGTTTCCTCCATTATCAGATCAGCTCGTTGTCACCATAATATTGTATTATCATCGAAACTTGACAGGTATGCCAAATTTCAGTTCAATCGGTTATCGGGAAGTGGGCGAAAATTTTATTCCAAGTTTTGATTACATTAGTTACATAAGTGAAGTTAATAATTTAGTCATCGAATTTTCGACCACTCCCCGATATCCTATTGAGCTAAAATTTGGCATAACTGTCAAGTTCCAATGAAAAGACAAGTATTATATTGACAGCACTTAGTTAACTTGCTTTCCTGTCTGTCTGTGGGGGACAAATATGGCGATGAAATTTTTATTCACTTCCCCATACCCGTTTGAGCTGAAATTTGCCATACCTGTCATGTTCCTGTGACGATACAGTGTTATGGTAACAGCGAGCTGATCTGATGATGAAGACGGAAGGTGGACATCGGAATTCCTCGATGGATAATAAAGCCCAGCAGTGTTTGGGTTCATTTTGATCAGATCACGGTTCCGATCACTAATTTCTTTTTAAAATTGTAGAAAATTATTGTTTGTTAATTTTTAAGTATATTTTTTGTTGGTAGCGAATTAGTGTTAGTCGTACCTACATGGCGTTCGGGATCCAGACTCATCAGAACTTCTTTCGTGGGAAAAACTTCAAATATACGAAAAACTGTAAAAAGTCCATGAGCAGCTTGTTTTATGACAAAAGTAACTTTAGGTTTAGAGCATAATTTCTTCCCTACTTTATGATGCGGGATCATAACTCAGATTAATGGCAATTTTCAATTGTATTTATTCAGATTGAATGTCGTCTACACCAATAAAATAAATACTCATAAATATTATTTATTGTGTTCGTCTATGCCAATAAAATAAATACCCATCAATATTATTTATACATGACACATGATATACAGGGTGTAACATAATATCCCTATAAGTCCGAGGAGGGGCTATTCTACACATTAAGGCGAATAACTTTAGTTGTACGACTTTTAAAATTTCGCTGTTTTTAATTCATGAAATGTCACGTAAACATCCTGAAATTCCTCAAGAAATGTTCCTAACACAGCATGAGGATGTTACGGTACGTTATGGTACCTTACGTAGGGCTGCCTCACCTTGTGTTAGGTACATTTCTAGAGGAGATTCAGGAATTTATCGCGTAATTTCAGGATTTTTACAAGGCATTTCATGAATTAAAAACTTCGAATTTTAAAAAGTCCTAGAACTAAAGTTATTCGCTATGATGTGTGGAATACCCCCCTCCCCGGGCTTATATGGATATTATGTTACACCCTGTATATATTTCAATATTCCGGTATTATAATATTCGTCATCGTAGGATGTAATGCAAAACAAAAAGATTACTCTGTCTTATAGTGCGCGTCATGTAAAAAGAACGCTGGCGGTCAAGCTTCTACAGGCGTTCCAGCGTTCTTTTTACATGACGCGTACTATAATTGTACATTATTTGTAGTAAACTAGGTAGGCACTCATTCAATGCATAGGTATACATCTCTTAAATAAGTAGAAAAGTAAGTAATCTCTTAAAAAGAACGCTTGAACGCCTGAAGAAGCTTGACCGCCAGCGTTCTTTTTACGTGACGCGCATTATACAAAGTATGCAATTTTTCCAAGAAATTGGGTACTTACAGCTCATTAACCGTAAGATATTATGGCACCTGTAAACACTCCATGGCAGGTGTTAACTTACGGTGAACGGTCCGGCTCGTTCACCGTAAGCTGGCACCCGTAAATACTCCATGGCAGGTGTTAACTTACGGTGAAAGGTCCGGCTCGTTCACCGTAAGATGAACGAGCCGGGAACCCAAAAGGGTTCCGTTTTTTGCCATTTGCCTACGGAACCCTAAAAAGACGCACGATGCCAAGTCTTACTAAGTTTCATTCATTTCCTTAGATAAAAGAGAACGGTCTTACTGTAAGATTGCAACTAACTTTGGTACCTATTTAAATTCAACAACATTATGCTCAAATCAAATCTGATTCAATACCATGGATGTGTTTGTCCACTACACTATCAATACGGAAACCACAGACCACTGATTAAACTAGGCGTCTATGCAACGAGTGCTTGTACTTCGCGTGTCTGTTATCGGTGCCGGGCACCGAACACCGCTCAGTCGCGCTCACACCATCAAGTGCGCATGCAACACTAGAAAATGCTTCATAGCGCCATAATTAATTGTTAAAAAAACAGCTAATCGAGTGAATGGTGACGTTTCCTTTCATTGGTTAGTAATTTTGTTATTAAAATTCGCATAATTTAATTTACAATCAACTATTTTCAATTTGGTGTGGTGTCGTGTCGTTTCTACTAAAATGATTGAAAACATAGCATATTTCCGTAGGACGTTATCCATTGCGGCTTCTACTTTACTTATTCATAGCCCGCAATGGATTGTGAAGCAAACGATACTTTCGTATACATTGAAGTTGCATTGTAGGTACTGTATAGCTATAGGTATGAAAAAATTGATACGCTTGGTTTTCATATATAGTAAGTAAGTAAGTAAAACTTTTATTTTGACAAAAAACTATAGACAACACAAATAAGTAAGAAAAACAGATAGGCTATGACAGAGTTTTTGCTGTGTGTGATATATATTGAGGGTGCTTGAGTTTAATGAGTGGTCGGTGACGGAAACCGAATTTTGACTTGTTATGTTTGTACCTCTCTACGTTATTTTAAATTTTTTCATGAACAACAGAGCGAAACATTTTATTGTTTCACGATAAAAAGCATGAAAGATTCCTGCAACACTAGCCACGAGTCGTTCCAAAACGCAGTACATTTCACAGGTAGGTATAAATCCAACCGCAGCTGAAGCCAGTCACAGATGGCAGGGTATCTAGTGCATAAAATAAATAATGAAACACGAAAGTAGAAGCGAATCTCCAACAGCAGGCAAATAAGCGCTTTTCTGCACTTTTCTGCAGCCAGTGGAGCTTCCTCTGCTGTGTGTGACACATCGTGGATTTGTGTGATTGCTTTATCGTTTTACTGTTTTTTAAACACCACCAACAATAAGCTACCATAGACGCATCATGTGAATGTGTCAATCAAACACCGTATGTGGTGCAACAGAGAAAACGCCCTACAAACTCAAAGCTCTCTTGTCTGCCACAGCAACAGTTGGGAACTATATTGCCTGATATATCATGCAGAAGGCACAGAAACTTAGATTACAATTGCGTAGCCTTACTTTTGAAATGGATTTTAATGCAGTTGACCCGATAGACATTACTGCTTTACCAAGATTTTGGCGAGTACAGATAGCGCTCACCTGGTTAGAAGTTAGGTTGGGGCAACGAGCGCAAACGAACCACTAAAGTACACCTCGTCTTGGGCTATTGTCAGATTGGGGATCGGAGAAGAACGCCCCGGAACATGCTTGTACCGGTTGTATGCGTGAGGTTCGTATCCATACGCTAGAATGATTATTAAATGGTAGTGGCCAGACTCGCGGACGGTGTTTGCGGTCAGATAAAATATATGAGGTCGAACACGCACAGTGGTCAACGGGCGGCGTAAAACATGATGGACTACAGCTTCATACACTGTTTATGATTTTAATGTGCGTTCCGTGAAAATATGTAATTCAAAATGACACGAGGGTGTAGTTTTTGACTTTTTGTAGATTTTTATTCTGCTGTAAGCTTTTTGTATTGGAACGGACCGATCTCACATGTCAGGGCCTTTTCGGGTTACAACACCGTGAACAAGAAACCTCAAGTCTTTTTTGAGTAGCTCTTAGAATTGATTTATAAAACGCTTTTTTGTAAAATCTTTTTAACAAACTTTTATTTAACTTCCTTTCCTGTGGGGAACAAATCTGGCGATCATATTTTCGACCACATCTCCACCACACCACGGTGAAATTTTGCACACCTGTGGTTCTGAGGGCAATACAACATATTATTATTATATTCAATTTTATGGTACCTGCATGCAACATTTTTTTATAAAAAGCTTGTTCTGAAAAACTTATTTTAAGAACGTCTTACACTTCATTATTAATTGATTATTTACAAGTGCAATATTCTGTACAAAACAAAATACTAATGATGCTATACTTGTGGCTACTTCGTTGTAACTACCTACAACAGCAACCGCAAAAGTTACCAACGCTTTTCCAAGAATTTTCCATTATATTATTGCTTTATACGATATCAAGTTGTTTCTTTGAAGGCAATCGTTCCGAGAACGTGCAATATTGGCAAAACTTTATAAGAACCTACTTAACTTCAAGAAGTTCATGTTACATTATGTATTTAATCATTGTTCAACTCAGACGATCGACTATTATCTTTAAACTTATATGTGCTTACTTAGATAAGTACCTACTTGTTGTTCAGTTCACATATTCGCATATCATTGGCAGATAATGTATGGGCCAGAAAACTGTGAATAAGGCACTTACACGAAAAACCCATTAGTTACAAGACCTCCATGTTACATAATACATACCTTCTTCGGCACCCATTAGACGTCCACTAGACGGGCCTCCCCCATAGAATGCAATGGGGGGAATTGCCACAATCACCACACTTGGCAGGTGGATTGGTGACCGCATTATTGGTTTCAAGTACTCAATAGGATGCTGGTGCCCATTCCTGGTGTATTGCCTTAGTCAGCGTTTACATCATCAACGGGAGGAGACGGAGAGGTCTACTCTTAAGACGGTCACGCACGCCACGGTGTAGTTTCATAAACAATAACATTAAACACAATCATTGGATAAAATCCAAATGTTTCTTCGTCAATTTATGTTCCGGGATGTTAATCGTATTTATTAAATTTAATTATAAGTATCATTTTAGATCGTCCTAAAAACTATTTCATCCTGTTCCAAGTTTAAAGAATCAGTCAACGAACCGGCGCGCGCTTTATTGATGATCTTTCTTACTACTAGGCGGGAAGCGCCCGAGTACTGCTTTTATGTAAGCAAATAAATAAGATCAATAATTTTTAAACTATACTTCCTTCACTCATAAAAATAAATACAAATAGGAACGCCGAACCAATGTTACTAGCCAATAATAAAATAAGCTTATATTGACACAAATTTACAAAACCTCTAATATTATTCATAAAATAATGAATTACATAATATAAACTAGCGACTCGTCCCGGCTTCGCACGGGTAGTTTCAGGATGAATAACAGACCCAACCTCCAACTAGTGAATGCAGCTTTCCAATTGTGAAATATTTTTTGAAATCGGCACTGTAGTTTTTGAGTTTATTCATTACAAACATACACACACACAAAAATAAAAATTTTTCCTCTTTATAATATTAGTGTAGATAAAAGGAATGAACCACTCGAAATTATCCAACCGCAAAATATTGTAATGAAATTAATTTCTTCCTCTAACATCCTTCCTTCCGCACTTTCACGTCACATCCCGCGATGACGTGGTAGAATGGAGCCGCGCTCCGACCGCGGTCGTTGACCCCGCGCGCTCGCGCTATGCGAACAATTCCTATTACATGGAGGTTCCATGTTTTACAAAATGTTTTCGAATAAAATATAACAGGGAGTGTTAGAAAGCAATATTATTCCTATGCAGGAAATGTTTACGTTTCCACTCGTCGTGACACTGGTGGTTTCTTGGACACCTGCTGTGTCAGTAATCAGCTTGAGGTCGTGGACTATGAAACAACTTAGTGTGGTTGTTACCACATTGTAACAAAACAGTCGAAGAGATGTGCGTTGTGAAGGGGTTGTCCGTTAGCTTATTACGTATCTCGAAACAGTTCGGTCTGGAGGGCAATTCTCGTGCTTTAGAGATTAAGTCGAATTAGACAGATGTCGAAAAAAGATGGCGAATGTCGAATAAAATCTTAGTTTGCTATTCTCGTAATGTCACAATAGACATAAGTCGACCAAAATCGTTCAAATCTAATACGATTTGATGGTTATTATGACATTTTCGTGACATTTTTTGTAGACATTCATGCTTCGACATTATCTCTAATTTAGAGATAATCTCTACAATCCGAGAATTGGCCTCCAGATCGCTTGATCCGTTCTACCAATGCAAAAATTAATAATATAGTCAATTTGTTGTTTTAAAAATCTCGAATGAAAAATCTAGAAAGATTAATCTCGAACGAAAAATATCGAACGAAAAATCTCGAATGAAAGAAGTCGAACGAAAAATGTCGAATGAAAAATGTCGAATGAAAAATTTCGAAAAAAATCTCGTACGAAAAATCTCTAATGAATAATTTCGAAAGAAAAATCTCGAACAAAAAACCTCTAATGAAAAATCTCGAATGAAAAATCTTTTTTTTAGGTTCGTTTTAGGTCGTTACTTGCCGGTAACGATGTTTTCGTTGACCGTTGTTATGTTACGAAAATCCATTAGTCAGAACTTCAGAAGGACGAAACTGTAACAGTTTTCATTTATTTTACAGGTCCACGTTTTACGTTAATTCTGTTCGGTCTTATAAGGGTTGTATATTTATCAAATTCAAATTCATAAGTAGGTATTTTATTCATTGAAATCACAAGGATCATTTTGCATCCTGTTATAAACTAAATATACTCCTGTTCCAACGCGACCAAACCTAGAAGAATCAGGCAACAAACACGGCTCGTGTTTATTAGATGACCCTTTTTACTACTGGCCTACTAGGTGGGAAGCGACTGTGCGGTGCCTCGAGAAGGAATGTCTCTATATTCTCGCTTTTTACGAGTAACGGATTTTTCACGATGTTTACTATTGTGCCTCTTTCTACCTAGCTCTCTCTCTCTCTCTCTCTCTCTCTCTCTCTCTCTCTCTCTTCTCTCTCTTTCTCTTTGCGTATTCTTATTGTTCGTTTATTATCGGTCTCGTATCTTGTATGGGTTATGTGTTTCTCTCTAATTTCTCTTTTATGTACGGACTTTTATAAAAGTATTATTTATTTAAGTACTTTTATTTACTTATCGTACTTATCGTATTTTGACATGAATTTTATTATAATTGTAATTGTTAGGATTGTATATAGATAAACCAGAAATAAATTTATTTTATAATTATGTAATTGTATACTAATAATTGTGTCTAGGTTGTCACACTCGCCTTGAATTATAATCTATATATATAAAACAAAGTCGTGTTAGTTACACCACTTATAACTCAAGAACGGGTGAACCGATTTAGCTGAAAACTGGTGGGAGGTAGCTTAGAACCAGGACATTGTCATAGGGGGGAGGGGTAGGAGGGAGGGGGGTCACCGAGGGCTACCCGTGCGAAGCCGGGGCGAGTCGCTAGTAATTTATATTATAATAATTAACTAGGTATTATGACTATTATAGAGGTTTCAGGATCTCTACCATTGAGTTATATTATACCTCAATCTACCTATTCTGTTGTCCTTTGGTTTTCTTCGATCCCTACAATAGTCTATACTCACGCACCTCTATCTATATTTGTATCGCTCGTACCTTGATGTTTATCTTGTGAACATTGTGTGTAAGCTCTGCCACGGCGGCGCATAGCTCTCTCTATAACATTGTTATCTCTTGTTCGTTGTTGTGTATCCTGTTGTTTATTATTGAAGTATCTAAAAACAAACGGTAGGTTGAGAGCTTCTGTTGTTAAACATACAAACTTTGAGTAAGAACTCGTATGTCGAAAGCGATCAAGTGCGTGTCGGACCGTACTTTGTAGGGATCATTTATTTTATTTTATTTTATACTACATGAATGACGGAACAAGCAGATGGCCCATGATGTTAAGCGGTAACCTCTGCCTATGAAAAGTGCATTACCTCATAGGTCACGTTCATCTAGGACGCACCCTATGCGGCATTGCACTGCGCCCGCCACCCTGAGACATAAAGATGAAAAGTCTGATGGTGGTAGCACTTCCCCGGACGAACTCTTTCACAAAAAAGGTCTACTACTACTAGGTCCCGAAGTAAAGTCACAGTTTTTCCCACACATACAGACAATAACTTGAAAAGTTTTGATATTCGACATGTTTTTAACAAAGACTGAGGTTCCTCAGTATTAATAGAAGTCTTTGGTTTTTAACTGTTTAGAAATGGTGGGGGAACCATATTGTGAACCAAACCACCAGAGGGTGGGCAATCTCGCTGAGGATAGGGCTAATAGAAACACAAGACCTTTTCAACGACACACCAAATGAAAAAACTTTAAATTAAAACATTACTTTACATTTATGGACCGTTAAAATAAATAAAACATACTAAAAAGTATATTCACAAACACATTTTTAGGTTTTCAAATTTACAAACTACATTTTGCACATATTTTTACTTTATTTACTAAAAGAGAGCTTAAATTAGACTTTATAGTCTTGTTGTCTTAAAATAGTTTTGTTTTAGGTATATATCTAACTAACACTTTCCTACTTTTACAGGGTTCTTTATACTAAGCTACGAGTATATTTCTTACTGATGCTAAATAATAAATGAGATGGCGGGGTCTATTCTTAGGCCGGACAGGCGACGGCTACCTTTCGATCAGAGAGCCTAGTCTAAGTTTTTACATTCGTTCCCTCGACTGCGGAATTCCAATGCAATATTAGATTTATTGTATGGCTTTACTGAGTTTTACAACAAGTCCGCCAGAGGCGCTCATCATTTTCACCATACAAAAACTAAAGTTCGACTCGCAATTCGAGAGTCGGGACAACGGATGAAAAACTTATACTCCCGCTGAAGGCCCTAATCCGAGTATTACTAGCAGTTGATATCGATATACCTACGGCGTAGTGTAACACGGTTATTTGTATGGAAATTGGAGTTCGCAAAGTGTACCGTAGAGGCGCACATTGGCCTTATACAATCCGTGGTTACACTACATAGTCCGTGTCAAATGGTTGTAAAAAACGTAGACTCGTCACTATACCTAATCTTTCACCGTGAGTAAAGTCACGATAGAACCTTGCAAAGTCTGTGGACGCCTGAAACTAGCCCTGAAAGTGGAACAGTCCCACGTAGGGTTACCAGGTTTAAAAATGAGATTTACTGACAATTTCCCTCATTTTCCAATAGATTTCCTGACATTTTGGCTCTATAAACATTTTGATAAGTAAAAAAGGGCAATAAATACATTCTTTTGATAGGCAGCATGCAGCTAAACTCTGACATTTTTGATATGTTGCCGCTAAAGCAATCCAAGCGTGGAGTGGCTACCAGAACTGAACACAATTTTCATGTTTCGTTAGCAATCCAAGAACGAAATGGGAGGTTATTATTCATTACAATATTTCATTATTTATTTTTTCCTGTTTCACTTGATAGAAGGTGTCTAAATTCCTGACATGTCAGGAAAAATCCTGTCGTCTGTTAACCCAAGTCCCACAATCCGGGTTGTGTGGCCACACGAGTAATGAGTGATTACCTTTCGTCTAACACTTAACCCAGATCGTAATCACGAGCTATGCATCATTACTGTTATTATACTGTACAGTTACTACTACTCGCCGATAACCGGGCTCTGTACTCTTTTACGACGTAAGGCACGCCGCACACGGGCGACCGGCAGTACGGAAAATCCGAAAAGCACCCCTCGTGGACACCATCTGAACCTCAATTTCCATACGTCAATCCGTGTAGAGTATACCACACACCCGTGTAGAGTATACCACACACCCGTGTAAGTTGTTTGATTGTAGACTCTCCAGTTTTTTTTTAACTATTTGATTGACTGAACAAGCAGATGGACCATATTGAGCGATAACCTCTTCCTTTAACAGTGCATTACCACATAGGTCACGTCCACATAGGACCCACCCTATGTAGGCGCTGCGCCTGCCACCCTGAGACAAAGATGAAAAGTCTCATGTGCCTGTTATTTCACCGGCACCCTGCAAACTGTAACACCGGACGCAGTGCCAGCACTACTGCTTTGCGGCAGAAATAGGAATAGGTACTTGTACTATTATATATTCTGTGGTATAGGAGAAATAGGTACTTCCCCGGACGAACTCTTTCACAAAAAAGCTCTACTACTACTAAAATATTTATGATATTAGTGGGATATGTATTGAAGATTTCAAGCCTCATCGACCTATTCGCTCGACTCTGTTACAGATAGACAGAACGTTGTCTGTTATAAATATCGAGAAGAGACCACATAATCTGGGCCATCTAATAAAATGTTAACAATATCAGTTCAATCCAGAGTCGAACAGCCCCCTGGGATCTGGTGGCCCCGGGACAGGCCTGTATCACTCCAAGTCGACTGTCAAAATACAATGAGCTTTAGGTCGCTGGTTTAAGACTACTAATGGCTTGGATGCGACCAAACTTACTAGCCAGAAAACTTATGTAGTTATGCCTAAGTCCTTTATTTAATCACATAAATACCTAGGTCTGAGAGTTCAAAAATAAATAAAATAAAATAAATAAATAATGTTGGACAGTTCACACAACATTATCTAGCCCCAAGCTAAGCAGAGCTTGTGTTATGGGTACTAGATAACTGATATACTTAATACAATATATTACATAGATAGATATTTTTATTATACATAGAAAATACCCAGAACACCCTGAACAAATATCTGTGATCGCACAAATATTTGTTCCGAGGTGGGAATCGAACCCGCAACCTCCTGCGTCGCAGGCCAAGCTTCGCCCGACACGCCACAGAGGTCGTCCAAAAACAGAGCCATCTTGGGCAAATTATACATTCCCTACATATAATACATTCAAATCTTAGAATATAGAGTAAACCTATATTCTAACATTAAAATGTATTTTATTCATTTAAATCTCAGGGATCATTTTTCCATTGCGTTATAAACTAAATTGACTCCTGTTCCAACGCGACCAAGCCTAGGAGAATCAGGCAACAAACACTCCTCCTTCTTACTACTAGGTGGGGAGCGACTGTGTGGTGCCAGGTGAACAATTCATAGAAAAACCGGCCAAGTGCGAGTCGGACTCGCGCTTGAAGGGTTCTGTACGAAGGAATTCATTAAAAATAGCCCCTCATGCTCCAGAAAGTTGACAAGCTTTTGCCCCCTGCCATTTCTGCTTCCATAACCGTGTATTATCTATAAAAACGGCAAAAAAAACGTTTGTTGTATGGGAGCCCCTTAAATATTAATTTTATTCTGTTTTTTAGTATTTGTTGTTATAGCGGCAAGAGAGATACATCATCTGTGAAAATTTCAACTGTCTAACTATAACGGTTCATGAGATACAGCCTGGTGCCAGACGGACAGACGGACAGCGAAGTCTTAGTAATAGGGTCCCATTTTACCCTTTGGGTACGGAACCCTAAAAAAAGTAACCTATTTAGAAACCTTAGGTAGTCCTTACCCGATGTCAACAAAATGGAAATGAAAACATTCCTCCAGTGCCTAGAAAGCGTCCTTTTAATTGAATGATAATCGCCTAGTTTTGTCAAACGGAATGTGTGCTCTATATTCTGACATTTAAGATTCAATATGACTCACGAGTTGCGTGTCCCAGCTTCCTTTAGTAACTGTTATTTTGTCTGGGCCCTGGGGGGATTAGTTCCCAGGGGATTGTGGGATCGAGCGTACGTGCCCAGGACTAGAAATAAATTGATGTCGCTAAAGGTTCACGGTAGAAAATAAGTAATCGCACATTTCAACAGGAATTTCAGTATTTTTACGATTTATTATGAAAACTTCGAAATTTCAAAAGTAGTAGAACAGAAGTTATTCGTTATGATATGTAGAATACCCCCTGCCCGGGCTTATAGGGATATTATGATACACCCTGTATAGCGATAACTACTAGTAGTTCTGCGAACAGTAGACCTCGCGATCACAAACTTGTCGAAGTTTATGCATCATGTCGATCCATCATGATCAAAGAACCAAAAAGCCTTGTTTTAAAAAAAAAAAACTTTTTCAGAAATTCAAAACAGCATTTTTTTATTGCCGACTAATTATTTTCAACTCTCACCGTTTCAGACTTCGCCTGAGTAAAAAAACCTTGAAAAAAAACTCAGCCTGTCTGTATTTCTAGCTCTTGACCAATTTTGGTCATATTCGAAATTCTTGTTAAAAATTAACTACTGAATATTTATGCCAAATATCAAATTCGGCTGGTAAATCTGAAATAAGAAAATGCCACCGTGAGCCCCCCCCCCCCCCCACTACACTGCGTCGTCTGGTTCGTGGTCCGAGAACATATTCCACCGGTCGGTTCTGCGAGTTATATGGCATGCCCATTGCCACATCAACTTACATACTACTCATTACTTACAGATAAAGCAACTACCAGAAAACACCATGAGTCATGCATATTGATTGCGAGTACCGCCGCGGGGCAGAGCTAGTTTTCCCATAAGATAACTCGCACATTACAAATGACATCCGTTTCCGCTGCCAGCCAGATCTCACAGATATAATATTAGTGTTCGTACATACTTACATAAACTTACGCCTGTTTCCCGAAGGGGTAGGTAGAGATCACAGGTCCCGTCTCTACCCGTAGCCGGGGTGAGTTGCTAGTAATCAAGTAGTAAGTAGTTTTTGTTAGTAGAGGTTTTTTGTGTAAGAGTTCGTCCAGGGAAGTACTACCACCATACCTATTTCTGCCGCAAAGCAGTAGTGCTCGCATTGCTGTGTTCCGGTTTGAAGGGTATGGGTGCCGGTGAAATTACAGGCACATGAGACTTTTCATCTTTATGTGTCAGGGTGGCCGGCGCAGTGCAATGCCACATAGGGCGCGTCTAGACATGACCTATGAGGCAATGCATTGTTAAAGGCACTGGTTACCGCTTAGCATCAGGTGGGCCATAATATGCTTGTTCCGCCACTCAAATCTACACTAATCTACATCTACTTACATCTACACTATCTACACTTATATTATAAAGAGGAAAGATTTGTATTTTTGTGTGTGTGTATGTTTGTAATGAATAAACTCAAAAACTACTGTGCCGATTTCAAAAATTCTTTCACCATTGGAAAGCTACATTCACCCTGAGTGACATAGGCTATCAGGGGGGGATAGGAAGGAGGGGGCTGTTTTTCATCCTGAAACTACCCGTGCGAAACCGGGACGAGTCGCTAGTAGTTAAATAAAAAAGTGTCACTCACTGACTCACTATTAACGCAGAGCCTAAACCGTAAGTCCCAGATACCTGAACATTGGAGGATACGTTCCTTTTGTGGTCTAGGGAAGTAATCAGAAAGGAATTTCCGAAATTCACCCCTTAAGGGGGTTTAGCCGGGTGTTAAAGTTTGTATGGGAACAACTCCATGAGGGCAAAACCGCGGTCGTTTCACTAGTAAATTAATAAAGGTAAATACCATTTGACAACATCAGAAGATCACCGCCGGCAGGCACCTAGATATTCAGCTAGTTGGATTGCTCGTTACTTAGAAGCGATACTGAACAAGTAATTAATTTTTTAAAAATTAATAAAACCCTCGACGCAATGAAACGGCTGAACCGATTTTGATAAAACATAGCTAAGAACACTCCCGACAAATTCACATTTCAAACAACAACAAAAATCGTAATCGGTTCATCCGTTCGCGATCTACGATGGGACAGACTGACACACACACATACACACACACACAGACACGTCAAACTTATAACACCCTGTCGTTTTTGCGTCGGGGTTTAAAAACACAGCCCGATAAAGCTCACTGATTGAAAGAGGGTTCGGGAAACACAGGTCTACCTACACGCACACACATACACATACACATACACAACATGCTCGCTGTACAATTTTATCGATCACAAAGATAAAACACATAAATAAAGCAACAGTCGAAAACAACACGTATTCACAAGATACGTATACGTATCGAGGATCGAGCGTATTCAAAAACGTTTCCTGCGGCATATTCAATTTAGGGCTAAGATTTTCTTATCCAATTATACTGATAGATGCCGTAAGTTCCATTTTCTTCCTCTAAATTTACGTAGGGAGACTGCTGATTTATGCTTTTTATTGAACATAGCTAATGGCTCTGTGGACTGTCCGGAGCTGTTGGAACAGATTGGTATGCGTACAAATACTGCTTCCTTACGTAGGCCGCAACTCCTATACGTGCCTGTGGCTAGGACCAATTATAGAAAAAATGCGTTTGTCAACAGAGCAAGCAGATGTTTTAATATAATGGTAGATAAATGTGATGAACTAGACTTTTATAATACTACTGCTAAGCGTATGAAACGCTTGGCGAGTGACTTATATTTTTTAAAGCAATAGTTTTAATGGGTACTTATTAATGTACCTACTTATTTGTTTTGTGGAATCCGTCTACATTTAGGGACTGTTTTGTATAATTTTAACTGCTATACGTGGAAACTTGTAATTAGCCTTTAAGTACTTACCCATTGTTTCATTATATTTGTGTTTAGCTGTAAGTTTTCCCAAAATTGTAAAAATAAAATAAAAAATAAAAATACATGATTCAATTTCGCACGTCATGTTTTGACCTACAAAGAGGTCGTATAATTCGTGACAGAGCATTCGGTGCGAGTGCTTTTAAGGAGTGTCTACACACATTCGGGACGAGTCCGGGCCGGGGAATATCCGTGCTGTGAATTGGAAATTGGAACCTTAAGAGCAGGCTGCACGACATACTTTCCATACAAACGCTCGTGCTCAGCTCGTACGTGATTATGAAGTTGTAACAATTTCTTCGTTAGATGTTTTGTACAAATATACATCTTGAAGAATATATCTAGGTTAATGGGGAAGCAAAATCCCCGAACTGGAACTGGAACAAGATCTGGAACTGGCTCTTATTTTTCACAGTGCCTCTCTTGAAACATTGAATTTGACGAACCTGCAAGGTTTAAGACCACGCCTGCGATGGACTTCGGTGCGTCGCGCAGCGCCACCTTAATGTATAACGATAGCGCTGAATATAGAAATCCGGTCAGTGTCCCTTCAGGGTCGACTCTGAAATAACTTTTTGACATTTTAATCGTCTGTAGTTTCGGGTTAGTAGTTAGTAGCCAGGCCAATATTTTAAATTAAAAAGATGCAAAGAAATTCCCTTTGAAGCGAAAAATGTACGGCTCTTACACTCGGCTCATTACTTTTATGAATGCTATAAGTATGATTCTCGTTCATCACATAAATTAGAGTGTACCGCTAGGGTGCCGGAGCCCTACAATATAAGTTTTGCTCCTATGTTGGATATTCATCAAAGCCCATGAAACTGATCTATATACCTGATCCAGAGTGGAGGCCTCTCAGCAGTGGACGTCTAAATGCTGCTGATGATTATGATGATGATACCTAGCAAGATAATTTTGACGTTTGAATAATCCTGATGACGTTTTGCTACTCTAATCCAGACCCGTGGTTTGTCAGTTTCTTAAAAAGTATATTATGGTGTTAAAATCACATAACTTAAAGATTTGTATGGAAAATATGGAAATATTATATCTTAAGTTCCTAGTTTGATTACATACCATTTAATAGAAAACTGATAAACCACACGAATAGAATTAGTCACTAGATTTTGTCTACAAAATTGTATTGACGAAGCAGAAGTTGCACCACCTTTGGATAGGTACTTCTTGTACTATTATTTATTCTGTGTAGGTACTAAGGAGGTGCAACTTCGTGCTAGCAGTAGGTGCGGTCCCCGGCGCGTCCCCGTCCCGGATGCGTGTGGACAGTCCTTTAGTTGACGCGGCATCATTTATTCGAAAACTTGAGTGCACGTAACTTGACGTAATTCCGTTTTCATGTTCATAAAAAACGCAGTTTTACAGTTTTACCAGGTCTGGTTAATTCCATACATTTTAGAATTAGTTCACACAAAATATCGATAGATGGCAGTACTGGTATCGCTAGGAATATTGAACACATTAATTAGATTATTTTTTCACTTTTTTTGACGGCATTGCGTAAATAGTACCTCTAGAAGACTTTTTATGTGATTTTAACTAATAAAATAACAAAAATCGTTATAAAATAGTTTTTTTTTTTCAATGTTTTTACTGACATCTAGCAATTTCTAACCGAAACATTTTGATTGGGTTCTAAGGTTCTAAGTTTGGTCAAGAAACACATAGATGGCGTTGAAATAAAACCGATCGATTGCCATATAAAAAAAGAATAAAATTATACGATAATATTTCGATAGTTACTCCACAGAGTAGTAAGAATACTAACGTGTTACTCTATGATATGATGTGATGAAATACGCTTGATTTCTCATGTATCATCTAGTGCGCTGTAAAGAAGGCAAGAGAGAAGCGCCATCTAGTACGCTGTTAAGAAAACAAGTAAGAATGCATATTAGTACGTTAGTACCGAGCGCGCGCCACGGGCGCTGCTCTTGCGCGACTTATCGTGGCAAAGATCGTAGTACTAAGATTGTCTCTCTGTTGTACGTTAGTATTATTCCTTACTCTGTGGTTTTACACATTTTATACATCTCTCTCATTAAATTAAAAGCTTTGTTGTGCGTTCACAAAATGTACCTATTATTGCAAGCTACAATAACATCGTGAGAGGAAGTGTTAGGTATTAAGTTTTTTTTTTAAATATATTTTGAACCCCCGACGCAAAAACGACGGGGTGTTAAAAGTTTGACGTGTCTGTGTGTGTGTGGGTGTGTGTGTGTCTGTCTGTGGCATCGTAGCTCCCGAACGGATGAACCGATTTCGTTTTTTTTTTTGTTTGAAAGGTGAATTTGTCGGGAGTTTTCTTAGCTCTGTTTGATCAAAATCAGTTCAGCCGTTACATTGCGTTGAGGGTTTTTTTGTTTTTACAAAATAAATTCTTGTTCAAACCATGCTTTCACGAAATTACTGATCGGAACCGTGATCCAAATGATCAAAATGATCAAAATGAGCCCAAACACTGTCAGGCTATACTATTAATCATCGAAGAGTTCTGTGTTTTCAGTCTTGTGTTTTTTTATAACATAACTATCAGCGCCCCGCGGTTTCACCCGCGTAAGTCTCGATCCCCTGGGAATATCGGGATTAAAATGTGCCTATGTGTTATTCCGGGAGTTCAGTTATCTTCATTCCAAATTTCATCCAAATCCGTCCAGCCGTTTCAGCATGAAGAAGTAACAAACACACTAACACACTCACACACTAACACACAATCTTTCGCATTTATAATATTACTAGCAGTGCCCCGCGGTTTCACCCGCGTAAGTCTCGATCCCGTGGGAATATCGGGATAAAAATGTGCCTATGTGTTATTCCGGGAGTCCAGTTATCTTCATTCCAAATTTCATCCAAATCCGTCCAGCCGTTTCAGCGTGAAGAAGTAACAAACACACTAACACACTCACACACTAACACACAAACTTTCGCATTTATAATATTATAGTGTGGTACACATAACGAACGACATAACATAACAGTTTATAACATAACTAAATCCCCCTCCTCCCCCCCCCCTAATAATTCGTGTAATTGGACACTAATTAAGTGATCAATCTTGGAATTTCAGAGTAGGTATTTCAGTAGCTATAATTAAGAAATTTTAATTATTGAGGTAGGTAGTTTCACTTTTATGTTCGAAAAATGTAAGTAAAGTTTTGAAAGCAGTGAGTAATATCACGAAGGAAAGTGTTACGTGAAAATTAATCTTTTAGACGTCAACGCTTAATTTTATAAATTATAAAATATAGGTTTTAAAATTAATGAATAAAAAAGCGGCCAAGTGCGAGTCGGACTCGCCCATGAAGGATTCCGTAGCAGCAAGTAACATAATATAAAAGTTCTTGTAGTTCGTTGTAACTTTGATCGATGTTTTAATAATAGTGTTTTTTGTTTAAATTAAGTTATAAAAAACTACTTACTAGATCTCGTTCAAACCAATTTTCGGTGAAAGTTTACATGGTAATGTACCTACATCATATTTTTTTTAGTTTTATCATTATCTTGTTTTAGAAGTTACAGGGCGGGGGGGGGGGGGGGGGAGGGGGGCACACATTTTACCACTTTGGAAGTGTCTCTCGCGACAACTATTCAGTTTCGAAAAAAAAAATAGAAACCTCAATATCATTTTTGAAGACCTATCCATAAATACCACGTGTGGGTTTTTTTTTTTTTTAGTTTCATGTCTAAGTATACGGTACCCCCAAAACTTATTGTTTTTTTTTCTATTTTTGTGTGAAAATCTTAATACTGTTCACAGAATACCATGTTTCAAAAGCATAGTTCTTATAGTTTCGGAAAAAAGTGGCTGTGACATACGGACGGACAGACAGACATGACGAATCCATAAGGAATAGATAGATAGATTAACACTTTATTGTACACCAAAAAAGAAAAATACAAAAAGAAAGGGATTAACTAAATCAAATTAAAGTACAATGGGCGGCCTTAAGGGTTCCGTTTTTCGCCATTTGTCTACGGAACACACTTCCTAAACCACCTTCCAATTTCTACAGGAGGTAGGTACAACCGTTAAAGAAAGTGTCGAGTTTTTGTTTGTTTCAGTACCTAGGTATTACTAATTATGGCATGTTCACCGTGGTAGGTAGGTATTACTTCTAAACACAAGTTAATAACATCAATCTTAATTACAGACCTTCCAAGGAATAAAACAAAGGGAACTAATTAATTAATTACTACGACGTAAAGGCGCGGCCACAGTGCCGGCGTTTTTATTGTAATTTTATAAAGATTTAGAATACGTACCGCCTTGCAGTTATCCGTAACTATCTGACTTATAAGTTAGAAAGTGACAGAACAGCGCTCGCGCAACGGAAACTGAACGAAAATCACGAAAAACAGTATTTAAACAATTATTTGCTTTGTAATCGAAAATATAAATCTACTATGCCCACTAAAATCCCATATCTATCTATTTTTATCTATGTTAAGTTTTTTTTATTTGTATTAATTTTTCAGTATGCATCTATAATAAAATAAATAAATAAATAATGCTGGACAGTTTACACAGCATTATCTAGCCCCAAGCTAAGCAGAGCTTGTGATATGGGTACTAGATAACTGATATACTTAATACAATATATAATGTAGATAGATATTTTTTATTATACATAGAAAATACCCAGAACACCCTGAACAAATATCTGCATATCGCACAATATTTAATTAAATATTATCGCGCAAAATATTTGTTCCGAGGCGGGAATCGAACCCGCAACCTCCGGCGTCGCAGGCGAACATTCGCCCGCCCCGCCACAGAGGTCGTCATCTATACCTATGATCTAAATGCTTTATAACCTACTTGACATGTAACAATAATCTGTTATAATTAAATAAACTATAAAATAATATTATTGATAATCTTATTAATTAGTACCTAATGCGGTAACCCCATCGCAGCATCAATACCTCGTCCTACGCCCTACGTGTCATTGCACCGCGCCCATCACCCTGAGACATTAATGTGAAGTCTCATGTGCCTGTAATTTCACCGGCACCCCCCTCCAAACCGTAACACAGCAATGCAAGATTACAGCTTGGTGTTTCTCAGTCACGTAGAGTTTGTAATACTGTTAGAGATGCCACGTGACGTAAGAGCTAAGGCCTAGACCACAATGTAGTACTGACATGGAAATGCTTCATTTACAAACTGACTTTTAAAATGGCTGGTTCTTATAAAAACTGTAATAAAACTTTACTAACCTAACTTTTTTTTCAGGAAAACAGACTTTAAGCCCGTTTACACCACTCCTAAGTTTAAGTGGCCACAATGTTACCACACATTGCACAACACATAAATGCTCGTTATCTTTTCACTAAAAACTGCCACTTTAGCATTGATTTTGATTAGCATAAATATCATCAATTTAGCTAATACAATCCCCCTAAACACATTTTTACAGTGTTTTTTCTTGTTTGTGGGGATCTTAGCTAAACTGATTTTTATGAGATACTAAATATTATCAATTAAAACATGTGTGTCACAGTCTCTTAGTTCTCTCGAAATCAACTTTCGCTATCTGAAGAAGTGATCAATTGCATCAAAATTAAAAAAGTCGACAGTATGCGAAAGTCTTCGATAAGCGATTAATTGCATAGAAGTTTCCTAAAGTCGGCACTCCGCTATTACCTGTATTGAATACTGCAAAATTCGGCAAAGTGCGAAAGTCGGCACTAAGCTCCTAAATCGATCATGAGCTGTAATGAGTTAAAGACACCAAATAATTTTAATTTCAAGCGTGAGTTACCTTAAAGTTTGTATAAGCATCGCTTAGTTAAATAAAGAAGGTAAGTCAAATCTGCCTAGGTATTCGGGGTACAAGTGAGGTGGTTAAGTGAAGTGAAGTGTCATCCATAGATAATGCTGTCATCGAGACAGCCATAAGAGAGCATGAATTTTTGACACACCGAACTTTAGCGAAGTCAGATATTATCTTACTGCGCAACGCGTGACTTTACCCCGTGACTCGCTCAGCGACTTCACCGAGCCCCGAATACCACGGCTGTATTTTGACTTGAAAACGTAGTCAACCTTAGTAGTAAAGTTGTAAGAGCAACAGTTGATTATCCAATATCTAGTGACGCAGAGAATCAGTTTATCATAAAAAATGCTATTCCATTGGCTCTCATTTCCTTTCGACGGATATCACAAAGTGTTTCCATTAGCCAAAAACTCTGTTGATATTGTGCACTATTCCTAGCATTCGTAAAGCTGCGGCGCCACTGTTAGCGACTAGCGATAATTACAGCAATCAATGATCTTGGGAGTTGCCAGCTTTTGTAATTGACATTCAGTTGTGAAGGACTGCGAAATCTTGTGCTTTTTCTCCAAACTGTGTCCATTATTCAGGATAACAATGATTAGATAGACTAGTATCTACAGAATGGATTATTATTGTTTTTCCGCTTAAATAGTAGAGGTACTCGTATTTCAAGCAAAAACTGCGCGCTCCAGTATTTCATTAAGTCTAGTATAGTATTCTTTTATCTGTGATTAAGTCAAAATAAAATATTCCTTCTTTACCGTAACCACAAAGATTATTTACAAAAGTCAACTGAGTGACAAGTCAAATAATGGTGGGGCGCAATTCTAAGGGGAGTATGCCGCTCTTTGATAAAATAACTACATGCCGCTAAATTCCTAATCTTAGATTTGATTCTTAACGGACTAAATCAAGTACAATATTCAAGTTAAAATATGCATGGATACTATATAATGCATTATAATTCCGGGGATTACTGTACCACACGATACGACAATATTTTAGAGATGGAAAATAAAAACAAAAAACGTCTATCCTAGATTAGTTTTTCTATCAAAATTGTGCATATCATTGCGTAAAATTGGCTGCATTGTCACTTACCAACATGTGAGATAGCGGTCGAACGAGGGTCGGCCACGGCCATAGTTTAAAAAAACGTAAATAAAATCAATACAAGAAAGCCGAGGGAGTTTTGTAAAATTATCTATATTTTACAAAATACCGCTTTTCGAGCGGCGCGAGGCGTTTTTTTTGTATGAAGATTTCTGCCTGAAGTTGGCGCAGTCTTAACTTGGAAATAATTCGCTCCGTGTGTAATGCGGAAACAGCAGCCCGCTGCTCATTACTCGCTATCAGTCGGCCCTCAGCTCTATACAACACGCTCGTGAGGCGGTACGCACGCTTTTTTTGGGTCAGGGGGTGGCGCCACCCCTCGCCACCCCTCGTTAGACGGGGCGGTTGCCACCCTCTGTGCGTGTACGAATTGAACGCCTTCCTTGATTCTAGAATTTTTTGTAGGAAATTCATGAAATTACCGTCTTTCTGTACGTTGCAGGAAATTCAGCGTTATAAGAGTTTCTTCACGTTTGAGTAGATTAGGATACTAAATAGGATAAAAAAGTATTCGTGACTACTATAAACTGTTGAGGTACTTACACAGAATATGGGTAAAACAAAATTATAATCATTTATTCATTTACAAACACGGGTATAAAGTAAACAGGTGACAAATAGTGACGACCTCTGTGGCGCGGCGGGCGAAGGTTCGCCTACGACGCAGGAGGTTGCGGGTTTGATTCCCGACTCGGAACAAATATTTGTGCGATCGCAGATATTTGTTCACGGTGTTCTGGGTATTATCTATATGTAGTCAAATATATATATCTATGTAATATATTGTAATATGTAGGTAGGTATATCAGTTATCTAGTACCCATTATACAAGCTCTGCTTAGCTTGGGTCTAGATAATGTTGTGTGAACTGGATATTATTTATTTATTTATTTATTTATTTATAGTACTTATGGTAGATCCAGCCATGCTTTACCACTTTTGGCATGCAAATAGTGAACTACATTTTGCCATTCAGCGTGGCAATGCAGCCAGCATCTTAGGGACGCTTCCGTCTGGTAGTGATTTGGATCAGTTGAGCTACCTTTAGATCGCTTGTAGCGGTCTTCAGGTAGCACAACTGTTTCATATGTATTTTGTACATACCTTGTATTATTCTTTATGTAAAAAAATTCATTTTGAAACATTTTATTTAAACTTAGTCAAACTTATATTAAGCATAAAAAATCAGCACAAATTTAGATTAAAGAACCTACTACTATTTACTTGTTCTTATTGTACTATTATTTATTATGTGCCTACGAACAGGAGGCCAGTTCTCGGATTGTAGAGATTATCTCTAAATTGGAGATAATGTCGAAGCATGAATGTCTACAAAAAATGTCACGAAAATGTCACAATAACCATCAAATCGTATACGATTTCAATGTTTTTGGTCGACTTATGTCTATGTGTGACATTACGAGAATAGCAAATTAAGATTTTATTCGACATTCGTCATCTTTTTTCGACATATGTCGAATTCGACTTAATCTCTAAAGCACGAGAATTGCCCTCCAGATGTCAAATTAAACCTTACAACATAAAATACCATTGCATTACATTACGGTCAAACAAGAACTCATCTATCGTATAACATGTCTTCTTGACAAATAAATCATTTAATTTTCTTTTAAAGTCATTTATATTTGGTAACGTTCGAAAATAAGGCTGTATCTTATTGAAAATGATGGGCGCCATCAAAATAAAATGCGGAAGAATATTCGGCAACCAACGCAAGATGGTGAGATTGAATTAAAATAATAAGTACGTAGACTACGTAAGGATAGGTACTATGTTTTTGAAGAAGTTAATTCAGTTCTGAAATATATTACTAGTAGTAGTAGAGCTTTTTTGTGAAAGAGTTCGTTCTGGGAAGTACTACCACCATACCTATTTCTTCCGCAAAGCAGTAGTGCTCGCATTGCTGTGTTCCTGTTTGAAGGAGGGTAAGGGTGCCGGTGAAATTCCAGGCGCATGAGACTTTTCATCTTTATGTCTCATGGTGGCGGGCGCAGTGCAATGCCACATAGGGCGCGTCCTAGGTAGACGTGACCTATAAGGTAATGCACTGTTCATAGGCAGAGGTTACCGCTTAACATCAGGTGGGCCATCTGCTTGTTCGGTCTTACAGTAGTATACAAAAAAAAAACAAAAAAAAACACTTTTGTTCTTATCTATACATCGCTCGTGCTCCGGTCAGGGAAAAAATTACACTCTACACAAAGTGAAGTAAAAATTGTTGCCGACAGTTTTTTTCAGCACTTTTCATAACTTGATGAATTCCGCGCAGGTTTTCGTCCCTTTTTCGGAATTACTTTGTCGGGTATGAGTTGCCAGAGCTATATAAGCACAGACTTTATTAAAAAAAAATAAGAATTTAATTTTTTTTCGGGTTCCGTAGTCAACAAGACAAGGAACCCTTAGTTTCGCCATGTCTGGAGGGCAATTCACGGATTGTAGAGATTATCTCTAAATTAGAGATAATGTCGAAGCATGAATGTCTACAAAAAAGTCACGAAAATGTCACAATAACCATCAAATCGTATTCGATTTGAATGATTTTGGTCGACTTATGTCTATTTGTGACATCACGAGAATAGCATATTAAGATTTTATTCGACATCGCCATCTTTTTTCGACATATGTCTAATTCGACTTAATCTCTACAGCACGAGAATTGCCCTCCTGGTCCGCGCATTAGCTCAAATACCTACTCTTACTACAGATTAATCACGCCCACAAAGTGATAAAACCCACATTTCTTTAAGAGTTAGGTTGTCTGGAAGAGATCGCTTCTTAGCGATAAGACCGCCCATTGTACATTTAGTTTTATTAAATTGTTGTGTGTTTATTTTAACTAGTTTGTAAGTTGTGCAATGAAGTATTTTAATTCATTCATTCATTCATTTCTGTTCTTTTTTCATCCGACACCTACTTTTAAAGTCTTTTTTTAAACAGTATTTTTTTGGGCACCCGAACTCTCAGTGAGGTCCAAATTATTTCCGAATTACGTCACACACCTAAGTACTCAGCTACTCAAAGAAAGAATAGCTGCGGACTTTCCGCTAACAGTGTAGGCAGGCACTTAGTCATAATCCCCCCTCCCTGCCTTAAGTGCCGGCTAAGCTCTAAAATGTCTTCTTACCTACCCCTCGACCTTATAACCGAAGTCTTTACGCGTATAAATACCGCGCAGTTTCTGTGTTAATGTTTTTAATAAAACCTCTTTTATCGGTGCCCATTAAATTTATCGCTGATAACAGATGGTGGTTGGCTTTAAGTGACTCATACGTACTGTAGCAACTAGAACACCTAATGCCAAGTTTACACGAGCACAGTAGAATACCACCCCTCCCTGTTAGGTTACCCCATCCCGGTGGTGATTCTCAGAAAAATACCTGCTTTCCTACAACCTCAGACAAATAGAGAAAGAAAGACGGAACATTGCCGTAATAGCAAACTGACGCCAGTTCTATATGTGTGTGTGGTAAAACACAAATACATCCTACATTAACACCGACACAGACTAGAGTGACGAGCTTAGTTTGGATGCATTGATTGTCTGTGTCTGTGTGTATGTACGTGTAGTATAATTACTATCAGTTATTCTATGTTTATGAGCATAGTTTACGGCTCACTTATTTCGTCGCAGTGTTCTGTCTGAACTTTCTCTATTATGTCTGAAGATACGATTCACAACTCCCTAATTCCCTACTCATTTCCCCACGAGCACCTATCTCTCGACTGCCGTCGTTCGGAGGGGTATAAAAGCAAAAAAGATGGTCTTATTTGGAGGCTTTCTCCTCAAAGAGGAGTCAATGTTAAGTACTGAAAAAATATATGTTACTTACATTACTTGACCTTTTATCTCTAAAGCGAACGTACAAAAATGTTCTACCTGTTCATTAAAAATGTGAAAAAAAAACACAAAGTGAAGCTGTTTTCGGCTGAAAATTTGAGTCAACTTCTGAATTACTTACTTAGAATTTTGTACTTTTCCGTCACCTAAATGTCGGCAAAGACTATCTTCAAGTTGAACGTATGATTCCGTGATGCGACCGTTTTTCACGTGGCAAATAATTGTTTTTTCGTGATTTTTACTTACCTTTCATTCAGCGAGCGCTATTCTGTCACTTTCTTACTTATCTTAACTTAAATGAGTTAGAAAGCAATGGAATTCGGCTGTTGTATGCGCCTTAAAATCAATGACATATCAGCAGCATTTTACTATAGGTACGTTTGTGGAAATGCTCCCAGGCCGGTAATTTTGCAGTAAGATTATAAGGTCGGCTGCTGGTACGTAGTGGTATTTCACGCTAATGTCATAATAAAGTCACAGACTAGGCTTAATTCACTCAGAAAGCAGGTTTACAGACGTCTGGTTGGTACGTGGGGTGTGGTACCGGCGCCAGCGCTTACTGCACCTATAATACCAGATTAGTTTTTTTACCAATCAATTCTCGGCTATGTCTGTGACAATATTAGGTAATGATGGAATCCATGAGGAATTGAGGGAACTCCTCAAATATTATAGGCATACTTTTGGTATTTTCAGCAACAGTCAAGCATTTGCATTCAGTAGATATTATTTGGTGAAGAGGAACTGATGAAAAAGACCGCATATGGCCTCCTCAATGATAAATATTTCACGGGTAGCGATAAAGGTGACTTCCCGATATCCGATTGATCTAAAATTTGGCATACCTGTCAAGATCCTATGACAATACAGTATAATGGTGACAGCGAGCTGATCTGCTGATGGAGATGGGAAGTGGAAAACGGAACTCCTCGATGGATAATGGAAGACTAGACGTGTTTAGGCTCATTTTGATCAGCACACGGTTCCGATCACTAATTTCATAAAAGCTTGTCCTCAATCTTCATGAATTATGCCAAAAAAAAGGCTGTCCTTTTTTTATGGAAACGGTAACGTTTCAACAGAGACAAACAGATAAACAGAGCGTTTTCAATGTTGCACTTCGCATTTTTATTTTTGTTGATACTTATGAGGTCGATGATGATACAAAATTTTGGTAATCTGTATAGGTAGGTACTGTAGTAAGTTATGTGTGAACGCGCCACAGTCGTCGGTAGAGCAGGCACCGGCTTCCTATATGAATGTAACCTTGCAAAGGTAGGTCCTGGCAACTATTTCTACTCTGTGGTATCTACTGGCATACTCTACTTTGTGGCACTTTAGTATATACCTAGCTTATATATAGTAGGTATATAATAGTGTAGTATGGTAGTATTATTGCGCTAAAATACCAGCTCTACCGTGCCTATCAACCTGGCTAAATCTATTGTTCGGTGAACTGATGTCTGTTATTGGCTGGATTCGTATGTATTCGAAATGGAATGAACGTACCTAGCTCGGTACCTACGTATTTTAAGTTCATTTAATCCTGTATGGTAGATAGTAGGTCGGTACATTATGGTTGTTTTTTTCAGAAGAAGGAAAGGTAGTTTTTGTACCTAGAGTATACCTATTAGGAGTAGGTACCTAGCAAAAATGCTACAAGTAAATATTCAACCTTCGACATCTATAAGTAGGTACCTAGGTACATAATCCTTCATAATTAAAGTAAGTAGTAGCCTAGTAGGTAGTTAATGTTCAAACTGTTGCCAATTATTTTTTAATTAGTACCACATAATACTACCTAGCGTGCAATTGTTTTTTTACCCCAAAGCGAATCATTGTTAAACAAAATATTACAGCACAGTTGTTTTAATAATTTGCTACCTACGTCGCGTCATGTAAGTTGGCACCTGTAGATATACCTACCTACAGACAACCTACCTAGTAATAAACACACTGAATTAGGTAGGTTTTTTTCCTAATTGCCTACCTACACACAGGTACACAGGTACTGTACCTAGGTACAGGATGTCGTTCTGTACATTCGTCGTAGGTATACTTATTTAGTTACTCTGACCGAGATCCTGAAAATTCTATTGTGTGTTTATTAAAAACCCACATCCAAGTTGAGAATCCACGTTCTCACAAAAACAAACCGCCCTGACTTTAGTAGCCAAAATGAGCAAAAACCTTTATTACAGTTTCAAGTAGGTACCTACATTTAGAAGTATTATAGTTAAAGGTTATAGCTAAATACTTAAAGGTCTTGCAAAAGAAAGGTCCGAACATCGCGTCTCTTGTGTAGGTATACTTATAAAATTTCTAGCTATAGAAGGGAGCGTTAGTTTAGAGTAGTTCTCTACCTGGTACCTACAGAATTACATTAGCTGAAGGTACAGCTGTTTCAGAGCGAGCTGCCGCGGTCTCACACAAGGCAATTGAATCAATTGAAGGCGGCCCTGGGGTCAGGATGTTTGATGTCAATAGGGGCCGTATCAGGCCTCTTTCACTCCATGTACTTGCGCGCGATAATTACCTACTGGCCGCCGGGCAGCTAGCTTCCCATTTCTCAGTTGATTGCCGACAGCCGCGTGGAGCGTCCGTTCGTATTATTATTTTTGTCGTGTCGTGTCGTGTCGTGCGTGCTACAGTTGCTCTCGGTTGAAAAATATTGCGAATACCTACTTCGGTGACTAACATAGACATAGGTAGGTAGGTACCTAACTACCTACCTACCTAGCTCTATCTAAGTAGAAGAGTACCCTTGATTCCTAAGTACCTACTTAGTACCTATAGCCGTATGCAGCAGGTAGGTATGTACCTACCAGATCAGCGACGATAAAAATTATAGTATTTGAATCAGAAGTACATACACATAGAGAGTTTCTAATCGATACAACAGTTAAAATTAGATAAAATCTGAGTTTAATGATTTCAAAATACAGAATAGTACATAGTTATTCCCGAGCGACAAGAGACCGTTCCGCCATTGCTTCCCACGGCTGACTCGGCTAACGCTAGGTAGGTACACTACAAGATACTATATTCACACTTGAACTACTTATATAACTAATAAGGTAGCCTTATAATAAATAAGTTTAAAGTAGATACCTATGTAGGTTTGGAATTACGCACCTACCTACACAACATAAACCTACTTGTAAAAATTTAAAAATAAAAAAACATTTTAAAACAGAAAAATATTTTATTCTTTCATTTATAAAGTGTACTGCAAATACCTACTGATACTAGTATAGTATTCTTTTATCTGTGCTACTGAAATATTATTATTATATCGAAAGAGGCAGCCCTGGCAATCCACGCTAATCACGTGGCGGCGCGCATCTACAGAGCAAAACTAACTTTATGCTTGTAAGCTTTGGTTCATTTTTGCTTGCAGCTTCTAGCGACTCGAAAGAGTAGGTTATTATAGCAGTAGGTAATGTCAATTTTCTATGGAGTGATTTATCTGTTACGAAGTAACTATTATTTAATCTGTGGCCGTATCTACCTCACTATGTTGAAGGAAACTGAGAGAAATTAACAAACTGTTGTGTCATACACTTATAATAAACATATTGATGACCTCTGTGGCGCAGCGGGCGAGTTGGCTGAGATGCGAGAGGATTGTGGGTTCGATTCCCGCTGCGGGGCAAATGTTTGTGAGGTATGCAAATATTGGGTCCGTGTCTATGTGTTGTAGTATGGTACTCGTAGTTCCTGATATCCACGACACAGGGAATTTATGTGAAATTTTAGTTTTTACTTCAGTCTAACTGTTATCTCTTACTATTATTTATTCTGTGTCTCTACTATCTGTTACACGTTAACTTTTAGAGCCTACTTAGATGTAATAGTTTTCCTTTTTACTTCGTTCGTTCGTATAATACGGGTGTGATTTTTTTCTGGGTGGGGGGAGGGGTGTTGTATCACATTACCTCACATTAACACGCACCCCAATATCTTTGAACAATCTATCCAACGACACTCCACACCATGGGAAAAAAAGACAACAAAAAATAACGAAGTAAAAATTTTTTTTTTCCCCGAAGGTTTAGGCAGAGCCTCAATGGGCCTCTTTTCAGTGGGTTGCACCATCGTGGAATATAGACGTGACAAGTGGTGAGCTAATCGCCGCCATTGCTTCCCACGACTGACTCAGCTAACGCTTTCTTCTAGTAATAACACATTCCATAATAAGCTAGCATCCAGGACAAATCTTATACCTACTTGTACTATTATATATTCTGTGATTTAGGTAAAATGGGTTGAAACGATACAATACCAGAATGGGTAGAAAATTATTGGGTAGAAACAAGACGCACTTAAAACATTCAATACACAGGATTCATCCCTAATCGTCACTTTCTAAGTTACCTGCTGACGACCTCTGTAGCGCGTCGGGCGAGTAGCCGGCTGAGATGCGAAAAGTTGCGGGATCGATACCCGCTGCGGGACAAATGTTTGTATGATCTGAAATTATTTGTTCGCATCTGGGTGTTCTGGTACCATAGTACTCGTAGTTCCTGATAAGATAAATAAGATAAGATAAATTGATTACGAAACAAACACAGGTTAATATTAAGTATCAAACAGTGATCTTTACAAAAATAACAATAAAAAGTGAAAACAACATGCAAAGAGACATTATACAGTGGGTCCCAAACTAGGCCTGTATCTTGGTGACCCTAAAGATATAAGTTGATACCCAAGAAACAGGGAATCCTAGTGTGGGGTCAGGCAGGACCATGTGTGTGACTTTGGGTGTTATGTATATTATGTGTACCTATGAGCCTGAACCTCTAGTCTAGCATATATGTAGAGCTGATAAAGTAGGTATGCTGTTTGATTAAGTTGGTACCTAGCCTGGAAACAATAAGACTCTACCTAATACCTACACGCTCAGGCAATTGAGTTAGCTAGAATTAATTTCATTCCGCGGAAACAATAAAATTTAATTTGAAACAAACTTAACATTCATCGGCCAAAACTTAACCCGCATCCAGGTTCTACCATCGCACTTCTCGACAACGCAAGGGAGCTCATCCACACATCATCGACACGTGGGTGTCTCGTACTGCTCGCTTTGCGAGATATTTTCTCCCTCATACGTGCAAGTTGTGGACTGGGCTCCCTCCCTCCTGAGGTGCTTCCGATAAACTACAACATGAGCCGCTTTAAAAAAAAAAAAAAAAAGATTCCTTCAGGGCAGGCAACGCATTGGCAATAGCTCTGGTGTTGTAGATGTCAATAGGCGACGGTAACCGCTTACCATCAGGCGGGTCGTATGCCAGTTTGTCGAGCCATTACATAAAAATAAAAATAAAAAACAATTACAATGTTGCCTGAGGTACTCCCAACACCTGAAAACCCTCGTTTCGACTAAACGTCAAATAACTGTTAAATATTACGGGTATTAACCTTGTATTAACGTTATACATAATACATTACATACGTGTGAAGGTAACTCCTGTGATACCCAGACTCTTAAGAGACTGGTGGTAGCAGGAGTACCCGCTCACTCACTCACTCACTCACTCACCCACACACCCGCACACCCACTTATTAACCTCATCAAAGCAATGCAAGCGAAATTTATATTTATATTCTTATATATTTATTATTTACTTTCACTTAGTCATATTTTTCCTTTCTTTGAAATTAGTATAAGCGTTTTTGTTAGTATCCATAATTTTTGTAATATTTGTGTAACCATTTTTTGGCCTCATTCTTTGTATTTTGTTATTTGGACTATATATATTGTAACGCTGTTGGTTTACCTCAATAAAATAAAATAAAATAAAATAAAATTACCTATTTTCATAAACGTATTAGCTAGGCCCTAGGTATTTCTAAAGCATTTACGGCTTCTTCTTATTTTACGTAATGGCTTCTGTGCATTATTGCAACAGTTTGGCCAATTGGCCAGTTTGGCCAAACCAATAATTATAGGCAAAATGCATTTTTGATCAGAGCAAGCTGCTCGTTCAACTCCTTGGCAAAAGCAAACATTGATGTTGATATTTTCAACACTACAACAAGTAAGCTTAAACGCTTGATTAATGACAGTTTCTTTGGTTAGTACTATATAAACTTAGTATTATATTATCTTTATTATTTGATTGTGTCGTCTACTGTTTCTGTTTGTCTTAACTACTTATTTATACATGTCTGCGGTAACTTTTAATTGGCCATCAGCGTACTTGTAGCAACTTATGTTAGCTGCATGTATTTATTTAACTTCCTATAGTGTACCCATCTAGCTGTAAGTTTTCCTAAAACTTTAAAAATAAAATAAAATAAAATAAAATGTCAAGTGTTTTTTTTTTGTGCATTTACGGCTCTTACTTATTACTCAATAATGACAATTAGGTGGGGTTGAAATCTGCCATTTTTGAAAGAAACGTCGTCATTTTTATTTTATTACATTTTAATGTGTTTTTTGAGTTATTTCGTGTAATTTTAGTGGCATTTTAACCGGTGTAACTTGGATAAATGGCACATGTGTGATGTAGTGAAATTTGAGTGTATTGCGAGTCTTTTCGAAATGGTGGATTTTTTCCTGTAAAAACTCAGTTTTTCTGCCACAATTTAAACTAGGTTAGGACTAGACGGAGACTCTTGATGACTTGACTATAAAACTATACTAATTATATCACTTGACATTGGCTAAATTGTTGCAAATAATGCACAGAAGCCATTACCTAAGATAGAAGAAGAAGACAATTAGGTGTAGCTGTCCGTTGATCTCCTATTTATAATGTCAAAGGAGATCAATTGACAACAATATTGTACCTAAAGCTGTTGTCCGCCCGCGGTTTCGCTCGCGTTTTACCGGAATAAAAAGTAACCTATAGCTCAATCCAGGGGTCATATTGCGTAGTAGCCTGAAGTTCGATTTCGATGTCCAGTTTGCTATTCATTGCGTGTTTTAAATATTTCTGTTCTTGTAAAGAAGCTAAAACACGCAGCGCAATGAACAGCAAACTGGTAATCGACATCGATTAGACAATATGACAGCAGGTCATCTATGTATACCAAATTTCACCGAAATTGGTTCAGCCGTTTCGGCGTGATTGAGTATCAAGCATCCAAACATCGTAACTTGGACATTTATTATATTAGTGGCATAGAGGAAAAAAACTCTACTTTTAATACAAGCAACAATTTTAGTTTTAAAATCCCTTTTTTTCTGCTACTAACAGGGTTTTCATAAGGATATCGTACGTAAATGATGATGATTTGAAGATCCATCATGGTAAAGAGACAAAATAGTTCATCATCAGCCCACACTAGTCCACTGCTGGACATAGGCCCCTCCCACCACGCGTCACTAAGCCCGGTGATCGGCTCTTCGCATCCACTTCATTATTAAAGTTTACATAATCGGAAAATATTTATTTTGGGTCTGCCTGTAGTTCCTGTTTTATCCATTGAGAATGATCCATTGTACTTTGATCGTCCTGTTTGATCCATTAAAATATTTATTTTGGGTCTGTCTGTAGTTCCTGTTTTATACATTGAGAATGATCCATTGTACTTTGATCGTCCTGTTCGATCCATTAAAATATTTATTTTGGGTCTGTCTGTAGTTCCTGTTTTATCCATTGAGAATGATCCATTGTACTTTGATCGTCCTGTTCGATCCATTAAAATATTTATTTTGGGTCTGTCTGTAGTTCCTGTTTTATCCATTGAGAATGATCCATTGTACTTTGATCGTCCTGTTCGATCCATTAAAATATTTATTTTGGGTCTGTCTGTAGTTCCTGTTTTATCCATTGAGAATGATCCATTGTAATTTGATCGTCCTGTTCGATCCATTAAAATATTTATTTTGGGTCTGCCTGTAGTTCCTGTTTTATCCATTGAGAATGATCCATTGTACTTTGATCGTCCTGTTCGATCCATTAAAATATTTATTTTGGGTCTGTCTGTAGTTCCTGTTTTATCCATTGAGAATGATCCATTGTACTTTGATCGTCCTGTTCGATCCATTAAAATATTTATTTTGGGTCTGTCTGTAGTTCCTGTTTTATCCATTGAGAATGATCCATTGTACTTTGATCGTCCTGTTCGATCCATTAAAATATTTATTTTGGGTCTGTCTGTAGTTCCTGTTTTATCCATTGAGAATGATCCATTGTACTTTGATCGTCCTGTTCGATCCATTAAAATTTTTAGGCAACTTTCAAATTTCTGTTATATATAAATAAATAAATAAATAACGCTGGACAGTTCACACAACATTATCTAGCTCCAAGCCAAGCAGAGCTTGTGTATTGTGTAGAGAGATATATTTAATACAATATATTACATAGATATCTATCTATATATTACATAGATATTTTTTATTATGCATAGAAAATATCCAGAACACCCTGAACAAATATCTGCGATCGCACAAATATTTGTTCTGAGGCGGGAATCAAACCCGCAACCTCCTGCGTCGCAGGCCAACCTTCGCCCCCCACGCCACAGAGGTCGATCCCTTGTGATTTTGTTAATGAAGTACAGACGGCGTAAAAATAATAAATATCTATAGGTAATTGCCAATAAAAATGAACCAACCGTACCACAACATACGAGTACCAACTCGTAGTTCCTGATGACACACGGGACCCTAGTGTGGGATCAGAACTATGTATGTGACTGTTATGCTATCTAATATATAAAAATAAGTCGGGTTTTCCTTCCTGACGCTATAACTCCAGAACGCACAAACCGATTTCCACGGTTTTGCATTCGTTGGAAAGGTCTCGGGCTCCGTGAGGTTTATACGTTTTTTTTTTTTTCAAGTCTTTTTAGTTACACCACTTATAACTCAAGAATGGGTGAACCGATTTGGCTGAAAATTGGTAGGGAGGTAGCTTAGAACCAGGAGATAGGACATAGTGGGAGGGGTAGGACGGGGGGGGGGGGGGGGGGGTTCACCGGGGGCTACCCGTGCGAAGCCGGGGCGAGTCGCTAGTTATCTATATAAATAGGTAACCTACGTAGCTGTATACCTACCTATGTAGATTTCTTCCGTGAATGTAATAGACAGGTTGTGTTTGCGTATGATCTCAGTATCTCGGGTGGAGATGACGTCAGATGCGTCCTATTGACGTCACGACCCCTCGCGGGAATCAATTGTCGAAATGTAAGGCACTGGGTCGTAATGAGGAACAGACGCTTCCCCTTTGTACTTCTGGAATGATTTAATTGTTACGAGGGGGAAGGAGGGTAATGAATTAATTATCCTGATGGGATCTTAATTTTTAGGGGTGTGTAGTGCGTGCACACCGTACATCATGAAATTCTTTTTTTATTTTGAGATAAGTTTAGACATAAAAAAAAAATAAGATCAAAAAGAAAGAAAAGAGCTGCTTGGTAGCCACACTTGAAGGGTCAACACCTCTTTTATTGCTTCATTCACTCTCATCACATTTTTCATACATGCTCGTCGATTAAGGGTACTCTTGACCTGGCCTTTTTCCAGAACGTCTCCGATCTGGTCAGAATACGTTCGTCGAGGTCTTCCCCTTCAGATCCCATTCACGCTTGTCTTATGTACCCGTTTCGTCAATCTATACTATCGTCCATCCTTTCTAAATGCCCAAACCATCTAAGCATACCTTTCTCAATCCTAGTCACTACGTCTTCTTTAATTTCACAGCGATTTTTTATACTTAATATTAATGGGATAAATTGCAAAATGTTTGTCCCATGTGCGAATAACTCAGCTGCATTTAAGATACACTGCGGTACTACATGCCGGAGGATTAATGTGGGTAAATAATACATAACGTAAGTGTGTCAAGTTTGCGTGTCTAAGCGTGCATTGCACGGTGCACGACACGGACCGACTAGGGAAATGTATGACATTGTAAAAAAACTTAAGAGAAGTGCACCTCCAGCATAAAAAACAAAGTTCAGACACACTCTAAAGACTTAATAATTATAACAATGTGGTTTGTCATTTTTAACCCCGACGCAAAAACGACGGGGTGTTATAAGTTTGACGTGTCTGTGTGTGTCTTTGCGTGTCTGTGTGTGTCTGTCTGTGGCATCGTAGCGCCCGAACGGATGAAACGTTTTTTTTTGTTTTTGTTTGTACGGTGAATTAGTCGGGAGTGTTACTTAGCTATGTTTGATCAAAATCGGTTCAGCCGTTTCATTGCGTTGAGGGTCTTTTTAATTTTTACAAAATTAATTACTTCCCAAATTAATTAGTGTAGAAAAATAAAATAAATAAAATAAAATAAATGTGATAAATAAAATAAAACAAATAATGCTGGACAGTTTACACAACATTATCTAGCCCCAAGCTAAGCAGAGCTTGTGTTATGTATGGGTACTAGATAAATGATATTAATACAATACATTAAATAGATAGATATTTTTTATTACACATAGAAAATACCTAGAAAACCCTAAATCTGCAGATCGTACAAATATTTGTTCCGAGGCGGGAATCGAACCCGCAACCTCCTATCTCGTTGGCGAAGCTTCGCCCGCCGCGCCACAGAGTTCGTCAGATCAGAATCAAACTAACATGGGTTTGATTTCCATACAAATCTTTTAGTCAGTGTTATTTGGAAACCATATAAGAAATGGACAAACTGCGAGTGTGTTTTGATCATAAATATTCGTGGGATGAATCCATGGGATCAATAAGGCTGCACCCAAAGATAAAGATAAGTTTATTTCACTTAGAATAGGTACAACAAAACATTAAAGATGTTCGTAAGTATTTGAAAATAAGAGAACTTTGCCTTCCGTGCTAGTTAAAAAACTGTGTGGGGCAAGGTAACGTTTCTCACCCCATATACAAAATTATAATTAATTTATTATTTGAGTATCATTGTACAAAATTGCATGGGAAACGGAATTTAATAGAACACACCACGATGTGCTACAGCTAAAGTCGGCTATTGTAGATTTCTTGAGAAGATATCGATAAGTTCTAAAGGAGACGTTTCACAGATGTACGGAGCCTGGGCCAGGTCTATGTACCTACGGTAGATATAAATATAGCTAAACAACTCTCAACTCCTGAGTCAGTTTGTCATTAGCACTATTAATGGTGCTGTTAATTTACAAGCTAACATTGTACCTACTTACTACGGCAGAAATATCATACATTTACGTAGAAACCTGCATGGAAAATTCCTCTGTTACAATCTAGGTTTAAATTACTGGCATCCGGTCGTTATCACTACTAGGTCAGTACCTAACCACTTACCTAACTTATATCTAGGGTACCAACCTTAGAATAATAACATTTATCTAGGTTACAGAAAACTATCCCACTTGGGACTGTAATTTTTTGACGTGTTCTCGTGCCTGACTATCAATCTAGACGGTAACTATCTAAGATAGTAAACAAATACATCGACGACAAAACGAGTGTCGATTCAGTTCGAGTTTGGTTCTGAACACGGATGTTACATTCACTGCGGACCCACCATACTGGCCATACCCCAGGGGGTAGGGTGGGACAAAATCATACCACTATTTGAGAGCGTATTTCATATCATGGGATTGCACGCGTAAGTAGCGTCCCTACGACTCCACGAGGTGTAGCTTGACCCGTGTCAGCTTGCAGGTTAATTCTGTTGCAATGAGTTTCGATGTTGTTTCTATTTGAAACTAGGCTTTTGCCCGCGGCTTTGCACACTTGGTGTCGGCATAAAAAGCAGCCGAAGTTCCGCACATCCTCTCTCCAAATGTCATCAATATCCGCTCAACCATTACTGAGTTGAGTGGAACTACACAACCGCGAGCGGAAGCTACCTCTAGCGTATAGAGTGAAAATGTAGCTCTTAGTGAAATAATTTTCGCTATCGGATCACTATAGTTTCGGAGATTACCCCCTATATATAAACTCACAAACAAACTTTATACTATTATAGTAGGTACCTAGGTATAGATGACGTTTTTGCGATTGCCTAATTTACGCAGTTTACCTACAAAGCTTGATTGCTAGGTATGTAAATTAGAAAATCGTAAAACCGTCATTTCAAATAGAGACCGAATTTAAACTGATACGAGAGCAATATTGCTATAAGCCTTCTATTAGCAATATAATTAAGTAAACGGCTAGCAGTAGTCCGTTCAAAATTTTCATAAATTTTGAGTTTTTTATCATCACTCTAACCAATTTCTTTCTCTCTCTTTCCAGCCAGAAAGGCTACACGAGCCCGTGGAGTTGGACGACAGTGACGGCGACTGGCGACTGACCCAGGGGTCCGCGCGGGCCGGCGCCCGCGCACCCGCAGTGAGCGCGACCGGGATGGGGGGAGTGGGGGTGAAGTGAGGGTACTACACTTATAGAGGAGATAGCAGGTTTGGTATCGGTTTTTAGCTAAGCATTTTATTTCACCTTTACAATATACCTCAATAACATGGCTAAGAAATTTCTTATAAACAAAATAAAGGCATTGAAATCGGAGTATTCGCTTCGCCGCTATGAAGCTACAGTCTAAAAGACTAAGATGAGCATTCTTTAGTCGGGGTTATAAAGATAAGTGAAAAACATCACTTAACACTCCTAAAGGACATTTTCAATTCAAGTAATGCCTTTTGGTCTGAAAATTTTAACATGGTTTTCAACATCAAAATATTAAACATTTTATGAAGGCTTATAAAATAACCTTGTGTTTAAACTGAAATCGATACCAATCCCACCAGGGCCTCAACAACTTTCCAACGAAAACTTTACCTATAAAATGACTGTAATAATTTTATATGAGCCTATTATCTATTAACTATTTTATTACATACTTTACGTTGGTAGTTGGCACTTTCATGTTTTTACATCTATTAACGTGTAACTGTCAGAGTAAGAATAAACAAGAGAGCGCGCGAACGAGATCTTGCGTAAGCGTACCTACCTACTGCGGAAGCACAATATTTTACTCATTTCTCCAGATGTAAATTTTTACATCTGACGAAATGACTGAAATTTTCTGATTCTGCAGTAGGTACGCTTGCGTAAGATCTCGTTAGCCATTATTTGGTCTCGTTCGTTACCATTTGGTAGCAATTATTGTGGATAAGGAAAAGTTACATCTAGATGGCGCTGTCAACAAACCAGCAAGTGCTATTTGCGGGTTTTGATTTTCTGATACACGCTGTCAGCTGTTCAGTTCTATGTTCATACCAAGGTACATACCTACTAACGGTAACGTTTAGCTCTAGCTTGCTTGTTTTTCCTCTGAAGTTACAGCTAATAGCATAGAAACGGTTAGCGATCTTAGCGGAATGTAGCAGGAAAGTCTAATAACTTATCCAATTAACTAGACGCGGACGATCACACTACTGTGCTTACTTTACTTACTTTTTATTGATCTACTTACTTACTGTTGTATGAAACTTAAAAATTTTAATTGTTTAAAAATAATGTTAGGTTTTTTTGCAATATTATAATTATCTTAAAGTCCTAAATGTTTGTAACATCGTGCGTTCATGTACATTTCAAAATAATACCCACCCAGCGGTCTGTAAATGGGTCTCATTACGAAAGATGATTTAGACCTGAGTTTAGACCAGGCCTACCAATCTAGGTTTAAATATGTGCCTATGCTATTTACAAAAGCAGATAAGTAGTTTGTTTTCCGAAATCAATTCTCGCGCTGCTACACAATAATTTTCAACGTGTCAACTGACGGATTTTATATGAAAGTGTCACACACAAACAATTGAGTCAAAATTCTAACCTCCAACAAGCAATCAAGTTGCTAAACTAGGGGGCTGTCTGGTTTGTGAAAAACAAATATAATCCGAGATCCTGTATTTTTTTACATAACCTCGGACCTCGGACTATACACTAGTTCGGAAAACAATCCATCAGCTTTTGTAATAAAGTCGTTTATACCAAATCAAATCAAAATCAAATCAAATACCTACATTTATTTCAAGCAAAACTCATAAAAGAAGGTACGTATGTACGTACCTTCTTTTATGAGTTTGAGGAGTCTTTCATGGTTACACAATAAAAACCTTAAAAACTAATTGGATTGCTGGGCAGGTGTCGCTCGCAGCAGTGCCTAGTATAAGGACAATCCACCCCAGGAGCAATCATTGCCAGCACGGTGTTGGAGCTGGCCGGCAACCTGCGCACCAGAGACGTGGCGCGCTTGCGCATGGATAAAAGATAAAAAAATAATAATAAAGGAATAAAAATAATGAAACAAACAAAGGATGATATTTAGACTGATTCGCCTGTTATAAACCTCTTTCGTAATGAGATCGAATTCGGGACTCTATGAAACTGAAATTTTTTAGAGATGACTAAAGATCAATTTCAAAATCGTTTATTCGCTGTGGCCCACCCTTTTGGTATGGCGATTGAGTGACGGGACAAAATATTCCCCGTCATACAAAATGCGACTTTACTAAAATATTTTGTAACTACCTTAAAGACGCCATAATCTTGCAAACTCTTACAATGCATTTTACGAGGCATTCCGGTCAAGGCACCACCTCTTGACACTTGTTGCTTATGCAAACGGCATGACATAGCTCTATCTAAAATATATACATTATCAGACGCGACTTTTGCCGCGTCTGGTAGTTTCCATCTTAAGTTTAGTACCTTTATTTTATTTATACTTAAAACTTAAACAGTAGATACAGTAAGTACCTACTATTTAAGTTCCGTGTTGTTTAAAACTTTTAAAGTACAGAACAGAAGCCTCACTACGCCCCGAAAGGTGAACGAAATTATCCGTCCGATGATGTTAGACCCCCGTGTCGCGGCCTCACTGTGGTCGTCCAAGAGGACAGATCAGGCCAAATCCTCCAGGTGCCAAATACGTTGGCCTATCCTGGTCACGGCACCTTCAGAATTTGCCAGCGTCTCTTAGCCTGTGAACGTATCTGTATGATCTGGCCTTCACGTTCTTATGATGCCAATGTACGATAAGTATTTCACTGAGCTTTAACTCTAATTTAGATACAGATAAGTTCACACGTGCTTCTGGAATTGCTATTGTAACCCACCTCGAGCATCTACCGTTTTCAATTGGTGCGTTGTCCTGAACACTTCATGAGTATTAGAGTCCGCGCCACGACTGAAGTCCGACGGCCTTTTGAGGAACTAACGGATAACAGAGGTAGATTTTGGCTTTTGCACTTTTGCGCATAGAAAATAGCGCTCCAGTCACCGGACTTTAGTCGTGGCGCAGACTCCTAAGTATATTTTCTCGAATATGCTTGGAAGAAATATCGTGGTTAGAACACACTGTTATTTCCTAGGAAAGTAGTACTGTCTCGTTCCGGCCGGTACATCGTATTAACGTTGATTACTCGGTAAGAAACCAGGCAATCTTATTTTAAAAACAACGTTCTTGTCACGTCTTTCATCCAAAGACATTTTTTTTGGACCCATTAGAGTTCGCGAATGGCAATACAACAAATTTGTGGCGTATTATAGTAATGAAACACATTTTTTCCTTATAATGGTTATAGATGCCTTATAATAGATTAAAGTGGTAATATTCGATATACCTCGTCTAATGGGAATACTGAGAAATACGACACAAAGTCTGAATGCCACAATAACCCAAAAGCTCGCATGAGACGTACCTACTCGCTAAATAATTGCTCCTAGAGATTTTAAGGAACAAATCAACATGCATGTCATTACTATTACGCCACAAACTTGAGGTAACAAATATCGAAACAAATAATGTTCTCTCCTTTCGAATTCAAAAGTATTTTATTCATTGAAATTATAAGGATGATTTAGAATCATTACAGATTCAATGTACCATTATCCTAGGATATCCTAGATTTAAGTCCGTAGTACTTATACTGTTCTCACTTGACATCGCACCAAACGTAGATGCTCTAAATACCATATCCTAAATTATAAGATGGTGCGTGTAAATCGGGTACAGTACAGAATGTCTGTAGTTTATTTCCATTTAGTTGTGATATTGAACTACACGCGCTTGGCGGCGCATAGTTCCAAATGTGCAATCCTAATGCTCGGCGTCCATTGGTACGTATCCACGGCAAGGCATACTTAGGCGCGAGCCAAATAGAAGAGACGTAAGGCGAGGACGCGTCGCGGACAGGGCGGAGACGAGACACGGTCGCGACTTTTTAAATTATACACAAGAGACGGGGCGCAGACGCGACGGTACACGTTGACTGTGCGAGTGAGCGAGACCCGCCCGGCAGGCATGCCACCCCACGCCCCGTCTGCGCCCCGTCTCTCCTGTGTGTTTTGAACAAAAGGCGCGGACGTAAAAGCGTCGCGTCCGCGCCCCGTCTATTCTGTATGTTTTGCGTCACGACGCTTCTATACATTTTGTATGAAAGGGACGCGGAAGAGACAAATGTCCGCGACGCGTCCTCGCCTTACGTCTCTTCTATCTGGCTCGCGCCTTAGATATACTTTCATGACACTTATTCTAGTGTACGAGGAACGATTTCAATGTAGTGATAGGTAACCTTTTGATTCCTTAATCAGCCTGATTACTATTGATTTAGTGTTTCGATCCAGTCCAAACATTTAATATGAACCATTGCAATGGATTGTAATAGTACATTGTGATACAAGTGTCGTAAACAGGGCTTTACAAACGAGTTTGTAACCCCCAGCCTGAAGGCGAGGTTTGAACATCATCACGAGATTGTAGACCTTTACGGCCTTGTATCATAAGACATTTTTAATAATTTATTGAGAAAACAGGTACGTAAGCCGCCAAATACTAATCTCGAGATTTATTTATCTTCATATAAAGTCGACATCATTTAAAAAAATTCCTTGCTTGTAAACATTTTATTGGACTGGCAGAATAAACTGTTAAATAAATAACTTTACCGCACGAGGGCGGAAAATTAATGTTCAAGCTATGTTTACTGGCCTTGTAAGTACACTTTTCGTGGAACTGTATTGAAAAATATGTTTTGACTTCATCGAAATACGATCAATAAACATCAGTTTCTTATCTCCCGATGGTGGAAAATGCCCACAGACAGGACGGTATAACGCCACGCGTAATTATTACTTTACTTGTCAAAGCTATGATTTGAAATGATTTAAATTGATTGCCTTGTACAATGGGCGCCGCGCTCAAGTCGACTGTAATGTTTAATAAATGTAGTTAGGAAAGTTAAGTGGCGATACGATGCATTTAATTTATGTATGTGGGCTCGGGTACAGTTGGGATTTGAAATTTAAATCTGTTCTGGTAATACACGCTTACAAATTCATGTTTTTGCTGAAAAGGCATTTTACTTTCTATTATACGTACTGTTCCTATAACAGCACTACCTACTGTAAATGTGCAAGTATACCATTAATTAAATAATAATGATATGAGCGAACGAAAAAATCATTAAATTTACATTACAAGCCTATAAAATAATGAATCAAGTGTCAAATTTCCATTATTGTTCGCAGTTTGTAAGTAAGATGTATCGAGTATGGAAATAAATTTCAAGTCCAATCAGTGCAAGCTTGATAGTCATAACTGCAACTCTCGATATATCCATAGAGTTGTTGATACGACATAATAATTATATTATCCCTGGTTAAAATGAGAGTAGGCAGTGTTATGATCTCTATTGCACGTATTTAACATGACATTTATATAGTTTAACTCAACTGTATTATATTTGCTTGTGATAGCAATATGTAACGGTTGTTCAAAAGGACATAGCTAGACTTATATCCAGGCCTTAGAAAATATGGGTTGTGATGTCGTCGATTTGACCAAAATACTATGAAATACAGAAGGAAAATATTCATGTTTCTGTTTGGAAATTTTATTATTAAATTGTAATATTATACGGGCAGATATAATACAGTTGTTTTGTTCTCATTTTAGCCAGTATTAAGTCTGTGTTAGCGTCGTAATTTACTCCGAATATCGTCTTTATGACTTCAGAATTAATGTTTTAAGCCAATTGAATAAGAAGATATTTTCACAAACTTTAGATATCTAGCTATAATATATTGCAAACTGTAAAATATCATCGTTCGTTATTAAGATGTACTATGAATATTTATATAGTCATGTCATAGAGACGCAGATTCGGTATACGTTTATTTTTCAAAATAAAAGGTTATTTATTTTGTTATTTTTAAGTTTTCGATGATTTTAACTGTTCTCGTTACTTTCCTTGTGAATTTTTATCGTAGACTATGTAAGTGCAATTCAGTATGAGGCGGGGATCGATTTAATATTGTGAATATACTTCCTTTTTTAGTGTAAATTCGACTATTTTCTATTCTGGTGTAATAAATGTTGTGTGAATACAAAATGTTCAGTTTTCGGTAACACTGGGTTCCGTTGGTCAACTGTCCGGTTCTGGGGTTGTTCAGAAACACAAATTGTCTACTGATAAACAGAGATGTTTACTCATCAATTCCAGACCACTTTACCTACTGGTTCCGTTCCAATAGGATCCGATAAACCACATTCGAATAGATACGACGTTAAAAACAGGTTTTTTCCGTTGTCCGATTGAACCCAGTTGTCCGTTTGCACCCAGTTGCCCGGTTATACCCAGATGTCCGGCTATACAAAGATGTCCGGCTATACCCTGATGTCCGGTTATACCCAGATGACCGGATATACCTGATTTCCTGTTATACCTGATTTCCGGTTAAACCCAGACGTCCGGTTCTACTGGATTTCCGATTATACCCAGATATCCGGTTATACCCAGATGCCCGGTTATACCCTGATATCCGGTTATACTCAGATGTCCGGTTATACCCTCGTATCCGGTTATACCAAGATGCCCGGTTATTCCCTGATATCCGGTTATACCCTTATGTCCGGTTATACCAAGATATTCGTTTGTACCCTGATGTCCGGTTATACCCAGGACAGATGCCCGGTCATACTTACCCAGACGTCCGGTTTAACCCGTGGTCCGGTATAACTAAGCTGTTTGTTGTATCCCCGTCAATGAAGCTATTGTTATTGTTCGTGTCTATTCCAAACTTTCCTGATGTAATAATAATAATAATAATTGACTAAATAAATGAATGACGCTTCTAAAGTGTACTGTTACGGTGTAAATATAGGACAAACTAATACCTATTATAATAGTGAATGTTGTAATTTGTATATAAGTAATGAAAATTAAATTTTAAATACATAGATAATCATTGTGCGTATTTATTTATATCTTCATCCCTGAAATGAGTTCTTTTATATTTATTTATTTGGTTTGCGTTGCGGAACACGCAGATAGCCCACGGTAGGTAGCCTTTGCCTATACCATAGGACAGGGGTCACCGAATGGCGCACCGCGGTCCGCATGCGGACCGCCGACCCATCTCGTGCGGACGGCGAGAAAACAGAAAGCGGTAATAAATACCCCGAACTACAAAAATTAGCACTGAAACTCCTTACCATGTTTGGGTCAACATATGTTTGTGAAGCAGCATTCTCGAAGATGAACTTCATTAAGAATAAATTTAGATCTAGACTTACTGATGAACACCTCCAGGATTTAATGTCAATAGCTTGCACCAATTTGACTCCAAATTTCAGACAGATAGTCCGCAACAAGAAATGTCATTTTTCTCATCATTGATTTGTAAAAAAGTACCTTTTTATTGCCGTAATTGCATGTTTTTAATAAATATTTTTCTATTAAATCTGTGCGGACCTCGATGGTCATTTCATTTCTTTAAAAGGACCCCGAGCGAAACTAATCGGTGACCCCTGCCATAGGATATGTGCATTGCTATAGGCCCTATAGCAATGCACATATCACGTACACCTACGAACGTTCTCGTGTTTAAGTTTGTATGAAATCAGGTTATGTAAAAAAAAACAATACATACTTTTACAAAATTAGTGATCATAACCGTGTGCTGATCAAAATGAGCCTAAACACGGCCAGTCTACTATTATCCATCGAGGTGTTCCGTTTTCCACCTTCCGTCTCCATCATCAGATCAGCTCGCTGTCACCATCACATTGTATTGTCATTGGAACATGGCAGGTATGCTAAATTTCAGCTCAATCTGTTGAGGATAACTGCTTTAAAACTCAGTTGCAAGATTCCACCCGGACAAACATTGCAAGTTAATATAAAGCTTGTAAAAAGATAAACGTCTCGGATAAATGGCTTGTTTTATGCACTCGTTTGTACAATCTACCATTTTTTATCCCCTTGGGGTTGAATTTCGTAAAATCCTTTCTTAGTGAGCACCTAGAGGCCAAAATGAATTCATGGCTTTAGTAGACTGCCTATATTGGAGAACTGAGGATGGGTCCCCCTCGCTGGTTTCCCTAAAGGGAATCCATTGGCGAGCCGGCGAGTTAACGGTATAAACTGTTGGCTCGTTGGGTTGTCGACTCGCGTTGGTGATCCATTGGCATACCAAACAGTTTTTATACCGGTTACTATACCGCAGTCTCAGGATTTCAAGCATGCACGATGAGCCAACGAGCCAAACCGCGGTTTTGTAGGTGCTCCATTGATGGCCTATACCTCTGGCTCGCAGGCTCGCTGGCGTACCAGCGGTTTTACTCGCCAATGGATCACCCCCTTTATATAGGCATAGATTGAAACAAAGTTGTCAAAAATCAATATACAGATATAATAACACTATTTTACAGTTGTCAAGATTACATAGTCATTGCAAATGTGTTAAATATTACATTATGTCATAGCGACTGTGCATAGTCATCTATAAAAACTACGCAACAATTATCGCGATTCTCTTGTGAAACAAAATGTAACTAAAATTCAATTTAGAGATCTGAGTCGCCACAGAATTAAAATAAAATATTCAAAATCAATTAATGTGGATGTACAATTTACACATTCATAAAATAATCTAAACTCTAAATAGACTAATAATTAGCACAAAAAAATACATTAAATAAATCGGAATAACATCTTCAATTTGCCTGTAAGTGCTGCCATCTAGTAACGGAACACGATAGACTATCAAGTAAATGTAGGTCTGCGTTAAGAGAACAGGCGTGCCGAAAAACTAAACTAACATCAATCAAGACAACAGTACTGTATCAACATCTTAAGGGACTTCTAAACGGGCCATATTTTCACTGCAATAATGTGTAATTATTGGTGTCCCTCTCCTACTCAGATGTTAGAGAAAGACACCAATAGTTGTCGGCCACGTATTGCAGTAAAAATATGGCCCGTTTAGAAGCCCCTTTATGGTCAAGCTCCTGTAACTGAAAACAAAATGAATCCAACACGCTTATTCTCTTTCCGCACAAACAAAAAAAACTATATTTTATCAAACAGGGTTGGATCTTAATACGACTTTTCGAGAACCTTCTTCAAGAATAGATCGACCTTGCCGGTCTATGCCGGCAACGGTAGTATGAACATCCATATACAAAGGAATTGATGGATTAGACATCACAAAGGGAATTTCATTATGAAAATCCAAAACGAAACAACTGACAGATTTAAGACAAACCTTGGCCGCAAATAGGCAATGATCCCACTAATGTCATAAATATCAAAGTTATGATGTTTGGATGTTTGTTACTCAATCACGCTGGACAGATTTCGATAAAATTGGTACAAGATAGATTTTGCCCTGGATTGAGCCATAGGCTAATTTTTATTCTGGTAAAACGCGAGAAAAACCGCGGGCGGACACTAATGTACTATAAATTTAAAGCGTTTGCCACACCTGAGCGAATACTATTTGGTGCAATAGATTGTTTTTTTATTTATGTATTAAAATTCTGGAAGTCTTCAGATTCGCTTAAATGTGGCAATGTTCAATTTTGTATACATAGGAACTAAAATAACTAAAACTTAGAAGTTGAGATCACATAACGCCTTTACAAATCACAGTGAAATAGAACCGTTATAATTTGGGCATAAATATTAATAATTTTGGATTCAGGGAACTGGGATGTTCCCCATTGGACTACTGCTTCTGTTAATGTAAATTTCATCAAAATTGTTGAAGCAGTTTTCGAGGTTTATTATAGACACAAATAAGACTTAAAAGTTATTAACAAACAGTGGGGAAAATGTTAATTTACAATAGTGTAAAGTAGTAACATGACAGTATTCCACTTGCGTTGAAGTAGAATTTATTTCTACACCTAACATTTCTTAAATGCAAAAGTCGAAATGGTCGTCAAAATGAGTTGTTTACTTTGTAAGAAGTTGGTTTGCTACCAGCGAAAATAATGAAGACAACTGTAGTTCAATTTAAAAAAAAAAAAGTTTAGTATATAAAATTTCTTTAAAAGCTAATATTTGGCCGACCGAACTACGCATTGAACAAAGAATATCTGTGAATATTTTATTGCACAGATGGCAAAGACAATTACGGTCAATTAATTATGTTTCACTGTCTACCAAATAAGTATTTACATTTATTAGGTTAATTCAATGTAATACTAAACATTGAAAGATATATTAAACGCTACACGTGATGTCATACATTTATTATTTATAATCACAATTCCATCGAGACACAACATTATCTAATACTCTTGTTTCTACGAAGCTAAAATTATATTAGTTTATCACAAAACTTATTTTTAGGTTCCCATAAGTTATTCAAATATTAACAATAATCGGGATATCGAGCATAGATTATAAATCGTTTCCGTTCCGTTGGACGGCTTATGGACATCATGTGGCGCCGGCTTAATGATAACAAAGGTTGATTCGACACTTTTTCGAACTATGGAATTGGTAATTCTATATTTTTCTAACTGCATTTAAATATAGTAAATGCAGTCACTATCCAGATGCAACTTATTGCAACAATAACGAAAAAAACCAGTAATAATACCGTTAATAAATATTTGTTAGAAATTAACGTATTTTTTTTTATTAAAAACCTCGTGATTTTATCGGTTCGTTCAGGAGATGTTTGGGGGTCGGGGAGTTAGATTACACTCTACTGAGGCCTTAGTACCTAAGAGGTTGAAGTTTTTTTTTTGTTCTACCATGTTGTCAGACATGCCAACAAGCGGTTACCGTAGCCTATGAACGCCTGCAATACCAGAGGCATCACACGCGCGTTGCCGACCCTTTAAAAACACCCCTTTTGAAGAACCCTATACTGTAGTCGCTTGGGAAAACCTCAGCAGGGGTCCACAATCTGAGTGTTTCCGGCAGGATGTTCCTGTTATCATTGGTGATGACGTAGGCTGTGTTTCCCACGTGGCCAACGTTTCCCGGAATAGCATACTTGGCGAAGTAAATTATAATACCATGGGTTGTAATTGGATAAATAGCTGGCTGGCTACAAACACTGTATTCTAGGATGACGTGTGGTTTCTTAACGCGACGACGTGTTTATATACAAGTGCCAAAAGGCTTACCTTCATAGACTAGGTACAACTATTTAGTTAGAATATACAACCAAATTTAACAACATTTTAAGATTACTTTTTGATGTAATACGACACAACGTAATCTGGTTGGCAATTTCAGTTTTAAAAGATTCTGTAACTAGCTGTCCTTATATCGATATTTATAGGTCGATTTGAAAAACTTTGAAATGCTATGTTTCCTATTATAACATATCGAAAAAAAAAAACTCAAGTTTTAATCATGGTCGAGTGTCATACAATTAGGTAGGTATATATATGTATGTCCACAGAGGGCGCCACTGAGCCGTATATCAAAGAACGGTCCCGTCGACATTATTATAGCTTGTAAAAGCGTTTTTGGAAAGGTTGCCCTACACTTTGTAGTTAAAAGCTAAGGGATTACATTTGGGGTAAGACACATGGGTAAGTTAAGTACTAGAGTCTTAAGTACGAAATTATTATTGGAAAATTTGTTCATAAATTATATGCACACTGTAAGCTCTGTATAAGCGTAGGCTCTTATTCATTTGAAGAACAGAACCTCCCAATAATTAAGGAATTTATTATGAAGTATGTGTAATGTTATGATATTGCAAAATGGTACCTCTGTACCCATCATATATTAACATTATTATAAGTACATTTACATTAGTAAGAATAGACCGATCAAATCTTTGAAACATTATACAGTCCAAATAATAAATAATACTTTTATCGAATCCAAAATGGTCATTATACTAAAGATACAAAATAAAATATATATCATAATTATTATATAATATTAATTTACCTACTAAATATGTGATTGGCTATACACAACTACGTATACAAATCTTTATCAATATATAATATTCACAGGACAAGTTTGTCAATCTTTCATGTAAATTAAATAAATGCAAGACCAATATTTCGTAATTCATTTTTTAAATAGGTAATGGAAGAAATATTGGAGCGACTCACAGCTAATATTAAATAAATTCAAAATGTGGCCAAATCAAAGACGGATTTCTTTTACTTGTGGTGGCTATAATATGTCAATAGAAATCTGAAGTAAGGAATTTTTGCTCACTACTTTTAACACCTACAAACTTATACACATAAATTCTTTAATTGTGTGACTCCAGGCGTCCTGTATTTTATCTTTTGACTTTTTTTATTATTTCAATGTATTATTGCACAAGACTGCACTAAGCCGCTACCATGAGAAATCGCAGCGCCAAGTTATTTTCTCCCGTTTTAAGCTGCTTTGTGCACGTTAAATAAAGGAAGTGAAAAAATAACTGAAAAGACAACATGTCTCTTTAAAATTTTATCATCAAAATTTAGTGATTTAACATCGTAAATACTTGACAATTAACCGCGAGTGAGGGTTTGAGCAATTCGCTCAAACTCTGGCGACACGCGGCAGTCATCCTTACTAATTTTTCTTACTTTAGATTTCTGACTATCCCCTATGAAACAAAAAAATATTTCAAAAATTTGCTTTAAACTTGAGAAGCGGTGTTTGACCTTGGCTTACCTTGAAAGTATTGAAACGAGTCGTGAGTCAAGTAAATTCAGAGTCTTCTTTTGGTTGGAAGCTGTCTCTTCATACATTTAAAAATGCGAGCTGAAAATGAGAACAAATATTCGTCAGCAAATAAAAAAAACAGTACAATGTTGTAACTTGTAATGAGTTAGAACAACGATGACATCAATTAGACGCAATTCGTAATCTTTTCACCAAAAATAACTCAAAATTTCTTACGATTAGAAATTTATTATCTATACCAATATAATACTAGTACTTTTCAGTAGAAACGGGATATTTACCATGATTTTTGAGTTTTGATTGTTCCCCATATTTATATATTCCCCGTGATCATGGCGCATGCAACTGTGCCGAAATAACGGGCCAATCAAAACTCAAAAATCATGGTAAATATCCTGTTTCTAGTGAAAAGTATGTACATAACCATGATAGTTTCAAAAGTTATAATACTAGTAGTTATGCGAACAGTAAACCTCGCGGGAACAAACTGTATTTTTTTGTTTTGTCTGTGCTTTATGTACAATTCCATCTCCAGGCGGTGACTGATTGGGCATACTGACAGTGAATGTATATATAATAAATAAATAAATAAATAAATAAATAATACTGGACAGTTCACACAAATAATAACAACATTATCTAGCCCCAATGATTTATTCTCTGTATCTAATATTATTACACACCAAAAATATTTAGCAAGAGTTGAAGCGTAATTCAGCTGAAAAGTTCGACAAGTTCGAGGTGTACATGGGAACCTTAAGAGTGTACCAAATTCAAAATTCCGATTTCAAAAATATGATTTTTAGTGGATTAAGATTTTCTCAGAGTTGAGATCCATCTACGAGTATTAATATGGGCCTGAGAGTCCCTGTGTAGTAGGTATCAGGAACTGAGAGTACCATGGAACACCCACACCGGGAACTAATATTTGAAGATCACGCAAACATTTGTCCCGCAGCGGGAAGCGGGAAAAAATTAAACAAATTAATACAGTAAGCCTTCGGTTTTATTGTATTTAATAATTGTAATTATTGATCCAATAAGTATATTGAGAAACAATCGAATCTAGCTAAAAGTTAAAGGTAACTTTGTTTTTTTTTCTATAGATAACATATTGTCCCATCGTGTTTTGGGTAAAGTTATCTCTCTGAATTATAACGTAGCGTCTATTTTTTAATCTGAATAATGTACTTGATTGAACCAGCTGAAAATCAAATCCACGATTTGTTATTTTGCGTCAAACTCTCCCCCGTCTTAACACCAATACGATCACCAAAACTGCCTGCCAAGCGTAGTGATTATGGCAAATAGATTGCAGTCTTCAAGTCTAGAGTGAATAGGTGCCTTCTAGACCTTTGTGCTCCATCTTCGGCCATACTTACCAACAGGTGAGATCGTGGTCAAACAAAGGTCTATAAATGTTTTTAAAAAAAAAACTATGGAAGAGGCCTCGCCCAGCAGTGGTCGTCTAAGGGATGCTGGTGATGATGATGGTGATGATGATGATGGTGATGATGATGATCTGTATGTCCGTGGGAGTGGAAGTGTGTGTGTTGCCAAGCTGCACGTACCGCTATTTATCTAGGAGCGAGAGTCGTAGCGCCTCGTCCAACACACGTTGCTCCGCTTCCAACTGCTGGTTCCTCGCGCTCTGCTCCTCCACTGACAACGCCAACACCGCTTGTAGCTCTGCGTCCAGTTCACTCTCTCCGTCGCCCACGCTGTCCACGTCCGGGCCGGACACGGCGTTCTCTCCGGAGATGAGAGACACCGATGTGAGCGAAGTCTCGATCGCTCTGTGGAAGTGTGTGTGTTGCCAAGTTGCACGTACCGCTATTTATCTAGGAGCGAGAGTCGCAGCGCCTCGTCCAACGCGCGCTGCTCCGCTTCCAACTGCTGGTTCCTCGCGCTCTGCTCCTCCACTGACAACGCCAACACCGCTTGTAGCTCTGCATCCAGTTCACTCTCTCCGTCACCCACGCTGTCCACGTCCGGGACGGACACGGCGGACTCTCCGGAGATGAGAGACACCGATGTGAGCGAAGCCTCGATCGCTCTGTATAAAATCTAGCTGTTAGCTTCTAGCCTACAGTGCTTTACTAAGAACAGATTAATGTCATGCAGTGTTAATAATATAACTATTTGAGCGTTTAATGGTCTATCGAATAATAAGAAAAGGCATTGTGTGCTGGGTTTATAGCCTACATAATATATTCAAAGGAACGGGAACTTAGTTAAAGCGCCTAGTGAGACAAGAATGTCTCGAGGACACCGCTGAACAAATATAATAAAACAAACACGGCGTACATTTTCACAGTGAGTACCTATTTAATAATATTTCGGCAATGAAGAAACACAGCTACTAAAAATGTTATAATTATTCTGCTTATAAATTCAATATTTCTCCAAAACTTCAAAAATTTGAGGGAACAAATACTCCTTCATGTTTTCGCCCCAAACAAAATCAATATGATTAAATTGCGTCCTGCCCATAACGCGGTAATCCACAACATTCGGCAGGTCCTTTCTCAACAATTCACCATCTTTCAAAGTAGATACTTTATCATTTGATGCTACGAATATAGCAGTCTTCATAGTCACTTTACTTAGACCGTATTCCGACTGAAAAAAGGGTATAAAACTGATTAAATTTCTGAAAACTCCATCGTGGTATTGAGTAAACTTCCCTTTTAGATACAACTGCACCAGATGATTAACATTACTCATTGAAGTTCCAGCAGGGTAGTGCCCAAAAATCACAGGTAGAAAATCTGATTTAACTTCTTCGTCATCACGCCCTGTTAAGCGAAAGATTCCTCCTTCAAGACAGATTGGTTTTCCGATTAATCCTATCGAGCAGAATTTCCCAATGAATGATGCTGTCTGGGAATGATTTCCAAAGACTTCTTTTTTTCCGAAAACGGCAAGTAAAACACTGAAGAATGGTTCTGCGACCAAAATCATCGACAGTGGAGGTTCAATGTTGCTCATATGGCAAAGCGGAGCTAAAGCAATATGAGTCTTGATTTTCTCATTGTATTGTGGACGTTCCGACCCCATCACTAGGAAAGAGGTCCCTCCAACCGAATGCGTAATAGCTTGTAAACTTTTCTGTCCCGTATTGAGCAACACGAAATCAATAACAGCAGGAAGATCATAGATTCCGAACTCGTGGAAGCTGAAGTCCCAGAAACTTGTATCTTTGTCAGGGTCTAACTTGATGTGTCGACGCGAGTACTTATTCCCTCGAAAGTTGCCGGCCCAGACGTCGTAGCCCGCTTTTGCAAGGGAAGTTACCAGCGAGTCACCGCCGCGGATAATGAAGGTATCGGCCGAGTCGAGGAAGCCATGCATGAGCAAAACAGGTCGGCGAGAATCTCCTGGCACATGGAAAAGCTTCAGGACGAATCCATCAAGAGTGATAACGTCATGTTCCTTGCAAGACCTTCCATACTTTTGCGCAAGCTGAGTAAAGTTTGAATGGCTGTCTAAAGAGTTGGCAAAGTACTTCAAGAAAGGTATGTTGAGTTTAGGTCTCGGTGTAGCGACTCGGTCGCTCGCGACAAATGACACATGTAAATAGAAAAACACACAGATTAACACCACGATCACAAACGTCACTGCTGCCAGGATTATTCCAATAGCAGCCACACTCTTCATGGTTAATACTTTACTGAGGTAAATAATAAATAAAATGATAGCTTTAAATTGAATCAGCAGGCATACTCGGTCAACACAGGTGTATGACTACACAATTGTATCATCATCATCATCAGCCTGTAAGAGTCCACTGCTGGACATAGTCCTGCCCCGTAGAATGCCATGATGAACGGGTTTGAGCCGCACCCATCCACCGATTTACTGCTACTTTTAAAATGTCGTCAGTCCATCGAGGGGCCTTTCTACGCTGCGTCGTCCGGTTCGTGGCCGTCATCTGAGAACCTATATTCTCCAACGAGAACTGAAAGATAAGATCATAGAAAACGCTGAAGGTTGCTTAACATTACGTTTTCCCTCCGACGCACAAATTTTAATATCGTCCTAGCTCCCTGACCAAAGTACATGAAAAAAAGCAGGCATGTGGATGAATTGTATACCAAAACCTGACCAGATAGAAAACTACCCTAGACTTGAGTAAAAACCGGATATTAATCTATCCAGTAGAACTCAAGTCATAATTCCGATTAAAAAAGCAACACACACTTATAAGGCTGTACCTGTTTAGCCGCACACGTAGGGAAAGACCAATTTTACCCATTCCATCACGTAGGGTCTAGTTTTATGTTTAAGTTTAAAACCCTATGGGTATTTTTTGTGTTTTATATTTCTTTTTTTTTGTTTACAATCTACTATTTTTTATTTTTTATTTCTATTAAGTGTGTGTGTGTGTGTGCTAAAAAAACAATCTTTCTTTTATTTGCTCACTCATGCGGTCTATGACGTCATCGCGGAGTGGAGGGGGGATCAAACATATTGTTTTTGTGTTGTTGCCAGATGGATCTTTACAACGACATAACTATTACGTAGCCTGGACATGTAATCATAACTATTACGTAGCCTGGACATGTAATCATAACTATTACGTAGCATTGACATGTAATCATAACTATTACGTAGCCTGGACATGTAATCATAACTATTACGTAGCCTGGACATGTAATCATAACTATTACGTAGCCTGGACATGTAATCATAACTATTACGTAGCCTGGACATGTAATCATTTTCGCGCTATTCTGTCACTTTCTAACTTATCTGAACTTTAATGAGTTAAACAGTTAAGTGACAGAATTTGAGGTGAGCAACATTCATATTTTGTATGGCTATTCGATATCACAAGCACACAACATTTTAACAAAATTACAACTAATTTAATTTGACAGTTGGCATTTAAAACTGTGCTGAATAAACATTCGCAATGACGTTATTCGGGTGTTCAATAATATTATTTCTAATCTTTGATCAAGAATATCTTGATCGAAGTTTGTAATAAGTACAACAAGATTTGTTTAGAACTAATTTATGGGCAAATATCAACAATAGGCTACACAATCAGAATAACTAGTGATATTTTGATCCATTACGAGCACTGTATGTGTTGTGTTACACTGTATAGAAAATCTCAATTTTGATGTAATTCTCAGTTTAGGGGGTTTTGAGAGCGATAAAACGATCTAGCTTGGTCCCACAGCTGGTAAAAATCCCAGTTCCCTAGCAAAGTCCACAGGTCTAGAATGGGGTTACAGGTTTATACAGGTTTTAGGGGGGTTGTAAGGATTTTTTGGAATATTTAGAGGTATATCAGGGCTTTTTTGGATGCTGCTGTAGTACATGCTGAGATGACCCATTTAGCTTTCAATTATATTATGAGCCATTTTTAGTTTCTGAAACGCAAAATTAATATTTTTCTTTCTTTCTTTTGAGCAATGAATTTAAACCCGAATTTCAGCATAAAGAAAATACTGTCTTGAACCACGCGTCACATGAAATCTAGTCATCTTCATTTATTATCATATTCATTATATCCCATCCTATATTATTGATATAACACTAAGGTAAATAAAAAGGTATAAATATAGTATAAGGCGCGCGAGTCCAGGGCTCCAATCGCGCTATTTAGAAACGTTTCAAGCGTTCGAACGTAACGTTTGAGTTTTTGGTTTAGATTTAGTTTAGCTGATGTAAGAAACGGTATCGGGCTATTCGCGCTATAGTGAAAAGTTCGATCGATCGTTACACCAGCGAATCTTTAAAACAAAGCTAAAAAAAACACGTTCAAATTATTAACACGATACAAAATTATGCACAACATAACAGTTTTGGTTTTGGTTTTGTTTTAATGAGCGCGATTGGGGCCCAGTAAACGGGTTTTCAGGGCGTTCATCATGGCATTCTATGGACGAGGCCTATGACCAGCAGTGGACTTCTATAGACAGATGGTGATGATGATGAGTTTTCATATTGGGGTTTAGGGGTTTTTCGGATTAGGGATTGTAGTTTTTAGGGGTTCGTCCATTAACCCGAGTTGTGAGCAAAAGTCAGTTGTCCATGTCCAATAGTATTTTAATTAACTACTTGGCACAGATTAAGGTTAAAAGCATACATGGGTCTAATCTACCAACGCCAGCGTCTGCAAAAATCGTAAATAAAGCAACAGTGTAAATAAAGCGTTAACAAAATCTTGAATTTTTATAGCACTTATAAGACAATAGTTTTCTTATTTTATTTGAATGAATGACGGAACAAGCAGATGGCCCAACCTGATGTTAAGCGGTAACCTCTGTCTATAACCCCCAACAGGTCTGCACGTTCGCCTACGACGCGCCTTATGTGGCATTGCACTGCGCCCGCCACCGAGACATAAAGACGAAAAATCTCATGTGTATGTAATTTCACCGGGACATAAAGGAACCGGCGGTTTAAAGAAATAGTAAATTTCAAAAAAATGCAACGCCTTTTCGCTCGTGCTGAAAACCCACTACAAACGTCATCAAGGATTGAGCATACACCAAATTTTCTGGAGGTTAACATCAGGTGGGTTCAGTCACTTACTCAAATAAAAAATAAGTCTGCATCCCAAGCTAATATTTTTTGATGTGCATCAAGATCCTACCGGCTGCGCCAAGTAAAAATAACACGTACCGTTGTAGTTGCCTCTGCTCATGCGCTAGGAGGTCTTGTGGCGGCTCGCGCGCCGTCGCCGCCGCCGATGGACGCGTTCCACGAAGGGCTTCCCACACGTCAACCTTGAACCAACAAGAGTATACCTTACCATCACGTTTTTCAACACAAAAGCATACAGGACCACCTCTGCCTATAGCCCCCCACGGGTCACGTTCGACTAGAACGCGCTCTGTTTGGTTTCGAGTCAAATTCCATGGGGCTCGCCGCCGTATAACTATGGAACCGAGAGATTTGTTCTCTGTGGTTTTTGACTTTGACAGACACACTCACGATGAGTTTTTGGTAAGAAAAAAAGTACACTATTCATCTTGTCTTGGGTCGTGTAATTACGGATTGGATCTTGAATTTGGAAAATAATTGGAATCGGAGCGTATCCGCCTCATCTAGTGAGAGATTTGGACCTTTGCTGGCCTCACGGGAGGCGTAGTTTGTGATACCATTTTGGAAGGGATAATTTTGTGATATTCATGTGATTTTTGGTTGCCGGCGAAATCACCACGAGTGAAGGCCTCTATTGAGGCTTTGGAGCACCCTAACCCGTTTCGTTTCAGCTTGCGAACGGTACCAAGTAGCTAGCTGGACGAACACCTGGACATTGGCCGGAGAGAACTGTGAGTAACAGCATTCTTACTAAGATATTACCGGTTAGGGTTCGGTTCAACATAATTGGTTGTTTTGGGCATATACGGCTGCGTATCGCGGCCTGAACCCTCCACGCAGCACCACCCGAGGGCTTGTCAGCTCGTGGAGGGAACATTTGGTGGCAAGGAGCGTTGGTTCGACCTAAGTGGTTGTTTTGGTTTATGCGCCGTGTATCGCGGCCTAACACCCTCCACGCAGCCCTACCCGAGGGCTCTATCAGCTCGTGGAGGGAACACGCCCTATGTGGCAATGCACTGCGCCCGCCACCGAGACATAAAGCCCTTCTCCCATTACGATACGCACAGGCGATTCAAGTATCCTGAAGGCTAATGTGCGAGCCTGCATTCAAATGTATGTGAGATACTTGGCGGCGATTAGTCTCTGAGACTTGCAGGATACTTGAATCGCCTGTGCGTATCGTAACGGGAGAAGGGCTTAAGACTAATTGAGCCAGGAAGCCGCTTATCCTCTATCCTGAAAGTCGCTGTGACATTTGGCAGTTAAGGGGCCCCAACTCGATTTGAACTAAAATCTTGTAGGTTCGTACAATTCAATTTTTGAAAGAGAGGCACTGTGTTAAATGGGAGCTAGTGCCAGATCCTGTGGTTGGAATTCGGAAAATTCCGCTACTTACTTGCGAAACGGCAATAAACGCGAAAAATATTCTAAAACTTGTTCCAGCACGTACGTTTTTTTGAAAAAGTCTTTCAAGTTTGTGAAAAAAATGTTTGTAATTTAGATTCTACACAACATGGGCTAGATACCTGATCTTTTTTTTTTTTACTTTTACATTTTGTAAGAACATTATGAACATACAAAGTTCAGGTAAAATTGTGCAAATAAGCTGATTTTTGAAAGCTTATACAGAATTTAGAGGTAAACAAAAAAAACAAAAAAAGATCAAGTACGTAGATATATTCTTCAAGATACATATTTGTACAAAACATCTGACGAAAAAATTGTTACAACTTTATAATCACGTATGAGCTGAGCACCAGCGTTTTTATCGAAAGTACTGGAATTGACTGCTCTTAATATGACTAAGAACGTAACCTCAACTAAATTTTGTTTTCGTTCAGGCACTTTTAACCAGTTTGTAAGGTGTGCAAGGTGTTTTCATTCATTCGTGAAAATATGGACGAAATCTGATATGCCTTCGGCAGCTTTTGAGATTTTCAGTTTAACAGTAATGAATGATTCAGATCTTGAAAGGAGACAACATTATGCTGGGGTAAGGTAAGGTTTTACTTTTTAAACATTTTACTTCACAAACCATCGTCACCCGTGACTTTCATGAAAAGGAATAGATAGGCAGGAAGTCATAGCTTCCAAAAAATAGGGGTATACAAGGCTAGTTATACGCTAATTTATTGTAATGCCTTGCCAACCTAGCCGAAATCAAAAGCAAATAGACCTTCTGATACAGTAGCGTTAGAACAGGACTAAATTAATTCACCAAGTATATGATGATTCAAAATGATCCCTGTAGTTTCAATGAATAAAATACTTTTGATTATGACAAAGTAGATCGGGATTCGGGATCCAGTCTGGTTTAAGCCAACCGGATCCACAAAGGTATAATTAATCTCAGTTGAGACTGAACTGCAACCCTCTGATAGGTCAGCGGACTGTCTGCGGCTGCCCTGTGTGTATATGAGCCAGCTGTTGTAATGTACCTGGTCTTCATGCGTGCCGGCCTCCATAAGGCTTTGCTGGATCGCGTATTGTAGGAGACCCTCCTCGCCATCTTCGCCGCCTAATCTATCGTCACTGCCTGCGTCTTTGTACCCTCTGAAAAAATAAAACTGGTCAAGGCGTGCGCGCCTGGCTTCTTCAACCATTCCTGTATCTCTTTTTTTGCCTAACCAATTGTCGTCCCACCTTTGTGAAAAGGTCTCCCCCAAATTCTTCCACTTGCCCCGGCTTTTACCACCCTTTTCGACAGCATCCTAACTCGTCTTCTGGTTTGTAATTGGTCCGACTAGATTTAAAATCAACAAAATCAGTCTTAATCAAATGGGCAGATAATCATGTCTTAAAATCCACGGGGTCTTGCAACAGTAGACCAATCTGTGGCATTTTTTGATCTCCGTAAACGTCTCTCCTCAATACCAGTAACTAGCTTACGGCCCATCTGATGTAAAGTGGTCATCGTCGCTTAGCTTATAGACGATACTAGAGACGACTTACTCGCAACACTGGAGGCATTTTCGATGCGTTGCCTTGCCTACCCTGAAGATTGTTTTATTATTTTTTCTTAAAGCGATCTCATAAATAAGCGGGAAAACCTCAGATGGTAACTTATTACACAGCTTATATGTATGAGGACAAAAAGATCCTTTTAGACTTTTGCTCTTAAAACACGTTTATTTTCTTTAGCTGTTTGACAAACAAGCCTGCATTTTCCCGGCTTGCTTCGCTCTTCAGTCATAAAAAATGCCCAAATTGTGACCATAACCATAAGATGTAGAGAGCATAATGTGAAGGTGAAACTTAAACTTTGCAAAAAGGTTGCTTGAGATAGACCTAAGATAACTAACTAGCGTTTGGTGATTAAACGCGACGGACAAAATGTGATGGGACATCGAGCAGTGTGTTAATTAAAATGCAAGTGCAAAGTCGCGACAGAGTAAGTTAAATCAGTGCTACCATATTGTTAGGTTTGTGCTAAGTTAGTGCAACCCTACAGTTAGTTTGATTATAGCTTTATACATTATACAGGCTTCGATTAAATGCGGCGAAAATGGACGAAGTTCGGCTTCGGTGTGACTTACCTTTGGACTACAGGCGACGTCGCTAGTAGCCATTGACGAAGATTTATAGCGTTATGAGGAATATGGTTATATCTAGAACTTACTAAAAAACACTACCTGATTCCCACTAACCTGTATATGCCAGAAGACATTGTTTATCTGTATATTCGCCATATTTACGGAGGTTACTCAGCCCGACGTTCTGAACAATAGTTTGATTATTTCCATCCAATATTCGAGGTAAAAGCCTTCACATAAAAACTTTTTGAATTAATAACGGAACAAGCATGCCGAATTACGAATCTGTCCAATCCAGAATCTGTCCTACACCGAACAAGCGGATGCACCCTATGCGGCATTGCACCGCGCCCGCCACCCTGAGACATAAAGATGAAAAGTCTCATGTGCCTGTAATTTCACCGGCACCACCCATCAAACCGGAAGACAGCAATTCAAGCACTACTACTTTGCGTTAGAAATGGGTATGGTGGTAGTACTTCTATTACTAAACTAGTAGATGGAAATAAACACAGATTTAGGGGAATAACTTCCGTAAATAAGGCGAGTGCATTTGAAAACCTGTAGTTTCCGGATACATCTGAATCGCCAAATTATGCCAAATATGTTGCCGAATGTTATCGAACGTTGGTCGGTTCGTAGAAATACATACCTGCCGATGTCGAAGCACTGGTCATCGATGACGCACGACAGCCGCTCGCCTTCTTGGATGCACTCGATTAGAGGCACCGCGGTTTCAGTGCCGAATATGTTGCCGAATGTTATCCGCGCGTTCATCACGTGGAATAGCGGGATCTCTGGAACATTATGTGGAGTATTTTTATTTCTTCAAATTTCCTTCCAATACAGCTGATTAATTTAGACCTTATCATAGCAATTTCCTTCCAGTACCTACAGCTGAATAATTTCAAACTTATCCTAGAAATTTGCTCATAGACACATTGTATATCTGACGACCTCAGTGGCGAGGCGAGTGAAGGTTCGCCTGCGACGCAGGAGGTTGCGGGTTGGATGCCCGCCTCGAAACAAATATCTGTGCGATCTGCAGATATTTGTTAAGGGTGTTCTGGGTATTTTCTATGTATAATAAAAAATATCTATCTCTGTAACATATTGTATTAAGTATATCAGTTATCTAGTACCCATAACACAAGCTCTGCATAGCTTGGGGCTAAATAATGTTGTGTGAACAGTTCAGCATTATTTATTTATTTATATCTATGGAATTTGAATACAACTTCATTTTCTTACCTATTTTGACAGGAAATCCAGAGGGCAGCTGCATTTGTATGAAATCCTTGAGTTTCGCGAAGTGCGGGGACGCGATCGCCGTCATCAGGTCTAGGATCGGCATTATCTGTTCTTGAAGCTGAAATAAACATACACAGTCTCAAGACTTCGATAAGGATATCCTTCCTATCCTTACTTACAGTTTACTAGCCTTTTGCCCGCGGCTTCGTACACGTGGTGTCGGGATAAAAGCCTCCAACCACACATCATATATCATCAAAATCCGGTCAACACTCAACCGTTACGGAGTTGAGTGTAATTACAAAAAACGCGAACGACGTAGCCGCGGGCGGTAGCTAACAAAACATAGCACTCAGGGTTAATTCACCTTCCTGTTAGTGAAAGAATGTTCGTAATCGGACCTGTAGCTCCGCAGATTACCGCAGTACTACATATTAGTATAGATAGTATAGATGCAGTTGCTTTTCTCTAGTTCTTTCTTGGTTATCGCACCCGAGATAGTCTGAGAGAAAGGACCACTGTGGTGAAAGGATCAGGGTGCGCTAAAGATGGCTCATATCTACGAATTTTTTGTTCTGGAATATGTCTGTTTATCTCAAGATGTTTTTCATCACAGTTGAGGGCACATGAAGGGTATGTTAGGGTTAGTACAGAACTATGCGGACAAACAGACACACGCGAATAGAGACTTTGTTTTATACTTTGTATTAATTGTTACCTCGAGTGGATAATCTTCGCATAAGCTCAGGGTTGCTTTGAACTTCTGCACTTTGGTCGTCATATCCTTGGAGCGGCCAATGTCTACCCTCATTGCCTCTCCTGAGAAGTATTCCTGCCATGTAACGGGGGGTAACTCTGCCAGTAATGCTTCTTCAGAACCGCTCGAAGAGTCCTCTTCCTGAAAAATAGTTTGGATATTCGGTCAACTTTTTCGTCTAATTGGGGTGTGATGGGGATTATAGTTTGTAAAACATAGCTTGATTCCTGTGACAGCTGTCAGAGTAGCATGCCTAGGGCTGCGATGACGATGAAAATGTATCAGCAGGTGGTTACAGCGAGTCTTTGACACTATCTCCACGTTGTGTTACCTTGACCTCCTCTGAAGCAGCTTGCACTAGTTCGAGGTCGAGCTCGTCCTTGGAGTCACTGGGCAGCCCCAGCAGGCCGGCGATGGGCGCGGGGCGCGGGGTGCGCCGCGCGCCCGCCGGCAGGTGCTCGCAGCGAGTCTTGGACACTATCTCCACGTTGTTTGCGCTGAACACTTTGCAGTCGTAGCCGTTGACGATCTCTGATTTGTCTTGACGCCATCCCCAGATGCCGCTCTTGTTGCTGCAAACGAATACAAATCAGACATGGCATCGTTCTGTAAAGCTAAGATAATCGGGGTTTTTTCATTTTCTCTATTAACTGAGCTATAATTATACCACGATAATTAGAGCGCTGTTTATATTGCACAGAATTGGCACCAGACAAGTACTCTTATAGAGGTCCTAAAAGATACGCTTCTTATAGGGGTACTTTCTTCATTCTTTATCGGTTTACTTAAAATACTATTCAGTATACAATTTAGTGACGTGAAAAATGACAACAGTTTCTGAATTTTACTATAAAAACTTTCGTGAATCATATCAATTATTTTATAAAAACGGGAAATTTTCACGTACCGTTAAATCGATGTAAGCACCGACATTGTTTCGACCCGTTTCGAGAGCCTTTCTCAAGGTGAGTGAACGCGACGCACTCCAACCGCGTCTCGCTTAGCACAAATATATACATAGTAAAACATAGTTTCTGAATTGTTTGAAAAATTTTCAATTACAGGGCTGATAAAAAATAATAATGTATTGTAAACTGTTTGCTGTGGTACTATATGGCAGAAAAATAAATAGGTAATAGGTGGGTAATAGCGAAGCTTTTTTTTTTACTATATTTTGCGAGTGAGAAATGGAGGCGTCCCAACACATTGGTGATCATGGTACAGCGCCTTGTGCCTTGCGCCGGGTCGGGTAGCTAGAGCACTCACCGCTCGAAGCTAATCTTGTCCGTGTCGAGGTAGTTGATGGCGAGGGGCTCCTCCAGGCGCCTGCGCAGCGCCTTGTGCCGCGGCGCTGGGTCGGGTAGCTAGTGCACTCACCACTCGAAGCTGATCTTGTCCGTGTCGAGGTAGTTGATGGCGAGGGGCTCCTCCAGCCGCCTGCGCAGCGCATTGTGCCGCGGCGCCGGGTCGGGTAGCTAGTGCACTCACCGCTCGAAGCTGATCTTGTCCGTGTCGAGGTAGTTGATGGCGAGGGGCTCCTCCAGGCGCCTGCGCAGTGCCTTGTGCCGCGGCGCCGGGTTGGGCCACAGGTCCGTGCCGTCTATCACCTCGGTGGACACTGTGCCCGCCTCGTGGTTCACCTCCATGAACTTGGCAGACGTACCTGCAATTACATAATATCGCATAAAATAAATAGATATTACTATAATCCGGTGCCGTGGTAATTACGTACTAACTTGACTCATGTTTCTGGGTCTTACTATACTAAGGCAATGGTTTCGCAGCCATTGATAATATGAACAAACTGAAGAACTGAAGAATAAGTTTAACTAGTTTATAAAAAGATTAAAAATTGTTCAAAGAATATACTACCTACTTTTTTTACTTTGATTTCCTTTATCTTTGTCTTGGGATGGCGGGCTCAGTGCAATGGCAAATTCAAATTCAAAAGTATTTTATTCATTGAAATCACAAGGATCATTTTGAATCGTCTTATAAACTAAATTGTCTAATTGACTGAACCTAGGAGTTCAAGTGAGAAATAACGCTATCAGTTTCTTAAAGTTCTAGTTTTCTTGCAAAAGTTTTTGAAAAATAAAACTTCCAAACCTAATACTTTCCCATTTTCAAGTTTAACTTTTTGAGAGCGTTAATACTGTCAAAATGATCAAAATAACACCTGTCACAGGACTTATGCTATATTTTACAAACTATAGACTCCTCCGCCAATTCGATATTTTAACATATCGCGTTTATACCTTGTCCTTTGAAGACGTAGCTGGTATCCCCTCTGAGCCAGCTGCGGTTCTCGAAGCCGATGAGCGTGGTGTCGACTCGCACGTTGGCGCCGCGCTTGTACACTTTATACCTTGTCCTTTGAAGACGTAGCTGGTATCCCCTCTGAGCCAGCTGCGGTTCTCGAAGCCGATGAGCGTGGTGTCGACTCGCACGTTGGCGCCGCGCTTGTACACTTTATACCTTGTCCTTTGAAGACGTAGCTGGTATCCCCTCTGAGCCAGCTGCGGTTCTCGAAGCCGATGAGCGTGGTGTCGACTCGCACGTTGGCGCCGCGCTTGTACACTTTATACCTTGTCCTTTGAAGACGTAGCTGGTATCCCCTCTGAGCCAGCTGCGGTTCTCGAAGCCGATGAGCGTGGTGTCGACTCGCACGTTGGCGCCGCGCTTGTACACTTTATACCTTGTCCTTTGAAGACGTAGCTGGTATCCCCTCTGAGCCAGCTGCGGTTCTCGAAGCCGATGAGCGTGGTGTCGACTCGCACGTTGGCGCCGCGCTTGTACACTTTATACCTTGTCCTTTGAAGACGTAGCTGGTATCCCCTCTGAGCCAGCTGCGGTTCTCGAAGCCGATGAGCGTGGTGTCGACTCGCACGTTGGCGCCGCGCTTGTACACTTTATACCTTGTCCTTTGAAGACGTAGCTGGTATCCCCTCTGAGCCAGCTGCGGTTCTCGAAGCCGATGAGCGTGGTGTCGACTCGCACGTTGGCGCCGCGCTTGTACACTTTATACCTTGTCCTTTGAAGACGTAGCTGGTATCCCCTCTGAGCCAGCTGCGGTTCTCGAAGCCGATGAGCGTGGTGTCGACTCGCACGTTGGCGCCGCGCTTGTACACCTTGTACGTGTCGGACGGGCACACGCGCGAGATCAGCGGCACTGGAACAACCAATACATCTTATACAAAATCTGGAACTCGCTTTGCCTACATACTTCTATTTAGCCTGTGTGCACCCACTGCTGGGTATAGGCCTCCTCTCTAATACGCCACTCTCTCCGGTCCTTTTTTTTTTTTTTTTATACAACTTGGATGCGGAACAAGCAAGAGGCCCACCTGATGTTAAGCGGTAACCTCTGCCTATGAACAGTGCATTACCTCAAAGGTCACGTCCACCTAGGACGCACCCTATGTGGCATTGCACTGCGCCCGCCACCCTGAGACATAAAGATGAAAAGTCTCATGTGCCTGTAATTTCACCAGCACCCTTACCCTTCAAACCGGAACACAGCAATGCGAGCACTACTGCTTTGCGGCAGAAATAGGTATGGTGGTAGTACTTCCCCGGACGAGCTCTTTCACAAAAAAGCTCTACTTCTACTAGAGGTCCTGTGCTGTTCTTATCCATTCTCGTCCAACTACTTTAACGATGTCATCCGACCATCGGGCGGCCATCGGGCGGTCAGCCTCTTGGTCGTCGAGCATCTCTTGGCCACCATTCCGTAATAGCCGTGGTCCATCTTCCGTCATTCCTTCTAGCCAAGTGCTTTTGCCTACATACTTAAGTCAGATAATTATTTATTTCGTTTGACGGAAATGTTGAGGAGTACCATTGAGGAGGATTACAAGTGTAATGGGTTAGCGAGCTTATTGGGAGCGAGACTAAAGTGGGTTGGGCAGGACACTTGGCCAAATTTGGTGACTGCAGGTGGTGTAAGGCCCTGACCGAGTGGTGGCCGAGTCACAATCCATCCATCTTTTCTTTAGTCTAGCCCCACTTCTATATCCATTCACATTCATATTCTTGTACATGGCTTTCTTCCCTCCGCATAACATGTCATCATTAGACGCCGTAGAGGGAAATACCTGGATGCAAATCGAGAACCGTTTGGAGTGGTGTTTGAGGGAGGAGGCTTATGAAGTGCCCAGAAGCCCAGAAGTGGGCTATTATTTGAGCGTCAAATAATAGCCCAACAAATCTGAGTGTTAAATATGAATGTGAACGGATAGAAGCAGAGCTAGACCAAAGAAAAGATGGATGGATTATGTTAGAGATGGCATGGGTAAAAAGGAGCGAATACCATAACGGCTGGTAGAGGAGTGGAAGAAGAAAACATGTTGTTTTGATATTACCAAAACCGCTCAGCCGGTTCAACAGGTTGGGGATGCCTCGCGACCGGAACAGGTAGCGCTGATGGTCGCGTCGTGACAGGACCAGCTATAGCAGGTCCATGTCGCCGGTCGCAGTCGCCTCTAGAACACTAACTCCAACTAGTGAACTCCCACTTCATCTCGACGTAGAGGTCGGGCGCGAGGCTCAGCCGGTTCAACAGGTTGGGGATGCCTCGCGACCGGAACAGGTAGCGCTGATGGTCGCGTCGTGACAGGACCAGCGATAACAGGTCCATGTCGCCGGTCGCAGTCGCCTCTAGAACACTTACTCCAACTAGTGAACTCCCACTTCATCTCGACGTAGAAGTCGGGCGCGAGGCTCAGCCGGTTCAACAGGTCGGGGATGCCTCGCGACCGGAACAGATAGCGCTGATGGTCGCGTCGTGACAGGACCAGCGACAGCAGGTCCATGTCGCCGGTCGCAGTCGCCTCTAGAACACTTACTCCAACTAGTGAACTCCCACTTCATCTCGACGTAGAAGTCGGGCGCGAGGCTCAGCCGGTTCAACAGGTCGGGGATGCCTCGCGACCGGAACAGATAGCGCTGATGGTCGCGTCGTGACAGGACCAGCGATAGCAGGTCCATGTCGCCGGTCGCGGTCGCTTCTTGGACGGCTGGAACAACAATACAGGACTTGTGTTTTTTTTGTTTCAAACTTCCGTAAGTATCATCAAGTACGAATATTGCCCATTATGGTCTAGACTTAAGAATAGGACTCCTTCGTTTCCTCCCGTGGATCACGTAAAAGGTGACAAAGGTATTACACCAGGAGATGAGCAGCAGCATCTACCTGAGTACTCAACAGCAATAATGAGATCGCTAATCACGTCCGTGCATTAAGGCTGTTGCTTTCGCTTGTGGCGCAAAATTATTATTTTTTCGTTTTTTTCGCTCATCACAGCTCATCAACACTTCTTCAGATAGCGAAAACTATGTTGCCGGTTATTATATGACCTAACACATAAGTTTTAATTTACAGTATCACATAAATATCATTAGTTTAGCTACGATTGTGCTTCAATGTAAATGCAAACATTTAAATTTCGCGCCACAAGCGAAAGCAACCACCTTAACTGATGTCCGTGCTGAAAATCAGCGCTGCAGTTTACTGCAGCATTATGCTGAGCACGGACCTTGTTTGACGTCACTATACACAGCACATTTTTTATATTTAAATGATTCTCTGTACAGTTTTTTCAAAATAAACTTTTTGCTTGCTTACTTACAATCAGCTTGCCAAGCATGGTGATTATGACAAATCCTCCTATTCTAGGGGGGAGGCGTTGTTGCGTGATTGTCTGACTGACTGACTGGCTGATTATCAACGCACCGCCCTGAATTCGGAGGGTACATTCCTTTTGCGGTCTAATGAACCGAGAAAGGCATTTCCGAAATTCACCCCATTCATTACCGAATTAATTTAGCTCTAACAATGACCAAACTGAAGTGGCTATGGGCCGGCCATATAGCTCGCAGAAACAACAACCACTGGGGGATAAAGGTTTTCGAAGTGCAACCACGAACCAGATGACGAAGAAAGTGTGATTTGTATATAACAGGCTGCCGAACACAATTCGGAGTGATGCAACTTCCATGCACGATGGTGTTTAAATCGAGATTACGCAAGTTGCTCCTGGAGCACACTTTCTACTCGATAAACGAGTTGTACGAGCTGCCGATTTATTAATAAGTAATAATGTTTTTAATGTATAATATAAATGATGAAATTAATAGCAATTAATTTTTATATTTTCAATGATCTATAATATGGTTATTTTTGAATTCCATATTTCATATTCTACTGTTACCTGACTTATAACTTGGCGTTATGAATAAAGATATTGTATTGTATTGTATTCTCGGTAAAGTCACGTCCACTGACATCATATTTGGTATGACGTCCACAAAATAATGGTTTTATTCACGAGATGTTCCTTGAATTTTTCCTGTATGTGACTGTTTGGTTTGTATTTGATTTCCTTACCAGTCCAGCCATCCTTCTCGCAGTTGACATCAGCACCGGCATCAAGTAGCACTCGCACAGTCTCGATGTTTCCAAGAGTCACGGCCAAGAGAAGGGGGGTACGGCCTCGAGGATCCCTCATTTCTATGTCTTCTGCCGAAAACTGTAAATAAAGATTATTAAGAGATCACTATCAGAATACTAGTTTGTGTCAAATGAGGTGATTGAGGTATGGTAGCTCTGAAAAGGGCCGAGTGATTGGGTCAACCAATGATGAAAAAACTGGTGTGGTGAAAGGATTCTGAGCGTCCGCAGAGGCTCCTTTCAAGCATATGTCGTATGTCTTTGAATTTTTGGTTCAAGCATATGTCGGTTTCCTCACGATGTTTTCTTTCACATACTACACATACTGAGAGCACATAATATTGCGCACATATATTTTTCGAATGTAAAAATCCATAGGCATTTGAATCCACGACCTTATGATCGAAAGTCGGGGTCCCTTCCAATAGTCTATTGGAGTCCTACTAGACTATCAGTGCTCTCAGTAGAAAGTATATTCAGAATTAGCAAGTTTATTTATTCATGAAAAGGAACGCCAACAGCATATACGAGTATATAAACACCTTTACAAAAATCATTCAGTGGCAATCAGTGGCAATAAATGAATCAACAACTGGGACCATGAAACGGTGGACCCAGCATAGGAGGGCCACCCAATCGATAGACCGACACCAGTGTAACGGTTGCAGGAAGTTGGCTGCAGGGAGTTGGTGGACAGAGGCAGCTACTTGTTACTTGTAGTGCAGACTCTTCTCCGCAACTAGGCCACCAATGGGCCATTTTTGAGTGATGGGTGGAGGCTGCTAGTCCAGGACTGTGGCAGCTCTAAACCATTCGTTGTGGCATTCTATTCTTTTAAGGAGACATAATAATATGTCCAGCAGTGGATATGTACCGGCTGATGAACAATTTGCAATTTTCTATGTTCATTTTTGTATCCTGATTACGGCCCTAGTGAAACAATTGGTTCCAAAAATAAATAAATTTAAATTCTAGTTCATTATGACCAGTATTTATTGGAACCAGAACCGGTAAATAGTCCCAAAAAACTACATTCATTAACTATACATCTACACTAATATTATAAACAGGAAAGATTTGTATTTTTGTGTGTTTGTAATTAATAAACTCAAAAACTACTGTGCCGATTTCAAAAAATATTTCACCATTAGAAAGCTACATTCACCCTGAGTGACATAGGCTACCAGGGGGGGGATAGGAGGGGGGAGGGCTGTTTTTCATCCTTACACAACCCGTGCAAAGCCGGGACGAGTCGCTAGTATTATAATAAGTTGATCTTCAATCAAGGTTGTCTGGAAGAAATCGCTGCTAAGCGATAAGACCGCCCATTGTACGTTTATTTATATAGTTAAGTTTGTTTCTTTTTGTTTGTATTTTTAGCTATTAAGGTGTACAATAAAGTATTTTCTATCTATCTATCTATCAATCTGACATTAGGTAACAATTAACCAGATAAGATTCTTGAATATGGCTGACTTCAAAAATTCACTCAGATTCACTACTAACTCCAATTTGCCTGCTTCACAGCAAAATCAGTTAATCTACTCAATTTGGTTTTTAACCTTTTGTACCCAGTGGTTGCGAAATGTAGTTAAAACCCGGTGAAATAGTAAATGGTGCTAGTGGTGGCAACTAGAACGGACGTCATAAATCAACAAGACTTCAAGATTATAAAAGCAAACTATAACACAAAGGATTACAGTTCAAAATCACAAAGTCATGTCCTTAGTAAATAACCAACAACATAATATTTGGTAAGCAAACTGTTGAAGTTTCACTGTAAGGTTTCTGAGCTAACAGGATTATTTTTCATGTTATTTGGCTTCTCATTAAAACCCAGACAAGTTTTTCCATTACAATATTGTCTGAAATGTCAAACCAATTATAGAAAAATTGTGAATGGATTTGGTTGAATTTAGGTCAAATTGCAAGCAGGCTAATTATTAGGTAATTATTCATTATTATTAATTTACATATATTGACACATAGAATTGTTATGTTTATAATGTGCAATAAAGTATTTTCTATCTACCTAGACCACAGATTATATATTAGTTACACCAGCTTACAACCTACTACACTATACCTAACCTTTACCTAGACCACGGATAAACTAATACTATACTAGACCTAGACTACAATTTTCCATAAACAAGCTTTCAGGTACTAGTTTTCAGATACAGGTGTGCTCAGACCAAGTCCAAATAATTTAATTATTTGAACAGGGGACCCAACCCCCCTCCTGCCACCAGCTTTTTGAATACTTCCAACTTTAAAAATCATAACTAACATACACTTCAACTTTTCAACAAATAAAACTCAAAATCAGTACATTTCCTTCCCTCGCAGTTTAAATAATACACTAACACACATACACACACACATACATACACATACTCTGTTAAGCCTACCAGGAAAAACTGAGAAAGCAACTCAAACAACTGGCACAGCGACTCACTAAGCCCTCATATAAAAAGCGACTGAAAAGAAAAGATATCTTACTACAAAATAACTGAATAGCAGATAGATAACACATCATGGAACTCATCAGAACATGATGCACAGAAATGGAGAAAAGGTCGCTGGGCCACTTCTCTTACAAGCCCGACTATCCACACCAAACCTGCTCATAGTCTGAAGACTGATCGCAGATAAATAAAGAAAAAAAAAACTTGTTAGGTAAATTTTCCTAAAAAAACATATTATATTCAAAAATACCGTTTCTTCAAATTGTATGCCAGCTTGCTCTTTTATCAATGTTAAAAAAAAATATGCAAATTTAACTTTAATTCTGAAAGCTCACCATGTCCACTGAACCTGTCAGTTTTGTTTAATTTTATTCTAGTATGCTGCTCTCTACTGCCACAAGCATGATAATGCAAGATGCAAGAATACACTCTCATTCATCTAATTTCATAATTTGTATTCAGTGGCATAGACTTTGATTGTTTTCAATTTGGTAGAGATTAGTAGTAGTTGTATTAGTAGTAGAGCTTTTTTGTGAAAGAATGTGTCCGGGGAAGTACTACCACCACACCCATTTCTGCCGCAAAGCAGTAGTGCTCGCATTGCTGTGTTCCGGTTTGAAGGGTATGGTTGCCGGTGAAATGGGGAGCCACAGGCAAAACTAATCTCAGATGGCGCCACCATCGCTGGTGCTTGACATTTAGTGGTCTTGTCTATTTCTCATACTAAAATTATCAATTTTTGACATAACTAATACTGGCCACTTTTGACAGTTTTTTTTTAACATTGATAGACCTTTGTTTGGCTAAGAAACAACACCAGCGATTATGCGCCACCTAGCGTGATAAATAAGCAGTGTGTCTCCCCATTACAGGCACATGAGACTTTTCATCGTTGTCTCAGGGTGGCAAGCGTGGTGCAATGCCGCATATGGCGCATCGTAGGTGGACGTGACCTATGTGATAATGCACTGTTCATAAGCAGAGGGTACCGCTTATCATCAGGTGGGCCATCTGCTTGTTCCGTCATTCTAAGTAGTATACAAAAAGAGGTCTAACTGGGCTAATAATAAACCCGGAATATCCGTTGAATAGTTACACTGTGTTTTGTCTTATTCCAAATATTCCAAGGATATTTTTGGTTTTATAGTAGCATGATACGTCCCCAAATATTTAGACAAAGTAAAGCTATATTCTTTGTATTTATATAGAACCATAGTTATGAGTAACCAATAAAAACACTGGAATAAAATAAATAACCGGTCATATTCCTAGGTATTTTGCTTTTCATCAAGCTAAATCAGAAATATACACACAACAAAATGGGTTTTTAATAAATAAATTAACTATCTAGAGATAAATCATAGGTCATACCGTCATAGATAGGCAATTAGTCATAGATCAAAGAAAGTGAACATATTTGTATGAAATAGAAATTTCTACTTCTACGCAAAAAATAACCTACTTTAAAGCTTTTCTAATCCAGTTTAAGGGTTCATTATGGGAGTAAAAGATATAATAACTGAAAGATATGCCAGAGATTACCAAATTGTTATGTTGACTATTCTTGATTTTAGATATAATAGATAGAGATTAGAATGTACTATGGTATCAAAGAGTTACCTTTTTAGATTCTATTGACCGCTGCAGCTCCTCATGTTGATTATTCCAGACCAACCAGTGGATCGGATAGCGGCCACTGACTTCCTCAGCTGTTAACGCCATTGTATTTTGTATCAGCTTAAACCGGTCTTCTAGACTCGAAACTTATTACACTTATCCGACACTCATATTACTACTGAATTAGCGGTATTTTAACGTTACGTGCTAGTTATTTGCAATAAAACCATAAATTATTGGTCGGTGTGTCTGTCCCCTTTCTTCCAGACCAGAACCAACGCAACGCAACAACCAAACCAATCTTGAATAATGAATGACAATGACAATGATATTTGTATTTGTATTATAAAATGTCAGTAAACTCCATAGCTGCGGGTAAGGGCTTCTGGCTTGCAGTATTCCAACTAGAGATCCACTAACTTATCTGTAGAATGAAATGTATGTAGTTTTCTATCATCTACATACATTTCATTATCTATACAGATCCACCAACTTATCTGTAGAACCATTTACCTACATTTTTCTATCATTTACTACATTTCATTCTATAGATAAGTTGGTGGATCTCTACCATAGACGTAGAATTTTTTCGCTACGCTAAATAGATAAACGAAGCGTGGGAGAGAGAAGTCATTTTTAAATGTACCCCGTGCAAGAAGAAAAGTGAAAGCAACAATGTATTGAATTTGACATGTTTTGCTTGAGTACATGCGCATACCGGACGGTCTCTTGTGCAGTTTAACTAATTTTGTAATTATTTTAGTAATCTTACTATTAAATAATAAATATTACTTTGTATGACAATGGTGTCGTGTTCAGTTTGTGACTGTGAAGATACAAGACGTAATTAACCGGGAAAATACACGTTTCACAGGTAAATAAGAGATTATTGGTAGTTCGATTGTATTGCTTATTTTATCAATTCTGCTTTAGTAAATGGCCTAAAAACCAGTTTCATTCGTAGATTAGGACTTTCCCTTATATTTTTTAATAATATTTCGTTGCTGCACCTAGAAATAAACAATATTTTATGTAAAATATAAAAATGTTTGATTACGATAGGGCTTGACTAAGTGATGACGTCAGAAATATCGATAGTCCTGTTGCAGTCTATATCGTTGTATAATGCGCATCATGTAAAAAGAACGCTGGCGGTCAAGCTTCTTCAGGCGTTCCAGCGTTCTTTTTAAGAGATTACTTACTTTTCTACTTATTTGAGAGATGTATAACTATGCATTGAATGAGTGCCTATCTAGTTTACTACAAATAATGTACAATTATAGTACGCGTCATGTAAAAAGAACGCTGGAACGCCTGTAGAAGCTTGACCACCAGCGTTCTTTTTACATGACGCGCACTATACCTACCTATAAATTAAATTTTTATCCATCCTAGAATGGAGGTTTACTTTGTTTGGAGTAAATTTGTGTGCTCTATTAACATTTTACCGTTTTTTTTAAATCTATAATAACCAGGTGGACATTGAGGTGTGTGTTTTTGTATTGACTATTGAAAAGGTAACTTTAAAGCACCACGGGTGTTTTTATTGCAGTTTGTGTAGTAGATATTTTGGAGTAAATATTTACGTTGTTGATTATTACACACGCCTTTTTCCCCGAAAGGGTATATTTATTTTGATTTTTTTATAAATAAATGTTGTTTATTTCTGCTTAATAAAATAATAGGTAACAAATTAAATTTAAATATACCCTAAAAATTCTGTTCCAGCGGTACTCGAACCTGCACCCTCGCCTGTGATCAGCGATGCCTTTACTTTCGAACTTTGAATAGAAGGTTTCCAATGAAACACCTGTAGATACAGCACTATCAACTTGGCGCTATAGCCGAGTTGATAGTGCCCACAAATTTCGTCTCCAGCGTCATAGCTCGATCTATGGCTAAATTTTTTAAGGCATCGCCGATGACAGGCGAGGGTGCGGGTTCGAGTCCCGCTAGAACGGAATTTTTGGGTTACATTTAAATTTAAAGTTATCCATAAAGCGTGGTTTACACTTGAAAAATAATAAACTTTGGGGTAACAAATTGTCTTTAGATAAAGTAACAGAGTGAAAAATTATATGGGCGTAGCACGGCTGATATAAAATGTTTTTGTGCTTTCAGATTTCCAAGTAATCCTTTGCTACGAGAAAAATGGTTATCGGTTATAAGAAGAGTGGGATGGACTCAAATAAGAACTCCACTAGGTATATGCAACAAACATTTTAAGTTTAAATTTAAAAGGGAAACTCTAAGATCCCACCTATAAATAAAACCGTAATATTTAGGGGTCAATAAATAATAAAGGTTTATTTATTAACTGTATTCAAAATTGGAATAAGAACCTTATTCTCTTTATGACGTCAAATCTGCCAAGCTGTGTTCTTCATGAAAGACTTTTTAGTGAACTAGATGACTATTACGGACGACCGTAGTGTATCGTCCGTAATAAATAAAACTAAATAAATTGTTTATGTAGGTACAGTCTATATACGGAATATTTACACTATAGTTTAGAATATATATACAAAAGGAGTAGGCAGTCACAGGCAACAACAACGCGAATCAATACAAATTACAATCGCGTGAACTCGTAGTCGAACGCGCATTCAACCAGTGTCTCGTGAGCGGATTTATCTCTCGGACTGAATGCTCGCATGGGCGCTTGCGGGCGAGCCGAGGACCGCACGGGGGAAGAGTACCTCGTGTCTCCCGCGCGCGCGGCCTTCACCTCCGCGGCTCTCCATGCGCGCGCGTGCCTTGTGCAGCTTATAAGCACAACATATTATTTGGTGATTCCAGGCCAGAGCCGTTTCTACAGGAGTGGGATAAGATGGGTAAACTACTTAAATATTAAATGTTAGGTGATGTGTTGTATATTATAAACTACGTAAACCATACTGAATATGTAGCTAAGTCGGCTACAACTTAATCTGCATTAAGATGTATTTATCTACCATACACATCACGGACGGATGACGAATTCTATCGACAATGTAAAAGTGTTGGTCGAGGACAACACTATTTTTAACTCAGACATAGACTTTCACCAACACGTGCACATATTTTTTTTGGTTCCATCTTCGATCTCTGATTGTAGATCTAGTACTAGTACATATACTAAATCTATGATCTCTACTAGGTCTCAAGGTTTCTTTTTTCTTTTTTTTCTTCTTCTTCTTTTGGAAGTGGCTACTGTGGCTTTGGATTCCACAAATTTTGCCAATGTCAATGTCGACAGGATATAAAACGGTAAGACGATGGAGATCTGAGTATGAAACATGGACTTACTAAGTCCATGGTATGAAAGTCTTTGAAAAAGGGAGACTCAACCATAGATCTAGAGCGAAAATTCTACGTTCAACCAGAACTTAAAGAAAAGGCTAAGTCCATGAGAAACGGAGATTTATTTTTTCTGAAAAACTGGGGACAACATAAATATATATATGTTGTCACGGTGCAGCCGTGGACAGGTAGGTAGTCTAGGTTTTAGGTTCCTATCCTACCTGATAGAAGAGCTAGGGTAGGTAGAAAAACGATTAGGACATTTTTATACATATATTAAACTTAAAATGCTAACAATAAGATCACTGAATAGATTGTTAAACTTAGAGTCTTTAGTGTTATGCTGAAGGCAGAAGTGCAGGCAGAGGGCCAGAGTAGCAGGCAGAAGGCCAGACGGCTATGGGCCGGGGTATGATCAAGGGTCTCAATCTCAGCAGTAGAATAGGTCTCAAAAGGTCACGCTTGTAGAAATGAACACTTGGACACACGCGTAGTACGGAACCCAAGAACAGGTGTGGACTCTCCACGGTACTGTCCTGTGAGCTGTAGATCGGAAGCACGTGGTCTAGACGTCATGGTGAAGAGCGCGCCCCTTGTCTGCGAGGTGGCTCGTGGCAGGCTGGTAGCAGCAGGTAGGGCTGGAGACAGCTGGTAGACAGCAGGTAGCTGGTGAGTCCGGTTGGTGGCTGTGAAGCCACCAACCGTAAGGTTCGACCCGTAGAGTTGGACCCTGTAAAGATCACGTAGTTGTAGTGACAGGCTTGATTCTTCCCCCTGGTGTAACTTGGTTGAAAGTCGCCTCTAGGTGCCGCAGACGTGGCTCGCAGGGGTAGGCAGTACGTGGCTTTCAACCTTATTACACCGTAGGGTTTACAACAGAGATTAAGAACTAGTTAGTCAGAAGGACAGACATAGTAGTAGCGGTTTTAGAAACCATTTAGGACGAACGAAGATGTTCCTAAGTGGACGTGCTTCAAGTGTGATGCTAGTTTTATAACATTAAGAAAGATAAGAAGTACATCAGATTAAACAATAGATTAAACAGTAGATTAAACAGTAGATTAAACAGTGCTAGTTAGAGTGTAGTATATTTAAATAAACTCACCAAAATGGGCGTATAGTCTAAGTTTGTAGTGGTTAATCAGCGCGTTGCTTTAGTTGAATGGGCCTGGCACATGCGTGCGTCGGGTTTTATAGCCGCTAGGGAGCTATATAATTACACTATGTATGTGTGGGTAACTATTGTCCGTTAGTTTTTTGTCAACAACCTACTTGTGTGAGTATGGAAGCTTCTAGAAGTTTTTATAATAATTTTGTAATGTTACAATGTATACAAGCAGCGCCCCGCGGTTTCACCAGCGTAGGTCACGATCCCGTGCGAATATCGGGATAAAAATTGCCTATGTGTTATTCTGGGAGTCCAGTTATCTCCATTCCAAATTTCATCCAAATCCATCCCGTAGTTTTTACGTGAAAGAGTAACAAAGATACATCCTTACAAACTTTCGCGTTTATAATATTAATAGAATAGACGACCTCTGTAGCGCAGTGGGCGTAGGTTCGCCTGCGACGCAGGAGGTTGCGGGTTCGATTCCCGCTTCGGAACAAATATTTGTGCGATCTGCAGATATTTGTTCAGGGTGTTTTGGGTATATTCTATGTATAATCAATTGGGTATATTGTATGTATTGTGTAGTTATATCAGTTATCTATTACTCATAACACAAGCTCTGCTTAGCTTGGGGCTAGTTAATGTTGTGTGAACTGTCCAGCATTATTTATTTATTTATTATGTTTGTAATGTGCTGAGCCACATTCCTTTGTTGACAGTTCGCATCACTTCAACTTCGCCCTATGGAACTTTGTCCAGGATTTCACGGGGCAGAGGCCACCAGGATATTTGAGCCTTATGAGGCTGTATGTGCAGTGGAGCTATGGCATTGAGCCAGCCACCTCAATATGGCACAGTCACTGATTTTTTTTTTATAAATAGAAAATGTGGCGACCATCGAGCAACACGGAATGGAGACGCCATCAAAGGCATTCCCCGCTGTAGTTCCCCTCTAAATTTAATGCCCTCGAGGGCATACAGCTTATAAAAAACTAGCTGTCGCCGATTGCTCTGTCAGACTGAATCGACTCGCGTGGGAGATAGTGCTCCAAGAAAAATGCCGAGTTGTTCAGTTTTATGCTGTAAAAAAATGATTGGATCATCAAATTTACAAGAAGATGGTGTTTCCTTTCACATGTACCTGAATTTCAATTAAATTATTATAATTTATTGCATAAAAATTGACCAAGTCAAATTAAGCCGTATAAAAACAAAAGTGGCCATCTTAGATTTTGTAATTTTTGAGTTAGTGTTCGGGGTAAAATAATAAAACTGAACGGTTTAACAAAAAAAACCGTGAATATTTTATTCAATAACACTGATTCACTCTTCACTACGACTGCACTTCAGTACACTAGTCATTCATTACTCTAAAATCACTCCCAAGTTACTTGATTTATTCGTACTGAAAGCCAATTCCCTTACGACTACCCTGCCCACTCTTAAACTGAGCTCCACTTAAGCGTGTGATAGAGGGGCGACATAAAAGTGACCAAAAGAATAGATATAAATGTGTATAATACATCAATGTGCATGTCAGGATGTATTCTGCTGATGTAAACATGTATATAACGTGTAATGTCAGTAAGCCAAGAGGTGGATGATTACTTAATATCCTTGATTACTAAATACCATTTATTAAACACGTTCGACATCATGTGACATGTGGCATTAACGAGTATCGTATTTGACGGCTATGTAACCACTAACTAACCGTTAACTACTAACTACTACTACTACGTGTCACAGGCTCTTTCTTGGTTCAGTGACCAACTTGAGATATAGTGTCCCTGAAAGTGGCCTGTGACCAATGGTGAAAGAACCAGTGTGGTAAAAGGATTAAATGTACCTCGCAGAGGTGTATTATATGATATGTCAACGTAAGTGTCATGTGAAACTATATTTAAAGAAATAAAATTAAATCACACTACTATTAACAACAAGTGTAACATCAAAAAGTTTGTACATTTGAGAACTTTGATTACAAGAGATGGCAAGCATGAAGATGATATTTAAATGAGTGTAAATTCTGGAAATCAAGTGAACTTAACGCCTTATTATCAGCCGGAACGTATCCAAAAAGGCACGACGACTGGATCTGCATAGAGGGGTGTTAGTGCCAACACTAATGTATCTGGTGGTAGCGAAAGTTGCTAAGGCAGAATAAACATGAAAGTAGAATAAATGCAGTGAAGATGAGGTTTGAGAAGTATGTATGGTGGACTTTGAGAGAGAATAAGAAACTGTGTGTTAACAGAGCATTGTAAAATGAAAGAGCACGTGTATAGTGACAAGGATTGAGAAAGGTATGCTTGGATGGTTTGGGTATATATAAAGGATGAATGATAGTAGATTAACGAAACTAGTTCATAAGATGAGCATGAATGGGACAGTTGGAAGGGGGAGACCTCGGTGAAGGTATTCAGAATAGATCAGGGTCGATCTGGAGAATGGCCAGGCTAAGAGCGCCCTTCACCAATGAGCATATATGAAGAATGTGATGTGAGTGAATGAAGCGAAACAGGTATGCCAGGATCGTAGCAAGTGGAAATTCATGGTCTCTGCCTACTTCTCTGGGAAACAGGCGTGAGTATGTGTGTATGTTTGTAATATTATAAATGCTAAATTTTCTAAGGATTGGATGAAATTTAGAACGGCGATAGCTGGACCACTGGAATAGTTTTAAATTTTATTTAGATGTTCCCATAGGATCAAAACTTATGCGAGTGAAATCGCGGGTTGCTTCTAGTTTATAATAAGAATAAAACTACGTGGTTAATTTTATCAAAATCGGCAATATTGATCATACTTAAATAACTTTACTCTTTTCAGGTAAAAGTAAATAAAGATACTTTAAAAAAATCGTTGATCGCCCTTTGTGAGGTTACTGTAAAATCTTTGCACGTTGTGTTTGCCTATAATGAGGGGTTTTCACGGCCATACCAAATCATCTATAAACCCTTGAAAATAGATGTCGCTGCTGTGTACTTAACTGTAAAAATAAAGTGAAATGTAAAAGTCAACAACGAAGTGATATATTTTCGTGGTATTTTGTTACTATCACACAAAATAACATAGGTACGATGCATTTGTTGATTTTGACAACCACAGTTGAGTCAGGGCCATCAATTGAGCCAAATTGAATTAAAAAAAATACGAAAATGAAAAGCCCCCATTGGTTTCTTCTGTAGCTAAAGATAGGTATATAGTTTGTACCTCTTCATATATGCATGTCGGATCCTCAAGATCCCTCCGAGCGGCAAAAGGCAACTTAGGGGCTTTCCAGTGGGTCTCGTGCAAATGAGGAAAATTCAAAAGTGGTTTCACTAAGATTTTATTCAAACTGATTTTGAACTTGATTTTGTATTTTGTAGATTAAATCGTGTGCACTCTGCCAACGCCGATGTAATAATGAGCTCTGGCGCTTTCGTACGCTCCTTTTATATCCGAGCGTCGATCGCTTTGCGTCTTTGCGTAAACAAGACTCTGGCGCATTCGTTTGGGTGGCACGACACGACAGAATACGATTGTTCGCAGCCGTACACGTGGTGTTTATAAGCCTTCAATCTCAGTAGATCTATTCTCCAGATTCATCATATGACTTCTCTCTCCGACATACATGTGTAGACTGTTGGTAAACCTAATATTTTTTTTATTAAATAAGCAGCTGCTAACAATAACAGCCTCAATGCACACTGAAATAGCTTTGTGCTCATTTAACAGTTTTTTTTATTTCTCAAAAATTCCTGTATGTGTGTTGCCCGTGTTTTCTTTTATACTACTAAATTAGTGATGTGCCTCAATAATAAAGTAGATTTTTTATCGATAAAATAAATGCTCGTTTAATATGTTTTACAAGCTATTGAAATTTGATTTATATTATTCGGGAGCCATAGCCTAGCCTAACCTAACTTTCTAACCGTTAATCCAATCACCATGAAGGTATTGGTATGTAACAAGGTAGGTAACTGTTATGAATTTAATTTGAAATTATTCATTTTATGCCATAAGTTGACAACCTCTGTGGCGCGGTGGACGAAGGTTCGCCTGTGACGCAGGAGGTTGCGGGTTTGATTCCTGCCTCAGAACAAATATTTGTACGATCTTCAGATATTTGTTCAGGGTGTTCTGGGTATTTTCTATGTTAATGCAAAATAAATATCTATGTAATGTACTGTATTAGGGATATCAGTTATCTAGTCCATATCACAAGCTTTGCTTGGCTTGGGGCTGGATAATCTTGTGTGAACTGTGTCCAGCATCAAAAAATAAAATAAAAATAAATATATATATATATAATGAAATTCACTTAGGTACAATGTGAAAGAAAACACCATCTTTTCGTAAATTCGATGTTCCAGACCTTGATTTACAGCTGAAAATGTAACGATTCGGCATTTCAGTATTTGTAGCACTGTCACACTGTTTTACTCTATGCGTCACACGATCGGTTCAGTCTGACAGAGCAATCGGCCCATCATGATACAATTTTATTACTAGCAAAAGCAAAACATGCTTGGTGAGGGCTAGCAAGCTTTTTTTTCCGTGATTATTTATATTTAAACAAAGACATGAATTTAAATTACTATGCTAAATTACAACGGATAGTTTTTTCGTTAAGTGTACCACAAAATTGCATGGGATAGTAGAGGACTCGCTTCGCTCGCCCTAATGATCGGGCGAAAACAGTGTTACTAACGCGTATGCCCAAATGAAATTGTGCATAGCCAGAGGGGAACGACATCTTGTCATGAATTTAAATTACTATGTGATATTACAAATCTAGAGGTGTGATAGTTTTTCGTAAAAAGTTGCATGCCTACCTAGGTTGTGGGATACGTGATCACTATAAATTAACAAAAGCATTTCCCAGTTTGAACTCATTTACTCATTTTCAAGAAAAGTCGTGTCATGAGTGTCCGTACTGTGTCGTGGGATTTTCCTATTCAAATCCTATTCTTTGATTGACCAAAGAAATTAAAAAAAAATTGCTAGGTATAATTTTTTCAACGCGATTTTCTGTTCACTAGATAAAGCGCTAAGTATTACTTTACCTACCATTGTTTAACATTAACATAACTTAACACACCCAACACATACCTACATAGTTGTGATCCCACACTAGGATCCCATGTGACGTGGGATAATTATGCCTGAAATTTTAAAAAAAAACTATTTTACATTTTAATGACTAATGTAGTTTTTTGGCACTTAGGACCATGATTTTTGGTTTTTGACAATAACAGTGACTGACAGATATAATACATCGTATATTTCGTGGCCAGAACCGACATGGATTATGTAGGTTAGAAGGATGACGGCAGCTAAGTAAAGCGTTTTTTCCTTTCCTTTCCTTTCGTCTCTTTTGACTTGCCGACCCATAGTTTTATGAAATTATTGTATGCTTTGAACAAAATTCTAATTAAATTTTCCCAAGAACTAATCATCTCATGAGCTAGTGGTTGTAACTGGGGTACTCAAAATTTTCTTGATTTTTTCTCTATACTCTAAGTTTCCGCGTTTACCCCCTCTCTCTCCAGCCTACTACTACCTTTTACTAATCTAAAATTTCATAGTGATCCACAAAATGATCTGTATGTTATCCTCGATAACTACTCCGGAACTCCTCCTTCACAGAGAGCGTTCAACCCTTCCCCCCATACCTAGCCGCCCTTAAATCCCTTCAATGACCCTTGATGGTAGCACAGAATATATACAGTAGGCAAATTAAGTTCCTACCAAAAAGTTATCGATACTATTAATTTATCGACTTGAGTGCTGGAAGTCCCTAGAACGGATGTTACTGTCAATTTTGTGACATAACATGATGTTTGTACACATGAAGCATCTATGTGTGTATAAAGATTTTTGATGTGTTGCTGTTTATAGATGTGTGCGTTTATAGCGATAGAACGACTGGTTACAAAAGTGTGCATCAAACTGTAAGTGAGTGCGTGAAGCCCCCCCCAAAAATTTCTGAATAAATATGTATCTGTTGACAGCATAGACGTAGAATTTTTTCGCTACGCTAAATAGACAAACGAAGCGTGGGAGAGAGAAGTCATTTTTAAATGTACCCCGTGCAAGAAGAAAAGTGAAAGCAACAATGTATTGAATGTGACATGTTTTGCTTGAGTACTTGCGCATACCGGACGGTCTCTTGTGCAGTTTAACTAATTTTGTAATTATTTTAGTAATCTTACTATTAAATAACAAATATTACTTTGTATGACAACGGTGTCGTGTTCAGTTTGTGACTGTGAAGATACAAGACGTAATTATCCGGGAAAATACACGTTTCACAGGTAAATAAGAGATTATTGGTAGTTCGATTGTATTGCTTATTTTATCAATTCTGCTTTAGTAAATGGCCTAAAAACCAGTTTCATTCGTAGATTAGGACTTTCCCTTATATTTTGTAATAATATTTCGTTGCTGCACCTAGAAATAAACAATATTTTATGTAAAATATAAAAATGTTTGATTACGATAGGGCTTGACCAAGTGATGACGTCAGAAATATCGATAGTCCTGTTGCAGTCTATATCGTTGTATGATGCGCATCATGTAAAAAGAACGCTGGCGGTCAAGCTTCTTCAGGCGTTCCAGCGTTCTTTTTAAGAGATTACTTACTTTTCTACTTATTTAAGAGATGTATACCTATGCATTGAATGAGTGCCTACCTAGTTTACTACAAATAATGTACAATTATAGTACGCGTCATGTAAAAAGAACGCTGGAACACCCGTAGAAGCTTGACCACCAGCGTTTTTTTTACATTACGCGCACTATACCTACATATAAATTAAATTTTTGTCCATCCTAGAATGGAGGTTTACTTTGTTTGGAGTAAATATGTGTGCTCTGTTAACATTTTACAATTTTTTTTTAAATTTATAATAACCAGGTGGACATTGAGGTGTGTGTTTTTGTATTGACTATTGAAAAGGTAACTTTAAAGCACCACGGGTGTTTTTATTGCAGTTTGTATAGTAGATATTTTGGAGTAAATATTTACGTTATTGATTATTACACACGCCTTTTTCCCGAAAGGGTATATTTCTTTTTTATTTTTATAAATAAATATTGTTTATTTCTGCTTAATAAAATAATAGGTAACAAATTAAATTTAAATATACCCCAAAAATTCCGTTCCAGCGGGACTCGAACCTGCACCCTCGCCTGTGATCAGCGATGCCTTTACTTTCGAACTTTGAACAGAAGGTTTCCAATGAAACACCTGTATATACAGCACTATCAACTTGGCGCTATAGCCGAGTTGATAGTGCCCACAAATTTTGTCTCCAGCGTTATAGCTCGATCTATGGCTAAATTGTTTAAGGCATCGCCGATGACAGGCGAAGGTGCGGGTTCGAGTCCCGCTAGAACGGAATTTTTGGGTTACATTTGAATTTAATGCTATCCATAAAACGTGGTTTACACTTGAAAAATAATAAACTTTGGGGTAACAAATTGTCTATAGATAAAGTAACAGAGTGAAAAATTATATGGGCGTAGCACGGCTGATATAAAATGTTTTTGTGATTTCAAATTTCCAAGTAATCCATGGCTACGAGAAAAATGGTTATCGGTTATAAGAAGAGTGGGATGGACTCAAATAATAACTCCACTAGGTATATGCAGCAAACATTTTAAGTTTAAATTTAAAAGGGAAACTCTAAGATTCCACCTATAAATAAAACCGTAATATTTAGGGGTCAATAAATAATAAAGGTTTATTTATTAACGTATTCAAATTGGAATAAGAACCTTATTCTCTTTATGACGTCAAATCTGCCAAACTGTGTTATTCATGAAAGACTTAATCTGCATTAAGATGTATTTATCTACCATACACATCACGGACGGATGATGAATTCTATCGACAATGTAAAAGTGTTGGTCGAGGACAACACTATTTTTAACTCAGACATAGACTTTCACCAACACGTGCACATATTTTTTTGGTTCCATCTTCGATCTCTGATTGTAGATCTAGTACATATACTAAATCTATGGTTGACAGCTCTAAGGCGTCTCCCCTCCGGTACGGAGGCCTGCGTTGGTGTGCGTCAAGCTAGCGACCCCCAAATCGAATTCAGGGTTTTCTTCCCGGCCAATAAATAGTGCATAAATAGTGCCAAATAGTGCCTTTAGTTAAATAATTAGTGCCTCAATACTTTAGAAGTTATAAGCTAAAGAATGGGGGGTCGCCAGCTTGACGTCACGATAGCGACCCCCACCTGTAACTCAGCAACCACAGCACGTACGACTTAGCTTTATATCCCAAAAAATAGTGCCTAATTAGTGCCTAAGACCTGCAAAACCTCAGCAACGAGGCTGCAACAGAATAGAAGATATTTGATATTCTTTCTGAGACTATTGGCTTCATGGCGTCGGTCTTCGCTGCCCTCACTGCCGCGCCAATACGGCAACTGACAACATTAATTTCTTAAATTCCGACGTTTTCTATAGCTCAAAAAATTGTGCCTAATTAGTGCCTAAGACCAGCAAAACCTCAGCTACGAGGCTGCAACAGAACAGAAGATATTTGATATTCTTTCTGAGACTATTGGCTTCATCGCGTCGGTTTTCGCTGCCCTCACTGCCGCGCCAATACGGTAACTAACATGACAACATTCTTTCTTCTACATTCCGCGACGCATTTCATTGGTCGGCAGGTAATTGAACAGAAAATAAAGGCTCGTTTACACTAATACAACAGTCATCATCAACATTATCAGCCTGCAGAAGTTCACTGCTAGACATGTATGTAACTATTGGGTGTTATGTTTTGTTATGATAAAGGCCTCCCCCATAATATGATGACACGAAGAACAGTCTTGGCCCGCCTGCATCTACGAGAAATGTAAATGTGAATTGAGGTAAACACAAACTCAAATAGTACCTATCTATGGTTTTTTTTTCAATTTCTGTCTCTCTGCCTGTATGTATCCTTGAAAAATCATCACGCTGAAAATATTTGACGGATTTTAATGATTCTTCGTATAGTTATACCATAATATACTACGGAATTAACGCCTAAAATATTTAAGAAAAACGAAAGGTTTCCTGTAGGATAGATAGTTTTGTCTGTTGGGGAAACTGGTAATTTTTAGGGTTCCGTATCCAAAGGGTAAAACGGGACCCTATTACTAAGACTCCGCTGTCCGTCCGTCTGTCTGCCTGTCTGTCTGTCAGGCTGTCACCAAGCTGTATCTCATGAACCGTGATAAAATTTAAAACCGTGACTGTTGAAATTTTCACAGATGTAGGTATTTCTGTTGTCGCTATAAAAACATATACGAAAAAACAGAATGAAATAAATATTTAAAGGGGCTCCCATATAAAAAACACGAGACTTTTTTGTTCTTTTTTGCTTGATATTGATAATGCGAGTCCGACTCGCACTTGGCCGGTTTTTATGTACTGTGGTTTTTTTGGGTCTTAGAGGTGAAACTGTAAAAAACCGTTGGACTTTTAGTACCTAAAGTCAAATTTTTGTTGGTGAATTTAAGTGAATTAAGTAAGTACATTAAGTAGGAAGTAAATTATTTATTTATTTAGTACCCATCTGCCTAGTGATTTGAGATCAAGACAATGGTTTCCGTCCATTTGACCATTTCTGAGCATGTTCCTATAAATTAAAAATTAAATTAGTATAGTTACTTATACCGAGTTTTGTCTTTTTTATAGAATTTTTAACTGCTTGCTGATGCAAAAGACGCTACACTGTGTAACTGTACTAAATATACTGTGCATGTAACAATTAAGATGATAACCCGCGTTTTAGAGTAACATTATTACTAATGACAAGGCTCATCCGCACATCATAGATACCTGGGTTTCTCGAACGACTCGTTTCTCGAGATCATTTCTTCCCCATACCTACAAACTATGGAATGAGCTTCCATCTGAGGTTTTCCCGCTTGGTTACGACATGTGTCGCTTCAAGAAAAATGTTCATAAATTCCTTCAGGGTAGGCAGCGCATCGACAATACCTTGGGTGTTGCCGGTGTTTATAAGTGACGGTAACCACTTCACATCAGGTGGGCGGTATGATAGATTGCGAATTTATTTCATAAAAATAAAAAAACCTAAGTCTTTTTTCTTCAGTGTCCCCCTGCATACACTCTGACCTTAAAGTGAGTTATTACCTATTATATGTTATACTACTTAGTCTAAGCCATGATGATTATAATTAGGTAGGTACCTGGCAAGTCTAGGTTCGGTACTTGAAACTACTTTAAACTTGAAAACAAACAAAGGAGATTGGATTTGCTCAAAAATGGTTTGGTACTTTTATGAAAGTGATAATATTTTGAAAAAGTTACAAGATTTTCATCGTTCTCAAATAAAATTTTACCAAACATGAAAACTTGCTTTTACTCTACCTACATATTTATTATACAAGCGAGTATCATTAAGTCCAGACTTACCTACATGTCTCCAGTTTCATGCATGTATATTTTCCTACATCTTTTGTAGGAGCCTTAAATTGTTTAGTCGAGTATAAATAAAAATGTTGATATTTGTACAAAATATGTCCATATTTATGGATAATTATATTTTCGATAAAAATATATTATTGGATTAAGATTCTGAACCTTTTAGAAAAGAAGTGACCAGTATAAGAAAAAATACTAGATATTCATCGTTCTCATGTAAAATCTTAAAATATTTAAAACATGTTTTTATCAAGTATATTTTCTTGTCTCATTTCTGTGGATACTCATACTAAATAAACACATGTGTCCCGACTTACCTACATGTCATGCAGTCTGATGCATGTATATTTTCCTACATTGCCGCAAAGCAGTAGTGCTCACATTGCTGTGTTCCGGTTTGAAGGGTAAGGGTGCCGGTGAAATTACAGGCACATGAGACTTTTCATCTATGTCTCAGGGTGGCGGGCGCAGTGCAATGCCACATATGGTGCGTCCTATGTGGACGTGCCCTATGAGGTAATGCACTGTTCATAGGCAGAGGTTACCGCTTAACATCAGGTGGGCCTCTTGCTTGTTTCGTCATCCAAGTAGTATAAAAAAAAAAAAAAAAAAAAAACTTTTGTAGGAGCCTGAAATTGTTTTGTCGAGTATAAATAAAAATGTTGGTATTTGTAAAAAATATGGCTATATTTATGGATAATTATATTTAAGATTCAAATATATGATTGGATATAGATTCCTAGGTGGACGTGACCTAGGAGGCCTTCCTCAGTACAAAGGGATTCCATTTTCTGAATACATCAATGTAAGAAGTAAAAGACCTAAGTTCCTATCTACCTATGCGTACCTATTCTTCTTTTAGCTTGTACTTATTATAATAAATTGTGTTTATATGCACAGGCACACATCAATAAGTGTGTTTTCAGTTTTTGTAAATAGCCGCCGCTTGATATTGGGCGCTAATTGATATTGTTATTGTTGTTGTTATTTGTCGATATTGTTGACATGTTTGTATTATATTAAGTAAGTAGGACACAGCTTGTTTACATTTTGAAATTCGTGCTTGCTCTTCTTATAAACTTGCCGATCTGTTTTATAAATTGGCCAATCTGACTTACCTGTCTAATGTTTGTACGCTGAAAAACAGAATCTAGCGATCTTACCTATACCAAACAACCTAACATCTAATGCAATTGTATTTTACCTAGATTCATAAGCAATAAATGATTTATGATCATTATCTGCTTATAGACCACACAAGCGATTAATAACAATCTTCGGTTACCCACTAGGGCTAGTGAAAAACTATCATCAGTTAGTCACTGAAGACGAATAAGATAGGGAATCGGGGGGCTGGTTGTAATTTTTCATGTAGTCACTGTCATTCACAGAAAGCCGTTGAAAGAGGGCCCCATGAACTACCGGTAGGGGTATTTCAAAAGTAAGTGAGATATGTTAACCCAGGTAACTCAGATATCGATTTTCAAAGCATTCAATCCAAAATAAAAATAAACCATACCGTGGGATTTCAACATACGGAACACTTATGGAATTTATGCATCGTTGCATTCACCCTAGATTATATTCATCCTGTTCTGATTATTATCAGACCTTGGAATCTGCAGGAGAAAGACACATTGTCATGTCAGTCTTAATGTAAAGTTAGAACTCAAAATTTGATGATTCGGCTTTAGAAGTATCCTAGAACCTGTTCATTAGGATGCTGGTTCGTCAACATCAGATCCTGAAGCCTGATTAATATATCAAACACAGATTTTTAATTCTGACTACATCTTTGTGTTCTCTTACTCCAGGGACCTCCAGATATCGATTTTGAAAGCATTTGGATGGGAATAAAAAAAAAGTTCAAAATTGTTTTTTTTTCATTTCTGACAGCAGATTCTTGTTCAGTTATGACAGGAAACTTCAGATAACGATTTTGAAAACAAAAACAAAAACCTGGCTGGTTTTTCCAATTCTGACAATAGATTATAACATTCAAATATCATACCACACTATAAGGTATGCTTAAAACACGGATTTGAGTAGAACTACCCATAATGCGAGCGCAGCCACAGATGGAAGCTACTGAAATGTAGCACTTGGCAATAATATAGCTTCCTGTAAGTGAAATAACTTTTGTAATTGTTTCGGTAGTTCCGGAGTACCGGAGTTTTCCCCTACAGACAACACTATCTATTCTACATCAAGAACTCTTTCGTTTTTTCTTAAATATTTTAGGCATTAACTTCATATATGGTATAACTATACCAAGAATCATAAAAATCCGTAAATTAGTTTCAGCGTGATGATTTTTCAAAGATAGATACAGGCAGAGAGACAGAAATAAAAAAAAACCATAAATAGGTACTATTTGAGTTTGTGTTTACCTCAATTCACATTTAGATTTCTGGTAGATGCAGGCGGGCCAAGACTGTTCTTCGTGTCATCATATTATGGGGGAGGCCTTTATCATAACAAAACATAACACCCAACAGTTACATACATGTCCAGCAGTGAACTTCTGCAGGCTGATAATGTTGATGATGACTGTTGTATTAGTGTAAACGAGCCTTTATTTTCTGTTCAATTACCTGCCGACCAATGAAATGCGTCGCGGAATGTAGAAGAAAGAATGTTGTCATGTCAGTTACCGTATTGGCGCGGCAGTGAGGGCAGCGAAAACCGATGCGATAAAGCCAATAATCTCAGAAAGAATATCAAATATCTTCTGTTCTGTTGCAGCCTCGTAGCTGAGGTTTTGCTGGTCTAAGGCACTAATTAGGCACTATTTTTTGAGCTATGGAAAAATGACGGAATTTAAGAAATTAATGTAGTCAGTTGCCGTATTGGCGCGGCAGTGAGGGCAGCGAAGACCGACGCCATGAAGCCAATAGTCTCAGAAAGAATATCAAATATCTTCTATTCTGTTGCAGCCTCGTTGCTGAGGTTTTGCAGGTCTTAGGCACTAATTAGGCACTATTTTTTGGGATATAAAGCTAAGTCGTACGTGCTGTGGTTGCTGAGTTACAGGTGGGGGTCGCTATCGTGACGTCAAGCTGGCGACCCCCCATTCTTTAGCTTATAACTTCTAAAGTATTGAGGCACTAATTATTTAACTAAAGGCACTATTTGGCACTATTTATGCACTATTTATTGGCCGGGAAGAAAACCCTGAATTCGATTTGGGGGTCGCTAGCTTGACGCACACCTGCGTTGCTCGATGGTGGCGACAGTTGTCAGCGCGGTCATACTGCATATATAAGAAAACGCGCCAACTCTTTTAAAAAAAATAAGAATTTCTGGTAATAGCATGAATTCGCCTTCGCACGCTTAGAAGCATTGCATGTAGGCCACCGCTCCGTACCGGTTCGCAGGTTGCCTACAGGCAGGCACAGAAAAGCTCTACCTCCGCAGGCTTACGGCCGTGTACGGCTATGTTCGCGTGCATGGCGTCACTGTAACGTAGTGCTTACTTCCTCAATGGGCGTCACGTCAAGCAAGTGTCAATTAAAAGTCAAAATAAAAATCAGCTGTGCTGCTGTTGCAAATAAATAAACATTTTTGATTTTCGCGATGCTATTCCCATTTTTACGTAATGCGTTTTAGACTAGGTACTACATTATCTATCTGACCATGAATAGAACTTCACCCTGTTTGAAGCGATTTGATCTAGTGGCTTCCTTCAACATTTACCCTGGCGTGCTATCAATAAAAACCATCTCTTCCAAGTCTACTGAAAAGAAGTTAAAAGTAAGTGAGCTTTTTATGCAGTTTCAAACAGATGTTTCACTAAATGATCACCATCGAAAACAAGTTTCTTATTAGAATCCAAAAAAAAGGTGTACCTACTACAAACATTTACAATATCCAGGAATGCTACGAACTCCTAAACGTACCCGAAGACTCCAAGCAAGATGCAGTCCGCCAAGCCTTCCTGGACCTAGTCAAGAAGTATCATCCTGACTCCGGCTCTCCGGAAGCTGATATGGACATGTTTGTAGCTGTGGAGGGTGCATTCAGAACTCTGTCAAAGCATAATACTGGGAAAAGTAACCAGGAGATTTCAAAGATTGTTTTTGATATAAGGGTACTGTGAAACAATGTAAGCCTAGTCGTGATTGGCCAGCGAACCATCATGCGATGATCTCAATGTATTAATTGTTTGAACCCATGATCAAAGTTACTAATCTAGATCCTAAAAACTTGCGTCGCATTAAAGTTAGATCGCTGACCAATTAAAAGATCATTGATAAGAATTAACTGTCATAGGATGGGCAGCAGGTACCCACCTGCTGAGCATGATGTAAGTGGCAGACATCCATTTTATTCTGTGGGGGAGGCCTCATCCAACAGCTATGTCTACTGGATGATGTTTCTTCGCAATATTTTTATTTTTTTTCTTACTTCTTCAGCTATTCTGATGATCAATTCCAGCACACAGCTCCTCAACATCGCCAATACCTAAGTTTTGAAGGTGTAGGACACGGGAATCTCTTCCAAAGACAAAAGCAGTGGGCCCAAGTTCGAGCCCAACGGGCCATTACTAATGTCATAGAACACAGACTAGCCAAATCCATGGCCACTGAGAACACTGTCATGGAGAAAGGCTTGTATGATAGTAAGAAACATGACATAAAGACCAAACGTGGTTTCGATAGGTTAGTGGAAGATCTGATACAGGAGTCTATGTCTAAAGGAGAATTCAATAATTTGAGTGGACATGGAAAGCCACTCAAGAATCATAATACTAATCCGTATGTAGATTTTACAACTCATAAGTTGAATGAGGTGAGTTTGCTTTTTACTTTTGAATCCCTGGTGTTCATCATCAGTAGCTTGACGTCCACTGTTAGACATAGACCAACCCGTAGATGCCATAACAAATAGTCCTTTGCAAACTCCATTCACCAACTTCCTGCAATCTTGACAATCAATTGGGGGTGCGGGTAAGCACCATTAGCATTTAGGGATAGGCACTTTGTGGCCACTTTATTTTTTTTCTATTTAACTGCAATTGGCTGTTTAGCCATAATCAGATGTTTTCTGGGTTGATGTGGTTTCAGTGTGATTTCAATGAAAACCAAGAATTAATTTGCAGAACTGGTTAGGTTCCCTAGTCTAGTTCAAGAATTTGCCATCTCTTTAGACGTTTAACTTTTTCTTGTATGTTTAACAGGCTCTTAGCAGTTAAACGCACAAGAACATGTTTACATATATGAAAATAGAGGCTTGACAAGTAGCAGACCTAGATCAACCCCAAATAACTTCCCAAAATGCTGAGACATTTATCTCCACATTATCAATTCCACAAGCTTGAATGCTTTATTTTATAAAACATTCCAGATTTTGATAAACAATGGATTCACCCCAGAATGGATTACCATGAGCAACGAAATAGAACAAGATAAAGAGTTTTTAAAAAGAGATGTTGCAAGAGAAAGGTCTTACCTAGGACCACATCCATTATGTGAAAAAGACTCTCTAAAATGGGATAAGATTGGCGAAGACAACAAATATTTGGCAGAAACACTTAACCATAAAATAACGAAGTATAACCTAATAGTACCCTTGATAAATAAACAGAAATTCCAAGTCCAATATGAATTGATGTGCGAGGAAATACTAAAGAATGGCACTCATTCAGTTGAAAGACCAGTTGTTGAAAAGAAAAATAAGTGGAAGTACCTGCGAGCAATAACAATGACATTTTTGTCTCATTTTTAAAAGCTTTATTGGATTTGTTGACATTTGAAAGGAAAAAGTAGGTAGATTGCTATTTTATTTTTATATTATATTTTATTTTATTAACTGGTAGTAACCTTTTGGAACACAATTTTGTGATATTAGATGTAGAAAATACGAATTTAAATAAAACAAGTAATAACATAAAAAAGGTTTTATTTCAAACATACTTATACATTGCGATTAAAATAAGAATAGACTGATAAGACGCCATTTTGTTTCGTTTCTCACATGATCTAAAGACGACACAAAATGGCGTCTTCAGTCCTATTCTTATTTTAATCGCATTGTACCTATAACTATGATTTTAACAATGTATAGCATAACTTTAAAGGCTAATGATAACATTTGTATCACTTTCACTTATGACTGAATGATCTGATGTTAAAAAATATACTAAAATTAGTGAAAATAATAACATGCAGTAACAATAACATACTTTGGGCAAATATTTACAACAATAACGATTCGAGGGGTTGCCAACGAAAATATTCGAGCTCATATGGCACGTATAAAAATAATGCTATCTGAAAAACAGTTTGAAAAGAAGGTAATGATAATTGTGAATAGATACTTATTTCTATTTGACTTGGTCCCTAATATAAATGTGAATATCAATCTCGACAAAACTTGGTCCAATTTTCTTGGCTTTTGTATAGCTAGAGATAAATTCTGGGGCAAAGCCATCCCAATTCACTTGTAGCCTGGAGCAAAACGTCACGAGGATTAGGAAGCTGTATATTAAATGCTACGAGGAATGTTTTGTGGATATACCATAGATTAGATAAACTAGACATATTACTAATTTACTATATAAATTATGTATGGCCAGATACTGTCTACTAACTTATCTAGTGCAAACAAGCAACGTGATTTCCTATTTAAGTGTGATGGTATAGTTTTGATGACGCTTAGATTTTGAACGTTTTTTGCACAAAATACAAAATGCTATATCTGTTCCCGCTCACTACACTATTTAGTTTACAGTTCAAACTATGGCTAAGCTTGAGTGTATACAACCCTCTTAGGCTGAAGTTCACCAACACTTTAACTGGCGGTTAAAGGTTTTTTACAGACACATTAAAAAAGTTTGTGATCACTTTGAAACGTTGAAATATTTTTTTATTCCTTCTAATATTATAAAAATCTCTGTGAGGAATTAACTTTTGTTTCAAAAAACATTAAAAAGAAATGAAAAAAAAAAAAAAAAACTTGTTGTTACAGTGGTTTGTTTTTATTTTAAATGCTGTTTCTCTAACAAGGAGACAAATTGCTATATAATTTTTCAACATATAAAAAGATAACGATGTTTTCAAACTGATTGCAAACTTTTTTTTGACGTGTTTACATTATTTGCCACATTGACAGAGGGTTACAGTAAACCCAACAAAACGCTAAGAGAGGCATTTCGGTGATATCATATTCTCAAGGTTGCAGTTCTCAGTAGCCGCCTGTTTATGTGTTGATGAACTTATGCCTTAGCCTTACGACAAGGGTGATTGTGACGGGAGTGCGCGCGCACGGCCCGTGGCCAGCAGGCGCAGCGCGTGCGGATACGCGCGGTGCTCGGCTTGCAAGATCCGCGCGGCGAGCGACTCCGCCGTGTCGCCGGTCAGCACTGGGACCTTCTCTTGGAGGATGATGGGACCAGTGTCCATGCCCTCCTGTAATGTACAATGCAAATATTAGAAAACTATCTCAAAGAGATATGCCATAACAGCCATACAGCCGGGACGTCAGTGGAGGTCTAAATACCCCAGAATTATAATTAAGCACTAGGTAGTGTTGGATGTTCAAATTTATCGCTAGTTAAGCTTAGCTATATGTTAAAAAATCGAACTGGAAGAGTCTAGCAAGAAAACTATAACTTCCAAGAAAGTGATATCGCTATTGCTATCTTGAACCCGGAAAGAGATTATATTTGTGCTATAGATAGATTAGATTTATATATATATAGATATAGATTTGTGCTGCTCAGAAATAACCGACGTAAGCGACAAATGATAAAAAGACAGTTTTGCTTAAAAAATAGCAAATATAAAAATAAATCCTTTTCTAGTTATTTCTAGTTATTTAAGTACCAATAAAAAAAACTTCAGGCCGGGGTGTCGCGGCAGCAACGGAGGGTGGATATTGTACTCACATCAACGAAATGGATAGCGCAGGCGCTTTCCTTTTCGCCGGACTCTATGCATTGTTGCTGCGCCTTCAGGCCGGGGTGTCGCGGCAGTAACGAAGGGTGGATGTTGTACTCACATCAACGATATGGATAGTGCAGCCGCTTTCCTTGTCGCCGGACTCTATGCATTGTTGCTGCGCCTTCAGGCCGGGGTGTCGCGGCAGTAACGAAGGGTGGATGTTGTACTCACATCAACGAAATGGATAGTGCAGCCGCTTTCCTTGTCGCCGGACTCTATGCATTGTTGCTGCGCCTTCAGCCCGGGGTGTCGCGGCAGTAACGAAGGGTGGATGTTGTACTCACATCAACGAAATGGATTGTGCAGCCGCTTTCCTTGTCGCCGGACTCTATGCATTGTTGCTGCGCCTTCAGGCCGGGGTGTCGCGGCAGTAACGAAGGGTGGATGTTGATCATTCTGCCGTACCATCTGAAATCATAATTACATTCATATTTATTTAAGGGAAAACCAAAGGCTTAAAATTAACAGACTTACAAATTGATAAATACCAGAAAGCTTATTGAAGCTTATTTTCACGGTTAGGTAAAAACATTTGTGGGATGAGTTGCGTGTGGTACGCATATACTTTCGTAACCTAACCTTACTAACCAACTTCAAAAAACATTTAGATTGGTATATCCAGAGAATTCGTTTTCATTTGATATGGTACAAATTCTTTAATTTTGGACATTTCCCTGTATTTGTTTCACATCACAAAAGCTACAAGCATACCAAATTTCAGCTTTGTGGGATTACCTGAAGTAAAGAAGTAGTATTTTTAAAATCTTTGCTTATATTTCAAAAAGTAGTATAGGTCGCGCAACGAGTCATGAGCGCTGATCTTCAATGCGCAGTAGTATTTTTTTGGGTCTGTATAGCGAATGCTCGAATGTACCCATGCGCAATCAACGCCACAACTTTCGCCAAGCGCTCATAACTCGTTGCACGACCTATATATAAAATTAAACTAAAAATGTACAAACAAAGCCCTTTCATATGACACCCAACTTGACCTAATTGTCTTACTTCGTTGTTACTCTCTCTTGGATCCCAATATCTCAACAACCCCCTCACCAATTTAGCTCATAGCCTTATTTAAGCCTAAGAATATACCCCTCCGTCTCCTCCTGTGGATGTCGTAAAAGCCGATTAAGGGATTACCCGGACTTGTTGATAAGATTCGTTGGTATAAAATATGTCCTGGTTGCTGGATAATTATAGAATGTGTTATTACTGGAAGAAAGTGTTAGGTGAGTCAGTCGTGGGAAGCAATGGCGGCGATGAGCTCACCACTTGTCACGTCTATATCCCACGATGGTGCAACCCACAGTGAAAAGAGGCCCATTGAGGCTCTGCCTACCCCTTCGGGGAAAGAGGCGTGTGTCTATGTATGTATGTTTGTACCAGTACTATCTACCCACCTACCGAATTGAATGATGATTAGATCAACGGTCGAAGTTATCCTTTCAATTAACATGGAAAACTAGCTTCACTTGTTTAATTAGGACTTTTCGAGATAGCCGAGTCTGTAAATAGGAGACAGCTCGGCTATCTTGAAAAGTTTGCTAGCTAACTAAGCACTAACACTCCCTCAACGCCCACGTCTATTCTCTTTACGCACAGCTTCGATCAAAAATACAACTAGATTTCGGGTCACGTACGTAATCAAAGCTAAATACCGACCGCGTGGACAGCTATATTTATTTACTAACTAACTCAAACGAAAGTTTTAAAACAGTTCTAAGTTCAACCTAATCACAACCATGACACCTAGAATAAAGTAACAAATCTTAAAAATGTTATCTTATACTTACGAACATTCGTCAAAAAAACGAGCAAAGCAATAAATTACTCCTGTCACTTAGAAATGAAAAGACAGGTTAAACAACATTTAGTGTGAAATCAACCTTAAAGAGCTAAAAATAAAGTTCTCACAAATACAAATAAACAAATAAGAGCTCAGTTTTTAAGTGAGCTGTTATTCACCGAGACGTATTTTTTGCGACGATCTGACATCTAGTTGTTTTCTTGATCGAAGGTGCACAGACTAGCAGCCTTGCCAGAAAAATAACTCACTTTTTGACAAATTCCCCTGACAGTATCCTCATGTAGCCGGCGAGACAGACGATGTCGATCTTGTGTGCCTCGAGCGCGGCGGACACCGCGCGGTCGAACTCTTCCCGGGACGAGTACTCTTTGTGGTTGAAAACCTGGCACAGATGACAAATATTGTTAAATCTACACTAAATTATAAAGAGGAAAGATTTGTATTTTTGTGTGTGTGTATGTTTGTAATGAATAAACACAAAAACTAATGTGCCGATTTCAAAAATTCTTTCATCATTGGAAAGCTACATTCAACCTGAGTGGCATAGGCTACCAGGGGGGGAGAGGCTGTTTTTCATCCTGAAACTACCCGTGCGAAGCCAGGACGAGTCGCTAGTTCTTTAAATAAAGAGCTTACCGGTACAGTTTTACCCAAAATATAAGCCCGATCGACTGTTTTCGTTTGCGTAGAAAAGCGCTAACTGATATCTGACAGTAACCGAACGTATAGTATAGCTCTGTCCCGCTCACATCTAAGAGTCAGCTGATGAAAAATATGGCGCACGACCGGCCGCGATTTTGCTGCGAAATCGATTAACCAATAACTTATAAACCTATTCACTTTTGGGTAAAACTGTACCGTTAGGCATTTGACAACGTTACACGAAATCCTACCGAGATATACCTCCAATAGACTTGACAAACATTTAAAGTGCACTGATAAGGACATACACATGCACATGCACTGATATACACGCAGCAGCTCCGAGAGCTGCCTGTGTATTATAAATAAATAAATAAATAACAACACCATTTTCAAGATACGAAATGCTCCTTGTACTTGTAATGGAATAACTAAACCGACCTAATGCGTACACGGGTTTTTTAGTCAGAGTTTTAACTAAGTAACTCCCTGTGACATGACACGAGATATATTCCCTGTGACAATACAAACAAACATATAGACGGATGGATGGTGTACATTACTTAAAGCTTCGACCAAAATAAAAAAGTATGGAAGGGCCTTACCCATACAAAACGTCCGTGAAAAATAAGTCACAATTACAACACACGTACGTTACGTCACTCGAAGCTTCAAAACTATCGTTCCCTAAGGCCCGTCCATACGTTTTTATTTTGGTCGAAGACTTAAGGTGGGATATAACGCCAAATTACCAATCTTAGATCAGATTTTTAACAAACTAAATCAAGTACAAAATTCAAATTAAAAATATGCGTGGATACATTATAATGCCGAGGGATAACCCAGACAGAAACACGATAAGACAAAAATTTCTCGATAAAAAAAAACACAAATTTACCACTAACTTTTGGGTAGATTCGATTGTTTGTCAATATGGTACAGGTTATTGAGTCAAAAATTGGATAAATAAGATCAATACAATAAAACGGAGGGTTCACCCACGGGGTTTTTTAAAATGCTGCTGCTGCTGCTGGACAGTACCTAAACACAACATTATCTAGCCCCAAGCTAAGCAGAGCTTGTGTTATGGGTACTAGATAACTGATATACTTAATACAATATATTACATAGATAGATATTTTTTATTATCCATAGAAAATACCCAGAACACCCTGAACAAATATCTGCGATCGCACAAATATTTGTTCCGAGGCGGGAATCGAACCCGCAACCTTCTGCGTCGCAAGCTAACCTTCGCCAGCTGCGCCACAGAGGTCGTCAAAAATTATCTATTTTTCACGAGATATTCAATAAAAACCGCTTTTTCGAGCGGCGCGTGGCGTTTTTTTTGTATGAAGATTTCTGCCTGGCGGGAGCGCAGTCTTAAGTTTAAGGCTCATCAGGGAGTGAGGGGAGACGCGGGTTGACATTTTTTGATTATGGTAGTTTACTCACGAGGGTAGGCACGCCGGCGCCTTCAGCCCGTCTCAAGGCGTACGCGTCGCGCTTGTTGGAGATGACGAGAGACACCTCGGCGCACATGCACTGCGTCACGTCGCGTGTCGTGTCCAGCAGGGCTTGCAGGTTCGTGCCGCTCCCGGACACCATCACTGCCACCTACAGAACAGAACATCATCAGCCTTTAGACACCGAGGCCTTCTCCGTAGAACGCAATGGGGGATGTGCCATAATCACCACACATGGCAGGCGGATTGACAGAACAAGCAGATGGCCCACCTGATGTTGAGTATCGCTCAACATCATAGTCATAGTCATAGTAATTTATTAATAACAAAAACGGTCACGAGAAAAAAATAAAACAATAATACATAAATCCATAAATCGTACCTAAGTTCATCAGGTGGGCCATCTGCTTGTTCTGTCACTGTCACCTCTGCTTTTAACAATGCATTGCTTCACAGATCACGTCCACCAAGGAGGCGCTCTATGTGACATTGCACTGCGCCCGGCACCCTGAGACATGAAGATGAAAGTCTCATGTGCCTTTTTTTATACTACTTAGAATCACGGAACAAGCATATGGCCCACCTGATGCTAAGCAGTATCCTCTGCCTATGAACAGTGCATTATCACATAGGTCACGTCCACCAAGTACGCGCCCTGTGTGGCATTGCACTGCGCCCGCCACCCAGAGACATAAAGATGAAAAGTCTCATGTGCCTGTAATTTAACCGGCACCCATACTCATCAAACCGGAACACAGCAATACGAGCACTACTGCTTTGCGGCAGTAATAGGTATGGTGGTAGTAATTCCCCGTTTCATTCTCTTTCACAAAAAAGCTCTACTACTGACAAAATTGGTGAGTACTCAGGTGGATGCACTTGGTGTAATCCCTTATTCGGCTTTTATGACATCCACGGAGGAGATGAAACACACTGAAACACTGAGTATGAGATCCGTCCGATGACTGCACCCTAGTGTTAATATGACATGTGCATGGAAGGTCCTGCATCCTTTCACCAGACCAGTTCTTTCACCATTTCTCACCAGGCATGTCATCACCACCATACCTCAAGGTGGTGTCTAATCTATGCTGACTAAGAAAGAACCGGTGACGCAAAGTGAGCTAGATCTGCGGATTTTGTCGAGTTTTTGACCTATTATAGTGCGGTTAGGCACGAGTTTTTAAAAAAAAAAATATTATAAGGTGCAGACAAGCAGACGGCCCGCCTGATGTAAAGCAGTCACCGCCGCCTATGGACATCTCCAACACCCACGGTATTGCAAACGCGCTACCTACCATTAAGAGCCCTATTGATACTTCTCTTGAATTTACCCTTATTGTAGCCCTGTGGGAAGACATCCAACGGGAGCTCATTCCACGCCTTGCAGGTGCGCGGGAGAAAGGATCGCGTGAAACGCACTGTGCGAGACCTCCACGCATGCACAATGTGCGGGTGAGCTCGCTCACGATGGCGGGATGTGCGGTTATAAAAATGCGAAGCTGGGCTTCGTTCAAACTGCTCCTCAGAGCATTCCCCGTTAAAAATCTTATAAAGACGCTAAGCGCGCCAATATCTCGGCGCACGCTCAACGGTTCTAGATCCCTGGTAACTTTGGGCACGTCGACAATCCCATGAGGTATTGCGGTTTTTTAGTTATTTCAGATTATTTTTGTGCAATATTATCGTAGATGAAACGTACCTTCTTATTGGGTAGGAGCGGCATCCGGCGAGTGAAGTCGACGGCCGAGTCGAAGTTGTCGACGATAACCCTAGCTCCCGCCGCCGGCCTCGCCTGCACTGATCCGATCACCATGGCGCCGTACGACCGGGTTAGGTTCATCACCTGCGAACGCAGAATGTTGCATTTTGGTTTAGATTCTAAACCTTATAGGTGCTGATGTAAAGTCTGATGTAAGCGACGCTATAAACTAGAGACTGATTTCATATCATATATCAGCACTTATCTGTATAAGAATTATGAATTATGATGATAAGCGTTATAAAACCTAGAGATAATGATGAGTGCTATAAAGCCTAGAGGAGATGATGATGATGACAAGTGCTACAAAACCTAGAGGAGATTATGATGAGTGCTATAAACCTAGAGGAAATGATGATGATGAGTGCTATACAACCTAGAGGAGATGACGATGATGGTGAGTGCTATAAAACCTAGAGGAGATGATGATGATGAGTGCTATAAAACCTAGAGGAGATGATGATGATGACAAGTGCTATAAAACCTAGAGGAGATTATGATGAGTGCTATAAAACCTAGAGGAGATGACGATAACGATGAGTGCTATAAATCCAAGAGGAGATGATGATGATGATGATGAGTGCTATAAAACCTAGAGGAGATGATGACGAGTGCTATAAAATCTAGAGGAGATGATGATGATGACTGCTATAAAACCTAGAGGAGACGATGATGGGTGCTGTACAAACCTCAGCCTGGTTCTCCGGTGCTACAACGAGCACCATGCCCACTCCGCAGTTGAAGGTGCGCAGCATCTCGTCGTCGGAGACGGAGCCAGCGTCCGCGATCCACGCGAACACCTGACACAGACAATAAATAAATGAACACTAGCTGTCGCCACCAGTTTCAGCCGCGTTATTCTTCTAACGGCTCTTGTTTTAATGCCGTTTTGATCTATCTATATACCCCATATACTTACTCATTATTTTGTTGTACGTACTTTTGTTTTAATGGGCCTTGAAATCAGGTTTTGATCTATCTGTGTACCTACTATCTACCAAATTTCATCAAAATTAGCCAAGGCGTTTTATTGTTAAAGCACGACTATTATTTTAGAACTTTAGTTTAAATTAGTAATCCCACTATAATATTATAAATGCGAAAGTTTGTGTGTGTTTGTTACTTCTTCACGCTGAAACGGCTGGACGGATTTGCATGAAATTTGGAATGGAGATAACTGGACTCCCGGAGTAACACATAGGTACATTTTTATCCCGATATTCTCACGGGATCGAGATTTACGCAGGAGAAACCGCGGGGCGCTGCTGGTTTCTCATTAAGTGAAATGTAATTTCTTTTGAGAATAAATATCTTTAACCTGAACTCGCTCCGGAATAAAAATACATAATGTGAAAATTTCAACAGTCTACCTATTAAGTTTCATGAGATACAGCCCACTGACAGACAGACGGACAGGAGAACAGGGTCCCGTTGGCACTCTTTGGGTACGGAACCGTAAAAAAAAGTATGATGTATACTTACGGGGTGTACGTGCCACCAGTGCGCGTTGAGGCGCGCGCGCACGTGGCTCGGCAGCACGCGCGGGATGTTCTCCATGAGCCCGCCGCCCGTCACGTGCGCGGCGGCTTTCACGCGCCCGCTGCGGAGCGCGCCCGCCATGCTCTGCGCGTAGATACGCGTCGGTTTGATCAACTCCTCGCCTGGTTCATTCAAACAAGTTAATAATAACCTTAATACAACCAACTTGGTACCCGTAGTCAGATCGAAGCTAGGCATCCTGAATAAGCGATAGATTCTCAGTCTATATTAAGCACACGTCCGGGCTGGTATGGAGTACTGCTGCCATGTTTGGGATGGCTCGCCCAAACACAAGCTTGCTGCATCGGACTCGATCGAACGCAGAGCTTTCTTAGGCCAGTTAATATCGACAAAACAAATAGACTAGTCAAAAATTCTAAAAAACGGCTTCGTTATCGTTTCAAAGGCATTTTGTGAACCATTTTGGCAACATGAGTATTCCGATGTAAAAAAGCCTGCTGAATTCGGTTCTGAATGTTGCCAAGCCGAATTTTGGCTCTCCTTTCTGTCCTTGACACTTTTTTTCTATCAGCAATACTTTTTGGTTAAAATCGTAAAAACCACGGTTAGAGACATATTTCGAGGAAAAAGGGGGATGGGGGGAGGGGAGCCAAAATTCGGCTTGGCAACATTCAGAACCGAATTCAGCAGGCTTTTTTACATCGGAAAAGTCATGTTGCAAAATGGCTCACAAAATGCCGTTGAACTTGAAATTTTTAATATGAGTTACCAGTCTAAAAGGCAATTATCGCAAACGCGCATGTAATTAGTAACCCTGAGACTGAGAGTAGTTTATACCCAAGTTTGCAACCCTGAAAACCCTGTGCTACTCCCGTGGTTATCGAAAACTGCAAAATTCTGGCACTGGTTTCAGTTTTTTTCTTCTAAAAAACTACCTAATGTACCGGTTTTCGGCTATCTGTACAATGCATTTCTGTAAAGCAAACTAATTATGCTATAATTTGAGCTGAACCCGAGCTCACAACGCTATACGACGTAATACGGCCAAGAAAATATGCTTCGTTCATACAAAAGCGACGTCCATTAGTAAACTTATAGCTAGCTTACCCAAAGTGTGTCCCTCTTTGCTGAAAGGCGCCTTGTCACCAAGCGTGAGTCCTAACTTCTTCATCAGTTTGTGGATCAAGCTGAACCCGTTGCTGTGCACGCCGTTTGAAGGCAGCCCGATGATGATATCACCAACCTGTGACGAATTCAAATTTATGAATATTCCTATATTTATACGAGCCCTGCGATGTCGTAAGCGCCCAGCACATGGATGCGGTTCCGCACCATTGACCAACACAATGAACGCTGGGCACGGATTACGGACTGCAGACAGTCAAGAGCAACCCTACCTGCTACATTACCACAACTGACACGTCGCCTGCTCAACCTTCAAAGAATAGGTATATTCTTTGAAGCACCATAGTGGCGACACTCACAGGACACTGTCTCCTGAACAAACACCTCTTCAACATTGAAGCCACAGACAGCCTCTGCAGAGGGTGTCTGACCGAAGAAGAATCGGCTGCCCACGTAGTCCTAGAATGTATGCGAGTAGCAGCTCAACGTAAACAAATCCTCAACAACCCGAGGTCACTCCGCCAAGCCTGCGAAGACCCGAGGAAACTTCTGTGCTTCTGGACGAAGTTAGGCTAACTACCTAGTCAGACAACTCTCACGCATAATGAACCACCCATAGAGTTCGAATGCGGAAAAGGGAGTTCTTTAATATTAACATTAGCGCCCGGCTAGAGGCGTAACTCGTAGGGCGAGGTTGTAACTCACGTTGATGTCGTTGATCTTGGGCAGTATGTTGGCGCGCTCCACGACGCCGAGCGCGAACCCTGCGATGTCGTACACGCCCGGTTTGTACATGCCCGGCTAGAGGTGTATAAGTAGGGCGGGGTTGTAACTCACGTTGATGTCGTTGATCTTGGGCAGTATGTTGGCGCGCTCGCCGAGCGCGAACCCTGCGATGTCGTACACGCCCGGCTAGAGGTGTATAAGTAGGGCGAGGTTGTAACTCACGTTGATGTCGTTGATCTTGGGCAGTATGTTGGCGCGCTCCACGACGCCGAGCGCGAACCCTGCGATGTCGTACACGCCCGGCTCGTACATGCCCGGCATCTCCGCCGTCTCACCGCCTGCGAACCACAACTCATTGCTGATAATGTTTAAAGAACCAATAAGCAACTAAACGACAGTGGGCAAATTTGGTCCAAGAGCTGTCAATTTTGGGATTAATATAATAATATAATTCATTTATTATGTCAGACATTATAGGTCTATAATTTGTTTGTATATGTTCTTAAAATCTATGTTATACACACATTAGCTACAGTTGTAAGCGAAAACTCCCATCCGAATCCCGACTAAACAGACTCTAGCGAGACTACCTACCTGATCAGGACCTGGATACAAGCCTTCATTACTGGCAGGTCATAGCGATCGGGAATGAGCTGCAGGATGCCGTTGGAACTGCTCCGCACTCTGCTGAGCAATGAGGCAGTTTTCTTACGGATGATGGCGTGAAAACCAACAACCCGAGCCTCCGCAAACATCGTTGATGCACTGCAGAAGCGAGGAAGTCCCATCAGCATCCTAAAACCATTATTATATTGGACGCGCAGGGCACTAAGCGACTTCTGCGTATAGCTGAACCACAGGCTGCTCGTGTAGAAAGATTGGCAGTAGGCTTTGAAGAGAGTTATTTTCACTCGCCTACTGCAACGAGCAAACTCCTTCAACGAGCAATTACCTTCGCCTTAAAGAGGTACTCACCAATCAAGGCCGCGGAGGCCTGCCTGCAGCCCTCGGCGACGCCCACGACCACGTTCCTCGCGACGCTCACGTCGAGTGAGCCGCACGCTAAGTATACTCACCAATCAAGGCCGCGGAGGCCAGCCTGCAGCCCTCGGCGACGCCCGCGACCACGTTCCTCGCGACGCACACGTCGAGCGAGCCGCACGCGAAGTATACTCACCAATCAAGGCCGCGGAGGCCTGCCTGCAGCCCTCGGCGACGCCCGTGACCACGTTCCTCGCGACGCTCACGTCGAGTGAGCCGCACGCGAAGTATACTCACCAATCAAGGCTGCGGAGGCCTGCCTGCAGCCCTCGGCGACGCCCGCCACCACGTTCCTCGCGACGCTCACGTCGAGCGAGCCGCACGCGAAGTATACTCACCAATCAAGGCCGCGGAGGCCTGCCTGCAGCCCTCGGCGACGCCCGCGACCACGTTCCTCGCGACGCTCACGTCGAGCGAGCCGCACGCGAAGTAGTCGAGGAAGGTGAGTGGCGTGGCGCCGTTGCACAGGATGTCGTTGACGCACATCGCGACCAGGTCCACGCCGATAGAGCTGTGCTGGTTGATCTTCTGTGCCACCTTCAGCTTGGTGCCCACTCCGTCCGCCGCGAGCACTAGCACCGGGTCCTGGAGGACACACTTTACATAGGAAATATAACTTTAATGTTGGGTATTTCATAACATTCATAACATTCATGGCGAGACCCATTAGGCAAGCGCTCCAGAGGAAGACATTGATCTCGATGGGACGATAAAATAAAAAAAATTGCAGGTCCACAATGGATACAAATAGCTCAGGACAGAGAAAGGTGGCAGGCCTTAGAGAAGGTCTTCAACTGAGAGGGGTTTCTGTTTACATACTAATATCAAATATTATTTATTATAACGCGTAAAGTTACAACGATTAGTGATTATAAGTGTATTACGATTAAGTTTAAAATATGCATGTATTATTTAAATGTATCAGGAAATAAAAAGGCTAAAATATAATATTTCATAACATTACATACATATTGACACACGTTTTTGCCCCCGAAAGGGTAGACAGAGCCTCGATGAGCTTCTTTTCACCGTGTGTTGCACCATCGTGGGAATATAGACATGACAAGTGGTGACTCATCGCCACCATGCTTCCTACGACTGACTCGGCTAATCCAAATTTATTTATGTATTTGTGTCCGGTGGAAGAACAGACCACTCCTTTTCCTTCCGTGGATATTTTAAAATGTCACCAATCCGCATGGTGAAGAGTGGTGATTATGGCAAATCAATTGAATTCTATTGGATTCCATTGTATACTCGCTGATGATGGTGATTCGAATAGTAAGAATGTTAACTACTAAGCTAAAAGTAGGCTTGTACCAAATAAATAATTTTATGTTATCTCTGAATCAGGAAGGAAGCGAAGCGTTGACCTGATTTTATTTCTAAATCTTTTCTTATTTTTTTACTTTTTGCACCATTCTACCTCTATAATCACCTCTATCTAGCCTCAAAGGTTTGCTGGTAGAAAACTCTTTTTAGGGTTAAGCTCGCCTCTGTACATGTTCGCTACCTCTTACTGTTTATTTCGTGTTTTCTTGTGTGCAATAAAGAAGCGTTAAATTATTGAAAACACTCATTATATAAGGAACGACAGGGGTCCGATTCACGCGTTAATAGGCAAATATCAAACGTGACATTTTCATGCAGAATCTTGACAGATTTTGAATATATTATGAATTATTGTACCTTGTATTCCTGTTCAACAGCCTTCAGTTGGAAGCAGCCTCCGAACCCGCCAAGTCCGCCCAACACACCCAGCCTCGTAGTTGATCTAAAAACAAACAATAAAATAATCCTATACTTACAAATTTATATAAGTCAATCATTGTGTGTTTAATTGTCGTGCTTTCCGACTAAACTTTCATTTGCTAAAACAAATTGAGTAATTTTTATGAAATTTGCTACATAGATATATTAAAACCTGGATTAAAAGATAGGATACTTTTTATCCCGACATTCAGTACCATCGGGACAAAAACGCGGCACAAACTGCTAGTTTGAAATAAAAATTACTACTTTCACTATGTTCGTCGTTGGCTTTTCTATCGTTGATCTGTCCATAAAGTGGGCCGTCCTACACTGCATCGGTTGTCAGCTCTGCGACCTATATGGCCTGCCCATTGCCATTTGCTAAGTCTCAGGGCTACATCGGTGACTACATCGGTGATCTTAGTTCTTCTATGGATCTCCTAATATCAGATTATAAAAACGTAGTGACATTCCGAGCATAGCTCACTCTATACCCCGCTGCGCATGAGCTTGTGTATGAGGCCATAGTTAATGGCCGAATCTCAGTGCCGTAAGTTATCACTGGCATCACGCACTGATATACTTTCATCTTGAGGCCAATAGTTACCCTGCGGTATCTGTGCCGAGAGGGTATGGCGTAGTTTCGCGAACATTGCCCATCCATCATTAGAAGCTTAACTAAAAAAGACAGGACATATTTGCCTTCGACTTGAAGCCTCCTAGATTGTATTTATCGGGGGAAAGACATGGTGTTTGTTTTTAGGGTTCCGTACCCAAAGGGTAATACGGGACCCTATTACTAAGGCTCCGCTGTCCGTCTGTCCACCTGTCACCAGTCTGTATCTCATGAACCGTGATAGTTAGACAGTTGAAATTTTCACAGATGATGTATTTCTGTTGCCACTATAACAACAAATACTAAAAAATAGAATAAAATAAGCATTTAAGAGTGCTCCCAAACAACAAACTTGATTTTTTAACCCCGTGTTTATAGATATTGGTACGGAACCCTTCGTGCGCGAGTCCGACTCGCACTTTGCCGGTTTTTGTTTATTCATCCGTCCTTCTAGTGATAAATACGAAGTTTAGTATATGCTTACCTAGCCAGGGGCTTGATCATGGAGACGAGTGAGTCTCCCGCCTCGATGTCCACGCCACTGTCCTTGTAGGAGAGCGCCTTCTGAGGCGCGCGCTCGCCCGTCGTGTAGGGGGCAACGAGCGGAGCCATCGCTTCCTTGAAGTTATCTACCACGACTTGGTGACCTCCTGAGAACAAAACTCTTAAGTTTGAACACCAACAAATTGTTGAATGATACTCGTATCCTGCTAATTTTATCAAAATTGTTAAAACCATATTGATAACTTTTATAGCCAGATAGACAAACAAATAAATATAGCAACTCAAGAATAGGAGGAATACTTTACGGGTCACGTGTCCTACGTATGCAAAGTCTCGTGTATCTGTACATTCAACAACACCAATGCGAGCTATACTGTTTGGCGGCTGGGTGGTAGTTCTTCCCGTTTAAACTTTTTAACAAGCAGCTCTACTACTAAACACAATAAAGATGTTTGGACTATACACAATAAACGGTACGCAAAGTATACGCACTTGACCCACCTTCCCTGCCCATGTCCTCCACCGTGCCGACGACATCGATGCCTTCCACCGTCGCCAGGAGCACATCCACCACGGACGCGTCGGCGATCACAACCATTCCGATACCGCAGTTGAATGTGCGCAGCATTTCGAAGTCTGATACAAGACCTACATAAAAAAGCAAATTTTGTTTTGGGTGAAAAAAGTCAAAAGCATTGAAAGTACGAATTTCACAAAATGCGGGACGCAAAACACTTTATAAAAAACAAGTTGGCGTAGTCGGTTGGGCACCAAAGTAAATTAGTTTTGAATGAAAATTTTCGGGCAATAAATTTAAGTCAAAACCTTTTATAATTAACTATTTCCACGACTCTTGAGACTTGAAAACTTTCAGGGAAATGAATCTCAACTGGCTAGAGTAATTATTTAATAATTAACAACTAATTTACCCCAATCAGCTAAAATCCTAAAATAAGGATTGGCCAGGCCAAATGTGGCACAGCATATAAATCAGTGGTAAGGGTAGCCTTTGCCCTGAAACTTACCCTTAGCTTGCAGCCAACCGAAAATTGGCTTTATCTTGAACTTCATAGCATCTAGTTTCACTCTGGTTCCAGGGAACAATATTCTAGGAATATTCTCCAAAAGGCCTCCACCAGTGATGTGAGCCAATGCTTTGACCAATCCACTTTTGATGGCAGGAAGTAGCTCGCGCACGTAGATACCCGTAGGGGCAAGGAACTCTTCGCCGAATGTCTTGTTTGTTTTGCTGAATGGAGCTTTTTCGTTGTATCTGAAGCAAAAATGTGGGCTGTTTTGTTTTTTGTTTGGATATATTTATATACATATGACATAGATACACGCTTATAGGGGGAGGGGGGGAGTATTACTTTTAAACTCACCTATGACCACCTTGGGCCATAATCTTCTGTACCAAGCTGTACCCATTGCTGTGGACCCCAGTCGAAGGCAATGCCAACACGACGTCACCAGCCTTGATTTCACTGGACCGTGGTAGCTGTTTCAAGTTATCGACCACTCCGACCGCAAACCCGGCGAGGTCGTATTTGCCGATGTCGTACATTGAGGGCATCTCAGCAGTTTCACCACCTGAAAATTATATAAATAGCTACAAAACACGGCCATTTTTGCAAGCTTTTATTTTAGGTAAAATCTTGCAAGCTGAATTAGAACTACTTCTCGACATCCGATTGAGCTTAAATTTTGCAGACCAGTAAAGTTAAAGACAATACAATATTATGGTAACAGCGAGCTGATCTGATGATGGAGACGGAAGGTGGTCAACGGAACTCCTCGATGGATAGTAAACTAACCGTGTTAGACTTATTTTTTTGATCAGCACACAGATCCACTAATTTTATAAAAGCTTAATTAAATTGAAAAATATATTCTTCAACAAAAAAGTGTTAAAAACGCTAATTTCGTCACTTATTCAAAGAACGAAAAGTAAACTAGACATGTAAGTACATATCGGGTCGCGTGTATTCAATCTCTGGGTACGAGTCAATAAAATTAAATATATTTATTCACAAAAATAAGCAACCAAATAGACAAAAATCTAATCTAATTATAACAAGATTTACATTAGAATGGTTTGTACTTCGTAGAAATTGGTTGCAGTATCTACACTAAGTGCTAGACTTGTGTTGTAGACACTGCGCAACCTTCCATATTAGGTACTATTGGGTAGCCATTATGAGGTTTCACTATTTAATCCCAAGTACTGCCTAGTAAGTATCAGGTTAGAATATTATTGAAATTAACAAAATGGGTAAAGGTGGATGCTCACGCTTGAAGCACAACATTTTTTTTTTTGGTGTTTGTGCCCATTATAGCTCCTTAACAATTCTTCAGATAGCAAAAGTTGAGTTCGCGAGAACTAGGAAACCTAACACACATGTTGTAATTGATAGTATCTCATAAATATCATCAGTTTAGCTATGATACCCTTAAACACATTTTTACAGTGTTTTTTTTTGTTTATCGTGTCGTAGCTAAACTGATGATATTTATGAAATACTATCAATTAAAACATGTGTGTTAAGTCTCCTAGTTCTCGCGAACTCAACTTTTGCTATCTGAAGAAGTGTTGATGAGCAGTAATGGACAAAAAACACTAAAAAATAATAATTTCGCGCCGCAAGCGTGAGCATTCACCTTAACAAATCATAATAAATACATACTAATTTTACCATTAACAGTTACATATTTACGTGCTGTGCAGTGACAGGTGCTATAACTTATGTTATTTGGTGGTGGTTCGAATAAAGGGCTTCTAGTCTTACCAAGCAAAGCACATCCGGACAGCAGACAAGCATCAGCGATGCCCTTGACAATAGTCGCAGCGACCTCCACCTGTAGCCTGCCGCACGCCATGTAGTCCAGGAACGCGAAGGGTTCCGCGCCCGCGCAGAGGATATCGTTCACGCACATGGCCACGAGATCCTGACCGATCGTGTCGTATTTCTCCATTATTTCCGCAATCTGGAAATTATAATTGAAAATTTATGAGTCCATACCTATAGATTTTAGAAGAACCAAGTTCACCGACATAGCTCTCAGAATTAAAGTGGAAATGGGCAGGCCATATAGCTCGCAGAACTGACATCCGTTAGGGGACAAAGGTTCTCGAGTGGCAAACACAAAAAACCGAACGACACACAAGACAAAGGCCCCACTCTCGATAGACCAATGACATAAGGTCGCAAGAAAACGGTGTATGGAGGAGCCCAAGACCGTTCGTCGTGGCATTCTATGGGCCTATATCAAGCTGTGGGCGTCTGTGAGCTGACGATGATCACTGTCTGCCCACAACCTCAGTTGCGTGTTACCACAATTAATAAATAAAAAATAAATAAATAATGCTGGACAGTTCACTCAACATTAACTAGCCCCAAGCTAAGCAGAGCTTGTGTTATCGGTACTAGATAACTGATATACTTAATACAATACATTACATAGATAGTATTTTTTTTATTATACATAGAAAATACCCAGAACACCCTGAACAAATATCTGCACATCGTACAAATATTTGTTCCGAGGCAGGAATCGAACCCGCAACCTCCTGCATCGCAGGCGAGCCGTCGCCCAACGCGAACGGGAAGAACTAATTCTCAAGCAGCTCTGCTACTAAACCTGGAGCCTTACCTTGAGCTTAGTCCCGACCCCATCAGTCCCCTGCACTAACACGGGGTCCTTGAGGCTCGGGTCCATGGCCGACAGTTGGAACAGGCCGCTGAAGCACCCCAGTCTCCCCAACACCCCCCTTCTATGGGTGCCAGTGGCGATGGGCTCTATTTGCCGGACGAGAGTCGCCGCAGCGTCGATATCCACCCCACTTTGAAGGTAGGATAGACCGTTGACTCTGAAATTTGTTACTTATTCACCTCGAGCTATTTTACCAAATAGAAAATAGACAAAATAAGTCAAACATAGAAGAACTAGTAGTATTTTTAACCCCCGACGCAAAAACGACGGGGTGTTATAAGTTTGATGTGTCTGTGTGTGTGTGCGTGTGTGTCTGTCTGTCCCATCGTAGCCCCCGAACGGATGAACCGATTTCGTTTTTTTTTGTAGGTGAATTTGTCGGGAGTTTTCTTAGCTATGTTTGATCAAAATCGGTTCAGCAGTTTCATTGCGTTGAGGTTTTTTTTAATTTTTACAAAATTAATTACTTGTTGACGTTTAAATTTGGTCTTTTAAATCTGGTTTGGTACTCATTTTGATTCAGGCAACGACTCGGAGCTCATCATATAACATTTGATAGGTGGCTCAGTATGTGTGCTGTCATCATTATCAATTTAATGAGTTTGGTTTTGAGAAAGATCAAGCGTTTTTGGCTCTATTTCCAAAAGCATGATGGCATTCAGTGATTTTAAGTTTTAATATGTTTTAAATAATAGTGTAAATGCTTGTACAAATACATCAAACGTGCAGTGAATTCTTTTTTTGTAAGACAATTTGTATAAATATGTACTAAAGTACTTACAGGTCTAGCGCTTAACCGAGTCAGTCCCTGAGGTATGGGAGCGGTACGGAAGGGGTGTTTTTTTTTTTTTTTTTTTTTTTTTTTACATTGATAGACCTTTGTTTGACCACGATCTCACCTGTTGGTAAGTGACGATGTGGCCGAAGATGAAGCACAAAGGTCTAGAAGGCACCTATTCACTCTTGACTTGAAGAGACTCTTGACTCTTTACATTATGTCACATGTCATCTGATAATTTGAGAGACGAAAACACCCCTCCCGTACCGCTTCCATACCTCAGGGACTGACTCGGTATAGCGCTAGACCTGTAGCCCATAACCTAACATAAGTACTTTGTATCTCAGACACTATTAAAGTACTTTAGGATTAATTCCAAGTACTACAGATGTATTAACAAGAACGAACAAATCATCTCTCATGCAAACATTCCATCACATAGGCATTATGAACAAAGATCAACAAAGGATGACAGAGGATGGATGAATGAAATTCCAAAGCAAGAATGTATATAACATGAAGTTTATTTTAAACAATACAAGAACATCTTACCAAGCAATATTCCTCAGAAAATGCAAGCTAGGACAAATTATACAAAACTTTGATTACAAATTAATAGAATGTTATAAAACGAATGAACCCCATGCACCCGCGGCATTAAGTGCTGAAACAAAACGAATAAAATACGAATTTGTAAAAAATAATATGGACCTTTTTATAAAGCGTAAAAGTAAACGGCACATCAATCAAATATGTCCTTTAAGCAAAACATGTTTGTATAGCAAGAGTTTAGTTTGTATGGCTGTGCGTGTTTATAATCATCTTCCTAAATCTGTACTAGATGCTCCCAGTCTTAATATGTTCAAGGGAAGACTGAAAAGATGCTAACAGGAAAAGTTTACTTATACACAAGAATTCCTAGGTGATCAAAATGACAATGACTAGGAATAGATGACTAAATAGGACTACTTAGGTCATTTTTAATTTTTAATTTATAATTATTTTAAATACTGATAGGTATATATTATGCATGCGTTAAACGCCGATTATGGCTGAACATTTAACTGTAGCACTAACCACCAGTTACTAACCCATATATCGCAAAAAATGAATTTGAATTTGAATATGTAAGGTTCGAGAGATGAATGACAGGATGCATGAAGGCAGTGGTTAACAACACACATTAAGAAACCAACACTTCCACCATCACAACTATTTCCGGAAAATTAAGTTCAAGCTCAGTAAGGTGACCGTGAATCAAACTCAATACTTGATGAATAGGCATTATGACATTAACAAAAAAAAACATTTAATTTAGAACTTAAAAATGAAAATTTATAAAAATCATTCCACAATAATCCCTTAATTTTCATATTAAATTATTATAATTTTTTATTAAATCCATAATACTGCTGTGTTATGCGAAACGCCCATTAGAGCCCAGCCAAATAAGTACCAAACGTGAACCAATAGTAACACACCGGCAACGCTGGCACAGATTAAATAATAGTTACTACCCTAGATTTTCTTGGTTCCAAAATCGTGACGTCAAACATACGCCATGACACTTGCGAGAGATTTGATGCGAAATTCAAAGCTTGTTCAAAAAATGCAAATTTTGTTTATAAACGTCAGTTTTAAACAGAAAAAAGGTAAACATCATGCCTATTATTAAGATTTTTTGGCTGCAGTGACTTATGCTGACTCGTATACTGAGCCCCAGGGCAAGCCTATGACGGAGGCGGGCACGATCTAAGCGAACCCACCCTCCCCCCAGATCAGGAAAGTTTTTTTTGTATACTACTTAGAATGACGGATCAAGCAGATGGCCCATATGATGACAAGCGGTACCCTCTGCCTATAAACAGTGCATTATCACATAGGTCACGTGCATCTAGGACGCGCCCTATGTGGCATTGCACTGCACCCGCCACCCTGAGACATAAAGATAAAAAGTCTCATGTACCTGTAATTTCACCGGCAACCATACCGTTCAAACCGGAACACAGCAATGCGAGCACTACTGCTTTGCGACAGAAATAGGTATGGTGGTAGTACTTCGATGACGAACTAGATAGATAGATAGATTAACACTTTATTGTACACCAAAAGAAAAACTAACTAACTAGTAATAGTAGTAGTAGTAGTAGTAGTAGTAGTAGTAGTAGTAGTAGTAGTAGTACAGCTTTTTTGTGTAAGAGTTCGTCCGGGGAAGTACTACCACCGTACCTATTTCTGCCGCAAAGCAGTAGTGCTCGCATTGCTGTGTTCCGGTTTGAAGGGTAAGGGTGCCGGTGACATCATAGGCACACGAGACTTCATCTTTGTCTTAGGGTGGCGGGCGCAGTTCAATGCCACATACGGCGCGTCCTAGGTGGACGTGACCTATGAGGTAAAGCACTGTTCATAGGCAGAGGTTACCGCTTAACATCAGGTGGGCCATCTGCTAGTTCCGTCATAAAAGTAGTATAAAAAAAACTCTTGTCCGACGAGTTGCACTAGCAGTACTCACTTGGAGAAGGCTCTGTGCGCGATGTCCTTTCTGTACTGGGCCCCGGGGAAGTCTATAACGGAGGCGGCTGCAGTGGCGGCCGCCGCCGCCGCCCGCAGCGACCCGGCCCTAGCGCAGACCAGCAAGACCCGACCCCCCCAGGTCACTAGTGAGCCATTCGCACCGCGGGCCACTCCGCTGTGGAACACTACCAGCCCGGGGTTGGACTGCACTTGGGATAGACCTGAAACATTTCATTATAAAATAACAATGAGGTGGATGTCACCAAGTACTGGCTACTTTCGGACTGGCTACTTTCCGCCTAAGTAGTACGTCCTGCAACAGTTCGGTGTGTAGTACGTACGATCCCGCGCGCACGGACCCTCTCTAGTTCGCGAACTCGGCGTCGTTTTTATGTGAAAACGTACGCCGAGTCGGCCGCTTTAAATGTGTAGTTAAAGTGTGGGGATCGCCTAATCACAAGATTTACCGGACGCCGAGACAGTAGCCCGTGCCGCGAACCGCCGAACTCGGTCCCCTTCAAAGGGAAGCCCCGAGTTAGGCATCGCGGTGCCGGTGAATCGCCTCGGCGCCCCTTGGTCGCGCGCCTAGGCGATTGCCCACGGACCTTTTTAGGTCCCCCTCCGCCCTCGTTCCCCTCGTGTTTGTTTTTCGCGTAGTGAAATAGACACTTAGTGCCTCGGGCCGCAGTTTGGCGTCCTGTATATTGCATACGGGGCCCAAAATGTCGGGTCGAGGTACGCCCTCTGGAGAGGGATCGGCCCGCGGCCGCTCCCCTCCCCCACGCCCTCGCAAGGACTCGGTGGCCGACTCGTCGGACACGGAAGCACCCCGCAGCGGACCATCTAGCCGCGCCTCAAGCTCGAGCCGCGAGCGCTCGCGTTCGCAGGCCTTGAGGTTCGACCAACAAAGGATCCTGGACAGATTCTACGAAAAGAAGAAGATGACCACCGGCACCCCCGTGCCCTCCGCCTCGGCACCAACGTCGCCAAAAAAGGACATGCCCCCCCCACCCTCCAAGAAAACCACACCTCTGCCGAAGATGAAGCCCTTATCACCGAAGAGGCAGATCGAGCAGAGTTACATCATCCTACAGCGACTCATCGAGAGTAAATGCCTGCCACCTAAGTACCTCGGTGTACTACGAAACGCATTAGAAGAGGACGAGAAGGGCCTCCCCGACCAACCTACCCCATCGGAAGAAGAGGCGTTGCTGCTTGAGAAGTATCGCAGCATGCCGATTCCCGGAACCCGCAGGAAGCGCAGTGAGGGTGAGTCCACTGATACCATTTCTAAGAGAGCCTGTGCAAACCCCCCTCCCCTCACCCCCTCTGAGTTATCTCAGCAAAAGCCCAGTCAGAGCCTACCGACGTCTCCTATGTCCGTAGAAAGTAGCTCAGTATCGTACGCAGCGGCGGCAACTGGCCGCGCCGCGCGCGCGATCCACCCCACAGATAATCAACACTCCATATCTACTGTCGTACCTACTTCATCGGCACCGCCCGGCGTATCTACTACGACTCAGAACGCTACGGCGCCGTTGAACTCGAACTTGCCCAAAAACGTACCTACCGCTAACGTACCTACTTTTAGATATCCCCCGATAGTAGTAGAAGAGATGGCAAACTGGGCCACTCACTTCAGGACGCTGAAGGCAAGCCTGGGCCACGCCCCCAATGCCCGCCCCTTCGGGAAAGGAGTGCGGTTCTCCCCTACCACAGACAAAGAATACCGCGTCGTGCAGGACTACCTCACCGTACTCGAGCGCTCAGAAAAAGTCGTGTGGTTTTCATACTCGCTGCCTGAGGACCGTAGCCTTAAGGTGGCAATACGAGGACTACCGGCCGACACCCTCCCAAAGGACATCGAGGAGGAGTTCAGAAACCTAGGCTTCATACCGGAGTCGATAAGAGCCATTCAGGCGTCGAAGGGCCGCCCGGGCTGTATCTTTTTCGGCATGTTCAAACACTCACCAAACCTCACCCCGGACATCTATAACATCACTGAGCTGCTGTGCATGCCTGGCGTCATCGTGGAGGCATGGGAGGGCAAGAAGGGCCCGTCTCAATGCCACCGGTGCCAGGCATTCCGTCACAGCAGTCATAACTGCCACCGCCCTCTGGCATGCGTGCGATGCGGAGGCCCACACTTCGCAGGCGTATGCCCCCGACCGAGAGAAATGCCCCCGACTTGCATAAATTGCGAGGGGCCACACACCGCGAATAGCAAGAGCTGCCCCGCCTTCAAGAAAGAAGCGAGAAACAAGCGGGCTGGCACCACCGCGACCACAGTCGCAAAGCCCACCTACCGCCGCGAGGGAACGCGTACAGACGCCAGGAACCCGGCCTCCGAACCGCCCGCACCGCCCCCACAGACGTCCTTGAAGTCCTCGGGACACTCCTTGATGGCCCCGGCAAACGCCCACACACCGAGAACCGTCCAACTACCTAAGCAGAAGCGGCTTCGTAAGAAGCGGAACAAGACCGCAGAAGCAAACTGGGAATCAGACGCCCCTCCTACTCGGGACCCGAGGCCCCCTCGGCTCCCAACTCCAGCAGTGGCCCTCACCCGGACCTCTGCACCCCTCTCTGGAACAGCTCCGCCTGCCCAGGGTCTCTCCAATCCAAAAGGCCGAAGACCCCGCCTGCCACCCTCAGCTCAAACACCACGACCGGTACAGCAGCTCCCGGGGTACGACAGCGCGCGCCTGGAACTGCTAGACACGGCCATTCAGATCCTGCAAGAGGTGCTCCAGGCCCTCCGGACGGGGACGGACCCGATCCCAATCGTACTGAGCGGGATGGGGAAACTGTTCCAGGTGGGGAGCTGAGGATCCTCTTCTGGAACGCTAGGGGCCTCAAGAGTAGAGACAGGAGCAAGGTCTTGCTCTTGAGGCCCCTACTGAGGGAGCAGGACATAGACGTGGCGCTCCTCTCTGAAACAATCCTGAAGGCCACCGACACAGTGAAGTTTCCCGGATACATCAGCTACCGCCAGGACGAGCTCAGCCAGGATGGCAGACCCTTCCGAGGCCTCCTGGTTTTGGTCAAGAGGAAGCTTGTCCACCAACCACTACCGCCGCTGGATCTGGTGTCGATGAGGGCCCTGGGGGTAGAAGTATGCTCAGATGGCCACCCACTCCAGATATACGCGATCTACAAGCCCCCAGGGGAAAAACTGGAAGCAGCAGACCTCGCAAAGCTTTTACCATCCGCACCAAGCGCAGCCATAATTGCGGCCGGGGACTGGAACTGCAAGCACCCGTCCTGGAACTCGAACACCTCAAACCCGGACGGGGGCCGCCTCCGCAGACACGCAGACAGTCGCGGCTACGATGTGTCCGGCCCAGAGACCCCGACCCACTACCCAGACCAGACAAACCACAGACCAGACGTCATAGACGTGGCGGTCCACAAGGGTCTCCCTTTCTTCCCGAGGGCAGAAGTGCTCCTGGATGAGCTACTGTCCGACCACCAGCCGGTCCTCCTGCGACTGGAGACCAGGCCAACGACCTTGCGTCCCCTGCCTCGGAGACCGGGAATCGACTGGCTCAAGTTCGCGGATATCATCCAGGGCACCACACCAACAGGGCCAGTGAGCACACCGGAGGAGGTAGATGACCTCACGGTCCGGCTCACGAGTGCCATACAGACGGCCATAAAGGAAGCCCAAATCCCTGTGCGGCCAGACAGGTTACCAAGAACCCCTGCCCCCCTTGCCAAACTCCTCAAAGAGAAGCGTCGCCTCAGAAAGGAGTGGCAGAGGACACGAGATCCCAAACTCAAGACGAGATTAAACGCACTCTGCGAGGAGGTGAAGGCAGAACTGCGAGAGGATAGCGCCCGGACGTGGGAGGGAAGAATTGCCGAAGCCTCCGACGACTGGTCATCGCTCCATAAGCTCTGTCGTCAGCTGAGGAGCATCCCAACCCCCATAAGACCACTCACCCACGGGGACGGCCACCCGAGGTACCGAGCTGAAGACAGAGCTGAGATCTTCGCGGAAAGCCTGGAACGGCAGTTCAAGCCCAATCCTGACAAAGACCCGGAACACACAAGAGAGGTGGAAGTCTTTGTCAGATCATATCTCCAAGAAGATGAGCCTGAGACCACAGAGGCAGGCGCAGAAAAGTTGTTTTTCTCACCAGGGAAAGTCCAGAAAGCAGTACGAAGGACAAAGCCGCGGAAGGCCCCTGGTGAGGATGGAATAACAAACGCCGTTCTGAAGCATCTCCCTCCCAAAACGATCGCTTCGTTGACCCGCCTGTTCAACGGGATTCTGCGCTGTGGTTACTTTCCCAGCCCGTGGAAAACAGGTCGGGTCATCATGATCCCGAAGGCCGGCAAGAATATACTTCTCCCGGAAAGCTATAGGCCGATCACCCTCCTTTCGAGCGTATCGAAAGTGTTTGAAAAAATGCTGTTAGAGCACTTGAATCCCCACATCATACCACGGCCAGAACAATTTGGATTCCGGTCGGGGCACAGCACCACTCTTCAACTGTCCAGGGTACTGCACCACTTGACAGTGGCACACAACAAAAAAGAGCAGTCGGTGGCAGTATTCCTGGATATGGAAAAAGCCTTCGACCGGGTCTGGCACTCGGGGCTCATTTTCATGATAGCCAACTCACCGACACCAAGACGGGTGGTGAGGATTATCGCCTCCTTCCTAGAGGGAAGAACGTTCCGGGTGTGTGTAGAGGGAGTCACATCCACAGAACGCGGAATCGAGGCCGGAGTGCCCCAAGGCAGCTGCCTGTCGCCGGTGTGCTACTCCAAGTACACCGACGACATTCCAAAGACGGAGGACGCACTCCTGGCGCTGTACGCCGATGATGCTGCCCTCGTCACCTCCTCCATCAGACTACACCACGCCGGAACGAAGATGCAGAGAAATCTGGACCTACTCCCGGCCTGGCTATCCAAATGGCGACTGTCTGTAAACGTGGGGAAAACGCAGGCAGTCGCCATATCAAGAAAACACCTCGCGCCGAAGACGCTAACTCTGCAGGGGCAAGAGATTAGCTGGTCCCGCACGGCTAAATACCTTGGAGTGACCATAGATCGTGGTCTGACTATGGCACCACACTCAAAGACTGTCAGAAACTCCGCTGGGGCGGCCAGAGCCATACTGAAGCCGGTCCTTTGCTCAGCTCTCCCACTACGCGTCAAGCTGGCCCTCTACAAGACGTACGTCCGACCGCGTTTAACATACGCGGCCCCCGCGTGGTACGCTCTGTTGGCCGAGACCCACAGACAGAAACTACGAGCCCAACAAAACAAATGTCTACGCACCATAGTCAACGCGCCGTGGTTCGTACGCAACGCCACCATTCAAAGGGACCTCCAAGTGGAAGAGCTCGACCGCTTCATAGGCCGCCTGGCAAAGGGGATGTTCGACCGTGCGGCTCACTCCTCCTTCCAGCACATCAGGGAACTCGCCCCGGCCTTTGAGAGATCAGCACGCTCAAAGGCCTACCCACGAGAACTGGCCCAGGGCTTTGATGACCAAAAGTCCGAGGAGGCCAGCAACGATCACCCACAAATCCCCATCTCTCACCCCCCTCCCCCACCTACCTCCCACTTGCACAGGGCGGTCGCCGGTTTGCTACCGGCGCCCCTCTCTTAGTTAGGTGGTTAACTCTGTGGCTCGTACGAGCCGTCAAGAAGACCCCCCAGTCGATACTGGGGGAGCTGATCACCGCAGTAAGGGGCCCAACGCCCGGAACTGCGTCCCCCACGCCGGCTTCGCCGGCGTGTGAGACGACATAGACGTGTCACCAAGTAATTGTAATCATCAAAAGTTTATAATAAATCTCGTGAGATTGTAAACTGACAAATAATAATTGTGAACAGATCATTTGATTTACAATAAAATGCAGGTTATTGTCTAAGGCCCAAGTTCACGAACAAATAAATCGGTGGTTAAAGTAACCAATCGTCAAAGTGACAGATAACGTATGAAAACATGTGGCCAAAAGGGTTTAATGTGTTGGTGAAAACCTACCTAAGCCGTGTTATTATAATTTAGCTAGTGGTATTATAATACCAAGGTTAGATTGTAAATGGTCTCTATTTCATTCTCCATATCACGTGGCATACTATGGATAGATAGTCCCTCGGTAGATTGTTCGTTTTTAGGGACCCGCACCCAAAGGGTAAAACGGGACCCTATTACTAAGGCTCGGCTGTCCGTCTGCCTGTCTGTCTGTCTGTCACCAGGCAGTATCTCATGAACTGTGATAGAATAAAATAAATACTTAATCCCTTAAGTATTTATTTTATTCTGTTTTTTAGTATTTGTTGTTATAGCGGCAAAAGAAATACATCACCTGTGAAAATTTCAACTGGCTAACTATCACGTTTCATGAGATACAGACTGGTGACAGGTGGACAGACGGACAGCGGAGCCTTAGTAATAGGGTCCCGTATTAAAGTAATTCCCCCTAAGTTACATTTTATTACACCTTGACCCTATTACTAAGGCTCGGCTGTCCCCGTCCGTCCGTCCGTCTGTCGCCAGGCTGTAGCCTTAGTAATAGGGTCAAGGTGTAATAAAATGTAACTTAGGGGGAATAACTTTAGCAGGCTTTTGTATTTGATGTGTGGATAGATGGTGGGTTGGGAAGGTCGTTAGGGGGGTCGGGAGGGAGGGCGGATCCCGACACTACCCGTGCGTAGCCGGAGCGAGTTTATAATAAATAATAAGAAACTTACCGCTGATAACGCATCCCTTCGTGGATGTTTCTGGGTAGCCCTTGGAAGCGATCACGACACCAACTGACGCCAGTTTGGTGTTCCAGGACACTTGAAGTTGTTTCAGAGTCCCGTTTACACAAGCCTGAAAAAAGACAACAACAAATGAATGCAATGGTATCTCGGATAAAGCAAGTAAAGTATTTTTTCAAAATCGAAATTTCTGAATTAATTTGTGTTTATTTGAAGTTATGGTGATATGTTAAAATACCGAATGGGCGGAGTCAAGCAAGAAAACCATAGCGGCAAGAAAGTGACAGCGCTATTGCTCACTTGAACCCGGGAAGAGATGAGGTATAGATTTCTTCAGCTCGGAAGTAAATGACGTATTCGATAAATGATAAAACTTCGTTTCGCTTCTAAAGTAGTAAATATTTAAAAAAACGATAAATTTAATTTAAGGAATGTAAGTAGAAGTAGAGCCTTTTTGTGGAAGAGTTCGTCCGGGGAAGTACTACCACCATACCTATTTCTGCCGCAAAGCAGTAGTGCTCGCATTGCTGTGTTCCGGTTTGAAGGGTAAGGGTGCCGGTGAAATTACAGGCACATGAGACTTTTCATCTTTATGTCTCAGGGTGGCGGGCGCAGCGCAATGCCACATAGGGTGCGTCCTAGGTGGACGTGACCTATGAGGTAATGCACTGTTCATAGGCAGAGGTTACCGCTTAACATCAGGTGGGCCATCAGCTTGTCCCGTCATACAAGTAGTATAAAAAAAAAAAAGTACCTACTGAATAGTATACAAATTTACGCTTAATATTTTCTCTAATCGAAGAACCCTAACTACCTAACCTACCTAAAACGGGTTTTAGAAGGGCCAATTACAGGAAATAAATCTATCGAGAAAAGTTTCACCAATCGTGTTTCTTGTCTATGATTTATTTAGATTACATCCTCAAGTAATTACTGTATTAACATCAAGTTTGTAACCTACTTAATAAAGTGAAACGTCGCACTATCTATAAGGCTCCTGAAATGCGATATTTCTCAGGAACTTAACAAAAACAGTCATAAACTAAACACCCAGTAATTTTGTATTGACCTAGGACCTAGGGTCAATGTAGCTGAACCTTCGGTATTAGGGAACTGTATTCTTACACGCTTTAACTAAGTATGTACTATATAGAAAGCAATGACGAAACCCCTCGGGAACTCTGATTGCTGCAATATTTGACCTTTCAACGATACCAATATCTCACAATTGAAGTTGAACTGATATCTGTTGTCAAGTGCCTGGCTTTGTAAAAGAAGTTCGTTGCCACAAAATATTCTAAGATACCGATAAAAGGTCAATGGCGTTAGTAACGAAAATGTGTCATGATTTAAAAACAGTTACAATAGGTAGCAATGGGTTTGTGCTAAAATTAGAGCCAGTTTTAAGAGATAAGATTGTATGGTGTTCAGGTCAATCTGATACTGATCTGTTATGTTACTATACGAATTGGTAGTGAAAAGTGAACGGTTATCAAAGAGTAAACAAATTCGGAAATCATTCGTAAACACAAGATGTAATTTTCAAATTTGTTTGTTTTTAACCCCCGACGCAAAAACGACGGGTGTTATAAATTTGACGTGTCTGTGTTGCTGTGTGTGTGTTTGTGTGTGTCGTGTGTGTCTGTCCCATCGTAGCTCCCGAAGGGATGAAAGGATTTCGATTTTTTTTTTGTTTGAAAGATGAATTTGTTGCGAGTGCTCTTAGCTATATTTGATCAAAATCGGTTCAGCCGTTTCATTGCGTTGAGGGTTTTGTTATTTTTTACAAAATTAATTACTTGTTCTACTTTTTTCTTTCATGTCACTGGTTATTTTTTGAAGCTTTTATTTAATAACTTGCATGTATGTATGTTTGTCTGATGGAATCCAGGTAGAATCTTGCAATTGAATTTTAAAGCAGTTATCCTCGACCAATTGAGCTAAAATTTGGCATACCTGTTAAGTTCCGATGACAATACAATGTTATGGTGACAGCGAGCTGATATGATGATGGAGACGGAAGGTGGACAACGGAAGTCCTCGATGGATAATAGTAGACTGGCCGTGTTTAGGCTCATTTTGATCAGCACACAGTTACGAGCACTAATTCTATAAAAGCTTGTATTGAAAAATATATTTTTCACAAAAAACTTATTTTTAACCCCCGACGCAAAAACGACGGGGTGTTATAAGTTTGACGTGTCTCTCTCTGTGTGTGTGTGTGTGTGTGTGTGTCTGTGGCATCGTCGCTCCCGAACGGATGAATCGTTTTCGTTTTTTTTTGTTTTAAATGTGAGTTTGTCGGGAGTGTTCTTAGCTATGTTTGATCAAAATCGGTTCAGCCGTTTCATTGCGTTGAGGGTTTTTTTAATTTTTACAAAATTAATTATTTGTTGTTAATAATAATCATCAAAACGACATACCTCCATAATAGTGTAGAGGTCAGATTCTAGCAGCGTCATCAGCACTTGCGTCTCGGGGTCTCCGAAACGGCAGTTAAACTCCAATGTCATGGGGCCTGATTTTGTTACCATCATGCCAGCGTATAAAACACCTGTGGAAGAAGGAATCGCCATTTTATTTTATAACATAGGCTATATCTTTTTTTTAATACTAATGACGGTACAAGCAGATGGCGAATCTGATGTTAAGCGGTAACCTCTGCCTATGAACAGTGCATTACCTCATAGGACGCACCCTATGTGGCATTGCACTGCGCCCGCCACCCTGAGACAAAGATGAAAAGTCTCATGTGCCTGTAATTTCACCGGCAACCATACCCTTCAAACCGGAACACAACAATGCGAGCACTACTGCTTTGCGACAGAAATACGTATGGTTGTAGTACTTCCTCGGACGAACTCTTTCACAAAAAAGCTCTACTACTACTAAAGAGAGGTCTGAGGTCGTTTCAGACATTCTACTGAACAAAATTTCTAAATTAGTAACAGCGATGTCGGAATTTTGGTAAACATGATGAGGAGTCCTATAGAACAACTTGCCTGATCCTGCAAAAAGGATGAACAGGTGATATTATAGGCATTAGAGTCACAAAGTGTACCATCTCAGGATGTTGAAAGCAACGCACAACCATAAAGTTTAAAAGTAAAATAAATGGCATTTATTCCTTACACTATACTAACAAACAAAGGATATATAACTATAAAAATAATATTTAGTCTAGTGTAAGAGAAAAGGTCGAGGGCTCAGCCACGTTGTTTTTCAGCCTCGCCTTAAAATGCTGCTGTCTTCACAGCAGCCATGATACACGGTAGCTATCCGCTCTACCACTCTATCCGTTTCTACGTAGATTAGGTATTGCATTCGTTGGACATAGCAAAATTAGGCATCATTGCGCAGTTAACTCCAACCTTTGGTCTCTAGATACTTTTTCTTGATATAAACTAGTTCTAACCAGCCAGAGCCAGATAGAACATACCTATTTTTACATTATCAGGGTAGTAACAACTTGCTAAAGCTAGTAAAATTTACTACAAACATCATTATCAGGGTCATTGTGCACTCAGAAACAAAGATACACCTAGACACGTGTTGATGATAAACCTGAACAGCTAGTTAGATCAGGATGGCTACCCTTGACGCTCGATCCTAATTTGGGATTTGATGTACCATTTGGTACTCTTGAATCCAATCCTACCACAAGATTGGATGCAAACCTGGTGGAATTTGTGGAACTAAACTAAATCGACTATACTCGAATCCAAGATATTTGGAAAAATAAGTAATAATTAGGTGTAATAATAAGGATTATGGAAGTTATTTTCAAATGTAATGAATGTTAGTTTTATTGCGTTGTGTGTAGTTTTATTGCGTTGTGTGTAGTGTTCTCTCAAGAGTAATCAAGCGAAGTCGGTCGCGTACACGATTTCAATTTTAATCTCAATTTTGATCAAGAGTGCTAAATTTTGTGAAAACTGGATTGGGTTTGGATTGGGATTAAAACTGTTGTCAAGGGTAGCCCCCCAGGTTGGTGTGGTAATCAATGTAAAATTAGCTTTATAGCGCTCGCTTTAGATTCAATATAGGATTGCTCGCAATCCTAATTGCTGAAATTGGGTACCTGATCGAGTAGGTAGTTATATTTAATGGAAAATGACCTGTCAACTGCTACTACTAAGTTAAAAGCTATCGTGGAGATGGAGTGATGTGAGAAACAAAGTCGTGATCAAACAATACAGGTCAGGATTACTCTTGTTTTGATCCTAAACTGACTATCTTTAAATCTAAGGAAATTCAACAAACCACCATAACACCATATCAACAATGCTCAATTTCGTCTGACGCAAGATTTTAGCCGATGTTTGTCCAGCATTATCACGGCTAATTGTGAGATTACTGTGGATATATCAACAGTTGGGTCAGAGGGCAATGACATACGTAACAGTAAGGCCAGATGTGACGTAATGTGATGTGAAAAAGCGACATTGAAAACAAGTTGAATTGTTTTGCCAGACGACATCTTACATTTATCATAATAGATAGTGTTAGCTAAGCTGCCAAGTACTAACTTATGAAAGTGGTACAAATCAATAAACACACTTTCACATTTTAAGAACTGTTTTTTTTTAATACAAGTTGGAATGACGGTTCAAGCAGATGACCCACCTGATGTTAAGCGGACCCCTCTGCCTTATGAACAGTGCATTAACACATAGGTCACGTCCACCTAGGACGCACCCTATGTGGCATAATATTGCACTGCGCCCGCCACCCTGAGACAGAAAGATGAAAAGTCTCATGTGCCTGTAATTTTACCGGCAACCGTACCCTTCGAACCCGAACATAGCAATGCGAGCACTACTGCTTTGCGGCTGAAATACGTATGGTGGTACTTTCACTGACGAGCTCTTTCACAAAAAAGCGCTACTATTTGTTGTTGTTGGGTGTACAACTGTTATAAAGTTTGAAAGGTGTTACGCTCAATCACGCTGTAACGACTGAACCGATTTCTATGGTAATCATTGCGCTTGCCAGGCGGATTATTGATCGTAGTATTGGTGTTGAGTACTCAGGTGGACGCTGCTGCACATCCTCTAGTGTAGTCCCTTAAACCACATCACGGGAGGAGACAATCATCATCATCATCATCAGCCTATAGATATCCACTGCTGGACATAGGCATCCCCGGATAATGGCATGACGACCGGTCATGAGCCACCTCCATTCACAGACCTTTAAAATTCATCGAGAGGAGGGGATTCCTTCACTGCGTCGTCGGGTTCGTGGTCGCCTCCCGAGACTTTATTCCCCAACTGTTGAGCTATATGGCCTGCCCATTGCCACTTCAACTTGCTAATTCTGAGATCTTAGTTCTTCTACGAACTTCCTCGTTGAGAGGAGATGGAGGGGTTTATTTTCAGCCCGAACACACCAATAGAGAGGCAGAGTATGAACTGGATTGAGAGATAGGGTACTTTTCCCGATACCAGGAGAGCGAAGCCGTGGGCGAGGCTAGTATTTCATCGTTTATCGTAGGGCCAACAGTCAAGATATATTTCATAACTCAGACCACAATGTAACGGGCACAGACGTCTGAAGTGAAACGACAGTGCGCATGCGTGCTGCGAACCCTCGATTTATTGGGTTTAAAGTTCCCCGCATCCCGTACAAGGACAAAATCGACCTTGCTCTTTGGTAGTAAAGATTATTTTATACTGCAGAAGTTAAAGAGATATCGAAAACGCTTTATAATAAATTCACATCTATCGCAATTTCGTTGAACTGTGATAAAGGGATTTCTCCATCTTCAATCTACCTTATTTCGTCGGTAATTATAAGACCCATACCTCAAGCTGGGCGGTCTCTGACCTATCGCAAGGTGACGCTAAAAGAGTCGGTGACAAAAAGTGGTTGCATAAGACCCAAACAAAGCATAAATGGAATGGCATACTTAGAACATACTATGCTTGGTTCTGTCCCTGTCACACAAATATTAACAGACGCGTGATAGAAAGGGAAAGACAATGCTACGCATGAGCTACGTGCTAAGTAACGTCTATGTACATCGGCTTTAGCCTTAATATCATTTGACGAGTCTGTAGAACTCAATTTCTACCTTACCTCCTCGATACTAAGCTACTTCCAGCGCGTCCTGTACCAATTGGAACAATAGATTACAATGTCATCATCTGTTTATTAACCCCCGACGCAAAAACGTCGGGGTGTTATAAGTTTGACGTGTCTTTGTGTGTGTGTGTGTGTGTGTGTGTGTGTGTGTGTGTCTGGCATTACGGCTCCCAAACGGATGAACCCATTTTTTTTTTATATTTTAATTTGTCGGGAGTGTTCTTAGCTATGTTTGATCAAAATCGGTTGAGCCGTTTCATTGCGTTGAGGGGTTTTTAAAATTAATTACTTGTTTATCAGATCATATACCAGTCCTACCTTCAGGGTTACAAACCTAGCAACGAATAACACCAGTACTCCCAGATTTCAACCCAATACCATTTTATCAGGAGTAAGGGTCGCCTCCTAAAACCGTGTCATTGCCAATCACAGATCTTTCGTCGGGTGCTTATATTGCACCTTATTGCAACACTTGAATCATTGAGTTGCAATCGAAGGTTGCAATACATCCTTATTACCCTCTGACCCGCAGCACACAAGGAAATTTCCTATCCTCAATAAGTTCGATAAAAAATCGACTATCATCGCAGCTCAATAACAAAAGGCAGATAAGAGCAATGTCAATGTCAAACTCTGAAAACCATTTTTAAACATGAAACTTCGACACGCCGCGAATTTTTGGGTCACATTTTTATTGTATTTCTTCAGTCATTTTAAAAATGAACCGTCGTTTATTTTTATTTAATTGTTTTTTTTAGTCACGTCTTGTAATATTGGTGGCATTTGAACCGGTGTGACATATTTGAAGAGCATAAGTGTGGGTGGAATATGGCCACCAAAGTCAGAGACAATAGTGCCTAGGTATTATTGGGACTTTGGGACATGACTTGACTAACGATGTTATCTGATTATACATGCATACACAAGCCTTTTCCTCGAAGGGGTAGGCTGAGCCTCAATGGGCCTCTTTTCACAGTGGGTTGCAAAACTACATTAAATTTTGTATACGTAAATCAATTCTTCTAGGTTTAGTCGCGTTGGAACAGGAATAAATTTATTTTTTAGGACGATTCAAAATTATCCTTGTGATTTCAATGAATAAAATACTTTTGACTTTAACTTTGACTCAAACGCCCTAGCTAGACGTTCTGGGGATGTAGGGAGTAACGCAATAATATATGTATTGTGTATTATTACATTAACTATACCTAAGTTATTTATGGCTTATTAAGATATCAATGTAGTAAACAAGCACATCGTCAAATGAGAAAATAATGCGAACAAATATCCAAATGGAGATCGCATTTAGGCCGATCACGTGTGAGACTGAGATGTCTAGCTAGGCAATATGCTTGGATCCAGACCTTTCGAGATAATCTTCAATGATATCAACTGAGTATATAGCACAGACAAACAAATATACTACCTATAATAGTATGTAGGTAGGTAAGAAAACGGGATCATTGACATTTTGTGCTCCGTCCGACTAATATTAGAAAATTGGAACATTAGGTATTGAATCACTTTGGTGTCCGCCTGTCTGTCTGTCACACGCGATTTCCTCCGAAAAAATTCAACGTAAGAACTTAAAATTTGGCAAGAAGAAAACAAGTGGTTGCTCTAATTAGAAGAAAATTATAACCAGAGTAGAATTTTGATTCAACCTTGATTAGAAATTTGATCAACTTGATTAGTTCTTTAATCTCAAAGGTTTCCTGGAAGAAAACTCTTCTAAGCGTTAAGCTTGCCTTTGTACATCTCTTTCTTTACAACTTGTATGTATATATTTAAATATGTACTGTGTGCAATAAATAACTTTTCGAAAGAGGGCTAAAATTGTGCCGACTCTTGTCAAAACGTTCGTAGTAGAGCTTTTTTGTAAAAGAGTTTGTCCGGGGAAGTATTACCACCATACCTATTTCTGCTGCAAAGCAGTAGTGTCACGGAGTAGAAAAACCTAGCTTCGCATTGATGTGTTCCGGCAATCTAATCCGTGGTTCCGGTTTGAAGGGTATGGGTGCCGGTGAAATTACAGGCACATGAGACTTATCTGGGTATTTTTCAGGGTTATTTTCTATGCATAATATAAAATATCTATCTATGTAATTTATTGTATTAAGTATATCAGTTATCTAGTACCCATAACACAAGCTCTGGTTAGCTTGGGGCTAGATAATGTTGTGTGAACTATCCAGCACTATTTATTTATTTATCATCTTTAATGTATCTGGGTGGGGGCGGGCGCAGTGTAATACAACTAAAAAAACACTAAAAATGATTGAGGGTCTTAAGTCTCTATGTTATGTACTTACCGACATATTTGATACCCTCAGCCTTCAGACCGTCCACAGCCCGCTGTAACACCTGGTCCTTCACATCAGCCAGTTGGTCCGGGGTGATGAGTGGGCACGGGGAGTAGGCCCCCATACCACCGGTGTTAGGCCCCGTGTCACCGTCGCCGATGCGTTTGTGGTCTTGAGCCGGTGGCATCATTGAGACAGTCTCGCCATCGGTGAAGGCTAGGACCTGGAAATACGGTTAGATATAACTTAAATCATAGATATATGAAGTAAGGAGAATTGGTAAGCTCTTTCTCTAGTGCTGTAGTGGGCTTATTGTCAAGTATTTACGACGTTAAGGTGGTTGCTTTCGTTCGTGGCGCGAAATTGAATTTTTCTCGTGTTTTTTGCTCATCACAGTTCATCAACACTTCTTCAGATAGCGAAAACTATATTGCCGGCAACATAGTTTAATTAATTAACTGAGCAATGGCACAGAATACATACTTGTACAGCAACAGAAGGCTGACTCCGCAAAGTCATTTAAATAAATAGAGACTCTTGCGTCCACACAATAAAGAGCAATTCTGGTCGCACAGCGCTTATTACCTACTGCAAAAGTCACCTAGTAGTTACCTCTCTTTCTATCGCGTAACTCTTATCTTGTCTGACTCACCGAATTGACTCGACAAGTCGAGCCCGCCGGGTACTTGTAGCTTCATACCTAAAGTACGGAGTGCGCCACGTCTGGCAATGGTCGAATCTCATGTCAAGTACCTATTGGGTTGCTCAAACGTTGAATAGCTACTTTGATTTTGATCGGAGATTAATTGAAACTTTTCTAATAATTGAACAAAATCTATACTAAATTATACTAGTTTCACATTAAAAAGATGATCAATTGATTTGACGACCTCTGTGGCGCGGCAGGCGAAGCTTGGCCTGCGACGCAGGAGGTTGCGGGTTCGATTCCCGCCGCGGAACAAATATTTGTGCGATCGCAGATATTTGTTCAGGATTTTCTGGGTATTTTCTATGTATAATAAAAAATATCTATCTATGTAATATATTGTATTAAATAAATCAGTTATCTAGTACCCATAACACAAGCTCTGCTTAGCTTGGGGCTAGATAATGTTGTGTGAACTGTCCAGTATTATTTATTTATTTAGTGAATTTTTCTCTAATAAACGTTCGAGAGACTCTATTTTATTTGACAAGTGTGCTAAGTTAATCGCTTTGTTAGGTGAATAGCGATTTGATTAGCATTCGAATAATTGGCTGTTTAGCCATTAAAGTGGGGTATAACGCAAAACGAATAACTGGCTGTTTAGCCATTAAAGTGGGGTATAACGCAAAACGAATAACTGGCTGTTTAGCCATTAAACTGGGGTATAACGCAAAACGAATAACTGGCTGTTTAGCCATTAAAGTGGGGTATAACGCAAAACGAATAACTGGCTGTTTAGCCATTAAAGTGCGGTATAACGCAAAACGAATAACTAGCTGTTTAGCCATACAAGTGGGGTATAACGCAAAACGAATAACTGGCTGTTTAGCTATTCAAGTGGGGTATAACGCAAAACGAATAACTGGCTGTTTAGCCATTAAAGTGGGGTATAACGCAAAACGAATAACTGGCTGTTTAGTCATTAAAGTGGGGTATAACGCAAAACGAATAACTGGCTGTTAAGCCAAAAATACCAAAAAAAAAAAAATTACCTATCTTAGATTTGATTTTTAACTGACTTAATCAAGTACAATAATCAAATTAAAAAACCGGCCAAGTGCAAGTCGGACTCGCGCACGAAGGGTTCCGTACCATTATCCATATAAAAAAAACAAAGATACGTCTAGTTTTTGCCTAGATTCGATTGTTAATTAAAATGGTGCATAATAATATTATTGAGTTAAAAATTAGATAGTTAAAATCAATACAACAAAGCCGTGAGATTACAGTAGTGGTTTTGTAAATATATCAATTAGCGCAGTCCTCAGAATTTGCTCATAAAATGTCCAACATTGATGACTTTTCAGTTATTTTCCACTTCAAAAAAACAGCTACAAACGGGAAAACAGCTTGGCGCCGAGATTTTTCAGGGTGGCGGCAGTGGCGTCTTGTGCCTTGACACATTGCAAAAATCGAAGTCAAAAGATACGTCCGACTAGCACTTGGCCGGTTTTTTATGATATTTGGTGTGTGGATGGATGCTGGGAGGGCAGGGAAGTAGGGGGTGTTTTTTATCCCGAAACCACGCGTGCGAAGCCGCGGGATGAAGGCTAGTTTTCAATATAATTATAATGTTACACAACAAAATGAAAAACAATTATTTCAATGACTATAATAACATTATGATGCAATTTATAATTGGAATTACTCGAAAGTTCAATATTGTTAATTTGTTTACTTGCTCTTATAAATGATAGTAGGCTTATCGAACGAAGTTAGTTATTTCAATTGTAAAAAAAAAAAATGTTCAGGCTCAGGATAAAAAATATAGAATACAGCACCACATCTAGAATTATTGCATCTTTATGATTTTTTGGAATCTTTTCGAAACTTTTTCAACCTAGTATCGAACAGTCACATACTCCATATTAACTCTTTATTGTACACTACTCGTCCCGGCTTCGCACGGGTAGTTTCAGGATGAAAAACAGCCCCCCCCCTACTATCCCGCCCCCGGTAGCCTATGTCACTCAGGGTGAATGTAGCTTTCCAATGGTGTTTTTTTTTTTAAATCGGCACAGTATTTTTTGAGTTTATTCATATTAAAAACATACACACACACTATAATACAAATCCTTCCTTTTTTTGTATTCTACTTGAATGACGGATCAAGCAGATGGCCCACCTGATTTTAAGCGGTAACCTCTGCCTATGAACAGTGCATTACCTCATAGGTCACGTCCACCTAGGACACACCCTATGTGGCATTGCACCGCGCCCGCCACCCTGAGACATAAAGCTGAAAAGTCTCATGTGCCTGTAATTTCACCGGCACCCTCACCCTTCACACCGGAACAAACAATCACAGCACAGCACCGGAACAGCAATGCGAGCACTACTGCTTTGCGGCAGAAATAAATCCTCCTCATTCCTAATCATTCCTCTTTATAATATTAGTGTAGACTAGCAACTCTGCCCGGCATCGGCCAGGTAGTGACGGGTATAAATATTAAATATTTTATAGCCGTGTGCAATCGTCTACAAACAGTTTTTTTTTTTCATCCTATCGATACCCTTATCAGAGGACCCCAACGAACGCAATACTTTTAATACTTATCGCGAGAAAACTTGACCCTATAATACCATATCAATCAAACAGAGCTCAAACTATGTTTTTTCGAGATAAACTTAATTAAAATTATTTACTTGTTTGTCTCGATCTTATTTCGTAGTTATTTACGTAATACTAGGTAAGCTACAGATTACAGTATCTATCTTAGAAAGCGATAAACTACATAAATATCTTCCCTTTACTTATTACTGGTTTACTACTGCCGGCAATTTCCGACTTACCAACTATCTTAAATACATCGTGCATAACACCCAACAGTAACATTCATAGTCCTGATCGCATACTAGGATTCCCTGTTGCGGGTATCAGGAACTACAGGTACCATGGCAACACAGCACCCAGACCCGGAAAAATATTATACCGCAGCGAGAATCGAACCAGGTCTCTCTCATCTCAGCCGGCTACTCACCCGCCGCACCACGGAGGTCGCCTAATATTTATTTTTTTACTTATCTATAGACGAGCAGCTTTCGCTGATATGTCTACATCAAAACAGCGTGGAATGTCTTATTTTGGGTCACTTTTTTAAATTCTGAATTGTCCTTTCGTAGCCAGTTGTCGAGCTTGTTTTTGAATGCATTTACAGACGTGGCAGAAACAACAACGTCTGGTAGTATGTTCCAATTGTGGACCACTCTGTTACTGAAGAAGTGATGCGCAACAAGTGCGTTGGAAGGAATATCACAGGACGAGCAGCCTCAGTACCATCCTTACCTCATTAGTATACCTTCTATTCGCACAAAACGTTTCAGTTCTACCTTTATAATGCGAACTGCTAAGGAGTGGAATACACTACCGTCGTCTGTCTTTCCTGATAACAATAATCTGGGTCACTTCAAGTCTAGAGTGAATAGGTGCCATCTAGACCTTTGTGCTCCATCTTCGGCCACATCGTCACTTACCAACAGGTGAGAAAGTGGTCAAACAAAGGTCTATCAATGTTAAAAAAAATAAAAAAATATACACAGATGTAAAATTAAGCTAAAGTATTCTTCACACTATGGAATTAGGTTCACAGCTCCACAGTCAGTTCAATTCAACCCTGGCTGTTTATACACCAATCGTGCAAATTTTGAAAGTTATTATCACAAAAAATACCAGAACCGTTCATACGAACAATTCAAGTAGGGATCCCTCAATTCAGAGTCAGACGTATGAAATAACGTGAACAAATGGATCTGGGTATTTGTTCGATGCGTGAACGGTTCCGGTTTTGTTTTGGTAATAACGTTCAAGATTAATGCAACTGGGGCCAAGGCAGGTAATCCATTATTCACCAGCAAATTGTAATTCTGCGAGATGCATTTTTTTTTTTAAAATTTTGAATTCACTCACCGAAACTTCGTCTCCTTCTTAGAGTTCTTCACCGACGACAGTCTGTCCGGCCGACCCGTACTTGGCATCTGTTAGTATCTCGTCCACGGCTTGGCAAGCCTCCTCCTTGGACGACGCTACGACTACGCCTTTGAATTCACTCACCGAAACTTCGTCTCCTTCTAAGAGCTCTTCAACGACGACAGTCTGTCCGGCCGACCCGTACTTGGCATCTGTTAGTATCTCGTCCACGGCTTGGCAAGCCTCCTCCTTGGACGACGCTACGACTACGCCTTTGCCAGCGGCGAGGCCCGAGGCCTTCACCACGAGTGCTGGGTATGGCGCTCTATTCACAAGAGGAATAAATAAATAATGCTGGATAGTTCACACAACATTATCTAGCCCCAAGCTAAGCAGAGCTTGTATTTTGGGTACTAGATAACTGATATACTTAATAAAATACATTACATAGATAGATATTTTTTATTATGCATATTAAATACCCAGAACACCCTGAACAAATATCTGCAGATCGCAAAAATATTTGTTCCCAGGCGGGAATCGAACCCGCAACCTCCTGCGTCGCAGGCGAACCTACGCCCACCGCGCCACAGAGGTCGTCCAATACAATTAGATATGATATCATAAACTCTAATTTATATAATGCACCTTAGAAAGAGAATCTAGAAGCCACTCCAATCCCGTTTCTACTTCATAAAATACATTTCCCTTTTTTTAATGACCGAACAAGCATTTGCCCACCGGGTGTTAAGCTGTAACCTCTGCCTATAACAATGCATTACCTCATAAGTCACGTCCACCTAGGACGCGTCCTATGTGGCATTGCACTCCTTTTTGAATGGAATAGGCCAAGACAGCTTCTGTGAAATGACAGAAACTCTCAAGTACAAACCTTTTAGTAGTAGTAGGTAGAGCTTTTTTGTGAAAGAGTTCGTCCGGGGAAGTGCAACCACCATACCTATTTCTGCCGCAAAGCAGTAGTGCTCGCATTGCTGTGTTCCGGTTTGAAGGGTAAGGGTGCCGGTGAAATTACAGGCACATGAGACTTTTCATCTTTATGTCTCAGAGGGTGGCGGGTGCAGTTCAATGCCAGATAGGGCGCGTCCTAGGTGGGCGTGACCTATGAGGTAATGCACTGTTCATAGGCAGAGGTTACCGCTTAACATCAGGTGGGCCATCTGATTGTACCATCATCCAAGTAGTATAAAAAAAAAGTAAAGGCCAAGTCACGTTCTTGAATACGACGGTAAATGTACTGACAATAAAGTTCATCAGGATCAAATGTCGGAATATCAAGGATGCAGTGAGCTGTCAATAAATTAAAAATATCTGTCTGATGAGCTGACATTGCCCTACATTCTTTTCAAAACATATGATAAGTGTCTCAGGATTTTACTACTGTAGTCTCTATGATAAAGAAAATCATTGAGTACAAACGCTTTTAAAGAGTATAATATTGTAGGCAAACTTTTTATTAAGAATCTTAGATAGATAGATAACTCAACTCTTTATTGTAGACAAATAACACACAGAAATACAAAACATAACTTAATAACAAAAAATAACAGAAATGCACACTTATAGCGATTTCTTCCAGACAATCTTAGGATGGAGAGGACTTCAAATGGAAGAATGGGACAGTGGTGTTATCACCTTGACAAATACACATATCATTAAATATATACAAACCTACATACAAAAAATACATCATAATATAAATAAACACAACATACAAGAATAATAAAAACTCAACAGGGCGAAGAAGACTGCGCAGTTCGACACGATCTTTAAAAGAATGTAACTTAGCAACAATGTATCCAGCCAGTTTCTATCAGCTGCTGTAGAAAAAGCATGCGCGCTAGTTTATGTGTTGTAAGTACTCAATTTAAGACAGTTGAACCAAATGATCTGTGTTGCGTCCGTGGCCTACAGCTTCACGGATACACCCATAAATAGGCCACAGGCCAAACTAAGTAGATAGTAGCATCAAAGCGATCAATTAATCTCTGCCACACAACGATGCGAATGCAAGCCCAGCTGATAACGTCTGTACTTTGCTCAAGAGATTTCAACTTTAGTTCCCAGAAAATAATATTATTAATCTTGAGTCAGAGTTTGTAAATGAGGTTCTGTTCCCAGTACTATTGTTAAGGTACCTGAGACACTTTGTACGAGAGTTTCATCGTTTTGTGATCAATAATCATCTATATAGGCACACCTTAATGAAATTCTAAAATAAGTTTCAATGGGGAGCCACAGGCAAAACTAATCTCAGATGGCGCCACCATCGCTGGTGCTTGTCATTTAGTGGTCTTGTCTTTTTCACATCAGAAGGGAAACGGTGTGTACCTTTATTTTTACACTGAAATGCACTACAGAGGCATGTTTTATACCAGACTATTATTTAATGTTTATTTACTAAAATTATCCATTGATATTTGACACTTTTGACAGTTTTTTTTTAACATTGGTACACCTTTGTTTGTCTACGAAACAACACCAGCGATTATGCGCCACCTAGCGTGATAAATAAGCAGTGTGTCTCCCCATTGGGATCGATCGTCTTTTGCTTCAAGCAGTTTTGTCTACAAAAAGTCTACATCCACACATTGAGATACTTTTTGCGAACTTCTAACTACTGTTCGACAAAATCACCACCAGTGACCATCAGTGAACGACCTACGTTTTGCGCAGTCGTCAGTATCTAGTACTTGATCATGAAGGTGTCAGTGAGCCCAGTCCTCACTGGCCTGGATCACGGCGTTCGTAGAGCCGAAGCACTTGATGCCGTGGGGAGTGAACCCTTCTATAGCAACCTAACTACAAACACTTCCATTAAGAAGTCTTTGCCTAACTAGAGTGAATAGGAAGTTATTGTCTTTTGTTCAACACAAAACTCTTCTAAGTTCTATTACATGGGTCACTTCAGGTTGTCTTTTCGCCTTTAAAAGCAACCTTAGGAAAGCGCCATTCGGTCGCGACAGTTATTCAGTAGTTACTCACGTTCTAATAAATTCCTTAGCAGCGGCCGCGTCAGTGAACGACCTATGTCTTGCTGTCGGTATCTGGTACTTGTTCATGAAGGCCTTCGCCCAGTCCTTGTTGGCCTCTATCTCGGCCCCCGCCTTGGTAGGGCCGAAGCACTTGATTCCGTGGGGAGTCAGTGCGTCGACGATGCCGTTGGCGAGAGGGTCCTCTGGACCAATGATGGCTAGTGCTATTGTATGCTCTTTGCACCATTTTGCCAGAGCCTGTAAGGGAGTAAGAGGAAACATTACGATTCAATTCAAGAAACATTAGTGATTCTTATTTTACCGCCAAGCAATAAATGCTTGCATTCATATGTTCCGGCTCAGTATATATGTAAGTATGAAGTATGAAGACCTCTGTGGCGCGGCGGGCGCAGGTTCAGAGCGGGCGACGCAGGAGGTTGCGGGTCCGATTCCCGCCTCAGAACAAATATTTGTGCGATCGCAGATATTTGTTCAGGGTGATCTGGGTATTTTTTATATATATAATAAAAAATATCTATCTATGTAATATATAACACAAGCTCTGCTTAGCTTGGGGCTAGATAATGTTGTGTGAACTGTCCATAAATATTTATTTATTATTTATTTATTTTTATGCTACTTGATAGATAGATAGATAGATAGAAAATACTTTATTGTACACCTTAATAGCTAAAAATACAAACAAAAAGAAACAAACTTAACTATATAAATAAACGTACAATGGGCGGTCTTATCGCTTAGCAGCGATTTCTTCCAGACAACCTTTGGATGGAGATAAATTTATAAGTTAGGAAGAATGGCCGGGGGTGTATGTATATTATAGATACAAAAGAAGAGAAGAAATAATTAAAGACAAAATACCTATCTACTAACTAAGAACATAAACTTATAAAAACTACTTAAAATATTACAATATTACACATACATACCATAAAAACTTACACTACGGTAAAATAATACATACAGATACATAAATACATAAATATATATATATATATATATATATACATACGTACTTATACTGAAGTGAAGGGAAATAATACTATAAGAAGAAGCGATTACTACCTACGACATTTCTGACAAGTAGTAAATTTTAACACGGGCTTTAAATGTGACCAGGGATGGGGCTTTCCTAATCGAGACCGGCAACAAATTCCACAGGCGTGCTGCCTGAATCGAAAAGGAACTACCGTAGAAGCCAGTTTTGTGTAAAGGAATACTGAGCAAGAGATTTTCTAATGATCGAAGAGGTCGGGAATGGGAACTATGAAGGAACTCAAATCGTTCCTTCAGATAGGAGGGAGTCAAAGGGTTATGCAGAATGTTATAAAGCAGGGAAAGGATGTGAGTATTCCGGCGAAGACGGATAGGGAGCCACTTGAGCTTTACACGAAATTCAGAGATGTGGTCAAACTTACGTAACCCGAAGATAAATACTTGAATGACGGAACAAGCAGATGGCCCACCTGATGTTAAGCGGCAACCTCTGCCTATGAACAGTGCATTACCTCATAGGTCACGTCCACCTAGGACGCCCACTATGTGGCATTACACTGCGCCCGCCACCCTGAGACATAAAGATGAAAGTCTCATGTGCCTATAATTTCACCAGCACCCTTACCCTTCAAACCGGAACACAGCAATGCGAGCACTACTGCTTTGCGGCAGAAATAGGTATGGTGGTAGTACTTCCCCGGACAAACTATTTCACAAAAAAGCTCTACTACTAATATTGTGAACATGGAATTTCAAAATTATAATAATTATTAACTAAGTATTTAAATCCTTAAAACGCATCATAATTTTTCACACCACTCTTTTTAATTAATCGGTTGTTATATAATTTGTTTACGTGCAAACATACTCCGATTGACAAATGGGCACGCCTCTCATACTTTATCGGACTAGTAAAGGTTATCAGTTCCTTGTCTATCTATTGAAATGAAATCCATGTATGAAATAGAGTCACATTTGTAAGAAACTTTGATTCAATGAATTATTAGTTTCTTGGGAAGAATATATAGAATAAGAGAAGATTATCTACATTGAAAATATTTTTTGAATCAGAAGGATCTAAATAGATGTCAAAGCCTTCCCCAGAATTTAATATTGGGGGATGGTTTCCACTTTTAGAGGTTTTATTTCTATATAGGTTTCTATATTACAACGGAGGATAATCAAAAGTAGTCATGAATTTCCCAAATTAGCTCCTAACAGCTGTTAATGTTTAAGCTATCTTCTAGAAAAATCACATTACTACCACTACAGAAGGCAATTGAGGGAATATCTTACAGGTGTTGTGTATAAATGTAATGAGGAACCCTAAAGAGTAGGAATACAGTATACCCCACCATGAAGTGCACAATAGGGCTCACGATGGATCAGGAGAAATAAAGTTTTTTTAGACAGTTTTTAATCTACCAAATCTATACTCGAGTCTCAATTTGATGCCTGAGCATAGTTCTGGAATAAAGCCTAGGTACCTATCAAAACTGTTTCAAAAAATCTATGTATGTAATCTTTTTTTTTTTTTTTATACTACTTGGAATGAAAAATCAAGCAGATGGCCCACCTGATGTTAAGTGGTACCCTCTGCCTATGAACAGTGCATTACCTCACAGGTCACGTCCACCTAGGATGCACCCTATTTGGCATTGCACTGCGCCCGCCACCCTGATACATAAAGATGAAAGGTCTCATGTGCCTGTAATTTCACCGGCACCCTTACCCTTCAAACCGGAACACAGCAATGCGAGCACTACTGCTTTGCGGCAGAAATAGGTATGGTGGTAGTACTTCCCCTGACGAACTCATAAAAGCACATAACAGCTGTACTACTACTAAATCCTCATTTAAAATTATTTCTTATTAATATCATATTCCTTCCTTTAGATTGATTGTAACAGTTTTCAGATAGCTAAACTGTTTAATTAGTATTTTTAAAATTTTGTAACATATTTACGTGTATTAGTTGTATTATTCTTTCTGTAAATACCTAAATGTTAATTTAAAATATAAATTCCCTAGGTTTATTTTTTGATAGATCTCGAAACATATTCACCAAATGTTTGCTGTGGAATGGTCAAGGAGCTTACCACAAAATCATTGATGTTGATATCCACACATTCCACTTTGTCAGCTGTGGCTATACCCACACTGCCGGGGGCGCAGTAAATCTTCTGCACGAAAGAGGACTCCGCCAGCTTCCAGCACAGAGCGTGCTCCCGGCCTCCGCTACCGACTACCAGGATATTACATTGCTTCATCTTCAGAAAAATACACTGCGCTCAAATAGCAAAACGTTCACGTGTCTGACTTATTCTGTAGGCAACTGAAATTAATTTATACTCAGCGTTCAATTGATCGAACAGATGTCGTGAATGTGATAAAATAAGTAAGTTTACGAAGTGTTATCGCGGACTATGCTAAATACAAATAAAGTTTTATAAAATACAAAGACGCGACTGCGCAAACCACGCGTAAACACTCAAATGAAAATTATTGAAGTTTTGTTTTGTTTGCTTCGTAGAGCGAATGAGCAGTGATGCGTGCGTGCGAACGAACCAGTGCTGACAATTTTATTTTTACGAACCCACCAAATGTGGCCTCTTGATAAAACCACTAAAACCTTCAAACCACCAGAAAACCACTAAACGTAGGCGGAAAACCATAGACAAAGAAAAAAAGTGCGTAAGTAAATATTTTAAAATGCGTTAATGACCTTCAGATTAAATAGGATACTTATTTTTGTCACTATAAAGTCATAGTTTATTATTTTTCAAGTGTAAGCCACACTTTATGGATAACATTATAAAGTCCTTTATTTCCTAATAAGTCATAGGTAATAAGTTATAGAAAAACCAGAAAAATACAGTAACCCTTTGAATCAAATCAAACTTTACCCAGTTCCCATATAAATGAAGTCAATTGAAGTACATAATCAAAATTGTTTAAGGTGGAAGCTCACGCTTGCAGCGCGAAATTCAAATTTTTTGGTGTTTTTTGCCCATTACAGCTCATCTACACTTTTTCAGATAGCGAAAGTTGAGTTCGCGAGAACAAGGAGACTTAACACACATGTTTTAATTGATAGTATCTCATAAATATCATCGGTTTAGCTACGATACCCATAAACACATTTTTACCGTGTTTTTTACTGTTTATGGGTATCGTAGCTAATCCGATGATATTTATGAGATACTATCAATTGAAACATATGTGTTAAGTCTCCTAGTTCTCGCGAACTCAACTTTCGCTATCTGAAGAAGTGTTGATGGGCTGTAATGGGCAAAAAACACCAAAAAGTTTGAATTTCTCGCCACAAGCGTGAGCATCCTTAAGAAATTTACTAACTAATCAAGGGAATTCCCTAAAACCACCTCCTTAGTTCTGTTGTGTTGCCTACACAACAAAAAAATGTACCCTTATTCAATAATTTATTTATATATTCATATATAACTGAGTATTTTTGTTGATTGTACTAGTGGTTGTTGTAGTGCCTTACCACTAACTGAAGCAATCATAGACACTAGAAAAATCCAATAGCCACTAAATCCAATATTTACTCGCTAAAAGGATAGTCTAAACCACCAGAACTAGTGGAAATTCCACTGAGTTGGCAGCACTGGAACGAACCAGTGCGAACAACAAAGGGTTTCCAGATCGAGTTTTCGGAATTTCTCCTGAAGAGGTACAAAAAATCCCCGAAATGATACTAATAATTTGGGAAAATTTTGAATCTCCTCAATTTTCACCAGTTAAATTTTTTCAAACTTTCCTCGGCTGCTGTATTTACTCGAAAATTCCCATCATATAGTTGCTAAAGTTATACAACACAACGTTACGCTCTCCAGCAGCTTATTTGAAGGCTGCCACTTCCACCAAAATGTCCTTGCTGATGAATTTACGTTATTCCACTGTTCGCACAATGAGGGGTTTTCACGGACGTTTCAAATCATGCGCTAATAGATGGCGCTGGTTTGAACCTAGCTTTCAAAATAAAGTGAAATGTCAAAGTTAACAACGTAGTGATATATTTTCGTTGTATTTTGTTACTATCACACAAAAGCACAGACAATGCATTTGTTAATTTTGACAAGCATACTTTAGTCAGCGCCATCTATCGAACCAAATTGAACTTACTTTTTTTTTTAATTTGAAAATGAAAAGCCCTCATTTAAGTCTTCAATTTCAATGTTCAATGCACGAAATGTATCTACATTGCGTAACGCATCTGCGTTGCCTACTTTATTTACCTTTTCATCCCATCTATTCAAAAAGGACGACTGGGTTCGCCTTTAAGTGCACCCAACGGTGGTGTTTTCTATGAGAAACTTTTAGCGGGCAGTAATGAGTTTTGCGGTGCACTTATTAAGTTCCTAATTCAAAAAGTGCGCGGCAAAGATAATTGCGGCGCACTTATTGAATTTGGAACCAGCGCCAAATAATTCGAACGCAAATATTGTTTGAATAAATACTGGCTGGTACGACGGCCCAAAACCCAAAACACACAAAAAACACAAAACACAAAAAAAACACAAAAACACAAAAAACACAAAACACAAATACACAAAAAAAACACAATACACACAAAAAAACAAAACACAAAACACAAAAACACAAAAAACACAAAACACAAAAACAAAATAAAAACACAAAAACCATAAAACACAAAAAAACACAAAAGAAGCAAAAAACACAAAAAAAAAAAACACAGAAAAAAAAAAAAAAAAATAGCACATATCACAAAAAACACAAAACACAAAAAAACACCCAAAAAAAAACACAAAAACACAAACACAACAAAAAAACACAAAAACACAAAAAAACAACCATTTGTTTTATTAAATAATAATATTACAATAATTACATATGAGGCGCCTTTTATTTTCTCATAGTGGGTGATGAAAAGCAGAGTGTATCACACGGGCGCAACATATATTTTTGGCTCGGGCGACGTACTTTGAATCACTCGCTACGCTCGGGAATGATACAATCTACTATTCTAACCAACTTCTAAAAACATTTACTGAGTAGTAACGAAATGTACTTTCCACTTTTCCCAGCTTTCTCGATACTCAAAAATTTTTTTTTTTTCCAAAACTGCGAATTCAACCCTAATTTGGTTGATTGATATTTAATGGGTCCGACTATTCCTCCAAGGGTCCGTCCGAGCGATTCCAACCGATCAATATGCATGCATGGTCAACCAAGAACCACGATTGGGCAAAGCAATCAGCATGCACAATGTTTGACTATAAAAATATAATTAATTCATGAATTAATTATATCACTTGACATTGGCTAAATTGTTATGAAATTGTTGCAAATAACGCACAGAAGCCATTAAAGGTTATCCTATCCGTCAGACTGCGTCAGACATAGTGTTGTCTGTCGCAAAACTGACAGTTTTACATTGTTTATGTTTGTGTCAGACTGTCCGTTATGTTCCATTTCACGTCATATCAATCGTACTATGCATTCTCAATCGATTATTTTAATTTTTCTAACCCTTCTGTCTCAATATGTTATAGAATTATATTATTAATATATTATTATTATTCTTTGAAATAGCCTTGAACATATCTTACATACATCTTTTGAACACAGTGTTTTATCTGTTGCATTGACACGCAAAGAGACAAAAACACAATAAAACTATTAATGGATGACCCGCTTTTATATGGTTAATTAATAAATAAAATATATTAAATACGTTTCACAATAATATAGTTGTCTGCAATCAAGTTTGAACCCACTTGACTGGATCGATGAAACGAAAAACGGAACGCAACTACATTTTTTTTTCCAAAATGGCGACGAATATATTTATCTTTCATTCAATCAATTGTCATTTCTCTGTGATGTGATGCTTACTCGTTGTACAAAAACTCGTATCTAAACGTTCTAGTTGTTGTAAAATGGCTGACACTGGTCTACGTATGAATTTTGCTGCGCTAAAGAGAGCAGATCCATACGCAAAAGAAATACTAGACAGTGCTACCCACGTTGCACTCTATACTTTTGAAGAGAACGAATGGGAGAAAACTAACATCGAGGGTGCTTTGTTTGTGTACAGTAGAAATGGAGAACCGTTCCACAGTTTAGTGATTATGAACAGGTTGAGCACAAACAACCTCGTCGAACCTATATCGAAGGGAATAGAATTGCAATTAAAGGAACCGTTTCTTCTGTATCGGAACGCCAAGTCTCGTATCTACGGCATATGGTTCTACGATAAGGACGAGTGCGTAAAAGTCGCCGCGAAGTTGAACTCTTTGGTGAAAGATTGCGTGAAGCAACCCGGCGGCGAACCGATGTCTCTCAACCCGACTTACGGCTCTGCGCCGGCGAATGCGCCCGTCGATATATTCAGCATGTTGAGCAAGGCGCAAGACGACTTCAACTCGAACCAGGGCGGAGCGCCCAACAAGTGCGATGTGACGCCATCCAGAGCGGGCGATATGGCGTCGCAGAGCGTGATGGACTTCTTTGCGAAGGCGGGTGGAGGCGCGGCGGTGCAAATGCCTGCTGTTTCGTCTCTGCCCTCGCCCGGTATCTTCGGACCACGCCAGACGGACGCCAGAGAAGTGCCGCAACTCCTGCAGAGGCTCATGAGCAACCCAGCACACTCTGTTGAGCATATTGAAAAGCAGCAACGCTCCGTCACACCCCAGGAGGCACAAAATGGACATATCACACTAACTCAGAATTGTGGGTTCCAGTTAAATTCGACACTGATTGAAAATCAAACTCAGCAGCGGATATTGTTGAATAAACCACCGGGATTAGATACAAGCGATATGAATGGCCTTATTCCTTTGGAGAATGAGCTACATATGATGCACATGTCATCACCAAAACCCACATCTCCACTGGCTTCATATTTGAATCAGTCTCAGGATATCAATCACACTGTAAGTTCTGTAATGTATTGAAAAGTTTTCATAAAACTCACTGAAAGACATTAAAACCTGGGGTACTGCCTGTTGGTCTAGCTAGAATCTTGAAATTTAGCACAAAGGAAGTTGTTATAACACCAGTAAAAGAATAAAGCTGAAAATCATTATTCCATCTACATTCTAATTAGCGTAATTTCCCTTCGATAACAAAGTTCACAACTAGAAGTGAATAACTGAATGTTTAAATGTAGAATTGGAAGTCACTAGCAAAAATAACAGGTTAGGGCTGAAGACTTACTCATACTTGTCCATCTATATTCATAACTTGGTCAATCTTTCAACAGAAGCCGGCGTTGATGCCTCCTACCATGTTCACGACTACATCAGGAGACCTACACCAGCCCCAATCTCAGCCCCAGTCTCCGGAGCCACTTACAAGGAACCAACTACTCCAAGCTTTCAATTATCTGCTGAAACATGATGCAGAATTTGTGAACAAACTGCATGAAGCCTATGTGAAATCATTTACAGAAAAAGCATTCTCTGTATCATAAAAAATTCATTCTCTGACGAGCGCCTGATTTTGCCAGCCGCTAACATTGTACAGTTGTAATTTGAAGTATAAAATCTCCTAAAGAATGTTGTGTAGACTAGATCCTATAGTTTTGTAGTGACTCATTGTTTGAACTGTTTTAAACTAAGTTTTAAACCTCTGACTTTATTTATACTGTAAAGAGAATGAATTTTAGTATGGTTTATAATTTTCTGTCAATGGTATCCTGAAGAAGCTATTTGTGATATTTGTATGTATTGGCTTCAGCTTATGGTATCTCAAACAGCGGTTAAATTGTATCATTGCATATCTATATTGTCCTGTTATTTAATAGCAACGTTGTTTGTTGCAAACCAAGAAGAATTTAAGACAATACAAACAATTTTCAAAACATGTTTCGCCTCAGAGATGTATAGTACTTGATAGCTTTATACTTTGTTGCGATGAATTTTTGAAAGTAAGGGTATAATTGAAATGGATATGACTGTAATACTAAGGACTGCAAAATTTTGCTATTTCTTTACAAGTATAGTTTCTATCTATTACAGTGTAGGCATCAGTTTTATAGATTTATTGTAAACATTTGTTATATTCCTTTAATTTTTTTCCAGTCTGACTTTGAAATTAAGAGTGTATCTTTAGTTTTATATCTTTAAAGTTCAATGTTAAGATTGATTGAGATGCATTGAGCAAAACTGAAAGACTTGTTAAGGATAGGTACAGGGGAAATCAGATGTCAATGGTTGTAAACCTCTCGAAAATAATTAAAATTGATTACAAAGAGGACTTAATTTTTTAAGTTTTACATAATGTTTCTGATAAGAATCAACTTTTGTTAAAATGTGCAAAATTGCACACAAAATGACCCCGTTGTGGCATACAACACCTGACGCCCTGATAAGGTATGTTTGTAAGTATACATAATTACAATTTGTAATTAATTAAATTCGTCAGATGACATCTAAATTAAATGTTGTTAGGTAATTGCTAAATGCATTGTGAATGATTAACAATCATAAAAAATAGCTAGATCCCTGATTTTTTTCTTATAAAAAGTTGATGTTTATAATGGGCAGCTGTACTAATTTGTTTGGTCTACAAAATAGTTTTTGATTTTAATTTTGATTATCATCCCAGTAAGGTCGAGCTCCCTTTTTTGAACAGTTTGTGAAATTTTTATTTGTGCGAATTTTTGGATATTTAACTGTTGGAATTAAAACATCAAATTAGTCTCAAATTAAAAAGTTAATTGAATAACTTTCTGTCTTTTCTTGAATAGCATTTAGATCCTCAAAATGAGGATCATGAGATTTCATCACATTTTAGCTTACAGCATTGCAGGCCTCCGTAGGCTCCCAATCAGCATCCACAAAAATAATGTAGCGACTTTTTTTCCTTGAATTGCTGAGTAGACTACAATTTTGATTCCTTTTACATAGAAAATATTTTATTTCCACAATTTTGCATGTCTATGATGAAATATAGTTTAGCCACACTTTGGATTTCCACCTGTTCTGTTGAGTTGAGACGACATAATCAATTCATGTTTCGAATCAAAAATGAATTTGACATCACCCCTAAAACTCCTTGATTGGCAAGGACGGTGTGGGTCCCACCAGTGGGATACATTAGTGGTTCCACGAGAAAACGGCCCCCATTTTCAAGGATTGTGTTGCGATTTTCTTAAGTTTCCACGAGTCTCGTCTTGGCTTTGTGGAGTGTGACAACCACTGTAGGTAACATTACCAATATTTTGAGGAGAATGCCTTGTTGCCCACCACTGGGACCAGCCACATCAAATAAAGGTGGAACTGTTATGGCGAGAAGGAGCAGCTAAATCTTATTCCAGAACAAACAAATGAAACAAGTTTTTTTTTAAACCGATTTAATATTGATATATTACAAATCGTATTTTTGAACTTTGAACAACCAGTTGAGACCACATTATTGTTAAGTACCTACACTTTCAGTATGTCACTACAATCCATGTTATCTAAATAACAGTAAATGTTTACAAAACTTCCAATAGTTTCCAGAAATATTTTTAACTGCATTTGCCGGACAAGTGTGAAAGGAACCAACAAAACACAATATCATCGTTGTCGTATGCGAAAATAGTAAATTTTTAACCCCCGACTAAAAAACTGGTATTCGCCGAGGTATCTATCTGTATGTAGGTAGGTAGGTATAACTGTTTGTTGGTGGCCTCATAGCTCCGTAAAGGGTTCTCTGATTTCAATACTGTTTTTTATTGTATGCATTTTTTGTGGTCGCGAGATGGTTCTGAATCTTAGATATGCTTGGTGAAAATTGGTACAGCCTTTTCCAGAATCATCAGCTTGCAACACATCTTTTGAAGGGAACTCAGAAATTTTAGTGCTTACCTATATATTTCGAACCTTCAATTTGAGCTCAGAATGTTTTGTTGCCGGGTCTAATGATGACCTGCATTGGATGAACAGGATCTAGGGTAATTATGAAGCTCAATCTTTAAGTTTGAGGTCACACTTCAATGACTAGTATAGTATAGTATTCTTTTATCTGTGTTTCAATTTTAGACAAGGTAGGTATCTACATTTCATGTCCTAAGTCTTTCTCGCGAAGACTTCAGGGTCTGATGATGACCAGCACAGGATGGATATAGGCTCTAGGGTGCAAAGGATGCGCAAATTTAAATGCGGTTTTATTTGTAAGTAAACTGGTCTTGGAACACTGAAAATCGTCGGGGGTTTTAAATTTTATAAAACTAATTTATTTTCTGTAAAACTTGTCGTCGGCATCAAAATAACTGTGATAAGCTCTTCGGTACATATTTATGCAGTAACATTTAACAACCACATATTCTACCCGTTCAGAGTACGTAGACAGAACTCCGTGCGAAAGCGCTTAAGACAAACGCCGGCGCCGTCAAAGTCAACATCATTCTCATACATTTTCTTAGCGTTTTCGCTTAGAACAATACATGCGCGCTCAGGTAGTTCCAAAGTTATTTGTCAGGGCAATCATGTCTCGCCTTTGTCCCTAAATTATTTAACTATTTACAATCAAAGTATGCGAATATCATTTACAAAAATAAAGATGAATTTGCCTTTAATTAGAACTGGATGTTGTGCCATTTGTGTAGATTATAAATACAACGTACAATACTGTTTAGGTAGTCTTTGCTAGTAAGGTCTCACATCAAGTTAATCAAGGCTTAATCCATGGTATAATAATACACTGCGCTAGGTATGCTATTCCGAGAAACGATGGTCACGTGTGAAACACCAGCCTACGAAAGCACCAACGATAATAGACACCCCGTCTCTGGGACTAGACTACTGGAGGGCAATTCTCGGATTGTAGAGATTAAGTCGAATTCGACATATGTCGAATAAAACCTTAATGTGCTATTCTCGTGATGTCACAAATAGACATAAGTCGACCAAAATCATTCAAATCGAACACGATTTGATGGTTATTGTGATATTTTCGTGAAATTTTTCGTAGACTTTCGTGCTTTGACATTATCTCTAATTTAGAGATAATCTCTACAATCCGAGAATTGCCCTCGTGGTAAGTAGTCTAGTCCCTTTTAAAAACCACGATGTTTTTACTATAAAATTACGTTTAGTCAGTAACTTGATTTTTTAATGTTTTTTTTTAATAGAAATATCAGTAAAATACCATATAAAGTGCTACAACGATCATTTGGCACGTCTCGTGGCCGCCGTTGTGGTGCTGTTTGATATTAGGCACGGTTTATACAGAAGTGACGTGGTGGTGGCGTGGCGCGGACATAATGTCACGTCGCGATATAAACTGTAGGTACAGGAGCGCGCGTCGCCTGATGGCGGTGGCGTCTGGAGGCGCAGACCCACGCTCCTTCGGCAAAAACAACCGTATGCGTAACTATTAGGTTTATTTGACTGTCCGTCCAAGCCACGCCCGCGCTTGATGTCACTTCTGTACAAACCCCACCTTAGATTACAAGATGGCGGTGTTAGTTCTGATTTCGGCCACGTGCCAAATTATCCTTGAACACTGTAGGGCTGAGTGGCATCTGGATAGTGACATCATCTGGTGTTAGTCGCGTAGTAGTCTCGGAAATGCAGACCTCCTTTACAAACGAAATAAAATGTTGGTAAAACAATCGCTGTCTTATCTAATATCATTCCGATAAAACAGTAACATTTTCGTTCTATGTTCATGAACAATTTTGAACACAATTAGCGCTTGGTGTTGCTATATCTTTTATAAATCTTACATTTATTTAAAGATTAGATTTCGATACTTGTGGAAAGTAAGAGAAGAATCACTATAAATTAAGGCTACGTTTCCACGAGAGCTATGCGAGGAAGCTGAGCGGTGTGCAACCTGTAGTGTATTGGCAAATTAGTATTATCTGTTTACATTAATAAATTAAATTAGATATCAATTTGAAGTGATTCTGTCGTCTCGGACGGCACACCACGCTGACGCAGGCACGGAAGCGGGGTAGGTACTCCGGGAGTGGAGTATCAACCGTAGTGCAGGAAAGACGTGGAGTGTGCGTAGCGAGCCGATATAATATTTATATTAATAGAAATATAGTGAACTGTACACAACCAATAGGATTACTTAAATTTCCTCGCTCAGTGCAGGTCTGGTGGGAAAGGGCTTAGCGGAGCTAGGGCGTTGTACATACGAAACACGCGAAATGTGTGCGAGGGAGGCGTGCGAATGACGCGTGCGAGGTGGCGTGGCTTAGCGAGCTACTAGAGATATATTTTTTACAAACAAAAAATGATCCTTGTAAATACGGAATAAGGAATATTTGGTTATGACGTAATTAAACAGTGTCGTGTTCAGTTTTAGATTGGTTTACTCTACCAATCAATAGATGGCGTTGCTTTTCTGACACTTCTACTTGTCACTTGACAAAGCACGACGTCTGTACTGCTCATCAGCTCAGTGTGCTACCTTGGTTGGCATCGTACGGTGAACGGTCTGTACATATACGGAATAAGGAATATTTTATTTTGTCGTAATGAAATAGTGTCGTGCTCAGTTTAAGATTGATTTACTCTACCAGTCAATAGATGGTGTTGTTGGCAGCCTGCTACGCGCAAGAAAAGAGTCCACCACGCATCCTTCACCCCGCCCGGTGTCCTCGTACTGCTTTGGTGGAACAAGTCGCACCGTTTCACAGCTCCGCAACGCTACTCGCACGCTCTGGTGGAATCGCATCCTTACCCCGTTACTTATAAAAGGTATTTAAAGTTAAGCATTGCTTAAAATTAGTCCTGTTGCTGTCTGACACTATCCAATAGTAGGTAAGGTATGCCAATATTTTGCGCACTGCTTGATTTTTGATTTTCATATGTAAACTCAGTAGATTGTAATTTTTACAGAATTAGGAGTTTTCCTAGTGTCATTTTAGTATCATTTATCTCTCGCTAGACGGCGTTGCCGACAGTTTTGGTAACAGTAAATATTTCAAAATACGTAACTATGACAAAGATATTAATTATTACATAATTTTATAGGATTTTGTATTTTTTAAAACTATTTACATTGGCCGAACGAAGTTCTCCACTGCCATGATAAAATTTAAAAGTAGGTTATACCATAGACTAACTAAACACAATGCCAATCTCATACAAGAAAACGTGCATCGATAAATGATTGCCTACAATGACGCTAGATGTCGCCGAGTGCTTTGAATCTGCTATAAACGTTTGTAATGCTTTTTACATGAATCGATAGACCATAGTTTCTTAATTAAAAAATAAAATATAAATTTAAAAGTTTTTTTTTGTAAGAATTAAAAGAGATTAGGTAATTGGTTTAAAATGCTGGTTGAATGATTCCCAGGCTATTTGCTAGCGCTATCTAGAAATAGCCTGGAATTTGTCCTTTTTTGAGTCACATAATGTTGTTCTATGTTAGCGGTCTATTGTGTTTAGTTAGTCTATGGTAATACCAATAGTTACGCGAGTGCTATCTCTTGACGATGATAGAACTAAACTGACAATGACTCTTGGAAAACTCCTCATTGAATTGTACATCAAAATCATGAACAATTCCGTGCAATAAATTTAATTATTAAATCATAGAGCGGTTATAGCATCCAGCAAGTGAATTGTACTAACTATTAGGTAAACAGTTGTAACATCAACTGGGATTATTTTGTATGAACAATTTAGTGCCGCTTGTTCAGTACATACTAAAATCAACTATTTGGTATAAGATTATTTCTAACAGAAACTATAATCCTAGTTATTAGACACTATTTAAATGGATAGAAACTAGACTGGCGTTGTTTGGAAGTTGGAACTACATTAAGAGTCCCTATAAATTTTTCTGTCTAAATAAAAATAGCAAAATTTAACTTTTTTCCAGCACAAATTTAGACGCATTTTTATAAGATTAAAAAGTCTGGTACCTATTTCGTGGTTACGTAAAAACTTTTAAAATTTATATTGAGTTGTTATTCAAATTAGATTTATTAGGTATATAGATAAAACTGTGTGTTAAAAAAATACCAGACATCTGAGAAATTTATTGATCGGAAATTGATAGGAACTCTTAAGTGTGACAAGTTTTATAAAACTTATGTTCACGTTTCGACTGATTATTTGTGTTTTGATCGACTGTGTTATGAAATCTCACTCAGCCGACTTAATGAGAAACAAAATATTTACAATATAAATTATAAACACTTACGTAGATACTGTTAAGCTCTTGTTGTGCCAATTATAGTTGAAAACAGTTTATCAGTACACAAGTAATTATAACTGCATTCATTTTGTACATGGTTTATTTATGTAATTATCCTATTGTCATTAGGGGTTCACAGCTCGTGTGACTTACATAGTATACAGATATATTTCTGTACATAGGCGCATCCGTTAGGGCCACTATCCAACAAACCAGAGATATCTGAGAAGCGACTGTTGAATTTACGGATCTCCGCCCCGCTTTGGTGGTTACTGGCCCCTATGAAACCGCGGTCACGCGCGTCTGAATGCACCTTTAGTGATTTGCCGATTTTTAAAATGTTTTTATAACAAAGGGGGTTTAAATTGTATACATAATTACCTATTTAAAGAATGATCTACAATATTTTGTGATACTAGAAATAATATTAAGATAACAATACATGCAGTATTAGTTATTTAGTATTATTTCTATACTTACAGTTAGCGCGTGTCTGGTGCTTTTACAAATACAAGTAAATTGATGTCGATGCTGTGTAAGCTACACCGGCGAAGAGAGAATAATTTTACACTGAATTTACTGCTGCTGGCTTTTATATTGGTCTTTATTTGCGGTAAATTATATCTGGTTGAAGAAAACATTGGATTAATAGCGAAAAGTTTTAGCTCATACTTGTAGTTTCAATGTTATTTTCGCTATTAATCCACTGTTTTCTTCAACCAGATATGATTTACCGCAAATAAAGACCAATATAAAACCCAATAACAGATATTTCAGTGTAAACTTATACTCTCTACGCCCATATATGGAAAAATACATTAGTATGAAAAAGCAATCACCTTAACTCTCGTAACTGTTTGAATTTTGTAAACAAAAAAAATATATTTCAAATACAAAATAGTCTGAAAGCTTCTATGAAGCAAATTAAATCTAAAGAGATCAACATAGCGTATTCAAAAATAGGCAAACCACTAAGAACTATCCGCTAAAAATATTTACAGAAAATTGTTCATTTGGGTAGATTGTTTGTCTGTACCAATTTTACCATTCAATTGTTATTAAAGCCTTAGTCAGTGAAGAACTACTACATATTACTACTTCGTGTCACCGGTTTTCATGGTCACCCTGCTGTTCAGTGGCCAGATAGAGGTATGGTGTCCCTGAAAAGGGCCAAGTGACCATGGGAAAACAACCAGTGTGGTACACCTCACAGAGGCTCTTTTCATGCACATGCCACATATCTTCGGTTGTTGGTTCTAACTTCTAGCACATGACGGTTTTGCTCGCGATGTTTTCCTTCACCGTTTAAGAGCAAACAGCACAGTTTTACAGAAAATATAAGTCCGATCGACTGTTTTCGTTTGCGCAGAAAAGCGCGGACTGATATCCGACAGTAGCCGAACGTATAGTATAGCTCTGTCCCGCTCACATGATCAACAAGCTCTGATGAACAAGACGGCGCACGACCGGCCGCGATTTTGATTAACCAATAACAGCGCAAGATTTTAGCGCACGATTGCTATTGGTAGGAAGATAGTTCCCGCGCTATAGAAATTGGTCTACTGCGCAGGTCCGATGTACCTGCGCAGTAGACCAATTTCTATTCGACTTTTATTTTGGGTAAAACTGTACATTAATCAGCTTAATCATAAATGTAATTGTTTTTAATAATTGAAACTCCCCCTTAAAGGAGAGTGTCCAATCGTCGGCAACAGTGGTGACCCAACAAATTGAATGTTTTTTTTTTAATGAACGCCATCTATTTGTCGGCCGACTTTAGACGATACCTATTAACTTCCGTTATTATACTAAGAACCATGTCAAGTCACTCTACGCATGGATGCATGTCATGGCGATATCTTTTCATGTCATAATTTTTGCCCCCCATTATACTAAATATCAATAAATCTGTGAATCATGAATAATTAATCTTTACCGGTTACTTGTACTGCTGAGATAAAGTTGTAAAATACAATATTTTAAACGAAAACGGGGCTCGTATTTTTTTGGTGTTTGTCCTTTTACTATCCTGTATAGTTTTAAATATACAGGTTAGGTTAGATGGTTCAAATGGACACGGGTTATATAATATTGGTACAGACATTTACTCGAGACATACCTAACTTTGAGCACTACACCTCACTTTTATTTAGGTTTTATGATTTATCTACTATGGTGGCGTTCATTCTCTTTTAAATTTCATCATCCATCAAAATATTCAAGTTTTTCTGAATCGTCGTTTTATTATGCTGTACATGTAAAATACTGTACTCGAATCAAAGTACATACAGTGCTTCTATTTTCTTAATGCCTCTCGGGAAACTTCGTGTTTCGTCAGTCATCGGATTTATATCAATTGCCCTTTGCACTTGGTACTTGGACTTGGTAGTATATAGAGTTGTTACTACTCTATTTACAAGCTTTATATTAACTTGCAATGTAAGTCCGGGTGGAATCTTGCAACTAAATTTTAAAGCAGTTATCCTCAACCGATTGGGATGATATTTTGCATACTTGTCAAGTTCCGATGACAATGCAACATTATGGTGACAAGTCCAGGTGGAATCTAGCTACTGAATTTTAAAGCAGTTATCCTCAACCGATTGGGATGACATTTTGCATACCTGTCAAGTTCCGATGACAATGTAATATTATGGTAACAGCGAGCTGCACATACATCTGCTGCTTCATCATGAGCTGCTGTGGGTACATCTGCATCATGTACCTGCATTCTGACAAATAAATTACTATGAACTATGAACTGATCTGATGATGGAGACGGAAGTTGGCCAACGGAACTCCTCGATGGATAATAGTAGACTGGCCGTGTTTAGGTTCATTTTGATCAGGACACGGTCACGATCATTAATTTTGTAAAAGCTTGTATTAGAAAAAAAAAAAAACACATAAAACTTATTACTTATTTAGCATTGTTTGTATTCGGCAATGCGATGATTGCAGACACGTTAAGATAATAGAAACACATTAATTGTAAAAAAAAATGAGGAGTGTTAATAGTCTAGTGATTATCAGAGTTGGTGGGCTGTGGTCTTGTTAGATATTGTTATTAAATCCATAGTTTACGATATAAAAATGCAAAATATGTCACATAATTACTAATTTTGTCATTCTTCACAATTTATATATAATGACCTGATTGATAAGCTGCCTAATGGGTGAATTTGAACTACAGTTAAAAAAGTTCTTGCCATGTGCTGATACGTGGTTGCATATGATGACAAAGTACAAAAAGATAAATACATATCTTCAACTACCCACACGGCAGGCCGAAAGTATTTTAGAAACAATAAATTAAATAATCCATAGATTTAATAATTGTTCTGTAGATAATCATCTATAGGCAGCCTGCTCAATTTGCCCTTTTGAAATATCTTTAGCCCAAAATATTGTTACAATTTGAAATTTGTAAATTCAAGTTTTTAGCGTGTTGGTCACACTGAGAGCGATTACTCGAAAATCGGTAAGTACCTTTCGACTACCAAAATGTAGTTAACTAATATTTTTTGTATTGTGAAGCTTGAAGTTGTAGGTCTTTGTCAGGGCCAGTAAAGTAGTACAGTTATTTTTTAATTTTGCTGTTTTTGTCATGTAAATGTATGCTAATAAAAACACCGACTGCAACCTGACCTGTCTTAACCACAAAATAAACAAATCGCTCGAAGGGAGACCACACACTCATTTTGTTTGCACTTAATTTCACTGAAAACAGCGTTTTAGAAACGCAAACTCCTACATAAGTAGGTAACTAACACATGTACACATAGTTTACGTATAAACGTGTCTGTTTATTGTACGTAAAACAAAACTTAAAAAGTTATTTAACTATATTTAAACTATATGTATATTTAGAATACAAGCGCTGAACGGCTTAACGAGTGAAAAAATAATAATAAATAAGTTCAGGAGGCCTGTGGCGTCCCACATTTGTACAAAAGCCGGTATTTATCTGAAAAGAGAAAGATATGATAAGATACGTCTTAAATGTCTAGACATTAAATGCATGAAATGCGTGTTGAGGGTGTTATTTGAAACTTGGCAGAATGTGAAAAAAAAAATACTTTAGGTAGTCATGCTCATAGTTGGCGCAGTCGGTAGGATTTACAAGGATGGTGTTCTGGATACGAGGGACTGCGCCAGTAACTTTTTTTTTTTCATTTTTTACGCGCCCTATGAGGCATTGCGCTGCGCCCTCCACCCTGAGACATAAAGGTGAAAAGTCTCATGTGCCTGTAATTTCACCAGCAACCTTACCCTTCAAACCGGAACACAGCAATGCGAGCACTACTGCTTTGCGGCAGAAATTGGTATGGTGGTAGTACTTCCCCGGACGAACTCTTTCACAAAAAAGCTCTACTACTACTGAAAAACTATACTATTCTGGATCACTTGACACCGTCGGGTAGTAAAACGTCGTCGTGCTCGGTTGACAGAATCTGAGATTGCTCATACAAATTATTTAACCGTACTAAATGTAAATGTGTTAAGATGGTTGGCGTGTTTGTTGAAACTGGCCTGGCTACCACAGACAATGCAGGCAGGTTACACGAGATCACGGGGTTTACACAAGTCGTGCGTGAAGCAAATCTATCACGGTTGAGGAGCGCCACATCTTGCAACTGGCGCAGCCTGTAGGTTTTTTTTATACTACTTGGAATGGCGGGTCAAGCAGATGGCCCACCTGATGTTTATTTATTTATTTATGATATTAAGTGGTACCCTCTGCCTATGAACAGTCACGTCCCCCTAGGACGCACCCTATGTGGCATTGCACTGCGCCCGCCACCCTGAGACATAAAGATGAAAAGTCTCATGTGCCTGTAATTTCACCGGCACCCTTACCCTTCAAACCGGAACACAGTAATGCAAGCAATGCGAATTACTGCTTTGCGGCAGAAATAGGTATGGTAATAGTACTTCCCCGGACGAACTCTTTCACAAAAAAGCTCTACTTCTACTCCGGAATCTCCGGGATTGCACATACAATACGAACAGCTGCGCTGTACCAGTTAACCCTGTCCACTCGTAACTGACACTACTTCTAATTGGCGCAGTCTGTAGGGTTCTCCGGAATTGCTAATGTAAAGTGCTGCACCACTTAAAAAGCTTGAATGTGAAGAATGTGTTAAGATGGTTGGTGTGTTTGTAGACACTGACCTGGCTACCACAGACGATGCAGGTGCAGGTTGCGCGAGAGCACGGAGCGCACGTCGTGCGTGAAGCGCAGCGCGTCCAGCACGGGCAGCAAGTTTAGGAGCGACACGTCCAGCGGGTCCGAGAACCACGACTTTATTGGGATTGCATTGTCTGTAACAGAGATGAAGTCATTTATTTATAACACTGTAGAGCAGTGATCAGTAGATAATTATGTCTATTTTGAGTTACGATTATGTTACTACGCGATCGTGTAAGAAAGCACAAACAGAGCAAACACATTACTGAACGAGCGAAGCGACGTCTCCGGTTCAAATTGAGCGAATCGTATGTGGCTTTTGTATGTATGTATGGTAGTCTGGGGATAACTTTCGAAACGTATATCCGATACTTTTCACTAGAAACGGGATATTTACCATGATTTTCGAGTTTTGATTGTTCTCAATATTTCAGCACAGTTGCATATGTCATGGCGCATGCAACTGTGCCGAAAAGTATGTGCATAGCAATGATAGTTTCAAAAGTTATATATATATTATGAGTATATCCGATCTTCATGAAATTTGGCAGGTGGATACTATAGGTAGGTAGGTATAGTACTGATACAATTTGCAAGTAAGGTTATAAGATAAATCTTTCCGGGGGTTGTTGAGATTTTGGATCTAAGCGGCGTTAAGAAAAAAGTTAGACGTTCCAGGTCAATGGCTGTTTCGTCGCTGTGAAGGAGGTGGTGGTCCCGTGAATATTGTATCATAACGGTTTTTGTCCGAGTTATGTTTCCACACTTCTTTGAATCCGGAAGTAGGGAGAATACCTAGAAAGTGTGGGAACATACTTAGGAAGTGTGGAAACATACCTATGAAGTGTGGAAACATACCTATGAAGTGTGGAAACATACCTAGGATTGGGAAGTGAGGGAATATACCTTTTAAGTGATGGAACATACCTAGAAAGTGTTGAAACATACCTATGAGGTGTGAAAACCTCGGTAATAAGGGAACATACCTGGACAGTGTTGAAACATACTCAGGAAGAGTGGAAATATACTTGGGAAGTGTGGAAATATACCGGGAAGTGTGGAAATATACCTGGGAAGTGTGGAAATATACCGGGAAGTGTGGAAATATACCTGGGAAGTGTGTAAATATACCTGGGAAGTGTGTAAATATACCTGGGAAGTGAGTAAATATACCTGGGAAGTGTGTAAATATACCTGGGAAGTGTGTAAATATACCTGGGAAGTCCCGGTAGGCGCCGGGCGAGTTGTCCAGAATGAACACCCTGTTGAGGTCGTCGCATATCGACGACAGGTTTTTGGTGTAAGAGCCGTGCTCGGCTGTGCAGTGTTGTCTGGAAATAAACGAAATTTTCGACGATAAATAACATAAAACGTTCAGTGGGCTCAGTTGAGTATGTATGATGTATGTCTCTTTCTTGCGCTGTAGTGTAGTCTAAACGGCTTTTGACATATTGAGAGGTTTTTTTTATATGAAACATTTTATGCGGCCTGTCAGACCGGCTGTTAGCGTGGCGACCGTGGTGACGCCTCGCCATGCTAACAGCCTGTGTGACCACCGCATTAGATGTTTCACAAAAATACCGTTGCGCGTGGCATTCTACTGAAGAGGCCTTTATCCAGCAGTGGACTTCTACAGGCAGGTGATGATATCTATTAATCAATCTATAGATCTATCAATTGCGAGCGCGTTCCCACGGTCACCACGCCAACGCGTCGCCAAGGTCGCCACGTCAATGCGTCGCCACGGTCGCCACGCCAACAGCCGGTCTGACTTTTTAGATGTTTCACATCAAAAAACTAATTGATAACCTTTTTTTGAAGTCGGTTAAATAGTCAAGTGTAATTTATCGCTGATTTAGACCTTAGATCTTAATATGTTTTCAGATATTGGTAAAGTAGGTACTGAGGATTAACTTGATACATTTACATACATATTTATTTTACATAAAACACATGGAATCATTTATATACACTCGGGAGAATCTCAATGGCGCGGCGTGCATGACTATCAGTCTGTTTGCACTTTGATGTACCGCGGCGGACGGTTGAAGGAGCGCTCGTTTGAATACGTCACTCGTTTCGGGCATTTATTTGAAGTCGAACTACTGGTTTTATATATCTTCTGTGACTAGAGTGTGAACCGGCAGAATATGGAATTCATTTGACATCGTTCGAATTTTCAAAGGTGCAATATTTTGGAGTTCATAGTCCATTCCATCGTAGAGTTATTAGAATGACTTTGTTATAAACGTAAAACCCCACTGCTGGTGGCGGTTTGGGGTGCAACTTTTTGGAATTTTCCTGGTGGGGTTCTTGGGAATGATCCCGTTGTTTTATGGTTTGTGATCTCCAGCGACTTCTTATCTCCTCTCACACAAAACAATTTAGCGGCTTAACTCAGTTAGCCTGCCAGTATTTGGCAAGTAGGTGACTTGTTTCATGAAAACGGTTCTTTTTTTATACTACTTGGAATGACTGGTCAAGGCGATGGCCCACCTGATGTTAAGTGGTACCCTCTGCCTATGAACAGTGCATTACCTCACAGGTCACGTCCACCTAGGACGCGCCCTATGCGGTATTGCACTGCGCCCAACACCCTGAGACATAAAGATGAAAAGTCTCGTGTGCCTGTAATTTCACCGGCACCCTTACCCTTCAAATCGGAACACAGCAATGCGAGCACTACTGCTTTGCGGCATAAATAGGTATGGTGGTCGTACATCCCCGGACGAACTCTTTCACAAAAAAGCTCTACTACTACTACTAACTTGGCTTTGCACTGGATCGCCAGAAACACTACATTTTCGCGGCTTGCTTCGCTCGCCGAGTGTGTTTGTTCTCTCGCACCCAGAGTTCGCCAGCGCGTGTTGCGAGTATTTAAGGCGCGAGCCAGATAGAAGAGACGTAAGGCGAGGACGCGTCGCGGACATTTGTCTCTTCCGCGTCCCTTTCATACAAAATGTATAGAAGCGTCGCGACGCAAAACATACAGAATAGACGGGGCGCGGACGCGACGCTTTTCCGTCCGCGCCTTTTGTTCAAAACACACAGGAGAGACGGGGCGCGGAGTGGCATGCCTGCGGGGCAGGTCTGGCTCGCTCGCACAGTCAACGAGTACAGTCGTGTCCGCGTCTCTTCTATATAATTTAAAAAGTCGTTTCCGCCCTGTCCGCGACGCGTCCTTGCCTTACGTCTCTTCTATCTGGCTCGCGCCTTATATTACCTGTAGAAGCGCCGCCTCAGAATGCCACGACCGTTGTCAAGTTTATCAGCGACCGCCGCGCCGTATATTTCCATGGAAGCTGTGAATACAACCAGCTCATACCATTGTGACACCTGGAAAACGTACAAAACCTCACATCAATGACCACATAATTACATACATAAACTCACACCTGTTTCCCGGAGGGATAGGCATAGACCACGGATTTCCACATGCTACGATCCTGACACACCTCTTTTGGTTCATTCACTCTCATCACATTCTTCATAATTAGGTTTAGAATTGTCATTCATAATGCATTCATTGACAATAACGCTTATTTGAAGGTGATTAGTTACCTCAAACTCTTTCACTATCTAACTCATTAAAGTTCAGGTAAGTTAGAAAGTGTGAGAATATCGCTCGTAAAAATAAAAGTGAGCATAAACCACGAAAAACAGCAACAAAACAGTGATCAGGGCCCCCTCAGTGAATTATTTCAAAAATAGACTACACAAACATTTATAGTGCACTGATAAGGGCTAAGATATACACGCATCAGCTCCAAGAGCTGCCTGTGTATTATAAATAAATAAATAACATCTACACTTATTTTTTTATACTAAAATCTATAAATTGCCTTTAATATTGTGAAATAATCATTAGAATAGCTTCAGGCGTTTGGAAGCAGTACATTTTTCATAAATAATAGGAATAGTAAAAAAAACTAAAGTTAAACAAAAGTAAATAACAATTAACATAATTTTGGAAAAAAAACTGAGCTTTGACGGCCCATCATGCTATTGTTATAAAAATAAAATAAAAATTACTTTTGAAAATAAAAAATATTTGGTTTTACACTATTTAATGAGCTCTAAAAATGATACCCCATATGCTGGGATAGGACAGATTTTTATTCACGCTCCGATCAGTAAGATAGGTACATAAATAGTACATATATGAAGATTTTAGGTTCAACGGGCAGCTAGACTAGATTCTTGTTACACGAGGGACAGACAGACGGACGGACGGATTAGCGAGAGCAATAGAGCTCCGTTTCGATTCTTTCGAAATCCTAAAACAACACGTGTACGAAGTAGCGGGCGTTCCACTACACAGTGTGCGGGCGGTGCACAATAAATAGTTTATTGTCATTATCTATTAAATTATAATTACAACATTATTTACATTATCATAGTCAGATGTGAACACTATCTGATTGACATAACTTCTAGGAAAAAGTGATTGAATGTTTACACCATTGGCTTCTTTGAAAGGATAAAAGATGCAGATAAAACAAAATAGAAGTGTTGAATATTAATCAAACATTATCATGACTTGGCCAAAATATATCCTGTGCATGCATTTTGTTTTGATAGGCTCTGTATCTCATCATCAGTAGTGTTTAGATGTCCACTGCTGGACGAGGTCTCCAACAATCAAAATAAATAATGCTGGACAGGTCACACAACATTATCTAGCCCCAAGCTAAGCAGAGCTTGTGTTATGGTTACTAGATAACTGATACACTTACGCCCGAATACTGAAACGCTACTCATCTGATCAAATTAGCTAAAGGCTATTTAATTATGACGTACACTTAAATATAAGTGGCATACTCAACTGCCTTTTAGTAGCATTGAGACCATGATTCGCTGAGAGCCCGTTAAATTTTCTTTATATGGCAATATTATTTCAAAAAGTTTGTTCCCTATTACATTTCTTGTTATTTTGGACTGAGAGTTTCGTTTTACGCAGTGAACATGATAATTTTTAACAAAATGTATCTACTAAGTGGTAACGAAACGTAAAATGTGTCTTGTCATTGTCAGTCAAGAAAAGCAAAGTTTGTTTTGTTGTGAAAATTATCCCAAACAAAATGAGTGCTTCGTACGTTCATTTCATTATTTTCTGAAAATATGAATGAGATAACTAATAAAAAGAAGAGAGATTATTGGGGTGTAATTAATACCCTCAGAAAAAGAAATACTTGTAGATATTGTAAAAGGGTAAGAATTCGCAAAGACAAAAATTGGAATGAGAGCTACTAAAACTTAGAATTAATAGAATGCTTCAAAGAAAATAAATGTTAGCTGATAATATACAGTTGTTTGATTTGAACAGTTACCATTTAGTTAGGAATAAATAATACCAAGTTATAGGCTGTAAAATATGTATTTATTATAGTGTTTCGGATACCCGGGCACCCGGGCTGGTCGCTAGTTACATAGACGTATAAATAATACCTACCAGGTGACTTGATTTTTATATGAGTGCAGTCCACAGCACCAATTATTCTAGGCATCCCAGCATTTCCATAAAACTCATGAGCGATAGTTGCTCACTGGTGGTAGGCATTTTTATGTAGGTTTCCTTTAACTTTGCTATTTCTGTTGCCACTCTATGGACTATAAGGTGAACTGTTGGTTGTTCTACAGTAGTAGTAGAGCTTTTTTGTGAAAGAGTTAGTCCAAGTTACACCGTACCTATTTCTGCCGCAAAGGAGTAGCAATGCGAGCAGCATTGCTGTGTTCTGGTTTGAAGGGTATGGTTGCCGGTGAAATTACTGGCACATGAGACTTTACATCTTTATGTCTCAGGGTGGCGGGCGCAGTGCAATGCCACATAGGGTGCGTCCTACGTGGACGTGACCTATGTGATAGGTAATGTACTGTTCATAGGCAGACGGTACCGCTTAACATCAGGTGGGCCATCTACTTGACCCGTCATACAAAGTAGAATAAAAAAAAACATGTAAAATGTCTCCAATGACCCTCTGGTAACTGCCGGTAGCAAAAAACCGAAGCGCTATCAATAATTGGTCCACTGCTTGTATCGCCTGATATCGCCTGGTCAGGGGCTGAATATGTTCCCCAAACAGAGAACACAAATTCATGCCAGTTTGTTTATCGAGGCGGATCCTTATTTTAAACCGCAGGTCGTCATATTTTGCAAAGGCATCTAGTTTATCTTCGTTTCGCCGCCCGGTGGAAACCACTTCTTCGTCAGACAACGAGGATAGCAAAGATACCGACATTTTTAGTGCAAAATAAAGATGGGTACCTACGTTGTTAGGTTAGGATTTTAGGATAGGTCGTGAGTACTCTTATATTTGATGGCTACTTATAGAATTTGAGGCGTACTTACGCAGCTGACAAATGCTAATCATCCTTTGAGAATACCGTTTTGAACATAAGTGGCGATTACAATCATACTCAAATCTGTCATGTTTAATTTTTAAGTGATGATCAAATTGACGTTTCAGTATACGAATTTTTAGGATAACGGCAACTCAAACAGTTGAGACGATCTCAATTATTTAAGTAGCGTTTCAGTATTCGGGCGTTAATACAATACAATACATAGATAGATATTTTTTATTATACATAGAAAATACCCAGAACACCCTGAACAAATATCTGCAGATCATACAAATATTTGTTCCGAAGCAGGAATCGAACCCGCAACCTCCAGGGTTGCAGGCGAACCTTCACCCGCCGCGCCACATAGGTCGTCAATGGGGGGTATAATAGGGGAATTGCCATAATCAACATGCTTGACCAGGGTATTGGTGATTGCAATATTAGTTTTGTGGTCGATGCTGCAACCCATCCCGTTGTAATCTATTTGTCGGCTTTTACAACATCCATGGTAGAAGATAAAGAGTCTATTTTTAGGCCGGACACATCATGGCATAAGCTGAATAAAGCTAATAGGAAACTCTAAATTCATTGATTTCAAAATGGCTAAAAGGTAAGTAACCTATACATGGGAGTGTAGGATCCACACTAACTACCTAGTAGTAAAGATAAGTGAGTTGTGATAAGTGTTCTTTATTTAACAACTTCTGTGGCGCGGAAGGAGAGTAGCTGACTGAGATGTGAGAGGTTGCGTGTTTGATTCCCGCTGTGGGACAAATATTTGTTGCAGGTTTGTTTTGTGGTAGCATGGTGGAATCCTAGTGTGGGATCAGTACTATGTATGTGACTATTATTATTATAGGTACATAGTAATCAAACTTACAATATCCAGAAAGTAGTCCACATGCGGTCTCTTATGCACAAAGAATCTGACCGGGTGTTTGTCTATGGTGACTTTCAGCACAAAATCTGGTGGCGTCCCAGGTTTCACTGTTGGTCTGAGCATTGCGTCATGGTGTGAGTGTATTAGTGTTTCATCTAAATCTAGAACCAGCATTTTTCTTTTTACTAGACCTGAAATAAAACAGACTTATTATTATAAATATTAAAATATAAATAGATAAATATTGCTGGACAGTTCACACAACATTATCTAGCCCCAAGCTAAGCAGAGTTTGTGTTATGGGAAACTGATATACTTAATACAATATATTACATAGATAGATATTTTTTATTATATATAGATAATACCCAGAACACCCTAAACAAATATCGCACAAATATTTGTTCCGAGGCGGGAATCGAACCCGCAACCTCCTGCGTCGCAGGCGAACGTTCGCCCGCGGCGGCTCAGAGGCAGCATCCGCATGCAATTTTGCTTGTGTGGTACCTAAAAAGCAACAATTAATTTATTCAACAATTGGGTACATAATAAATACACTTTATATTTCTGGGTATTTTCTATGTATAATAAAAAATATCTATCTATGTAATGTATTGTATTAAGTATATCAGTTATCTAGTACCCATAACACAAGCTCTGCTTAACTAGTTAATGTTGTGTGAACTGTCCAGCATTATTTATTTATTTATTTTGCATGTCTGAGCTATAGATACCAGTTTTAATTTATACAGACTAAGAAAATACCATGTTCATGAGTTTCTATTGGCTATAATCTTAACACACCACTGTCATACTCTCACCAGCACATTGATTTGGACTACGAATGTATAATACAAAATCTGTTAGCATTAATGCCTACATAAGTGTGTTTTGCTGTGTGAAGTTATATGAGATAACAATACGGTATTCGAAATAACAAGTCTAATAATAAAATGATGATTCAAATGCATTATTTTATAGTGAGGAATCATATTATTGCCAAATTGGTGGATTTTAGTATGGTGCATTCGTTGTGATATTGCAATAGGCTTAGTAGTTAGTCGTATTGCAATTGTTCTCCTGACTAAAGAATTGCAAATTGATATTTGTTTTTGTAATAATATTTATTTATTTATTTATAATACACAGGCAGCTCTTGGAGCTGATGCGTGTATATCTTAGTCCTTATCAGTGCACTTTAAATGTTGTCAATATTGCAAATCAAAATATTCCAAGTCTTTTTCCTCAATGCTCCCATATCTAAACCCCAACCGGCTCTTTAACAATACAGATGTTGGGGCTGTGGCCCAAGAATATACCCCTCAGTCTCCTCCTGTGGATTTCAACAAGGGATGAGCAGCAGTATCCATGAGTTCTCAACACTAATACTGTGATCACTAATCCACCTGCCAAGCGTGGTAATTATGGCAAATCCCCCCATTCCATTCTATGGGAGAGGTCTCTATCAGTGGATGTCTAAAGGCTGCTTATGGTATGGTTAAGTGTAATGATATGGATATGATTAATGTCTATAAAAAGGTAAAAATAATAATTTTAGAACAAAGCAAAGGGACAGGTTAAAGATACTATATAGAGGTTATCACCAACGTTAACAGAATAAAATAAAATATCACAAGGCTTTCTCAGTTTATAGACAGTTTGTTAACAGTAGCAAGCAAGAAAATCCCAAGACAGATACTACTATCACACTGGACATGACATAAACAATTTGCAAAGATAACATCCAATCAACTTTACAGATAAATATAGCAGTAGGAAACAATGTGCGATAAATAAAACAGATAAATACTCACTCAGCCTGTGTCTAGATACTGGGGAAAGTGGGTACATTTCATACTTGACAGATTGGTATTGAGCCAGCTGTAAATGAAACACAACGTGATTTTAAGATACGACTGAACATTAGTACTCCATGAAACAACCCTTACAACACAATATAATCATATTTACCGCCCGATATTGCTTCTTAAACATATAACAAAAACAACTCCATACTTTGGATGCGATTAGCATGAACGTGCGAAGTCCCATTTGCAAGCGTTTCAGCATTTGAACAAATTAAGAAAATATCGCTATCGCACAAATAAACTTGTTTTTACACAAGAGTGTTGGAAACGAGATCATTTACGGCGTAATTCAATGAAAAACCAACAAAATCCAACTGCCGAAAACATCTATAACCGCCATGACATAATCGACCCAATTCATCAACCATAGATAATGTTTTTTTTTTTCTTGCTATATTCCTATTATCTTTGGGAGTTCAGTAGGTGTTCAGTAGCGATGGACAAACCCGGCAAAACCGATGACTTCCAAAAAAAACAATGTGGTAGCCCCTCTGACTGCCAGTGACCGGCGCCTTTTTATTAGTGCTACCAACTTCATGAAGTTATAGATGACCAACTCAGCATCGGATTTACGGGCTAGATCCGTAGAGCGAGAATGGTTTTCATATAAATAATATATTAGGTAGGTACCTACCTATTCATTATCATCATCCGCATTTAGCCGTCGACTCATAGAGGAAAGTAATAAGAGTCGACTGCTGGACGAGACTTTCCCCTATGAAATACCTACAATGGGAGAATACCAAACAACAATTTATAATTTTGAACAATTGAGAATTTAAAGCAATTGCTTTACCTACCTACTTGATAACTTTTTTTTTTTTTTTTTTATACTACTTGGATGACGGACCAAGCAAGAGGCCCACCTAATGTTAAGCGGTAACCTCAGCCTATGAACAGTGCATTACCACATAGGTCACGTCCACCTAGGACGCACCCTATATGGCATTGCACTGCGCCCGCCACCCTGAGACATAAAGATGAAAAGTCTCATGTGCCTGTAATTTCACCGGCACCCTTACCCTTCAAACCAGAACACAGCAATGCAAGCACTACTGCTTTGCTGCAGAAATAGGTATGGTGGTAGTACTTCCCCGGACGAACTCTTTCACTTTCTTTACTTGGCAGGAGGATTGGAGATCGCAGTGTTAGTGTTGAGTAAATACTCAGGTGGATGCTGCTCTGCTGCCCATCCCCCATAGTTCCTTGGACCGGCGTAGGTATCGTACTATACTTATATAGTACGAAACTATACTTATTACATGTCCACCACCATCCATTAGCACCTATGTAAGTACCTATACTAAATAAGTATCTATACTGTTGGGCTAGGTACTGCTAGCAGCTTCCTTCTTGTGACACAGGTAATCTAAATCCGGTTTGGATAAGGCTTTACTGATCATACAAACAATTGTCTCGCAGCCAGAATCAAAAACGCAACCTGAGCATCGCAACGCATCGGAGCCGGCTACTCACTCGCTGTGCCACAGAGGTTGTCAAAAACTCCAATCAAACTTAGATAAACTTACCCAAATAGATTTCAATAGTGTGTTTCTACAAATTATTTTTGATTTTCAAACCTGTTTCTAGTCTTACGTAGTTATTGTATCCTCTTTGGTTTCTAGAACGAAATTAAAACAGCTGAATGATAATAAGCAATGATAATAATATTTATGGGTTGGGTTTAGAATCGTGCCGCACGAATTAAGGGGGGAGAGTGGGAGGGAGGGGTGGAGTGGGGTAGGGGACGCCCCCCTAGAGTGGGGATGTGCGGAAACTTATAGTTTTGGAGAAAAAAAATAAAGAAGTTTTGAGGTTAAGTATGAATTTTTTGTGAGGTTAAGTATGAAGTTTTATAATTGGAAGTGTCGAAATCCGGTATGAGACTCAGAATCGACTCAGGGCATTCCGACATGAGTAGGTTAGGTTCAAAATAAGTGACAGAACCGACACGGAGCACCCCGACTCCACGTGGTCTTGTGCGTCACGCCCCTAGAGTGTATATAAAAACGCGGAGCCAGTAGCTCGCGTGGGAGGTCCTGAGCGGAGCGGGAAAGCGACACTCAGGGGCACCCTCGCGAGAGTACTGGCGAGAGCCCATACCGGAGTCCGACACTTCCAATTATAATTCCGCACATCCCCACTCTAGGGGGGGGGGCGTCCCCTAAGACCCTCCCCCTCCCCCCCCACCCTCCCCCCTTAATTCGTGGGGCACGATTCTAAACAATACCCATATTTATTTCCTTTTTGACACTGTACATGTACTAAAATAATAATACGTATTCATAATAAATTAAATAGTTTTGTGACACAGTCAAATTGTAAAAACCTAAAATAATTTAAAATAAAATGTTAGGTTAGGTTAGTGAGAAGATGTTAGGGAAAAGGGGGCCGATATATAGAAAAATGGGTATCTGTTGAAAAATCTAAGGCAACAAATAAAAGGCACTGACTGACTGACTGACTGACTGACCGAGTAAAAACGTACAGCCTAAACCTGAAACTTGAAATTTGGAGGGTATGCTTGTGTCTCGATGCGAAGCGTTGTATAAAGAAAGGAATTTAGAAAATTCGCTCACTATTGTATTGTATTGTGTTCACAATGGGGTTCTAACGTAAAACAAAAATGTTCTGTATTTTGGGAACCGTTAGTAGCAGAATCTTTGAAATTTTACAAGGAGATTCCTCAAATAAAATTAGCAAACACTTGTTTCAGCGATACCTGAATTTTCCAGAAAAAGGGCACGGGACCGATGAAAATACATGCACTTCACGTTTTAGCCAGATTTCAACGTATTTAGACGTTGTAAACGTAGAATTAAAATATTTTCAGGACCTCAAGGCTAAAATGGGATCCCTAATTTGAAAAACTTGAATGGGGTGTCGTTTTAAAAGTCGTTTCACGGCGTGGTTGTTAATGCCACAGAATAAATAATAGTACATAATGCTAAAAGTTATTGTCTGAACGCCGGGGAAGCTTTCTGTCTACGCGCGGACTAAGTAGCTTGCGGTTGCGGGTCATCTAGTAAAATATAAATCAGCAAGCTTTTTTGTTTTTTATTTCAACAATGAGGACTTTTCATTTTCTAATAATAATAAAATAGTAGTTCTATTTGGCTCGATAGATGCCGCTGACTCAAGTATGCTTGTCAAAATTAACAAAGGCATTGTCTGTGCTTTTGTGTGATAGTAACAAAATACCACGAAAATATATCACTACGTTGTTGACTTTGACATTTCACTTTATTTTGAAAGCTAGGTTCAAAGCAGCGCCATCTATTAGCGCATGATTTGAAACGTCCGTGAAAACCCCTCATTAATAAAGATAGTTTATTTTTTTACGGAAAAAAAGAATGTAGGCACCTAACCCTAGTAGTTTTTTATAATGAGAAGGTGAATGAATGAGGCGTGAATTTGAAAAATGCTTAAGGGGCTTAATGCTTAATTATATGTTTAAATATTTGGATAGTTTACCTGATGAGAGTGAATGAAGCAATAGAGGTAGTCAGGATCGTAGCAAGTGTAAATCCGTGGTCTCTGCCTACCCCTCCGGGAAACAGGCATGAGTTTTTAAATGTATGTATGTATGTATTGGAATGTTATTATACAATGGAATAGATACAAAAATTCAACTTTTTTTTAGTCAGCTAGTCTTATAGTATGTACAGGGTGCTAAAATGATTTCTGTGCCTCGTGTTGTAGCAATGACAGGAAGTGGTTGTAACCAAATGTGGTTATAATCAAGACCCATGAGCTTCTTCTTCTTTTGGTTGTTTTTTTATCAAGACCCATGATCTTCTTCTTCTTTTGGTTGTTTTTTTGACAGGTACCTACCAATGAAAAACTGTCACAAATCTATGCTTGACATAGAGAACTTTTTGATACATGAGCATATTTCTTAAACACAGGCCTTTATGAAGCTCAGTATCTTAGGAGCACAAAGTACCTTTATATATATACGGGCTTAGGAGTCAAACATAAAGAAAGACCGCGTTAGAAATACAATACTGCACTCCACAGTATTGTAAAAATAGCCGATATAGCTCTGAAAGCTGGAAATCTAAAGTGGAACAGGGCTGGGCACGTTAGCCGCATGCTCGGGGACCTCTGGGCTAAGTTAACCACAGAGTGGGTTCCGAACGCGCGGCGGCCACGTGGTAGACCCAGATGGCGATGGCGGGATGAGCTTGACTCTCAGAACAAGGACTGGCCACAAATAGCTCAGGATAGATGTGATTGGCAAGAGGGAGAGAGGCCTTTGCCCTGCAGTGGCAAACTTCCTGCTTATAAACAACAATAAATAATGTCAAGAACTCTAGTTAAGTAAATTTAAGTATCTAATAAAATAGCTACCGGTTAAAACAATCACTAGAAATTGAGATGAAATATGGATGTTCAGCTATATCTGCTTCTGACCCCCCGAGACAGAAGCCCGGGCCTGATGGCGGCTCAGCGTGAATGCCGCGGCGGTTCATCCGACAGGTCTGCTCTTCCAGGCGGCTACGCACACTATCAGCTATTCTGTTAGGACTAGTTTCTGGACTCCACAGTATTTCTGCTACAGCACTAGCTCGGGGCCAAACTCTGAAAAAATAAATACGTAGGTAACCAAACTAAATTAATACCTACTTTCAATGTTAAGGTGAATGCTCAATTGCTCACGCTTGCGGCGCGAGATTCAATTTTTTAGTTTTTTTTGCCGATTACCGCTCATCAACTCTTCTTCAGATAGCGAAAGTTGAGTTCGCGAGAACTAAGAGACTTACACACATGTTTTAATTGATAGTACTTATCTCATAAATATCATCAGTTTAGCTACGATACGATACCATAAACAAAACAAAAAACACTGTAAAAATGTGTTTAGATAAATATCGTAGCTAAACTGATTATATTTATGATATACTATCAATTAAAACGTGTGTCTTTTAGTTCTCGCGAACTCAACTTTCGCTATCTGAAGAAGTGTTGATGAGATGTAATGGGCAAAAAACTACAAAAAAATTGAATTTGGCGCCGCAAGCGTGCGCATCCGCCTTAAGAGCAGTCAATTCCAGTACTTTCGATAAAAACGCTGGTGCTCAGCTCGTACGTGATTATAAAGTTGTAACAATTTTTTCGTCAGATGTTTTGTACAAATATGTATCTTGAAGAATATATCTACGTACTTGATCTTTTTTTGTTTTTTTTTGTTTACCTCTAAATTCTGTATAAGCTTTCAAAAATCAGCTTATTTGCACAATTTTACCTGAACTTTGTATGTTCATAATGTTCTTACAAACTGTAAAAGTAAAAAAAAAAAAGATCAGGTATCTAGCCCATGTTGTGTAGAATCTAAATTACAAACATTTTTTTCACAAACTTGAAAGACTTTTTCAAAAAAACGTACGTGCTGGAACAAGTTTTAGAATATTTTGCGCGTTTATTGCCGTTTCGCAAGTAAGTAGCGGAATTTTCCGAATTCCAACCACAGGATCTGGCACTAGCTCCCATTTTACACAGTGCCTCTCTTTCAAAAATTGAATTATACGAACCTACAAGATTTTAGTTCAAATCGAATTGGGGCCCCTTAACCAATGAATGATGGGAGTAGGCACTGTCCATCTAACATGTCAATTAATGGGAAAGAACATATTTATCAATACAGTTGCTTGAAAAGTACCTATACCTACAAGGCCAGTAAACTTAGATTGCAAGTTAGTTTTACTGGAATAGTACCTATGTATGTACGATATTTTCTTAATTCCAGGCCAATAAAAAGTATTAGCTTCAAACAGTTGAGATGATAAAATGCTGACGACTTTATTCGAGGATAAACTAATTTTTAGATGAAACTAACTCAACTCTGAACGAGTTGTATAAGGAGAGTACGTATAAGGGATCGTGAGGGATCGTCGATCGACGATCGGCTCGTTCACCGTAAGATGGCACCGAAATACTCCATGGCAGGTGCCAACTTACGGTGAACGGCCTGTAGTTTATAATAATTTTGACTGAGTGGGGGTCCCAGTGGCGTAACTATACAATCTGGGGCCCTAGGCAAATTCGAAAATTTAAAAAAAATGGTTGAGGGCCCACTGCAAATTCGATTTTTTTTAAAAAAAATGTTGTCTCACTTTGCATTATAAGCAGAACTTACGAAAATATACTTTTTTAATAAAACAAAATACTCAGGTACAATGTAAAAAAATATTTTTGAGCTCGTGGCCTCTTGGGCCGGGGCCCTCTTGGGTTGGGGGCCCGTGGCATTTGCCACCCCTGCCACCCTATTGTTACACCACTTGTAATAAAAACAGTTTGTCTTGTTGTTCCAATTGTATAATTTACAGTTATATTACATTCTTAAATCCATTTTGCTATAATTACCAACTTCCTTCCTTGACAGCTCAAAACCAACCCGCGTAGTATCTCTATCTAGTTATTTTTTTTTACTAGCTTACCATGAAGGCTCTTCGTGAGATAACCTTTTTCGATACATTTCAGTTATTAAATTAGAAATCATGACATTCGGCCATCAGACATGTGTAGACTCCCGGCGTACACTAAAACAAATACTAGATTCTATCATGTTTATATAAATCAATTTCATCATTCTGTATTAATGTCTTATTTTTAATTTTGTATTATATTAGTTATGTTGCATTTTAACTTAATTAAATTAACTTCTATACCAAAATTATATATATCGTATATAATTATTTATATAAGTAACATTACTTATATCATCGTAGTTTATATTGATCACGTACGATAAACATAAGTAATTAAAAATCCTAACATACGCCAATAGGTATATTTATGAATATATGGACAAACTGTACACAGCCCATATTTACAATAAGATTAATTTAAACTTTGCATTACTCAGTACAATCACTAGAGATACTCAGAGCCACCTATATCTAAGGCTTTGATATGAATCCACGATCGGATTCATTCAGTAGCGATTACTGTTGAATATGGTTTGCTTTTCTTAATAAATTCCGGAACATCAGCTATTTAAAACGTTCATTTCTAATTCTAAGGCCTTCAGTAATTGTATACGGACCAATAAACTTCGACAAAAGCTTTGTCACTATCGAAATTATTACGACAAGTTTTTACCAGATCATCGACTTCATATTTATTTTCTGGGACCCGATTTGCATTATAATGTTCTTTTTGTTTAGTTTGTTGTTTCTCTATATTATTGCTAATACGATCTCTAATTTATTGTAAATCGGAGTTATCTTCTTGAAAGTGTATTGACTAGTTTATTTGATAAATTATCACGCATTTTGGCCCAAAACATAGCTTCAGTTGCAGTTTGTTGGGTTGAGGCATTAACAGTATTATTCATGCCCCATTGGGTTTTACCTAAACACTTGTCCCAGTCACGCTCATGGCGGGTAGCATTTTTTTGACAGTGAATTCAAAATAGTCTGGTTAAATCTTTCGGCCTTACCGCTACCTCTAGGACAAGCTACCGCATTTAATTCGTTATTGACGCCATAGGAATAACAAAAGGCCTTAAAAGCTGTAAACGTGAAACTAGTGCCGCGATCCGACACAATTCTGGCTGGAACACCGAAGTCATCAAATATTTCAACAGCCTTTGCTGTGTTTTTAGTCTTTAGATCTTTTACTGCTCGTACGAACACATATTTTGTAAAGGCGTATACAACAGTAAGAATGTGTGTGTTACCGTCTTTGCTTTTAACGAAGGGCCCGAGGTGGTCCATATGAGTCGTATGAAATTGTATCTTTACTTTTTCTATCTATTGGATATAAATGACCCGAGCATTAATCCTTATTATAAGGGCACTCCAAACAGGCACCAACATACTTTTTCACTAATTTTCGTAGTTAAGGAAACCAATAATTAAATAAATAGGATAGGAGTCTTTTATTCGTTCAAGAGTTTTAATACATCCTAGATGCCTGATTTCATCGTGATTTGCTCGGCATATTTGCCAGCGAGCACTACGTGGGACAACCAGACACAACTTATCATCAACCTTCCTATATACCTACCGTATGATTTTTAACTTCATGGTTTTGGCGAATGTCACTACATTCCTTGTCATCATCATGTTTTAGTATTTTCAATATGCGTTATATTTCTGGGTCTGCTATTTGTAATTTGTATATGTGATAGTTTTCCAGTTCGTAATGCGAAAACGATACGGTCGATAAACAGTTATTATCCACTACATTTTTTTTTCTTTTATACATCAACCCCACAACCTAGTTTTCCCAGATTTGTAGCAAAACAGTCGCGGTAATTTGTAGCAACAAATAAAGTTTTTCTACTTTATTATCATTTAGCCCTGGTCCAGTTTTAATGTCCTTTTTATCAAGAGGTTCCAATTTAGAGGGATCCCTGACCATGCTGTTAACCTGTCACAGCTTTTGTTTGGTAAACGGGATAGACCTAGCAATCATGACATTTTGTTTCCGGGCGATACTGCCGGGTGATAAATTAGATATTACAACTTTACCCTTTCCTTCGAAAATATTACACGCACCTTGAAGCAAACGAAATTATCTCCCTGATTTAAATTGCGTTATACCCCTCTATAAATACATCACCAAGATAACTGGAATTAACATAAACAGGGACCGTGGTAGTTTTTGAAACCTCTATCATATTGGTAACGTAATATACGGTAGTTCTGTGAAATTTGTACCTATCATTATTGACGTTTGCATGTGCATGTCATCAACTACCAAAACCTCTATGGTGGATTCTACTTCATCTATCTTAACGTTCACGTTTGATCGGCGCATTGGCATCGGACTTGTTTGTAAGATTCGTTGGTATAAGATTTGTCCTGGCTGCTAGCTCATTTATGGAATGTGTTACTGGAAGAAAGCGTTAGCTGAGTCAGTCGTGGGATGCAATGGCGGCGATGAGCTCACCACTCGTCACGTCTATATTCCACGATGGTGCAACCCACTGTGAAAAGAGGCCCATTGAGGCTCTGCCTACCCCTTCGGGGAAAAGGGCGTGTGTCTATGTATGTATGTATGTATTGGCATAACAGACGATTGACCGAAACCTTTTACTACCAGAAAATCGTTTTTTTTTTTATAGCTCTAACGACTCTGCATCAGTTTTGCGCATAGCGTACATTCGTTACCAAAATCAATATAGGCCGTAAGTGGATGATCATTAACTGAATTAGTTTTAAAATATTTCTAAATATAATTGTTGTAAGAATCTATTTCCAAAGTTCTCTTTTCAGACTCATTCTCAACATGATTCTTGTTTAGTTGCATTGGAGTACCTATAAGGTTCAAGCTTACAATCATTATTGTCCTATCCTGCTACAACGTTTGCATTTCACGATTGGTTTTGTACATTTATAATATGAATGACCTTTAGAACGACTGTTGAAATAAGTTATAGAGTTTGATCAATTTGAGTTTGAATAATAGTTGTCTGAGCTGCTTGGTTTTTGAGATAAACGCTCTTGCATTTTAGTGGGTGAAACTTTCTGGGGTTTTTGCGACGACAGAAAGCTAAGAAGATCTTCGGGTTCAGAGCTATTCAGAGCCTGTGCACCATTCCTAATTGATCGATCACTAATACCATATACAATGCAATCGACAGCATTTTTGCCTATTATTTCACATCTATTTAACATGCTTAGCTTATCATAAAAATATTCACGAAGGCTTTCTTCGCTACGCGACGTACGGTTCAACATTTCTTCTAAGAGTAGTCCATAGTTCTCCTCACTTGGGAAAGCCTTTAGGAGTTAGGCTTGCCACACCTCCCAAGTGAAAACAACGGTCGGCAAGGCTTCAAACCACTTTTTAGCCAAGCCAACCAGCTTTTGCAAGGAGAAGTGGATGATTTGTTTTTCATCCCAACTATATATACTGGCACACTCGTTCACCTTTCGTAGCCAGCACTCTATAGTTTAGCTTCGATTTGCTGGATCATATTCCGGAATCACATTATTAAGATTGTTTTTATTAAAAGAGATGCTAGAAGTACCACCAGTAAACTTCTTGAGTAATTTTAAAATGTCTTTAGTAGAAAGTCTACTTGCTTCTTTACGGCTCTTGCAAGATGTTACTTCATCACGAGACGATGAGGACCTTCTCCTCTTCTTAGATCTTTTACGGCATTGTCGCCTCAGAGGTGTATCAGGTGGAGCACCAGCTTCGTCATCCGTCGTCATGGTCACTCTTTACTGAAATGGGCATAATAGTCGACAGCATAATCCACTCTAACGTAGAATTTAACATAAGTAATCAAGTAAAACATAATGTTTTGACTCATTTCATGAAATATAATAATATGTTATCAAATAGTTTGAAATCCTAAAGAATTCCAGTGAGCATGCCTAGCCCACTCAATCCAGTTAGAAAACATAGCTATTTCAATAATCCGATGACTAGTGGCTCACACAGTACCCAACGGGAAACATACCCATTAGAAAATCAAACCAGTAAGCTACACCAGCGCCCCCTAAACATTTTTATCCAATCCAATGGTAGTTCACTCAAAATTAATAAAATAAAATAAATATGGCTATCCAATGAACAAGAATAGTTCACTCAAAATTAATAAAATAAAATAAATATGGTTATCCAATGAACAAGCATAGTTCACTCAAAATTAATAAAATAAAATAAATATGGTTATCCAATGAACAAGCATAGTTCACTCAAAATTAATAAAATAAAATAAATAAGGTTATCCAATGAACAAGCATAGTTCACTCAAAATTAATAAAATAAAATAAATATGGTTATCCAATGAACAAGCATAGTTCACTCAAAATTAATAAAATAAAATAAATATGGTTACAGGTATAAGTTATCCAATGAACAAGCATAGTTCACTCAAAATGAATAAAATATGATAAACTCTCCTTGGCCACGGAATAAATAATAGTACTTTGGCATTAAACCTGTTAACATATTTCATGATATGTTTTACGTCCCTAATAAATCGTAATTACTCAAATATTATTATTAATTATTAGTCAATTATTATTATTCCAATAAAACAAGACAGTTACAATTATGTGTATGAATATTCTACACGAGCAAGTATAGCAAGTTCTAACCTCCCGCCCTCACAACCCTGTGCTATTCCTTGTTTTAAATCGTATTTTGTTCTAGCGGGCCTACCAAGCAATAGTTGTAATGGTACAAGGACGGTATTTCGTTGGGAGTTAACATTATATTTTACTATATTGGGCTAATAATTACTCAAACATACGCCTAGGGTCTACGCAACGGTAGTTTTAGATAAGATGGGTCATTGTTAGTAATTGGTTGGGCCAAAGTTGAAATAAGGTATGAAAATGTAACGTTGATAGCATTGCAGAAATGCCAACATTACATAATCAATGCTACCAGGTTAGGTCAATGAATGAATGTATCGGATGCTTTCAAACAGTATATAGCCCCAGTCTAGCATCGACACGCCCCACTGTAGGTGCTTAGTAATAAGTCAATGTGAGCCGCCAAATACTAGGCTTAGCTTACACCATGTAAATACACTTCAAATACTTATTATAATAGCTCCCGCGTCATATCCTCAGGGAGTAGCCATTATCCTGCACCGATACGTCATGCCAAAATTTAAGACAATGTGCGTTAGAAATTATAATACTTCCAGAGAGATGCCCTGGCCTGATGAAATGCGCAATCTCCATATTTCTATGCATAATACTTCAATTCACGTGGGCGTTTAGTAAAAGAAGATAAACATAATTTACTGTCCAAAAAAAAAAAACATTAACAATTCGATATAATTAAGTAGGTACCTTTGGTTTCTGTTTCCCTCTTCTGAAATGTAATAAAAACAGTTTGTCTTGTTGTTCCAATTGTATAATTTACAGTTATATTACATTCTTAAATCCATTTTGCTATAATTACCAACTTCCTTCCTTGACAGCTCAAAACCAACCCGCGTAGTATCTCTATCTAGTTATTTTTTTTTACTAGCTTACCATGAAGGCTCTTCGTGAGATAACCTTTTTCGATACATTTCAGTTATTAAATTAGAAATCATGACACACTGGTAAGTGCAGAAAGTCTGTTGCATGTGGAGGAAGGGGGGCGTGGAGAGGCGACGCGACGTAGATACTGTCTTTAGGTAGGGTTGCGTAGTAGTTTCGCAGTCTCATAGTCCCATATAGAAAGCTGGGTCAGTTTTCCGTGGGGAAGCTCGTTATTAAATTTGAGCCCGATGACACAGAATAAATATTAGTACAGGTACAGAAGACTCACTTAGCGAAAAAATTTATATAAATAGCGACTCTTGCTGGGACGGAACAAAGTGCAATTCAGCTCGCATTAGCGCTCAATGCCTATCGAGATATTCACCTAAACATTTGCTCTCTCTTCTAACGCGTAACTCTGTCGCTGTCTGGCGCTGAGTGATGCGCATCGAAAGGGTTGTCGACATATCTAATAAAAAATTAAATAAACCTTCCGTTATATAGGTAGGTAGTCAACATTGTAGCACAGATTATGTATTAGTTACTTCGGAACGCGCAAGACAGCTAAAAGAGGCCGAATATAGGGTCGGAGCTTTATGTCTCAGTGTGGCGGGCGCAGTGCAATGCCACATAGGGCGCGTCCTAGATGGACGTGACCTATGAGGTAATGCACTGTTCATAGGCAGAGGTTACCGCTTAACATCAGGTGGACCATCGGCTTGTTCCGTCATTCAAGTAGTATAACAAAAAAAAGATCGAAAGCAGGTAGGTATTTTTAACCCCCGACGGAAAAACGACGGGGTGTTATAAGTTTGAGGTGTCTCTGTGCGCGCGTGTGTGTGTGTAGTTGTGTGTGTGTCTGTCTGTGGCATCGTAGCTCCCGAACGGATGAATCTAATTAGTTTTTTTTTGTTTGAAAGGTGAATTTGTCGGGAGATATCAAAATCGGTTCAGAAGTTTCATTGCGTTGAGGGTTTTTATTAATTTTTACAAAATTAATTACTTGTAGGTAAATTAAATAGTTACAAATTTATATGGATATTATAACGATGAGATATTAAGTTGGTAGGTAAGTATAGTTTTTCTCTGCTTATGAAGTTAACAAGCTACGATTTAATTTAAAAACATCAGTAGGTTTACCAAAACCATCGATAACCAAAACATACATTATTATTATGAACTGAACTCGCTCTAAATAACCTAACCTACATAAAGTACCTTGCGAGTACCTATTTTCATTTTGAAATAGGTACATATTAGGTACATATTATGTACCTACGAATTACGTAAGTACCACATGTTATTATCAATATTGTTATTATGTAGAAATAAAGACTTATTTATGTTTTTTTATTTTTATAAGAACTAAGAATGACGGAACAAGCAGGTAGCCCACTTGATGATAAGCGGTAACCTCTGCCTATGAACAGTGCATTATCACATAGGTCACATCCACCTAGGACGCGCCTTATGTGGCATTGCACTGCACCCGCCACCCTGGGACATAAAGATGAAAAGTCTATGTGCCTGTAATTTCACCGGCAACTACTTCCAACCGGAACACAGCAATGCGAGCACTACTGCTTTGCGGCAGAAATAGGTATGGTGGTAGTAGGTACTTCCCCGGACGAACTCTTTCACAAAAAAGCTCTTCTACTGCTAATTTAGAGCGATTCAGAAGAAAAGTCTAATTAAGCACGTAAGTAGATCGGTAAGTAGGTAGGTACCTAAATTTAAGTAATTACTTAAACCTATATTACAACCTAGATCTTTGAAATCTATTCTGTATGCACAAGAAATCACACCTATGAAAGGCATTACTTCGATACATATACATATACATATATTCGATACGATTCCTACAGAAAATAACTAATGTACATACATCAATCAAATAACTTAAATTTCTTCGTCCTGCGGCAATGCAAAAAATGATATTCTTTATTTGTTTTTGACTATTGCATCCATATACAGCACATAATGTGTACGCGTCGGCATATTTGCGCGGGAAAAGTGTTGCGCGAGCGTTCAGGCGTGCGTCCGACAACCGACTGTTACTTGTGACGCCTGAGGAACGGCCGGGCTGTAGGTATATATCGCGCGACATTGAGCGAGTGATGATGCCCTGCCGATGAGCTTCTCAATGTAGTTATGGTAAATTGCTATAGGTATAGGTCGCGCAACGAGTAATGAGCGCTGACCTTCAATGCGCAGTAGTTATTTTTTGGGTCTGTTCTGTATAGCGAGTGCGCGAATGTAAACATGCGTAGTCAACCCTACCACTTTCGCAGAGCGCTCATTACTTGTTGTGCGACCTATAACAACGGTACGTTGATTTCATTCATGAGAAAATCCGGGAATTCTCATTCAAATTGAATACATTGCTTGTTTTTTTACACATAATGCTAGAGCTATGTAAAGTTTTTAAAATTGGTACAAAATATATGATATAAGTGTTTTACAATAAATATTATTTAAACTATATAGGTAGGCGTGTAGCTTATGTTCCTTGCACAACAACACTACAGTCATACCAGTTATACCATTTTATAACTTCTCGGAGGAATAAACGGAAAATTCACCGGTTTTTATGAACCTTGGACCTCTCACTAGGGAGGGACCATAGACCATAAGAGCATCATTGGAAGTTGGATCGTTGGAACTAGGTTGGAACCGAACTACGGTTGCATAGTCTGTGTCTGAGGCCCTGTCACTGTCTGTGACAGATAAATTTTATATGCAGTTTATGAATGACGTTTCTATTCTGACGTTTCATATTTTTTTTCCGTCATTTTGGGAATTTGGGGGCGGATAGCGAAATGTTCCACTATTTTTCGCGATAATGAGTTTGGTCTGAGGTGTACGTTAATATAATAGTTCTAATAGTAAAACAATTATCTTGTCTCTCTAATGTTTCAGTAAGAAGACCGCCAGGTGAGTCATATCGTTGTATTTTCAATTCGGTGCCAATCAATGGATGGGCCATTGCTTTAGTGGCCGTATCCTGTTTTATTGATTCTTGATCAAGGAAACGTAGTCGTTAACAATATCTTCGGACCTTACACCAGCGCATAGATATTACAAAATACTTTTGAGAGGGTAGACATTATATTTTCCCTACCCCTTTTACCTACCTTAGTTCCTGGATTGGTGGTGTAAGAAGTAACGTATTAATTTTCCGTAAATCAGACCTGTGTACAACGTACCTTCTTGATTGTTACCAACCATCCTTAGTTCTTCCAGAATATAACCTGTAGAAAATTTCAATGCAGGCCTAGCTCACAATGATTGGTGGCCTGTTTGTGTATAACCACAAGGGCGAGGTTCTGATATCGAGGGTGTACCGCGATGACATCGGCCGCAATGCCGTGGACGCATTCCGGGTGAATGTGATCCATGCACGGCAACAGGTTCGGTCGCCTGTCACCAACATTGCTCGGACAAGCTTCTTTCATATCAAGGTATGTAATAATCATCTTCATTATGCTATAGAAGTCCACTGCCGGATGTAGACCTCTCACATAGCATGCTGCAAAATGGTCTTGATCTGCCTCTATTCTCCATCTTCCTGCAACCTTTTGCAGTGTAAAGAAGTTAGTCTAACATTCACATACCATTATGTTGGTGAAGCAACAACAGGTTTCAACCAAAAGGTTTAAGGGTTGTTCAGGGTGAGTGCCGCGACACCCTACATCCCTCTAGCCCATCCTATATTATTACATCTTCCATTTACATAAATTTTATTGCATTTGTTATATTTGGTTTTGAATATGTTTGTTTTGACATTTCTTTACTAATTTGTTTTATCTTGTTTTCAATCTTTTTATATCTATGAAGTGAGTTTTGTATAAAAGTTTTCTATACATTGTTGTTTCTGTCTATTTTGTAATTTAGTGTTATTATCAGAGGCCGTTCTAGCTAAACAAATAAGAAAATAAATAAAACTTATGCCTTTTCCAGCGAGCAAACATCTGGCTAGCTGCCGTCACCAAGCAAAATGTCAATGCTGCCATGGTGTTTGAGTTTCTGCTCAAAATCATTGATGTCATGCAGTCGTACTTCGGGAAGATCTCCGAAGAGAACATCAAGAACAACTTTGTTCTCATCTACGAGTTACTTGATGGTAAGTTAATAGACATATAAATATATGTTGACCAACAACATTTTAAGGGCCACAGGAAGTAGTTGGATGAAGGCAGGTCAAGATTGTTCATCGTGGCATTCTATAGAGGAGGCCTATGTCTGAAGAAAAATCGGAACAATTGGTTAGACATGTTTGTTTCTTTCACAACTAACTATAACTAGCTTTAATCAATCTTCTATGTATAGATAAAGCTAAATTGCCAAAGTGTATGTACGCACATAACTTCAGAACGACTGCACCAAATTGGATAATTCTTTTGTTATGTTGGTAATTGTGGACCCGGTAGGTGGCGCTGCAGTCAGGTCAACGGTACCACGCGAATGAAGTTGCGGTCGGGCCTCTAGTATTATTTAAATTTGATGTAAATTTATTAATCTTAAAGTAAAAGATAAAAAATTGTGGGAAACAAACAAACCCACCGCCCACTTCCTGTTACTGATTGAATTCAATTTTGCACATGCATACATACATCTTTATTTAGGCAGAGCCTTAATGAGCCTCTTTTCACCCTGTAATGTTTTGTACAAATCTCTAATCACAGTAAGCTGATCTGATGATGGAGTCTGAAGGTAGGAAATAGAATTCTACAATGGTGACCCCATTTTATTCAGCACATGGTTCCAAATACTAATTTCATCATCATGATAGTCATCATCAGTCTCCATAATAACTTCACATCACAACAACTTATCTTGAATAAGTGTACCACCAAAACTTATTGATACGTTTGTTTTCAGAAATCTTAGATTTCGGTTACCCCCAGAACTCTGACACAGGAGTTCTGAAGACCTTCATCACGCAGCAAGGTATCAAATCCGCCTCCAAGGAAGAACAGGCGCAGATTACATCCCAGGTACTTTATACATTATATTTTCTGCCTTCACTATGAAAAAAACCTATTTCCTATGAGGCCTAAGACCCTTCCGTCTCCTCCTGAGGATGTTTTTTTATTTTTTACACTACTTGTATGACGGAACAAGCAGATGGCTAACCTGATGTTAAGCGCTAACCTCTGCCTATGAACAGGGCATTACCTCATAGGTCGCGTCCACCTAGGACGCACCCTATGTGGCATTGCAGTGCGCCCGCCACCCTGAGACATAAAGAAGGAAAGTCTCATGTGCCTGTAATTTCACCGGCAAACCATACCCTTCAAACCGGAACACAGCAATGCGAGCACTACTGCTTTGCGGCAGAAATAGGTATTGTGGTAGTACTTCCCCGGACGAACTCTTTCACAAAAAAGCTCTACTACTACTTTAAAGCCTTACTAAAGGATTACTCCCGGGGGTGGTTAGCAGCACCCACCTGAGTACTTAATACCAAACTGCGATCACCAATCTGTGTGCCAAGGGTGGTCAATTTTGATTAATTTATTTATTTATAATACACAGGCAGCTCTCAGAGCTGATTGCGTGTATATCTTAGTCCTTATCAGTGCACTTTAAATGTTTGTCAAGTCTATTTTTGAAAGAGTTCACTGAGGGGGCACTGATCACTGAGTCTGGTAGCCAGTTCCAAGTGCGCATAACGCGATTGGGCAATATGTGCACCTTCGGACTGGCCCTCGTTGCAGCTTCAGTGAGTGTCCTCTGAGTTATATAGTATCTGTGATAAATCTGGTATACTGTAGTGGTTGTTTAGGATCTTGTAGGTCTCTATTAGGTCTCCACTCTCTCTACGTTGCTGAAGGGTAGTTAATCCAAGTTCGGGAAGTTGTTCCTCATATGTAAGTGCTTTAAGACTAGGTACCATTTTCTTAGCCTTAAGTTGCATTCGTTCGAGAAGGTTAATATCTTTTTTGAAGTACGGGCTCCAAATCTTGAATGCATACTCTAATAATGGCCTCAGATATGTCTTATACAGTTTTATAAACAACTCCCTACTAATGTATCTGAATGTGGAAGTTTCCCAGTTATATTCAATGGATACTTATATTCGCGGGAGTTTGGACTGGTTTTGAACTGAACACCACTCGTGCGAAGTCGCGGCACAGCTAGTTAATCTACACTAATATTATAAAGAGGAAAGATTTGTATTTTTGTGTGTATGTTTGTAATGAAAAAACACAAAAACTACTGCGCCGATTTCAAAAATTCTTTCACCATTGGAAAGCTACATTCACCCTGAGTGACATAGGCTACCAGAGGGGGGGACAGGGGGGGCTGTTTTTCATCCTGAAACTACCCGTGCGAAGCTGGCACGAGTGGCTAGTAATATATTTATTGTTATCGTTATCAGGTGACGGGTCAGATCGGCTGGCGTCGCGAGGGCATCAAGTACAGACGCAATGAACTGTTCCTGGATGTACTTGAGTATGTCAACCTACTCATGTCGCCTCAAGGTAACTATTAAAAATTATTGTTTTTTATATGAATATAGGTAAAAAGAATTGATAGTAAATGATTCCTTTATTTCATATTCAAAGCAAGATTATGTTTTCTAGTAAAATAATATCACGCTAATATTGTAAATGCGAAAGTTTGTGAGTGTTTGTTACTTCTTCACGCTGAAACGGCTGGACGGATTTGGATGAAACGAATGAACAAATGGGTCTGGCTGCCGCGCTCGTTCTGGACGGCCACACTGCTGTTTAAAAATGTTTACAAACATAAGTAAACTAAGAAGAAATGTAAACTAAGTAAACTAAGTTAAGAAATGTTAACAAAAGATTTGTTAGAAAAATAAATCTTAACAAATGTTTACTAACGTTTGTAAACATTTTTGAACAGCAGTGTGGCAGCACCTTAACGGAATTCAATTCAATTCATTTATTTTTCCTTTGGAACACATTAGGTACACTTGGATTAGTCAATACACAAATTGTTGAGTAGCGGCTGTACATGGGCCTTGTCAAAGAAATGATTGTAAATAATAATACGATTCACATTACATACAACACAAAACACAAGCAACGATACACAAAAAACAAACTTTCCTACAATACAAACTGTACATAACCGTAATCAACCATGTTTCTCAGGTCAAGTGCTGTCGGCGCACGTGGCCGGCAAGGTGGTGATGAAGTCATACCTGTCGGGCATGCCGGAGTGCAAGTTCGGCATCAACGACAAGATCGTCATGGAGGCCAAAGGGAAAGGGAGCGGTAAGTCATGTCTTATTTATAGTTATGTGTCGTGTCGCCAAGGGAGGGGGATATCATAAAAATACTATAAATTTACATTTAAGTAATGTATATATTTTTAAGTTATTTTATAAAAAAAAACATTATTTCAATTTTTGGATAACTGGTTGCGAACAACAAACTGTTAACATTAAAAGACAATAAAGTGTAATCAGTGCAACAAGTGAAACTTAAATTTCAATACTCTGAAATAGACACATCTAGATGCTATTCATCCTGTGCTAGTCATCATCAGACCAGACCCAGGAGTCTGCAGGAGAAAGACCTGTCATGCATGTTTGTTGTCTTGTTTGAGTTCAAATTTGAAAATTCAGCTTCATTTGTACGCTAGATACTGTTCATCGTTCACTACTGTACTGTTCTGTTCTGTTCGTGGTCAAACAAAGGTCTACCAATGTTAAAAAAAAAACCTATGCTAGGCATCATCAGACTGGGGTCTGCGGGAGACGGAGAGTCTGGGACTAAAAATCATTATGGGGCTGATCGACTGACTGACCGCTCAGCCTAAACCTTAAATTTGGAGGGTAAATTCCTTTTGTAGTGTAGGGGTGTACTAAGAAACTAAATACTTTACCATCTAAACGGCTGCAGTGGAGTGTTGAAGTTTGTATGGATAAACACTCCAAGCGGACAAAGTGCAAGCATTCAAATCAGAAAAAAATGGAGAATTGTTAAGTCATGAGGATGTAAATCTAAAAAAAAATTGACCTACACAAAGATCATTTGTCACAAGGATCATTTTAAATCATCTTATAAATATTAAGCGATAACCTCTGCCTATAACAATGCATTACCTCATATGTCACTCGCACCTAGGACACACCCTACGCGGTACTGCACTGTGCCCGCCACCCTGACTCTTAAAGATGAAAAATCTCATGAACCTGTAACTTCACTGTCAAACAGGAACACAGCAATGCGAGCAGTATTGCTTTGCGACCGAAATAGGTATGGTGGTAGTAATAGCCAAGACAAACTCTTTCACAAAAAAGGTACTACTACTAAAAATGTAATGTGAGTTGTACAAGTGAAGAGGTGTCGCAGTGCTGTCCCCGTCCGGCGGCGGCATCTCCGGCAACGCGGACAACGACGCGGCGCGCTCCGGCAAGCCCGTGGTCGTGATCGACGACTGCCAGTTCCACCAGTGCGTGAAGCTCAGCAAGTTCGAGACGGAGCACTCCATCTCCTTCATACCGCCCGATGGAGAGTTCGAACTGATGCGGTGAGTTACTAACACAGTTCTATTATAATCCGCGCGCTATCAGAATGGGATGGATGGAGATGGAACCTTAGGCCGTAGACAAAGTAACATTCTAATAGCGATGTCACTAGTAGAAAAGCCAACAACGTTTGAAATTGACGAAAGCATTCGAAATGTCACGTGGTCTATTGTATGGTATTACGCATAGATCTAAGCGTAGCGTAGTTATGGAGGTAGTACTTCCCCGGATGTACTCTTTCACAAAAAAGCTCTACTACTACAAAAACTGCCTTCTATTCGCACAAAACGTTTCAGTTCTACCTTTATAATGCGAACTGCGCTAGGATTGGAATACACTACCGTCGTCTGTCTTTCCTGAAAACTATAATCTGGGTCTCTTCAAGGCTAGAGTAAATAGGGCCTTCTAGACCTTTGTGCTCCATCTTCGGCCACATCGTCACTTACCAACAGGTGAGATCGTGCTCAAACAAAGGTTATCAACGTTAAAAAATAAAAATAAAAAACTGCGACTGGGGCCCAGCACTGTATGTGACTGTTGGCTGATTGTAGATTTTATAAGTTCGTAGGTGAGATCGTGGTCAAACAAAGGTCAATAAAAGTAAAAAAAAAAAAACGGACTGGGGCCCAGCACTGTGTATGCGACTGTCGGCTGTGTGTAGATATTATAAGTTGGTGTTACGTCGACAGCTACCGCACCACCAAGGACATATCGCTGCCGTTCCGCGTGATCCCGCTGGTGCGCGAGGTGGGCCGCACCAAGATGGAGGTGAAGGTGGTGCTCAAGTCCAACTTCAAGCCGTCCCTGCTCGGACAGAAGATAGAGGTGAAGATACCCACGCCGCTGAACACCAGCGGAGTGCAGCTCATCTGTCTCAAGGGCAAGGCCAAGTACAAGGCCTCCGAGAACGCTATTGTCTGGAAGTTAGTATACTATATTTCATTATCTATCTATCTATCTATCTATTCAGCCGGTAACACCCACTGCTGAGTAAAGGCCTATTCTCTAGAACGTTACTCCTGGCGATCTTGTGCCAGCCGGCCGGATCCACCGCTCTCCTACTGCCTGCACAATATCGTCTGACCATCGGGCAGATGGTCTGCCTCGAGGCCGCCGCATATCTCACGGCCTCCATTCGGTGACTGCTTCATTATTATAATTCACCCTAAACTTTCCAAGACTTGCCTACTAAAGCCTACAAAAAGCAGTTGTTTTAAATACATGCCGGATAACTAGGAGATTCTTACAAACCGTCCAACTTTACGCCACGTCTTAACAGGAACGACAACAAACAACTCGTAATCATGACACTCACTTGGCCTAGGCCCGTAAGTGCTCATTATTACCGGTTTCTTGAAGCCGAGATGAAATTAACCATAAACAGTAAAATAATAACAATAAATGCTGTGTTGTAAAGGATGCAAATTACAATAATCAGCATATTTTGTGTTGTACGGAATGAAAATTAGAATAACAATAACAAGTAAATGCTGTGTTGTAAATAATGCAAATTACAATAATAAGAATATTAACAAACAACAACAATGAGTAAATGAGTGATTGGTAACAATTATGAGTATATTTTGTGTTGTACAGGATGCATATTACAATTGGTAACAATTATGAGTATATTTTCTGTTGTACAGGATGCATATTACAATTGGTAACAATTATGAGTATATTTTTTGTTATACAGGATGCATATAACAATTGGTAACAATTATGTGTATATTTTGTGTTGTACAGGATGCATATTACAATTGGTAACAATTATGAGTATATTTTGTGTTGTACAGGATGCATATTACAATTGGTAACAATTATGAGTATATTTTGTGTTATACAGGATGCATATTACAATTGGTAACAATTATGAGTATATTTTGTGTTATACAGGATGCATATTACAATTGGTAACAATTATGAGTATATTTTGTGTTGTACAGGATGCATATTACAATTGGTAACAATTATGAGTATATTTTGTGTTGTACAGGATGCATATTACAATTGGTAACAATTATGAGTATATTTTGTGTTGTACAGGGTGCATATTACAATTGGTAACAATTATGAGTATATTTTGTGTTATACAGGATGCATATTACAATTGGTAACAATTATGAGTATATTTTGTGTTGTACAGGATGCATATTACAATTGGTAACAATTATGTGTATATTTTGTGTTGTACAGGATAAAGCGCATGGCGGGCATGAAGGAGACGCAGCTGTCGGCCGAGATCGAGCTGCTGGAGACCGACACCAAGAAGAAGTGGACCCGCCCGCCCATCTCCATGGGTTTCGAGGTGCCGTTCGCGCCCTCCGGCTTCAAGGTACGTGCTTGATGCTCTGCTCGACTGACGGTAGCTTAACGAGATCGAGCTGCTGGAGACCGACACCAAGAAGAAGTGGACCCGCCCGCCCATCTCCATGGGTTTTGAAGTGCCGTTCGCGCCCTCCGGCTTCAAGGCACGTGCTTGATGCACTGCTCGACTGACGGTAGCTTGACGAGATCGATCGATCCACACTCGCCTGGAAGATGTGACCGTGGCAAACGATCCAAAGATAGCTCAACTGATCAAAATCACTACTGGACGGAAGCATCAAATCAGCAATTTTAAAAACGCGAAAAGCCCCGATTTGGACCGGAACTGACCCAGAAAGGCTCAAATACGTTAGCTCTGATGAGACTTGCATTTTTGCACCTTTTGAGATCCTCTGCTGAATCTGCCGCTGCACCGGCTCTAACTGATGTCCTGGACAGATGGGATGGCGCAAGGGTATATCAATCAACACATTTGTTCTACACCAAAGGCCTATCCTTTAGACGACCTCTGTGGCGCGGCGGCCGAAAGTTCGCCTGCGACGCAGGAGGTTGCGGGTTAGATTCCCGCCTCGGAACAATTATTTGTACGATCTGCAGATATGTGTTCTGGGTATTTTCTATGCATAATTAAAATATCTATCTATGTAATCTTTTGTATTAAGTACATCAGTTATCTAGTACCCATAACACAAGCTCTGCTTAGCTTGGGGCTAGATAAGGTTGTGTGAACTGTCCAGCATTATTTATCATATGTTTATTGTTATAAATATAATGTTTATTAAAACAAAAAAAACTTTATTTAAGGCTTATTGAGAAATGCACTAAACCTAAACAATAAGCCCATAGCAACATGAGTACCTTAGAAACTAACATTGTTAAGTTTTGTTACTAGGTCCGGTACCTCAAGGTGTTCGAGCCTAAACTGAACTACTCGGACCACGACGTGATCAAATGGGTGCGCTACATCGGCCGTTCCGGACTCTACGAGACGAGGTGCTGAGGAAGCCATGCTCAATGGACCATGTAAGGCTCAGGAACTCACTTCTTCATTTATTGATTAAACCCCGACGCAAAAACGACGGGGTGTTATAAGTTTGACGTGTCTCTCTCTCTGTGTGTGTGTGTGTGTCTGTGGCATTTTAGCTCCCGAACGGATGAACCGATTTAGTTTTTTTTTTGTTTGAAAGGCGAATTTGTCGGTAGTGTTCTTAGCTATGTTTGATCAAAATCGGTTCAGCCGGTTAATTGCGTTGGGGGTTTTTTGCAATTTTTACAAAATAATTACTTGTTACAAGCTGTTATTTAACTTGCGATGTTTGTATGTTCGGGTCAAATCTTGCAAATGAATTTTAAAGCAGTTATCTCAATCGGTTGTTTAAAATCTCACGATGATATTACTGCTATTTTTTCAAAGTCCCATGTTTTTTTATGTAGTGAATAGCGTTGTTATATAAAATGGTTAGACGACCGATTAGACATCTGAATTCATCAACCAGCTGCGACAAAAAAAAAAAAGTGGAAAAAGTGAAGAGACGCGTCTTTAAACTATGAAACATTCAGTTTCGGTCACATTTCGTTTTAGTCGCATTCCCGAGCTGTATTGTCAGTTGAGAAGAATAAATACCATCTTTTACAAGCTTTTATTTAACTTGCAATGTTTGTATGTTTGTCTGGTGGAATCTTGCAACTGAATTTTAAAGCAGTTATCCTCAACCGATTGAGCTGAAATTTGGCATACCTGTCAAGTTCCGATGACAATACAATATGATGGTGACAGCGAGCTCATCTGATGATGGAGACGGAAGGTAGACAACGGAACTCCTCGATGGATAATAGTAGACTGGCCGTGTTTTTTTGATCAGCACACGGTTACGATCACTAATTTTATAAAAGCTTGTATTGAAAAAAAACTTATTTGTGATATTTATGACATTTACACTAGATTGGACCATGATCCGAACTATATTTTGACTGTTTGTTTGTACACAAATTGGGCTTGTGTTCAAAACTTAATAGTCATTGTGTGAATGTAACATACATGTTTAGTAGTAGTAGAGCTTATTTGTGAAAGAGTTCGTCCGGGGAAGTACTACCACCATACCTATTTCTGCCGCAAAGCAGTAGTGCTCGCATTGCTGTGTTCCGGTTTGAAGGGTAAGGGTGCCGGTGAAATTACAGGCACATGAGACTTTTCATCTTTATGTCTCAGGGTGGCGGGCGCAGTGCAATGCCCTGTTCATAGGCAGAATCAATCCTGAGAATGTACTGTTCATAGGCAGAGGTTACCGCTTAACATCAGGTGGGCCTTCTGCTTGTTGCGCGATACAAGTAGTATTAAAAAAAACAAAAAAAACATGGTAGAATTTATTCAAATAAATAGTTGTACTTTTTTGCTTATGTAAATATTATTGATCTCTTTCAGGAAACAACTCACGTGATTGGATTATGGATATACGACGGCATATGAATATGGCTGGTTACATAATATTATAATATATAGTTTTTGTATATAATTTGATGTTCAGCTGTAAGATTCCTTTTAAAGATTTTATATTTTTAATATTTTATCGACAATGTTTGTTTTTATCTTAATTTTACATACTTTTTGTGTTTCCCATTGCAATAATTTACAAAAAAAAGTAGTTTTAAAAGGTAGAAAATAATAAGTGGTATCGTGTCTTTATAAATTATTTGCGTCGAATCTCAAACATAAATAATAATTATGTAATGTGGGTTTCAATATACATTTGCCAATTTCTACGAATTAGTAGAGTCGAAAAAATGGGTTGGAACAGAACTTTGAACACTTTCCGTATAAAACTAAAAGCTGATGTTTTAAAGAACTCCTGTTCAATTAAAATAAAGGTTTTTATAGTCACGTAGAAAGTCTATATATCTAGAAAACGGTGCATTCGCGTCGTAGGGAATAATTTTATTTACCAAATGAAATGACTTTTAGTGTGTTCACTCCCTAAGCAGCCTGAATAAGTTTTTTGAAGGAATGCCGAGGTACCTACTCACACTACCCGCACCCCTTTTTGGGACATTTATTGACTGGATAATAATGTTTTATTTATTTTAGTAATTTTTTCCAACATTAGGAGAAACTAACAAAATGCTCTGTTTTATTAAAAGTTTTTTAATTAAAATATACAATTTTGAACTACAGACTAATCTATCTAATCGCTCTTGTATCATGATACTGTTATGGCTCTTTTTTAAGCTGTTTGTTAATCATTATAATGTAGCTTTAGTTTCCCACTGTCATAATTCCTAAAGTCAGGTCGAACCATTCCTTTAGAATTGTATACATTTGTGTTTCCTTAAAATAAAGCTTCGTTCACACTATAGCACAATTTATAAACACAACAAAATAGTCTGGTTGCCTCCTAAATTCGAGAAAACGATTATACCCGATTTCACCCCCTCGAGTCGCGAAAAATAGACCTAGTCTCGGATCCAACAAGCAGAGACATTAAAAATATAACGTAAAAACATAGACTTGATTGTAAATTAAATCACATGCACGTACAACAAAAGTTGCGTAGGTATTTTGTGCTTTGGTGTGTACGAGACTTAAAATGAATATAATATTCAATATCTATGTATATTAGCTATTAGCTGTATAGTATGTATTCGTTACAACACTATCTAACGTAACTTAATTAGTTTTAAAAGATTAAAGTATTAAAATAAATGTTAGCTCGGGGATCGGTCACAAGCTATGTATCCAAAAAAATTTTTATTTTCTAATGAATTTAAGAATAATCGTATCTCAAGGTTTTGAAAACTTAACGAAACCTACTTAGCTGTTGAACGGCTCTCTTTTTGTGTTACCACTGAAAGAACTGGAATTAAAAAAAAAACAAATGAAAAAAAAAAACTGGAATTATTGCAAATTTTCAAAGAGAGTCATTATCAGCTGCAAATTGCAATCAATCGTATAAAAATTTGGTTGATACTCAAGACTCTTGAAGAAACTACACCTTCGATAAGAAATGTGGGAATGATTAACATTGTAGAGTGCCTCTATAACGCCCACAAATCTGAAGAATTACAACTGAAGAAATCTTTAAAGTTACATAGTCTGTGAACGATTTTTATAGGTTTTGGAGTAAATATTAGTATTAATTGAAGTTGTAAACTTGCGTGCATAAAAACTGTTTCATAAAAGTAAATCTTCGATACACAAAAGACCATTTGACCTAAATAAGTTCACCCTTAACCGAGTCTCCGCTGAGTTTAAAAAAGAAGTTGTATTTTCACTAGGCGACAAAATATCTATCATGTTGTAAAGTCGGACATAGAAAAGTAAATAAAACTACTTCGCAGTATGAATAAATAACGGCCGATGTCTCGGGGGAAAAATGGGATGACATTCAGTTCGAGTGTTCAGACATTATTCGCACTGCGAATGCGAAGGTTTATTTACATAAGTTGCAGTTTTCGTGCACGCACGTGCATTATGCATGCTGTTGGAATGCTTATATTGTATCGTGTTACAAAAACAATGTACAATAAATTAGGAAAATTATTAATGTGTTTTTATTTTTAACCCCCGAAGCAAAAACGACGGGGTGTTATATGTTTGACGTGTCTCTCTCTCTCTGTGTGTCTGTGTGTGTGTGTGTGTGTGTGTGTGTGTGTGTGTGTGTGTGTGTGTGTGTGTGTGTGTGTGTGTGTCTGTCTGTGGTATCGTAGCTCCCGAACGGATGAACCGATTTCGTTTTTTTTTGTTTGAAAGCTGTATTTGTCGGTAGTTTTCTTAGCTATGTTTGATCAAAATCGGTTCAGCCGTTTCATTGTGTTGAGTTTTTTTTTAATTTTATCAATATTAATTACTTGTTCTAATTCTACATTGATGATAGAGTATCAATGAAGTGAGATCGTCATACTAAAATTGAATCAAGTTTGAATCATAAAAATATTTGCCAAAGTTATACATAACATTTAGGAAAATTCGAGTTGTCGGTGGCAAAAGAAGTGTAAGGAAAATGGATATGTCGATGTAAACAGATCGATCCAGTTTACATTACCGAGTTGAGGAAAGCTTTGATAGTCTGCTACGAATAAATCTACGTCGTAGAGCTCGTAGCAAACACGAATACGCTACGGACGGCTACGATCTTAGAGCATCTACGATGCGTAGTTCCGCGAAATCGCGTAGTCTTGTGCTAACAGGTACTTTCAGAGAAAATTATTGTTCCACTAACTAGTTCCAACCCAAAAGTTGGTATCACTGGTTTACTCTTGGTTACCCTGATTTAGGTACGGTGTAGCCCAAACAAGTCCATTCAAAAATATATTAAATCTACCTGTTTACACAGTCTTTGAGCTCACTACTTGTCATGTCTATATTCCACGATGGTGCAACCATTGAGGCTCTGCCTACCCTTTCGGGGAAAAAGGCGTGTGTCTATGTATGTACACAGTCCAACGACATTATAGAGGTCGCAGGAAGTCGGCTGAAGACAGCTCGTCGTGGCATTCTATGTGAGAGGCCTATGTACGTAGTTTTATTAGTGAAAGAGTTCGTCCGGGGATGTACTAACACCATACCTATGTCTGCCGCAAAGCAGTAGTGCTCGCATTACTGTGTTCCGGTTTGAAGGGTATGGGTGCCGGTGAAATTACAGGCACATGAGACTTGCATGAGGGCGCAGTGCAATGCTACATAGGGCGCGTACTTGGTGGACGTGACCTATGAGATAATGCACTGTTCATAGGTAGAGGGTATCACTTAACATCAGGTGGGTCATCTGCTTGTTACGTCATCTAAAGATGTATATAAAAACAAAAAAAAATTACCAGCAGTGGACTTCTATAGGCTGGTAATGATGGTGATCTACACAGAAGTGTTTTCAAGTTTAAAGTTTTGCAGAAATACCTACTATTACAAAGCTCTATCTAGATTCCCAAGCCACAGTATAACCAGACTTTCCCAAACTACCATTACCCAATTATTCAGCGAGACAAGAATACGGATGTTTATGAAGCACAATTAAGAGTTTCCGGCAAGGCTGATATTAATTAATTATGCAAAATACGTGAGGGCCGTAGCTAGGACGTAGTATCTAGTGCACGGGGTAGAGATCATAGTTTGGAGGATGGTTTTTCCCAGGCTACAAGGGGCGGTATAATCTTGTCATGGTAGTTTATTAGTAGTAGTAGAGCTTTTTTGTGAAAGAGTTCGTCAGGGAAGTACTTCCACCATACCTATTTCTGCCGCAAAGCAATAGTGCTCGCATTGCTGTGTTTCGGTTTCAAGGGTAAGGGTGCCGGTGAAATTACAGGCACATGAGACTTTTCATCTTTATGTCTCAGGGTGGCGGGTGCAGTGCCATGCCACATAGGGCACGTCCTAGGTGGACGTGACCTATGTGGTAATGCACTGTTCGTAGGCAGAGGTTACCGCTTGACATGGTGGGCCATCTGCTTATTCCGTCATTCAAGTAGTATAATAAAAAACCATGTCTATTTTAGTTTGGAAACTAAATGCTCTGATTTCAATGCGGTTTTATCATTTGGTAGCTAGTATTTTCTAGATCGTGTTTTTATTTGATTTGAAACGTTCGGAGGCCGTCATGCTCTAAGGATTTAAATGACGGAACAAGCAAATGGCCCAATCGATGTTAAGTGGTAACCTCTGTCTATAACAATGCACTACCTCATAGTTCACGTTCACCTAAGACGCACGCAACGTGGCAATATCCTTCATACCGGAAAACAGCAGTCCGAGCACTACTGCTTTGCGGCAGAAATAATGTATGGTGGTAGTACTTCGCCGGACGAACTCTTTCACAAAAAATCTCTACTAATAACAAAGCAGGTGATATCACTTTTGAAACCATCATAGTTATGCACATACTTTTCTCTAGAAACGGGATATTTTATTTACTTAAACTCGGGAACAATCAAAACTCGAAAATCATGGTAAATATCCCGTTTCTAGTGAAAAGTAAAAGAAGGTGGCTTGGTGTTCAGTTTTTTCCATGTTGTTCAGGTGTTCATGTACAGGCTGACATTCTTCTGACTATTCTGACCCAACTCCTATCAGCTCCTCGCTCCAGCTCTGTTTAGTTAGTGCCGACTTCTTATTTTGTAGGCACCTACACACACAGCCTGCAGACTACTGCAAATTCTGTGGCTAAAATGGGTTTTGTTCAAAATTCGGAGGAACTTAGGCGTTAGGATTATTTCTTGAAAACTGAAGGTAATATTATTTTTTAGGGTTCCATACCCAAAGGGTAAACCGGGACCCTATTACTAAGGCTCGGCTGTCCGTCTGTCTGTCTGTCCGTCTGTCACCAGGCTATAATATCTCATGAACCGTGATAGTTAGACAGTTGAAATTTTCACAGATGATGTATTTCTGTTGCCGCTATAACAACAAAATTCAAAAAAAATTAATAAAATAAATATTTAAGGGGGCTACCATACAACAAACATGATTTTACCAAATGTGGGTTAAGCACAGGTCAGTTTTTGGATGGGTGACCACTTTTAGCGTAAATTTTTTTTACTATCGTAATTTTTTTGCCTTTTTTATAGATAATGGTACGGAACCCTTCGTGCGCGAGTCCTACTCGGACTTGGCCGGTTTTTACAGATATGCTTCTGGCAACTGGCTCCACATTGCAATTACAAAAAAAAAGTTAATACCTAGGTACATACTTAACTCTATCCACTATCTCAACATATTCCGGCCATCAATGACCCGTTGTGTAAAAAAGGTATCGAGTCCTACCTCGAATCGGACATAGCAGTGTAGGACGCCCCCCCCACTGAACCGACGATATTTTAAAGGCCACTGGAAGTCGGTGGGGTGTGGCGGGCATAAGGGAAGTGTACCGCTAGCCCATACTACTTATGCAAAACTTTGATCCTAATTTCGATGTATTTATTCAAGTCAATTATATTTTATAAACACAATCTCGAGACTAATAATTAGAGCTGCGATTTGTCAGTTTCCCATTAATTTGTATAGAATAGAATAGAATATAATAGAATAGAATAGAAATAATTTATTTTGAACAGCAAATACACACAGCTTGGGTACACAAATACAATAACTACACCGTCAAAAAAAAATTTGTTGCTGTGTGTATAGTGCCGTCAAAAAAGGTCCGTGCTCATCATATTGCTGCAATGAACTACAACGCTGATTTTCAGCACGGACCTCGGTTGACGCACATTATCGGTTGATAGATTATCTTATCTTATCTTAAAGTCAGTGTGATTTGGAAACCTTATTTTACAAGAAATTGACAAACCACGGATCATATTACCATTATCATGTGTACCTACAACATTTAATAGAGTTTTATGAGAATAAACTCGTTTTGGATATAAATCCAAAACGGAAAAAAAGTTATCAAAAAAAAAACAAGATATCAGAATTTGCTAGGTACCTACTTTTCACTAGAAACGGGATATTTACCATGATTTTAGAAGCAATCAAAACTCAAAAATCATGGTAAATATCCCGTTTCTAAATATCCGACACCAGAGGGCAGCACTACCTCATACGAAACGAAACGAAACGAGTGAAAAGTATGTGCATAACCATGATAGTTTAAAAAGTTATGTAATGGATAAGTAGGTATCTTATTACCTAAGTTAAGATTACATACTTATCTTAAACCGCTTGGAGATAACAATACCTACCCTTGTGTCAATTTTAAGTTCGATGAAAAGCTCTCTATCTCTACATTTCCTGACAATGACCTATTGTCCCTATTTCCTACGAGTATCTCTCCCTGACATTTCCTCAGAACAAAAGCAATCCGGCATTAAAGGTTTCTTCCCTAATTCATTACCGAAACACATAAAGCACTCGTTACCGGGCAGACTTTTGGTAGAGACGTTAGTGCAAATAAGTCAGTTGGAGAGCACTTAACAGGTGTTGGATCATCGATTCCGGCTGCGTTATCGACTTTATGGGTAGTGCTGGGTACAACTTGTATCGATATTTTTTTAATAAATCCGCCTGCGCCCGCCGGCGTCTTTCAGCAATAGTTGAGTAGGTAATCACGTTATCTACGTGATAGAATACTATATGCATAGCTCTTTCATAGCCCGCTGCGCTACTTTGAGCTTTTCTATGCGGCCTATAGTTAGTTACGAAATATATTAAGTATTGTTATTTAAAACTTGATTAAAAGAACAAAATAAATCAGTAAGTTGTTTTTATTTAGCAAATATCTAGGCCATACATACCTACATAGACCCATACCTTTTTCACGGTGGGTTGCACCACCGTGGAATATAGACGTGACAAGTGGTGAGCTCATTGCCGCAATTGCTTCCCACGACTGATTCGGCTAACGCTTTCTTCCAGTAATAACACATTCCACAATAAGCTAGCAAGCAGGACAAGTCGGATACCAACCAACCGACCTTAATGAATCTTATCAACAAGTCCGGGTAACAAAGCTAGGCCTTGATGATATTTATTGAAGAAGCATGGAAAGGAAGTTCTATTACAATTTGGTAGGCAAAGTTCTATCGGTAATAACACAAGATATCGTGATCCCAACCCTGGCCGGCCCTCCAGACGGCGTCTTCAGCGACCGCGGAACGAAGATTAAAACAGATCCCATTATTGTGGAGATTGCAACATGATGGAATGTCGAATTGCATATTATTTTTAGGGTTCCTAGAACTGATAAAAGATGAAATGCTATTTCTCAAACATGCTTGGATATTCAAATATTATTTAGATAACCTTCTTCGAGATAAATCAACTAGGTCGGCAATGTTACTATGAAAATCAATATCTGTCATATTATCACAAAGGCAATTTCACTAGTGGCTGCGTATGGGTGGCTTGCGTAACGATCTGATTTAATTGTATTTAGTAAAATACGTGTATCTTCATAAACATGCTTAGCTGGGTTGCCTTGCACGAGACCGTTTGAGATGTCATTTAGTTAAACGTATTTAGTGCGTCGGTAAAACAGTTTCATGTGTTCAACCAATTGCAGCGCGTTTGACACTATATATCACGTCACGTGTGTCCCTGTCGGTTGGCTGTATGAAGAAAACGTAAACGAAAACAGCCTGATGCATCAGACTGTTGTAATCGCGAATAATCATCATCAGAGTCTAATGAACGAATCCCACAACACAAACAAAACCAACGCAACGTCAAATGTCAATAAAAAAATGAAAAATGGCGCTAAGCACCGTTTAGGCAGGCTAAACAGCCAATTTCGGGCGTTTAGTTTTGACAGTACACTAAACATGTTTAGGAGCATATTTTTTGTTGTGCAAGACGCTAATTGTGTTTAGTTGCCTAAATGTATTTAGGAGGTCGGTAAAAAGGTTTAGGGATCCTTACGCAAGCCAGCCATATGAAAATCTAATAGTCTCACAGGTCTACCAATTATATTAAATATGGCAGCGATCAAGTAGGACTCACGCATGTGTGCCCGTGTCACGTTCGTCAAATAACGCCTAATTTGCCGGCCGCGGCAGGTTCTTATTTACTATTTACATACTAATTAATGTAAAGCCGCTTCAAATTGATCACGGATTGAGTTATATAGGAACCTACGCCTCATTAGTCAGTTCCACTAGGAATTCCACTATTCGTACTAAACGTTTCAGTTCTACCTTTCTAATGCAAACTGCTAAGGAGTGGAATACACTACCATCGTCTGTCTTTCCTGAAAACTATAATCTGGGTCTCTTTAAGGCTAGAGTGAATAGGTGCCTTCTAGACCTTTGTGCTCCATCTTCGGCCACATCGTCACTTACGTGAGATCGTGGACAAACAAAGGCATATCAATGTTAAAAAAAAAGTATTACGGGGGTTCAAAATAACAGAACTTTATAGATAAGTAGGTTAGTTCCTCGGGTAGATATTACACAGATTACCTATGTACTAAGGTTAACCTTAATCAATTAAAATTAATTAATTTTGATTAATAATGTACTACAATATAGAGTCATTATATATATATATATTTTTTTTTATTCTACATGGAGGACGGAACAAGCAAGAGGCCCACCTGATGTTAAGCGGTAACCTCTGCCTATTTCGTTAACTTGCAGTTGATTCTAGTTAATTCAATTAAGAACCGGCGATATATCATTACGTAAACATTCCCGACGAAATAAAAGTAGACTTCACTAATAAATAATAAAGAACTTACGTATATTTTCCTTCTCATCTAATAAATTATGAAGGCGGAACCCTTCATTTCATTTATGCTCCATCTTATCTCGTCTCAAGATTGCTCTTAAGTTTTTTTGTCTATATTCATCTTAAAATGTTTTCGGTTGGATCAGCAGAGTTGATTTGTTTTGGGAAAAACTAGATTTTATACTTTAGATTCAATCTTGTTAAGTCATTACTCTAGTAGATATTTCTGGATGAACGATTTTGTAGATTATGAGATTGCAATTTCAGTAAACATTGTTAAAATAAAGTAAAGAAGTTGAGTATTTTCCTTTGCAAGTTTGTAGCAATTTAGATAATGATACGAGATTGCATTAAAGTTGTTTCATTCATTTTCTGTCATATCAAAAGTATCATGTTTTTTTTAATACTATTTTGAATGACGTGTCAATCAGATGGCCCACCTTTTGTTAAGTGGTACCCTCTGCCTATGAACAGTGCATTACCTTACAGGTCACGTCCACCTAGCACGCACCTTATGTGGCATTACACTGCGCCCGCCACCTTGAGACGTAAATGTAAAAAGTCTCATGTGCCTGTAATGTCATTTTCAATTTTACCCTTCAAACCGGAACACAGCAATGCGAGCACTAGTGCTTTGCGGTAGAAATAGGTATGGTGGTAGTACTTCCGCGGACGCTAAAACTTGTCACGTCTATATTCCACGATGGTGCAACCCACTGTGAAAAGAAGCCGATGCTCTGCCTACACTTTCGGGGAAAAAAGCGTGTGTCTATGTATGTAATTGTTTTCCGATGTGCAGAACTTGAGAAGGCGGGTTAGACATGACATGTTTGTTTTCTTGTTTTCCGTCCATTTTGTTTCTGATGGTACAAACGAGACAGTGGATTCTAGTGAAGAATAAAGAAAAGGTCATTATAAAACTAAAAATATATAAAAATATTACAAAATAATATAACTATATAAATCTAAAACTGGTGTATTCTCAGCAGCTCAATTAACAGTTCAATCGATTGATCTACTGAGACTTTTTATTTACATTAGTTAAATTAACGATAATTCCTGCCGGAAATCGCTCAGGTCTACTGAGCATCATGTAGGTACAGACTCGAAGTTGACAGAGTCTTCGCTCCTCAAGTGTCTACCTTCGTCAAACATCTTGGAGGTGCCACCGCTGACCGCTGGAGTAGGTCCTTAAGCGTAGTGATTAAGGTAGACTAAGATCAAGAATCAGCATCGCAATAATACGTGCTACTAGCATTTGCATTAGGTACATTAACCAAATTAACCAATAGTCAAGTAAGACCTACCTCACAAAGATTTCGGCCCGCGGGCGAAGTGAGGTGTGGGCTGAGTTGACCATAGAATCAGAATACTGTGGATTTATACTACGATGCATCATTAAAAAAGTATTTTTTTTAGGATACAGATTCGAAGACTTAACGATACTAGTCAGAAAGAAAGAAAAGTTGGTGGTCAGGCAGCTGTATTGTCATTTTTTCAATTTAAGGCAAACCGAGGTCATAGCTCTGATGATCGCGTATTCACAAAGCTTAGACAGCGGTTTGAAATTCTGAATTTCATTAACGAAACTAGAGGATCGAGTGTTTGAGCTAGATAACATCGGCGTTATCTAGTTAACGTCTACTGTTTCGCTTAGCTCAGCTCAACTACCTTCCTATCTCTATAACGTAAAGCACATATCTATTTATTGTAGTTTAATTTAGAATTCAGTGAAAACTCGTTTTGCCGTTTTGCTTTGCCAAGGTATTAAAGGTAACCTATAATAGTAGTAGTGAGAAATATTGCGACTTCATGTGTTGTCGGATAAGTTCATTTAAGGTAGTTGCTTTTTCATACTAACGTATTTTACAAAATATGGGTGAACAGAGTATAATTTTACACTAAAATGATTGTTTTTGACTTTTATATTGATCATTATTTTCAGCAAATCATATTAAGTTGAAGAAAACAGTGGATTAATAGCTAAAATAACACCGAAATTTTAGTCTATACAAGTCATTTCGATGTTAGTTTCGCTATTAATCCAGTGTTTTCTTCAACATAATATGATTTTCCGGTAAAAATTATCAATACCTATAAAAGCCTACAACAATCATTTCAGTGTAAAATTATACTCTTTTCACCCATATTTGGTAAAATACGTTAGTATGAAAAAGCAACCGCCTTAACCCTGTTTTGTCTGCTTCTTTTTGGTGTCATCAGTACCATGGTTGCAGTGGCTCACACGAAGTATCTTGTCGGAAGGATCAGAGTAAGAACGCTATTATATTTCCAAGATGGCAAGTTACGGTTACTGGGAAATCTGCTGAGTGTTTCTATGATTGTGTCTGGTTTCCGAACATTCCAATTGTAAAAAGCAACGTAAAGAAAAGTGTAAGATTAATCTTCACGGTACGACGTGATCACAATTTCCATTTAAACGTAGGAGCATTCGTTGCTTTAAAATGTGACTTGATATAGATATGTTACCCCCAATATGTTTATAATTATGTTTTGAAATCACACTTATCACACTAATAAGTTTGTGAGTGTTTGCGTGTGTTTGTTACTTGTTCACGCAGAAACGCGGATTTGGATGAAATTTTGAATGGAGATAACTGGACTTCCGGAATAACACATAGGCATATTTTTATCCCGATATTCCCACGGGATCGAAACTTATGCGGGTGAAACCACGGGGCGCTGCTAGTTATCAATATATTTAAAATCACTGTGTGTCTGACTAACTGTCTGACTGATTATCAATGCATAACCTAACCTAGAGGCTTGAAATTTTGAGGGTACATTTCTTTTGCGGTCAAGGGGTGCACTAAGAAATAAATTCCCCTTAAATCACCTCGTAAGGGGTGCTGCAACGGGATATTGAAGTTTAGTATTTAATATTATTTGAATCATAGAATCCTAAGTCTCTCGAACGACTCGTTTCTCGAGATTTTTCTTCTCCGTACTTACGAGTACAAGCTGTGGAATGAACCATCAGAAATTTTCCCGCAATGTTACCCCTAAGGCCGCTTCAATAAAAATTACAGAAAATCTTCAGGATAGGCAACGCATTGAGAATGCCCTCGGTGTTGCCAGTGTCTAAAGTGACGGTGACCAGATTAGATCCAGATCAGACGGTAATCAGATTTAAATGAAATGCGCCGTAAGAAAATAATGCATGTTCAAATGAAAACCAAAGTAAAATGTAGCAAACATTCTGTTAGCTAGACTAGACTAAACGGGCTTTACCAGATTTCAGATTTGAACTGCACCAATTGTGCACGTTGAATATTTGTAGGTACAAAATACAGGTAGCTTCGCAAACAAGTTTCCAACTAACCGTTTAGTAACCCACGGTGAATCTACTGGGAGCTATGAGATTGCTACTTGTTTAGACAAGTTTTGATTGATAGGTTTACAAAAGAAAAGGGCCATGAAGTGGCTCTGTCCTTCTATAGTGTATCCACTAATTGCATATGAATCTTACCTCACACCTGAAGTCTGAATAAAGGTCTCCAAATAAAACAGGGATTGGTGAAATACTTTAAATAACCTGATGAGTGATGCTAGGCTGTCTCCTACGACTCCGTCACTGTGTATGAAACAATAATCTCTGATAATAAGGTGGTTGCTTTTTCATATTAATATATTTTAGCAAATATGGGCGAACAGAATATAATTTTAAACTGTTTAAACTGTTAAAAATAATACAAAAATTAATTTAACTAAAAATTTAATTTGTTTTAAAATGTTAAAACTGTTGTTGGCTTTTATATTGGTCATTCTTTGCGGCAAATCATATTTCGTTGAAAAAAAAAACAGTGGATTAATAACAAAAAAACCATCAAAATTGTAGTCCATACAAGTCATTTCGTTGTAATTTTTGCTATTAATCCAGTGTTTTCTTCAACCAAATATGATTTGCCGCCTATTAGTGACCAATTTAAAACCCAACAACAATAATTTCAGTGTGAAATTATACTCTGTTCGCCCATATTTGGTAAAATATATTAATATGAAAAAGGAACCCCTTAAACACCACTTGTCAGTTAATCAGATTGAATGTATAGGTTTTTGCTAAGTAATTTGACTGTCTACTTGTTATTTTTTATTTTGTACATTCTGTAACTTGTAATTGGCTCTCCATTTTATTTTTACTTGTTTATTTGTGTAATTTTCCAAAAAGGACAATTAAATATAAAATAAAATAAAAATACCTAATTTCAAATTAAGAGCCATTATTTTAGTCACTAACCCAAAGTATTATGACAGCGCCAGAAGAATACGACAGTGTCGCTTCCATTTGATGTTTTTGGATTTAACAATCAAACAAGTAGAAATTTATCCGTTGTGTGAAGTTCAGCCCCCCCACCCAGCAGGCGTGTACAAAAAGCTTTTACAATATTTTAATGTGATGAATTATATGTTACTTTTAGTAGTATGATTTGGTAGATGTTAATGTCTTGGCCTGACAGTTAATTGAATGTGTCCCGTGATCGTCTTAATAATCTGTAGAGAATTAAAGTAGCATCCTGCCTGCGTTTATTTACCTAATTACAGAAAGGAAATGTTGTTCGTAATTCAGAAATCACTTACCCCGTTTCTGCAATTCGCTCTGGAGGGGCCTCGTGTGTCGTCTTCAGGATCCTGTAATGTTTATGTAAAAATGATGACTTTGTCTCACATCCTAGGTTCCTAAACTAACGTCGTGATTCAGTCAAACATAGGTAATGTGTCGGTATATTAATGGTCGTCATCGAATGCCAGATAAGTCCTTATGCAATTAGTGCCACCACCTTATAACTGTGTAGGTTCGTTTGATTGATTGCATTGTTCTAAGCTTTCGTTCATAAGCCCGTTCGTGCATAGTGTAGTGCAGGTTTATGTCTGTTTCTAGTGTCGCCTTGGAATCTGAGAATTGTGGGCCGCTCAAGGGTATCATTCGCCCCCTATTGTTCCCACGTTGTGGGAAATACGAAGAGATCCCATACTCCATCGGTGCGCATCATTGCTTGTTTGTACTATGTGACAGCGCGGTGTGCGTGAACGTATGCCGTTCGCCCTAACGAAGCGCGGGGGGTGAATCCTATCATATGCTGACCACCCAGACTCCTTAGCGGTGTAGCCCTAATCATATGAGGCTAAGTTTCAAAATATAGATACCGTATTTACTTGTACGTCGACTTTAGTGTTCTGTTCTCCAACGTGTCACAAGTACCAACTAGGGGTACCGTAGGCGGCTTTAGATTAGGTTTTGATTAAGTGGTTGTGATCGCATTTAGATCCAGCGATGGTCAGTTATAACGACCTCGTAAGTGTTGTAATCCGATTCCAAGCCGGCGCAAACGATTTCTCTGTGCTGGTGACTCGTTTCACTATAATGATAGTGTAATGTATGTGTCTGTAGAAACGCGTGCATTATTCGATTCAGAAAGATTTCCCGCCATTTAAGTTGGCTTTTCCGGTAGCTCACTCTCGAGAGCTTCAGTTGAAAATAGTACATACTATAGAATAATTCGCTTAGGGTTGTCGTTGCTTAGCTTCTTGCGTCCAAAAATACCACACTCCAACACCACTTCGCGAGAATACGTAAATACTGATATGTCATGTAATTTCCCACCTTGTCACTACACGTGAATACGGGGACGAGAGTGTGTTTGTTTGTGTGTGTGTTTGCGCTAAGCAGTTTACTCTCATGCGACACAGTCATGTTTGATAAAAGCTGTATTATAGTTCCCTCACATGAGACTAATTTAAAAGGCCATATTTATAATATGGACTGTAAGTCGTTCTGTCAATAAATATATAATAGTCATATCCTAGGTAAACAGTTTATGATCAACAAAAATTACACAATAAAGATTAAATATAAAACGTGCAACAGTGTAAAATGTTTATCCAACGTAGGCCACGGCTTCATGGTGCAGACTCTAGCAGTGCTGGTTCTTCCTAAAGACATTTATTAAAGGTGTAAATACTTCTACATATTCATGTTGAAGTCTAGATTTATCAGGTTCATGGTTCCGCCATCCCTAGACTTAATTAGCATAAAAACATAGGTTTAGGACTCCGTCATCTCTATAAATAGGTACTTAGATTTGCAAATCAGCCATCTCTATACATAGGTACTTAGATTTGCAAATACACCTAGGTACTTAGACGTGCATATACACCTAGGTACTTAGTTTGTGAGCCAGCCATCTCTATAGGTACACTTAATTAGCGTAAACATCTAGGTACTTAGTTTGTGAGCCAGCCATCTCTATAGGTACACTTAATTAGCGTAAACATCTAGGTACTTAGTTTGTGAGCCAGCCATCTCTATAGGTACACTTAATTAGCGTAAACATCTAGGTACTTAGCTTTTTCAGGGTCTCTGCAGGAGTCAGCAGCCAGCTTTTGTCTCACTCACTAAACGATTGTACTTAACACAATGACTGAAATGAACTTTAACGGTGTTCAAAAGATCACTACGCCAATCTCGCGATATCCACAAAAGTTAATTACCAGAGGATCAAATCGTTACTTTCGCGTATGCCGGTCAATGTTCAACTGGCAGTCCCTGAATTGTATCCTTGAATATTAAAATGTGACCTCATTCACGCACAAGATACTCCCCGCTATGACTTCATAACAAAAAATGGTTGAGCAAAAAATATTAGTAACAAAAATATCTTAAAACCATTAGTGGATTCAGTCCGCGTTAGTTTTTTTACCATCCCTTTTGAAATGTCAGAGTCAAGTGCAATTTATTGCCTATATATCGTGGAATTCAATGTTAAACTGTAGGTCGCAAAAAACAAAATTCAGCGTCCTGTCCGTAATGCTCATCCCACAAGCCGTATCCACTTGAAACCAAATATAATGTGCCTATGCTCCGTTTACCCGACTTCGTAGCGCGTCTGCTTACCCGACCTCTACGAAGCAAGAAAGATGGGTAATGCGTTTAGCATTATATCGTGTGTTAATTGTATCGATTCAGTAACGGGGTAGGGTATTGATCCGTTACATCTTCCTCCCTGGACGTGTGAGATAATATGATCAAGATTAACAATCACGTCCACTCCTATCATCCTCATCATCATCATCATCATAATCATCACCGTCATCATCATCATCATCATCATTACCATCATCATCATCATCATAATTATTATTATCATCATCACCGTCATCATTATTATCATCATCATCATAATCATCAACATCATCTTCATCGTCGTTCGTCATCAACATCATTATTATTATCATCATAATTACCATCATCACCGTCATCACCACCACCATCATCATCATCATCATCATTATTATCATCATAATAACCATCATCAATGTTTGTGTGACCACAAATGTATTCGCTCTACATGTGAATACAACATTATCAAGACAGCCGCTTCATACATGTGAACACCACATTATCTAGATTGCTAAAAAATAGTATATTTTTCTTCTAATTACTATTTCTATTCTAGCACTAAAGGCCTCCCCTAAGGCCCCGTTCCTAAGCTGTGTCTGTCCAGTGAGTCAGAAACTTACCAATTTAGCCTCGCTATCTCCGTTTTTGTCTGTCGTGTCGCCTTCCCGTCGGTCAGTCTGTGTGACGTCTGTCTCGGTGGTGTGCGCCCACAGCTTGCTTGGCATTTATGTGGCAGACGTACGTGACAAACCCCCCATGTTGATCACTTCAGCTTAGCAGCTTTCGAAACACATCCATGAGTCCCACACCCAGGATACATTGTAAATACGTACATACATACATGCATACATACATACATACATGGACATACGTACATACATACATGGACATACGTACATACATACATGGACATACGCCCTTTTCCTCGAAAGGGTAGGCAGCGCCTTAAATAGGCGTCTTTCCACGTGCGTCGCACCATCGTGCTAAATAGATGCGACAAGTGGGGAACTCATCGCCGCCACTGCCTCCCACGGCTGACTCTGCCAACGCCTTCCTCCAGTAATAACATATTCCTTAAATAAGCCAGCAGCTAGGACAAATCCTACACCAACGAATCTTACAGATAAGCCCGGGTAAATACACTCATTAATAATTTGTTACAAAACAGACCAGTACATAATTGCTAATTTATTCCACCTCATCAGTACCAACCTTATCTATTCATCTATAGAATATATATCAGCATCTGTTATGAAGAATAATATCACATTTCCTTTTAAAATTCACAAAATGTTGCGTTTTGACTCAGGTACCTGAGTCAACACGACCCTTTTTTTTTCCCTCACTTCTTATTAGCGTCGAAGTCCACCACCATTTTTTGTTCACTCTCACTTTCAGTAAATATTGCATTCGCTTAAGGCGGTATGACAAAATATCGAATGGGCAGAGTCCAGGAAAACAATCGCTGCAAGAAAGTAAAAGCGCTATAACCCACTTGAATCCGGGTAGAGATGAGGTCATAGATTTCTGCCGCTCGGATGTAATTGACGTAAACGACAACTGACAAAGCTTCGTTGTGCTTCTGAAGTAGCAAATACAAACAAATCCTTCTCCTTGAATCCTAGCAATGAACACAACAGCACACAAATTAACGCTTAATATCAAGTTGTAACCTTTACCGTTATTGTGTAAGCTCGTAACGAAGCCACTCCAAATTTCACCATTATCACCTTAAGTATTTTATTACAATAAGACTTTCCTCCCTTCCTCCCAGACTCTGCTAAGGATTGAAAACACATCAAACACTCATAGTACATGCACAAGGTGTTTATAAATTGGTTCGACATTTTAATAACTCCAGATAAGTGATTTCCGTATTACGCTCAAACAATTTCCATTCCAGTGACAGTTATTCTGTTCAAAAATAGAACGCAGCAGGATGCATCACCCTTAAGTTAACCGTAAAACAGTAGTTTATTCTGTTTCTAATTTTAGATAAATTCCTACGTTGTGTATTTTTTTTCCATGATGTTTTGTTAAGTTGTGTATGTAGTAAGTAGTAACCCATGATCTTTTATTTCGTTGCAATAATTTGATAAACTGTTGTATTTAATGACGAAATCTTTGATTTCTTGGAGTCAATATACAACAATGAATAAACTACTACATTTAATGACGAAATCCTGGTTTAACGGTGCCAGATGTGAAGTTCAGCCCCCCCACCCAGCAGGCGTGTACAAAAAGCTTTTACAATATTTTAATGTGATGAATTATATGTTACTTTTAGTAGTATGATTTGGTAGATGTTAATGTCTTGGCCTGACAGTTAATTGAATGTGTCCCGTGATCGTCTTAATAATCTGTAGAGAATTAAAGTAGCATCCTGCCTGCGTTTATTTACCTAATTACAGAAAGGAAATGTTGTTCGTAATTCAGAAATCACTTACCCCGTTTCTGCAATTCGCTCTGGAGGGGCCTCGTGTGTCGTCTTCAGGATCCTGTAATGTTTATGTAAAAATGATGACTTTGTCTCACATCCTAGGTTCCTAAACTAACGTCGTGATTCAGTCAAACATAGGTAATGTGTCGGTATATTAATGGTCGTCATCGAATGCCAGATAAGTCCTTATGCAATTAGTGCCACCACCTTATAACTGTGTAGGTTCGTTTGATTGATTGCATTGTTCTAAGCTTTCGTTCATAAGCCCGTTCGTGCATAGTGTAGTGCAGGTTTATGTCTGTTTCTAGTGTCGCCTTGGAATCTGAGAATTGTGGGCCGCTCAAGGGTATCATTCGCCCCCTATTGTTCCCACGTTGTGGGAAATACGAAGAGATCCCATACTCCATCGGTGCGCATCATTGCTTGTTTGTACTATGTGACAGCGCGGTGTGCGTGAACGTATGCCGTTCGCCCTAACGAAGCGCGGGGGGTGAATCCTATCATATGCTGACCACCCAGACTCCTTAGCGGTGTAGCCCTAATCATATGAGGCTAAGTTTCAAAATATAGATACCGTATTTACTTGTACGTCGACTTTAGTGTTCTGTTCTCCAACGTGTCACAAGTACCAACTAGGGGTACCGTAGGCGGCTTTAGATTAGGTTTTGATTAAGTGGTTGTGATCGCATTTAGATCCAGCGATGGTCAGTTATAACGACCTCGTAAGTGTTGTAATCCGATTCCAAGCCGGCGCAAACGATTTCTCTGTGCTGGTGACTCGTTTCACTATAATGATAGTGTAATGTATGTGTCTGTAGAAACGCGTGCATTATTCGATTCAGAAAGATTTCCCGCCATTTAAGTTGGCTTTTCCGGTAGCTCACTCTCGAGAGCTTCAGTTGAAAATAGTACATACTATAGAATAATTCGCTTAGGGTTGTCGTTGCTTAGCTTCTTGCGTCCAAAAATACCACACTCCAACACCACTTCGCGAGAATACGTAAATACTGATATGTCATGTAATTTCCCACCTTGTCACTACACGTGAATACGGGGACGAGAGTGTGTTTGTTTGTGTGTGTGTTTGCGCTAAGCAGTTTACTCTCATGCGACACAGTCATGTTTGATAAAAGCTGTATTATAGTTCCCTCACATGAGACTAATTTAAAAGGCCATATTTATAATATGGACTGTAAGTCGTTCTGTCAATAAATATATAATAGTCATATCCTAGGTAAACAGTTTATGATCAACAAAAATTACACAATAAAGATTAAATATAAAACGTGCAACAGTGTAAAATGTTTATCCAACGTAGGCCACGGCTTCATGGTGCAGACTCTAGCAGTGCTGGTTCTTCCTAAAGACATTTATTAAAGGTGTAAATACTTCTACATATTCATGTTGAAGTCTAGATTTATCAGGTTCATGGTTCCGCCATCCCTAGACTTAATTAGCATAAAAACATAGGTTTAGGACTCCGTCATCTCTATAAATAGGTACTTAGATTTGCAAATCAGCCATCTCTATACATAGGTACTTAGATTTGCAAATACACCTAGGTACTTAGACGTGCATATACACCTAGGTACTTAGTTTGTGAGCCAGCCATCTCTATAGGTACACTTAATTAGCGTAAACATCTAGGTACTTAGTTTGTGAGCCAGCCATCTCTATAGGTACACTTAATTAGCGTAAACATCTAGGTACTTAGTTTGTGAGCCAGCCATCTCTATAGGTACACTTAATTAGCGTAAACATCTAGGTACTTAGCTTTTTCAGGGTCTCTGCAGGAGTCAGCAGCCAGCTTTTGTCTCACTCACTAAACGATTGTACTTAACACAATGACTGAAATGAACTTTAACGGTGTTCAAAAGATCACTACGCCAATCTCGCGATATCCACAAAAGTTAATTACCAGAGGATCAAATCGTTACTTTCGCGTATGCCGGTCAATGTTCAACTGGCAGTCCCTGAATTGTATCCTTGAATATTAAAATGTGACCTCATTCACGCACAAGATACTCCCCGCTATGACTTCATAACAAAAAATGGTTGAGCAAAAAATATTAGTAACAAAAATATCTTAAAACCATTAGTGGATTCAGTCCGCGTTAGTTTTTTTACCATCCCTTTTGAAATGTCAGAGTCAAGTGCAATTTATTGCCTATATATCGTGGAATTCAATGTTAAACTGTAGGTCGCAAAAAACAAAATTCAGCGTCCTGTCCGTAATGCTCATCCCACAAGCCGTATCCACTTGAAACCAAATATAATGTGCCTATGCTCCGTTTACCCGACTTCGTAGCGCGTCTGCTTACCCGACCTCTACGAAGCAAGAAAGATGGGTAATGCGTTTAGCATTATATCGTGTGTTAATTGTATCGATTCAGTAACGGGGTAGGGTATTGATCCGTTACAGTTGACATACTTTAATTGCAAAATGTCGCTTACTGTATGGCTGAAAACCAAAAGTTATGGTGAAATTGAGAGTATGGTGCAGACGATTATGTTATAAATTAAAGACACACACACACACACACACTCACTTTCATACACCCACTCACCTACATACACACGCACTCACATTCACTCATCAGGGTTTCTCCTGTGATACCGACTCTTAAGAGACTGGTGGTAGCAGGAGAGCCCGTACTTACATTCACCCACACCGCCCCACACACCACACACCACACACTCTCTGTTTGCTTCCTAAAATGTTTATTGTTTTGTTTATGTACCACTTTAATTTCAAACGATGGAAGACCGGTATCTCCTAACACAAGCATATTTTTTTGCTTAAAAGGAGACTCCAAACCCTGTTAAATTGTAGACCTTAAGTTAACGAAATAAGCATTTTTTTTAAAAAAAATCCTATGAATCGATTTTCATATAGTAAAATCGAGCGTCATTATGTCGTCGTTATTCTCTCTGCGCAACATATTCGCGCATATTATACTGAACTGGACTGGAGTAAACTCCAGTTGCGCTTTCGAGCTTCACATTTTGTATATCCCTGTCGTTGGTGCTATGTTTTTATATCCCTATTTTTATAAAATAGTACAATCAGAAGTCAATGACTGTTTTTTGCTCTAGATTTAAAATAAGGTATAGCAATTATAATAAATTAAAAATTATTTACTGAACTCAAAGCAACGGATTTTTGATGAAAATAGGACCAATTTGGAAGTATATATACCCTTTCAAAAAAATAAAAAAAATGCCAAATCGTTTCATAAATGACGGATATATGAGTAACAAACATAATACCACCGAATTGAGAACCTTCTCCTTTTTTTCAAGTCTGTTAAAAATAAACATGTAGAATCTATGACGTAGCCGTAGATGGAAAGCAGTAGGTACCTTATTAATAATTTAAAACGGCATGTTAGATGGCACGTCGCTCGTAGCAGGCCTCTACGCGTCGTAGCTCGTAGCATATTGTATATGCAAGGTATTGTAGAAACATTAAAATTGAGTTGGTCTCTTTTATCAAGAAAGTAAGTAAATAATTCTCTGCGAAAAAACTGACTACAAAGCTAGGGATTTTCCAAGGTAAGGAAGATTGGGGTTCATTTCACAATGAATACTACCTCAATTATTGTTTTCATTGTATTTTTTTTTTCTGATTGGCTAATTGAAACATACTCGTATTTACATAATGGTTTTTAGAAACACTGATAGTTAATATAATGTACTAAACGTCAATACATCATCTGCATGTAAGAATGATATGTACAGACCGTTCACCGTAAGATGGTACCTACCGTAGCTACCTGTCGTCCATTTTTACTTCCCATATATTTGCCTACCGTTGGTTGGCACGCCAACCGAGGCAGGTGCCATCTTACGGTGAAGAGCTTTATGAAAAATGGGCCTCATTCTTTCATCGAAATAGGTTTGTGATTGAGTTAGCAAACATCCAAAACTTTGGAATTTATGATATTAGTGGGATATACGAGTAATATACGATACAACCATCAATTTGATACAGTTAAGTACGAAAAAATATAACATAAGTAATAGTATTTTTAGATCTGTCAAATGTACGAACCCAAACGAAAACAAGGATTAATTATCTCTACGAAAGCGTGGGCGTCACATCTACAGAAAGTTCACGATACGGAGAACTTATATCAATTACCTACCTATTACAGGCAGAGTTATTTTGACGAGGTTATCCGAGAAGGGCATTTCGTATCGGACAACAACCTCAAAATTATGTATCGCTTGATCAATCACATTTAAAGCGGAAAGTGACTGCTCTCAAGCTTCGCTTCGCACAAATTCCAACCAATAAATTTACATACATAATGACGAAAGACATCGCCCAATTGTGACGTGAAGGATCTGTGATGTTCACGTTCACAGTGTTGATAGAATGTGTGTGGGATGCCAACAAAAGAAGGGCAATTTTTGCTAAAAAAATTGTCTTATAAAGCCTAACTTCTATGAATACTACTTATTAGTTGAAATACCTTTTTTATATTATTAAATAAGGTATTTGTTTTTTTTCCGGTTGGGTGATTTGGTCGCACAGCAAAACTGATTTTTCAAAATAACAAAAATTTTGCTGAAAATTATCATTTTAAAGCAAGCTTTTATGTAGTTAGTGATCGGAACGGTATGCTGATCGAAATAAACCCAAATACTGCCAGTCAACTATTATCCAACGAGTGCCTTTGTCCACCATCATCAGATCAGCTCGCTGTCACCATAATATTGTGTTATCATCGGAACTGGACAGGTATGACAAATTTCAGCTCAATCGAACACGGGAAGAGGGTTCAATTTGACTTGTAAGATTTGATGACAGACAACGGGACAGCTGAAACTAAATTAAAGCTTGTAAAATGGTACATTATGGTACAAGTGTGTAATGTTGGTGATTACTGCTGAGGCGCCATTGAGACTCGAGCCGAGGTGAGGGTCTTAAGAAAGCCGAGGACGGTAATCATCAATACACACGTGTATCTTACGACGTTCTTCAACACACTAGTGAAGAAAATAAGAATAAAACAAAAATACACACTCTGTAAATGTTCAACTATCTCTATAAGTCACTAGTGAATAATAGCAATGAAAAAGTCACAGTTTGATTACAGGTGTCATTATGTGCCTAATTGCGGTGAAATTAGAGCCACTTTATGAGCAAGTGTGTTGAAAAATCTCATCAAAATGAGAAGTCTTTAAGCAACTTAAAAGTTGGATGTATAAAATACAAAGACAAGATTTTGATTAAAAAAAATATAGGTACTGAAGATTAAAAGTAAAGGTTCAAAGTTGAAATTCAATTAAACTCAGACGGAGTTGCATCTCATTTATTACATAATATTTGACATGGTTTAAAGTTTTACTCAGTTAAAATTTAGTCTGTAAAATTATTATTAGCCTTAAATTTAGCTCAAAAATGTCTGTGAATGTCAGCTCTAGTGTCCATGAGTTCCTGTTTTAAATTTATAGCGTTCCAATTATTGATAAGCGTTACTCAAGAGGCTGAATTCTGTAGTGAAGAATGCAAGTAGATCTAGTCTATTCTAGTAGATGTAGTTTAGTCTATTATTAGTAGAGATTGACATCGATGGGTTGGTCAGAGCCTGTGATCGAAGGTCAGAGCGCTACCTCGTTTCAATTAGACAAGCAGTTAGACAAGTTCCTTTCTATGGTCTTCTTCTTCTGTCAACGATGGAGAACCTAAGAGAACTCAACCATTAATTTGGATTCAGACCAGAGCATCTGAAGACTGATCGCAGATGAATAAAAATATATTGATGGAAGCCTGGCAGTGATGGCCGGAGCCTTTTTAAGTTTTCAGGTGTTTAAATAAAGATGTTGTCGTTAGCGGCACCTTGCCTTATGAGAAGAGAGAACTTTCATAGTTTATTTGGCTGTAGATAAGTGTTTTTAGTATAGAGTTTCTGTAAGTGAAGTAGAGTTCATCTGTTTCTGTCTTATCAGGGCCAAGACTGATCGATGTTGAGACCAGAGACGCTCAGGTGTAATTAAATCTACAGGTGTTAAGCAGGAGGTTTAGCCGTCAGAGGCGCCTCGCCGTCTGAGAAGACAAAGGTTTGTTTTCGTGACGCTGGGTGGCTGCCGGCAGAGCAGAGCCGGCCCAGTGACCGAGTGCGCGATCGACCGCGCCGCGCAAGCGCGCCCTGGCCGTGCGAGAGCCGACAGTGCCTGCCCGCGCCGCGCCCGGAACGCGCGCCCCGCAATCAAACCCTTAATGCTATTTGTTTACAACACCTCACTCTCACGTGGATTGTAATGGCGGACGGGAAAATCACGTGATTCCATAGAAACAGAAAATACAATCGGTGAGTACTTTGTTTTACCAGATCGATTGTTCTCACGTGTCCGACGGCGAAATGTACAGGAATGTTACAGAATTCGATATAATAAGCTAGGAATAACTTGCGAGGCTGTCGCTTGCAAAACTGTAACCTACCTAGTTATTATTGTAGAGCGCTTAAAGATATTCGTGGCACGGCGCGACCTGTTCTGAACTTCCGATGTATAAGTTCTTAGTTCAGCCTTTGATGGAAGTAGAAGGGTTTCTTGTATAAATATAACCGGGTTTCATCCTTCAGACTTCATTTAATTAGATTACAGACTGAAAATCTTGGATATATTTTGCCGACGGCTTTTCTCGATATTTATTCGCGAACTTCATTTTGTTTAATCTTCTTTTAGTTATGTATTTAGTTGTTTTATTATCGTTAATTTTTCGTATATTCAAAATGTCCCTTTCTTTCTAATACTTATTGTTTCTTATAAATATCTCCAAGAATTTTTGTGTATACACAGGTTTTTATCCAATTATTTAATTAATAATTAATAAGGTTCGATGGGCTAAAGTTGTTGCTAAAAACCAGACGAACTTCCAAGAAACCAACAACTTATTTCACTATACATATTAAAACGTGGCTTTTGTTGGCAAATATTATGAATAAAGCTAATATAATATCCATATTTTAATTAGCCGAATACCTAAACACTGAAACTTCTGAGTCGAACTCTCAACTTTTGCCGAGTTCGTCGGCCGACTGACAAGTAGATTTATATTCCTACGGTTTGGGATACAGAATTCAATACAATATTTATTTGTTATGTATGATGCCTTATATTATTTTGGGTAAGACTGTTAATACAATAAAATATACAAATAATAAACGTAACAATTTAGGTTTTTAAAAATGTATGAATCCATCGCTTGACTTTAGTATAGAAATAGTAGAGTTTAAGAAATTCTCAAAACCCGATAAGAACTGACGAATATCAGGGGATACGATAATTGTAAAAAAAATATGGTATCTGCGTAACCTTATCATTAGCTAACTTCTATTGCATTAATCTAAATAATCATTAATCTTTCTCAACACAATAGTCTTTTTGCCCTTAACTTAACCTTATAGGCTTATGTATGAGTTAGCTTTGACCAGCATAGTGCGTCCGTTAATGCTCCCCTGAATTAGATACTTATTTTTTTTCCGTCGGCTCTCATTCGCTCTCTCTGTTAAATTTCGTTACCATAAAACGAATCCCTTTAAAACGGTAAAAGTATAAGTTTACAATATTTTCTTAATGCTCTCCAACTTTTCTAAAGAACATTCTAAGCAGCAGGAAAAGTTGAAACCACGTGTTTTGACCAAACAGGTTGTTTAATCAGGCAGATAGCTCAATCTGCCATCTCTCTTATCTCGTTAATCGTTATTTGCGGATGCATATACTGATAACAGTTTATTTGCGTCAATCTTAGAATAGAAGGCGTCATTGTATATTGTTTTAGTGAGTAATTGTAGCATTTTATTACGATGAGTTCTCTTTTATTTAAGAAAAATAAATTTGGTTAGAAAAATTATGAGATTCTCACCGATATCAAGGTCACAGGTAAATATATATATCTTCTAGATAAGCGTGCTACATCTTCGACCACATCGTCACTTTCCATCAGAGAGTAAATTACATTTAGTTACACAAAGAATTGTACAACTAATACAAGGTTTTTACAAAATTACAAAAAATTACGTATGAAACAGTCGTTCTACCTGAAGACCGCTGCTAACGCTCGAAAGGTAGCTCAACTGATCCAAATCACTACCGGTCGGAAGCGTCCCTAAGATGTTGGCTGCACTGCCACGGTGAATGGCAATACTAATGCGTTGAGCCAGATAAGAGCCAGCTCTTGGGTCACGCGTCGCTTCACCAGACGCCCTGAAAGAATTTTGCAAACGTGAAGGTAGAGAGTTAGATAGCGCAAAATGCTTTGCCATGTAATTTATTTTAAAAAGCTCGTTTTTCAAATACTCTAAACGATGAAGGGAAACCGTGAGGAAGTTGGCATGCCCTAGAATCAAATATTCGAAGGCTTATGACACCCCAACCTGTAGTGTGGTTAAAGCCTTTTCACTCGCCGAAAGTAGGCATATGTCCACCAGTGCAGTTATACAGCATGATGATGATGAGGGTGAAAGTTTGAGGTTCCAAAATGGTTTATTATTATAATTTTTATAATTTAGTTTATTCAGACGCCATGATTCCATTTATAATGTCATTGAAATTCTAATTACTTAATATTAAACAATACTTAAACTAAATACCCACATACCCAAACGAATAATCAATATCTAATTAATATAATATACCTGCCTAGAGTTGGGGTTTATAAGGGCTGAGACCCAGTACCTCAGCAGAGGACTGTCATACCTACCAGCCAGTGCCCCGAGTATACTGTTGGGGCTACCCAGCATTTTGCTTTTTTGCTTTTGCTTTTTTATAAGTAAAGACATTATTTTAGCCAAATACTCAAGTCATTGTTTGCATCTGACATCAATTTTTGATTTAAAACTTTCGACATGCTTTTACAGATGGTAATTTTTATCTTATCTTTCTTGGTGAAATTGTGGGCTCTTTGTTTGTATGACGGCGCGGAAATATTTGTTCAACTAAAACAGTTTACATACGCAATGGGGTAGTACCTATATAGCATGGTATGTAGATATAACAAATACAATACAAAAATGAGGTGACTCAGGAAAAGGTGCCAAATCGGAAGCAAGGTAGAGCCTTGAGGCCTAGCTGATTCACCCCTTTTTAATGCTCAGCGATTCTTTTGGAGATATTTAAAAGAAAGAGAAAATAAGTAATTTAATTTAACCAACCAGTATTAACCAACTATAATAAATTTTTAACCCCCGACGCAAAAAAGACGTGGCGTTATAAGTTTGACGTGTCTGTGTGTGTGTGTCTATCTGTGGCATCGTAGCTCCCGAACGGATGAACCGAATTTTGTTTTCTTTGAAAGGTGAATTAGTCGGTAGTGTTCTTAGCTATGTTTGATCAAAATCGGTTCAGCCGTTTCATTGCGTTGAGGGTTTTTTAATTTTTACATAATTAATTATTTGTATTTTATGACAATATCTTCGTCGTATTGCCAAATAATCCCTTATTTTTTTAATGCTTAATTTATTTAAGGCGCTAGAGCCGCGAAATTCATATTTTTTGGTGTTTTTTGACCATTACAGCTCATCAATACTTCTTCATGTGTGTGACACACACACATGTCAGATAGCGAAAGTTGATTTCGCGAGAACTAGGAGACTTAACACACATGTTTTAATTGATAGTATGTCATAAATATCATCAGTTTAGCTATGATACCGCTAAACAAAAAAAAAAACACTGTAAAAATGTGTTTTACAGTAATTTTATGTAATCGTTGCTAAACTGATGATATTTATTAGATACTATCAATTAAAACATGTGTGTTTTAGGTCTCCTAGTTCTCGCAAAATCAACTTTTGCTATCTGAAGAAGTGCTGATGAGCAGTAATGGGCAAAAAACTTCTGCGTCCGTATGTCACTCTGTTTTTCCATTTTATTGTCCATCGTGCCGTCTTTCCAGGCTCATTTGTAATACAATTTTCATGCAATTGCTGACATGATTTGATGATGGACATTTGACGATGGGTGAACAACGGAAATCCGCGATGATTTGTTTGGGCTTTGTAGCCTGGCCGTGTTTCGACTCATTTTGATCAGCTCACGGTTGCCATTACTAATTTTATAAAAGCTTGTTGAAAAGATATTTTTCAATAAAAAACTGAGTGAACATCTTGTGTACGTAAAGGTCTGATCGCTGGAAGCCATATCGTTTGATCTCAGTAAATAACTATTTTCGAGAAGAATCGAATGTGGTAAGCAGGTTTCTCACAATGTTGTTTTTACATGTAATAGACATAATAGTTTATTATTCTCCTTTGTGTCCTTTCTAGGAGACTAGAACACATAAACGTTCACTGTTCCCATTTTATATTTGCCGAAATAACTGTGTACTGAATAGGAAAATATTATTTTGGTATTCGTTTTAGGGTCCCGAGCTCGAAGGGTGCCAACAGGTCTCTATTAAGACGAGCGTCTGTCTGTACGTCGCAAAGTAGCCGTAACAGTTTTTGAAATTTTTACAAAATAGGAGTGGTAGCTTCTGAATAATAAATATTGGAAAATAATGTAAAAAACCAAATCGAAGTAGGTTTGAGTAGCAAGATCGTAAAACATAATTGTAGTTTTTGCATTAACTTAATAAACATGATAGCTCATAAGGCATAAGTGATTATTAAGATAGGAACTTTAAAAACAGTGATATGAATTAGTCTCTTAAAAACACAAATTAATTCCAGTTTTTTAACTTTTAAATTCAGCCTCAATCCCAATTTTCTTTCGTTTGAGTAGATCTTAAGAAGAAAAGAACTTTTAAACAGATTATATTCTTACAGAATTGAATATAATTTAGCTTTAATTGGAAATTTGAGCCATGCTTAAAGTATTGCCATCACTCAACCATTGGATAATAACAAAAAAAAAAACTATTTGAAGTAGACCTTCACAATAAAATAATTAATACACTTATTAACAGAAAGAATACTCATAATACAACTAATACAAGTAGGTATGTACAAAATTTCAAAATACAAATGAAACAGTTGAGCTGTCTGAAAACCGTCGCAAACATTCTAAAGGTAGCTTAACTTCTTTCAAAATTCATTCAGGGCGTCTGGTCAAAGCGACGCTTGGCCGGATAGCTGGCTCTTATCTGGCTCAACGCATTAGTATTGCCATTCAGCATGGCATTGCAGCCAGCATCTCAGGGACGCTATCTCTCTGGTATTAATTTGGATCATTAGAACTTAGTAGCTTTTATAAGTACAAATAGATGCTTATTTTAATAACAGCGTTCTCTCCGTTTACCAAAACTTAGCACTTTGACCCATTAGGTAAGCAGCGATCGCGAAAAAACAAAGTACACAGTGTAACAGATAAAATAAAGGCTATGCCTCTGATGGGTCAATTGCGTGTCTGGCAACACTCAGCCGTTCTAGGAAGTAGGACCTAGATTACTAGGTCTAGACAGATACGGACGCAGAATGCGCCCTGGGGCAATATCAAGCTTGACTTGGCAATATTAACCGTCTATGCCCAGCATAGGACTAGAGTACAGGGACAGGCAAATTTATAGTGGAAGATGACAACAAATTATTGCACTGAATACGAAACCAAATCTGGATTTGGTTTCATATTCAGTGCGGTACTCGTTGTTCCTCATACCCACGACACAGGGAATCCTAGTGTGGGATCAGGACTATCTTAGCTACATATGAGCGGAAACATGTAATGTAGTTCAAACGACCATCCAAGTTTTGGATTTATTACTGGACGTTGCACGTTTGCTGTGGTGTGTCTGGCTTGAGAATAGACCCTTCCGTGGATGATATTAAAGCCGACTAAGACATTACTCCAGGGGATGGGTGGCAGCATCCAACTGAGTACTCAATACCAATACTGGGTCACCAATTTCGCCTGCATTGCTTACTGATTATGGAAAATCTGGGGGAATTGTATGGGGGAGGTTTTTTTAATTATATACAACGTGTATACGGTCTCGTCCAGCAGTGGACGTCTAAAGGCCGCTATGATGAACTGTACGTTATAGAAGCCACCATAGCTTAGTAAACCCTTGATCACGGAAACACTAACACGCATCACTGTCGCTCACTACAGCATCGCTCAGACCTAAGACACCCCAGATTTTAACCCCTCTGTACGAGCCAGTAGCCCGTACACTGACCTACTAAAATTGTGCATCCTAAGCTCTTTACACCACACGTGCAATCAGTTCGCGTTTGGCTATTAACCCAGTCAGGCGGCTCATATCATCTCATCAATATCAAAAGTTATATCAATATATATCAGTCCAAATTTACAACATAGTTTTATTGATATTAACTAAGTTCATCTACCAAGGTGTGCGGACCGTACATCTTTTTTTTTTTAAATTTTAAAAACTGATATACCTCCCTCAAGTGTGACTTAGTGAATCGTGAACTTATACGTGACTCTGTGCCACAATTGAGGACATCCACTGGCAAGTGGAACTATCAACAATCAACGTGGGCAACAGCTCACCTTATCATATCAACGGGCAGCATCAGCTACCAACCAGGGGACGTAAGCCAAGCCGACTTGCGTGCACCTCATCAGCCACAGGGTATCAACAGATACCACAGCACACGGCGGAACAGCTCGAGATTACCGAGTATCAATCCATATCAAGTAAGATCTTTCCATTTTGCTTCTTTTATCACCGTATCATCATATCAAGATGTCGATGGAAGACTTACTATCCGCTCAACTGCAAATCTCGACTGCTATTGAGCAACTTTATTCGAACTTTAAGAAAGACGGATCGGATAGAAAAACTTCCGATAATATCAAGCGAAGGCTAGGCACACTAGATAGTTACTGGAATGAATATCAATCAAATGATAAAAAGCTGTGCGAAATAGGTACTAAGTCTCATTCGTATTTTACATCAAGTCAGATTGAGCAAACCGAAGAAAGGTATAATATCATTAAAGCAGCTATTCAGAGCTATACTACGTCTAGGGAAGATATCAGACCTTCCACCCCTCTTATCAATAAACCAACCCATATAGGAGTAGGGATACAGGATATCTCGTCTCAAGCTCGGGGTAGCAATAGCAAGACCGATGAGATGCTGCGAAAACAAAGCAGTAATTTCAAGGCATTTGAGCATACGATTTTAAACATCGATTTAAATACCGTATCAGAGAAATGGGAGTTTGATCACTTGTTGCGTAGCATACAGTCACGTTGGACTACAATCGACACTCTTCATTGGGAGCTAGACAGCGAAATAGGGCAAAAGAGCCCGGAATACGAACTACAATTTTTCCAAGCTGAGAAAAAATTTAACGATACGATCAAAGATGTTAATAGAAAGCTGTCGTCGGTTTCGCACAGGGAGAAGTCCACACCTAAAATGGAAATTCCGACTTTCTCTGGAAATTATCAACAATGGTCCAGTTTTAAAGATCTCTTTACCGAGACCATTCATGCGAACCCAACTTTATCAAGCGCGCAGAAGATGCAATTTTTGAAAACCAAAGTAAAGGGTGAAGCCGAACGATTGATCCAGCATCTGCCGATAACATCAGATAACTATTTAATTAGCTGGGATTTACTGAACCATCGGTATAACAACAAAATGCTAATACTAAGCTCGCTGTTCGATTTAATGCTTAACATTCCAGGGGTCCAGCAGCGATCTCTCAATCACATCAAAAAGATCCACGACGTTACTCGCGAAACTCTAAACGGTATCAAAAACTTAGGAGTAAACGTAGATTCGTGGGATCCACTTATCATTCATCTCATGTGCCAAAAACTGGACACTGAGACGCTAAACGAATACCTCTTATCAGTAAAAGAAATCAAGGAGGTACCGAAACTTGATGAGTTTCTATCATTTTTAGAGAAGACTTTTACGGTCATGGAAACTTCTCGAAGAAAATCTGAACCAAAATCAAATCAAAATTATAAGTATCAAAAAACTTATAAAAATGTAGAGCATATGAAGGAGTCATCGACCGGTCGTAGCATTGCGCAACCAGTAAGCGACAGAAACGTCTACGCAACGAAATATTTTAAATGTGCAATTTGCAAAACGAATAGCCACGGAATTTTTAATTGCATTAAATTTCGTGAATTGTCACCGTCAGTGAAACTTAGAACAACAGAGAAGCTACAGTTATGCGAAAACTGTCTTTATAGTCACTATGGCAAGGAGTGTATTTCAGAAAAACGCTGCCGTGATTGCAACCAGGCACACAACACACTTTTACATGAAGCGTTTACGCAGCATAACAACGAGACCGGGGCGCGGGCATCGACTTCAAGCAGTGCGAATGTCAGCACATTTAAACAAGGACAAAGGCCGTCGGTTCGAAGCTCGCACGTGTCATTACAACCTGAAATACCTGAAATTCTCTTAGCAACAGCTGTGATTAGAGTTGAAAAGGAAGACGGTTCCTACGTTAACATGCGTGCACTCCTGGATCAGGGTTCACAGACCTCCCTGATAACCGAAAATGCAGCACAACTGCTCGGGTTACCACGCAAAAGATGCCAGGGCGTGATCACAGGAATAGGCGCAAAGCAATCAAACTGCAAAGGAGCTATCAATATCAAATGTGTATCAACGAATCGTAAGTTTGAGTTTCACACTGACGTTTTTGTAATGAAAAGCCTCATCAAAAATCTACCAAGTTATTCTTTCTCTAAGCCGGATTGGTCGTACCTAGATCATATCACTCTAGCAGATCCTGAATTCAACATAAGTCGTCCTGTCGACATTCTGTTCGGAGCCGATATTTATTCCTTAATTTTATTAGAAGGAATTTGTAGAGGCGAGCAGAACAATTCTCCTATGGCGCAAAACACGGCCTTAGGGTGGATCTTGAGTGGGTGCGCAAGAACATTGCAATGTAACATAATTTTGAACAACTTGGAGGAGAACACTAAATGGGAAATAGAAGACATAGCAGAAGAATCAAATTTATCAATGGAAGATCAAGAGTGCATAGAGTACCATAAAAGTACTACCATTCAGAGAGAGGAAGGTCGTTATGGAGTACGGCTACCTCTAAAATCAGATTACAAAACCAGCTTAGGTTTATCAAAAAATAGAGGAGTGGCACAGTTCAAATCATTAAAAAGAAAATTCACAAAGAACCAGCAAATGGAAAAAACCTATAAATCATTCATGAAAGAATATCAAACCATGGGCCACATGACTCTCGCTACAAGTAGCACCAAACCTGATTTTTATCTCATTCATCACGGGGTAGAACGGTTTTTATCAACAACAAACAAGTTTAGAGTTGTATTCAATGGCTCTGCAAAAACATCGTCAAGCTACAGCTTGAATGATGTCATGAAACTTGAAAATATCAAAGATTGGGATCTGGCGACCGTAACTTACGGCAATAAAGCTGCTCCCTTCTTAGCAATGATGACCCTTCGACAGTTGGCATCAGATGAGAAAACAAACTATCCAAATAGCCCAGCAACCGATGTCCTTGAAAGCTCGTTCTACATGGATGACGCGGACCATGGATGTCACCGACTTCAAGCAGCAAAACAATTGCGTGAAGACCTCATCAGTCTACTTAAATCAGGTGGTTTCAACCTAAGGAAATGGAAATCAAATATCCCTGAACTATCAGATACTAAAATTAATATGAATGATAAGCAAGAGAGCTTTGATTTCAAGCAACTAGAGACATCCAAAACATTGGGACTTAGCTGGAATCACCAGCAGGATGTGTTTACTTTCGCCTCAAGAATTGAGCCATCCACGGAGCAAGAAACAAAGCGGTCACTTTTATCAGATATATCAAAATTATTTGACCCACTCGGTTGGCTTGCCCCCATATCAACAAAATTAAAAATAATTTTTCAAAAGGTGTGGTTGTCCGAAATTAAATGGGATGACCCACTGCCCGAGGAAATTCTATCAGAATGGATCTTAATCAAAAATGATATCAAAAATATAAATAAATTGCAGTTACCGCGGTGGCTATCAACAAACGAACGTGACGTCATCGAGTTGCATGGCTTTTGTGACGCGTCAACAAAAGCGTACGCTTGCGTTATTTATTGTAAAATAAAAAGAGGTAAACAGCCTATTATCACCCTATTGGTCGCCAAAACAAGGATAGTACCATGTGGAAAAAACATTTCTCTCCCTCGGTTAGAATTAGCCGCGGCTCATCTTTTATCAAAACTAGTAATCAAAGTACAACAGTGCTTGAGTAACTACGAACTTATCTTATACGGATGGTCTGACTCTATGATCGTATTAGGATGGCTCAGCGGAGATCTAACTAGATGGAAAACCTTTGTCGCAAACAGAGTGCGAGATATCACCCGAATAATGCCATCAGAATGTTGGCCTTATGTCAAATCAGAGGAAAACCCGGCGGACTGTGCCAGCCGCGGATTAACAGCCTCACAGTTAAAAAAGCATAGTTTGTGGTGGCAAGGACCGTTCTGGCTACCAGACTTCGATGGACAAGGCAAACAGCCTGAATATATAACAGATCAAGAAGTGAAAAAAGTCCATCAGGTAAATGTTGACACCAAGCAAGCTTACTTATCAGTATCAGAATTAAGCAATGCAGAAGTTCTTATCATCAAACAAATACAGCAATTTGATTTTACTATGGAAATTAAGAGCATCAAAGACAACAGTCATGTTCACGCCAAAAGCAATATATCAAAGCTGAATCCGTTTCTGGATGAAAATGGAATCCAACGAGTTGGAGGACGCCTAAGAAATGCAAGCTTGCCTCTCAAAATGAAACATCCAATCATCATACCAAGATCTAGTCGCTTGGCAGAGCTTCTAATAGATAAAGCTCATAAAGCCTCTTATCACGGCGGAGCTCGTCATCCGAAACAAGTCAAGTCAACAAGACAAGTCTCGGCCTCGGCTACAAAAAATAGCTCGAAGAAACCAAGCCTATTCAACTTTAATTTCGTGCCATTCATGTTTCTATTTATGATGGCAACGCCTGTGTATAGTGCATATCAAATATCAAGCCTTAATATCAGTCAAGGAATTTACTTCGATCGAATCACCAACATTCGCTTAGAACGAGATCAATGGAATCTAGTCATTTACTACGATATGACTCCGTATTGGCAAAGCACAGAACTACTTGAAAAATACATAAATCATTTAGACAGTATTTGCCACGATCAAACAAAGAAAAAGATATCACAATGTGACATCATACTTCTCCAATTACATCACGGGATGAATGAACTCGAGCATTACAACAATATTTTACTCGGTAAGCAGTTCACACGGACCCAGCGCACGCGACAACCTCGCGGCCTTATCAATGGTGTCGGGTTCCTAGCTAATAAACTGTTCGGCGTACTCGATCAAGAATTCGCAGAACAGTACGAGCACGACATTGAAACTATCAGAGAAAATGAGAAACATCTATCTTTACTTTGGAAAAACCAGACTTCAGTCGTCGAAGGGGAATTCAATTTAATTAAGAGGGTGGAAGCGTCTATCGACAAACAACGAAAAGTTTTCAATCAGCATCTGAATAATATCGAAAAATCGCTGAACACACAGAAAGATGATCTCCAACTAGTATCAAACTCAGGTGACTTCACTTTATCATCGGTTATCGCACAAGGTGTCCTATTGAGTCTACACAACATTCAAGAAACAATCATCGATTCATTAACAAATGTATACGCTGGAAAATTCAACTTTCATCTTCTTACCCCTGAGCAGTTACGAGACGAGATGACTATCATCACAGGATTATTATCAAGAGACATGACATTGCCCTTAAATAACCTTCAATCTGATCTATCAAAAATGTATCATCTTCTAACCGTAAAAGCAAGAGCTTCAAATAAGTTCATCATATTTGAGATCAAAATACCTTTAGTGAGCAGAGATAACTTCGAACTATACCACCTTATACCAATCCCGCAGCAAATCGAAAACAGAATGATCAGCTTAGTACCTATATCAAATTACGTCGCGGTGAACATGCAAAAGGACTCTTATGTTACCATTACAGAGAGAGATCTACATAACTGTATAGAGTTCGATAACGACTCTCATTTATGTTCCTTAAAACAGCCTATTTACCAGATGAAATTAGACGAACATCTGTGTGTCAAAAGCCAGCTATCCAACCAGTGTCAAACAATGACGTCATCTTGCATAGATTCCTGGGTTGAACTGAATTCAATAAATACCTACCTATATTTCTGTTGCGGTCAATGCTCTGTACGTATCATATGCGAGCATCAAATTACCGCAGAACAGTTACATAAGTCCGGAATAATGACTATAAACGAAGAATGCATAATAAAGAGTAACGCTCTTACTATTTATGCTCATAAAACGCAATCAAATACGTTAAAGAGGGAAGCCGATGTCATAAAGATCGAGATTCCTCCTATCAACAATATTATTAACCTATCAATACCTACTTCTGTCGAAAATAAATCGCTGTACTCAGATCAACAAGAGTATTTTGAGGAGATCGACCGACAGATTAAACAACTGAAAGATAGCGCGTCAGCTGATGTGCTGACAGAGCGTCTATCGTATCATGACGTCCATCATTATGTCGTCATCTATTTGGTGTTGTTTGCGGGCGTCGTCATCGGGATCGCGGTCCTGGTGTGGCGCCGCCGGCGGGCGCCAGCGCCTCTGCCGGGAGCGCCCGCCGCGGCGCCGTCGTCGCTGACTCCACCAGCGCGTGCAGATATAGAACTTCGAGCAACTAGCTTTGAGCCTCATGCCATCAAATGTGTCAGTGAAAGTGCAGTGAATCAGTGCTGTGTTCTTAGTGAGCCAGAGAACCAATCTTGCAGTGCGCGTTTCTCGAATAAAGCTAGCTCGCCCGTAGTTTTCCGCAATAAGTTCGATCGTACGTTGTAATTTATCAACGACTTAGTATCAAAGACTCTTATAATAGTGTTATAGACAATCAAAGACAATCACTAACTTTAACATAAACTATTGTTTTATCACCTTGTAACTCACATCAATCACTTATCATTGTTAGCAGCATCCTTTCATCCGCATTGTGTGGCCCGGGAGTATGTACGAGCCAGTAGCCCGTACACTGACCTACTAAAATTGTGCATCCTAAGCTCTTTACACCACACGTGCAATCAGTTCGCGTTTGGCTATTAACCCAGTCAGGCGGCTCATATCATCTCATCAATATCAAAAGTTATATCAATATATATCAGTCCAAATTTACAACATAGTTTTATTGATATTAACTAAGTTCATCTACCAAGGTGTGCGGACCGTACACCCTCTGTTAGCTTTCCCTAAGTCCATCTCTGTCCCTAGATTTAAATAAAACCACTTTGACGCTGCTGGTGTGAACCGGGACTTTTGTTTTAAATAGGAATGAATTATGTTTTATACCAGTTAAACTGTTATGTTTGCCTGGTGGTGCCGTCTTCAAGACACGTCTTTTCCGAGACCTGTTTTTGCCTCCTGAATGATACAAGATAGGCCGTAAACCTCTAACGCTTTCTTTGGACACCTTCCTTCCAAAGGTTCTGGTTGATTTCTTTTAGAGGTGGACACTTATTTTTAATACTGGAAGATTGCAGCACGATAGCTTTGTCATTAGTCTTTGAACTTCTATGATTTTTCTGGGTTCGTACCTCAAAAGGTATCAACGGAACTATTGTGCGATCACTCTCGTGTCTGTGTATATGTATGCCTATTTTCTCTAAATCTACTGGACGAAAAGAGCTAAGATTTAGTACATACACAGAGTTAGATCACCCAAACACAGACATCGAAAAAAGTGTCATAATTTTGGGGGCCAAATTAGAAAATTAAAACATAATTACTGTGATGTATTAAATGATGGTGAATTTACGAGGAATATGTTTTTTTTATTTTGATTAATTTACTATAGAAAATATACAAAAATAGACAATCAACATTGACACCAAAACTATCAAAAAAAATACAGAGTTTACATAAAACCTAAATGAAAATTCCTTGTCATTAAATGTAAGTAAGTAAGTAAGTAAAAAAATTATTTTGATACACCATACATAGTTTTTTTACTTAAATACAGTTTAATTATAGCAAATGTGTTGCATAGTATCACCGACGGCTAGTTCAATTGGTCTAGTCATTACTATGGCAGCCTACTCAAACAGAACCCTCTCGACGGGAGTCCGATTCTGACTTGGCCAGTTACTACTCTACTCGTAAAGTAGCGCTATTTCGTTATAAAAAAACCGCAATTTTTAAAGTGCTTGTATTGTGTTGCTTCCGGCCTAAGAATAGACCCTCCGTCTCCTACCGTGGATGTCGTAAAAGTAGACCGAGGGACTACACTAGAGGATGGGCAGCAGCATCCACCTGAGTCAACAACTTATACTACGATCACCTTCCTGTGTGGTGATTATGGAAAATCCCCACTACATTCAATGAAGGAGGCCTCGTCCAATAGTAGACGTCTAAAAGCTGCTGTGAGGATTTGTAGTAAAATCAACCTAGTAATAGAGCTTTTTTGTAAAAGATTTCGTCCGGGGAAGTACTACTACCTATTTATGCCGCAAAGTTAATTAATTAAATATAATTATTTATGTTCGCATTACTGTGTTACGGTTTGAAGGGTATGTGTGTCGGTGAAATTACAGGTGCTTGAGACTTTGCATCTCTATGTCTAAGGGTGGCTGGCGCAGTGAAATGCCACATAGGGCGCGTACTTTGAGGACGTGACCTATGTGATAATGCACTGTTCATAGGCAGAGAGTACCGCTTAACATCAGTTGGGCCATCTGATTGTTCCGTCATCCAAAGATGTGAAAAAAAAACTGCTTTTCTTCTTCAATTGTATATCTGGTGTGATAAGAGGCATTCATTCACGACGCCAATTATTGAGACAATCCACTAAGCCAGCACAATACGTCAGGGAATTTGAAACCGTTCTAATTGAAGTTCATTGATGATCTTTGTAGCGCGTCGGGCGAGTTGCCGGCTGAGATGCGAAAGGTTGCAGGGTCGATTCCCGCTGCGGGACAAATGTTTGTATGATCTGCAAATATTTGTTCTGGGTCTGGGTATTATGGTACCATGGTACTCGTAGTTTCCGATACCCACAACACAGGGATTCTTAGTGTGGGATCAGGACTATGTATGTAGCTGTTGGGTGTTATGTTATGTTATGTTATGATGAATGGAAAATCATGGAATGGGGAAATAAAAAAAATAAAAAAAAATATGTGTATAAATTGTCCTTGAATTCTTGACTCAAACAGAGTATATTACTTTGATGAAGAACTAGCCTCTCAGGATTTTATAAAATTCCACTTCGTTACATAATTAAATTCGGTATACATAAAATTAATTAGCAACAACATTTGACGAGCACCCAAAGGCCCAATAATTTCATGCTTATAAAATACCAATATGCTTTTGCTATCTCAAATACCTTTATTACTTGGTTATAAAGCACAGTTTCCTTTGTTCCCTTTCAAATTTCGAGTAGACATATCTAGTATAAAATGAGACGGGGCTTAAAATAAGGAGGTCCAAAGTAGGTTCAAGATATATTGGTGCTACCTGACCTAGCCCTGAACAACGAAATAGGTATGTTGCGTGATGAATTTAATAGCTACTGAAGAGTTTAGTTTAATAATTTCAACAGTGAGATGGTTGTTTTTATACGATTATGAAAGAACGTATGAGGAAACCCGTTTTCAGTTGCGTGTTGGGCTAAATTAGAAATGAATTGGAAGGTGGATAGAGGGAGTTTATGGCTGGATTCGTAACTACTCATGTAGGTTACTTAAGTAGCTTGTGACTTATGATAGAATTCAGTTAATTCGTAGATAGTTTTGTAAGTATCTGTATTTTCACTATATTGTATTTTCAATATATTTTGCAACGTTACACTCCTTCCAAGTCGACAAAGTCACAGTCGAGTCATGTTTTAGTAAAACGATGGCTAATTTTACTAAAACTTTGGTAGACAATTTCCACCAATTTTAAAAGTCACGCAATTCACTTCCATTTAATTTCACTACACTTGTGCTTTATAAACAAGCTACATTAGTTAAAATGCCACCACAATAACACAAAATAACTCAAGAAAACACTAGGAAAAGAAATAAAATAAAAGTAGACAACGTCTCTTTTCGAAAATGGCGGGAAGAGTCTCGTAGATAGTTTATAAATTAGTTTTCCTAAAACGGGAATAAGTGTAGCGCTTTAGTAACTAAGTACTACTAGAAGCATGGCGCGATAAACTTTTATCAAATTTAGAGTATCTAATATTTCTAATAGCGACATCTAGTTTTGACTCGAGTAAAAATTCGAACGCTACATATTGCGTGACTTGAGAGGAGGTACGCATGTCTGGTTTATTATAAAAAAACTATCTAACAAACATAATTTACTAACGGCCTCTACGAGGGATTGCTACGTTCGTAGCTGTATGTCTACGCGCGTAGTAAAAGCAACTTGAGACGTTGTGACTGATTTTAATATTTGATATGATGGTAGTAAATCAAACATCATTATCATTGGCGCGGCGGGCGAAGCTTGGCCTGCGACGCAGGAGGTTACGGGTTCGATTCCCGCCTCGGAACAAATATTTGTGCGATCGCAGATATTTGTTCAGGGTGTTCTGGGTATTTTCTATGTATAATAAAAAGTATCTATCTATGTAATATATTGTATTAAGTATATCAGTTATCTAGTACCCATAACACAAGCTCTGCTTAGCTTGGGGCTAGATAATGCTGTGTGAACTGTCCAGCATTATTTATATTTTATATTTATTGGTGACATGACCACCAATGTAAATTAACATATTCAAAACAAATAAATTATCTTTATCTATACCTATATAATCAATAAAGTAGGTCAGAGTGTTTTCTACACAGATACCTATACCAAAATAATAAACAGGTTAACCTTCGTTATAAATATGGAATTACGTCTGAACGAGATCTTGTAGTATGGGCGCAATGTGACGTGATTTAATGCGATCCTAATTTATTTCACAGCTTTTATCACGTTTTTCATCAAACGTACAAATGGTTGCCTCAATTCGGTCCAAAACACATCAATAACATACTTCATTGACATCAGATTTCCTTTGAAATATTACACTCAAAGTATAATTAACCTACGTAAAATAAAAACTTTGAATAACACAAATAACGTTCAGCCTTCGCTCTATTCAGCTCGAATAGGGTTGGATAGAAAATCAGAAAAGTCGGATAAAGGAGAATAATTATACATTCTTGTATTAACATATAGCCAGCAGTGTTTTTACATGGTTGGGGTATACAAGGTTGTTTTATAAATAATTTGAATGTGTGAGTAATAATTGCTCCACTGAGAGATATGAAATGTTTAAAAAAAATAGTACAGGGTATAATAATAGGACAGGCACTGCAGGGCATATAGAGAGGCAAAAAATTATTTGGAGAACAGAGAGAGAGTGAGACAAAAAAAAATAAACATGTTTTTGCAGTTGTAAAGTACATAAGTAGTAGAAACTTGCAATTATATAAAAAATTTAAGTAACTAAATACCTAATACTCTCGTTACGAGGAATAACGGGGCCCTTCGCATTTTCAAAATTCTTTCAGGGCATCTGCTAGAAGCTACGCGTGACCCGGAATTGGCTATTAACTGGCTCAACGCATAGATATTGCCATTCAGCATACAATGCAGCCAGCGTCTTAGGGACGCTTTCGTCTGGTGGTGAGTTGAGATCAGTTGAGATATCTTTTAATCGTTTGTTGTTTTTAAGAGTTTTTCTTTATAAACAAAGAACTGAACTGAACTGAACGGTCTTTAGAATGCTCAACTATTTTATAAGTTTTGTATATACTTAAGCGTATTCGTTTTGTTATTCCTTAATTAAATACCTTAATTCAAAATTAATTTTAGTAAAATGGCCATTCAAGTTTTTTATTACAAAACTAACATAATTTTAACTAAGAAAGAGGTCTACAACCTGAGGTTTTGACAGGGAAGAATTTGTAGTGTATCACGAATTTTGTATGAAGACACCAATAAGAACCTGGTTAAAAAACTCAATTTTATTACACTATACCATAATTCTGTTTTAAAACTGCTTGCTAAAAACTTACAGTACGGCCTTCAGACGTCTAGCAACCCTACACCGCCCCAACCACATTCTGTTTCGCATTTCGTGTAATAGGAACGGCCAAGCTAATGTAATTGACTGTTTAGTTTTCCTCTTTTTAACCGAGAGAAACTGTATGTTATTGAGGTTACGCGCCCGTTCTCTACGGAAAAATAGTTTTTTATATTAGATACTAGCAGCGCCCCGCGGTTTCACCCACTTAAGTCTTGATCCCGTTGGAATATTAGGATAAAAAAGTGCCTATGTGTTATTCCGGGAGTCCAGTTATCTCCATTCCTAATTTCATGCAAATCCATTGAGCCGTTTTAGCGTGAAGAATTAACAAACACACACACAAACTTTCGCATTTATAATATTAGTGGGATTCTTCCGTTTTAATGTTCATCATCATATTTAATGTTGTTGTCTAAAATACTTTATTTCGTAAACTTCCTGTAACGTTACTCTTACCATAAAACGTGAAATGAACAGCTAGACAGTGTTTTGTCTTTTGCATTCACAAGCAGTTTCAAAATGGATCGAATGAGACAAAAGACGGTGTAACTTTTTAAAGGATGTTTCGCGATTATTAGTAGCGGTTAGAGATTTTTGGTCAGTTCATGTTTTGTACTTCAGGTACTGTGAGGTAAGAAATATATCTTTTTACAATTCAATTAATGTTTCACAGAATTCTTAACGTTTTTTTTGCATGTTTTTATTATTTACTTGTTCTGTTTTACAAGTTCTTTGTGCTTGTTATTGACTTATCAGAAACTTGGAATAACCACAATTATTAAGTTGGTGAAGGATTCAATAGAGCTAACATTTATATTACAAAATAGTGCTAAAATTTGAGCTTTGCAACAATTGTGGGCGTTCTATTCCCGCATTGGATAACCACCAGAAAAGTGCTTTTCTCAAACAGATGTTTCCATAGGAAGTTGTCGTTTTCATGTCTAAGTTTTCCTGTAAGCTAAGTTTTGGGTAGTGTTGGGCATAGTGCATGATATATTTATATTGGTTTTTTATTTTCATTTTCATCCGAGTTTGGACTTTGCTGGTAGCAGCCATTTAAGGTGGCTTTCGCTTGTGGCGTGAAATTCAATTTTTTTCGTGGTTTTTACTCATCACTTCTCATCAACACTTCTTCAGATAGCGAAAACTATGTTGCCGGTAATAGTATGAATTTCGCGCCATAAGCGAAAGGAACCACCTACGCCATTTCAATCCAATTTTTTTGATGTAGGAAGAATAATAAAATTGTTTTCAAAAACTAACCTACCAGGGGACTACAATCTCACGATGATACTATTATAGCCATTTTCTCGAGGTCCCAGAATTTTTATATAGTGGTTGATGTTGTTCAATAAAATGCCTAGCCGTCCAAATAAACGGCTGAATTCAACCAGTTGGCTGCGACATATACATCAATCTAGTCACCTACCGAAACGTCGAATGTTATATTGTGACAGAATGTTCGAAATAATTATAGTAATTTAGGCCTTATAGATAAGCAATCAAAGGTAAATTTCAAGTCTCCCATCAAAATCACAGTGCCTTCACACCTAAACTGCTACTAAGTTAGATTGCTAACGCATAACTTAGACATGTAATAGGTATCCCGCGCGCCGATCCGAAAATATCCACACATTAGGTTTGATAAATGATTGGCGGATATTAGGAACCGACGTGAGGAGAAAACTCGTAATTTCTGTAATGTGCTGATAAGTTTAACCGTTTGGAATTTAGCGCTTAATACTTTTTACTATTTACTAAGAAAAGGATTAGTAAAAACCACCCACGCCTGTTAGTTTTTGTGTTATGATGGAAATCTGTATATAAAAATGAATCTCTATTTCCCTTGGTCACGGCTTCACGTGAATTCGTTTTTTTTTGTTTTGTTCGGTATAGTCTGGACAAGGTTTCTAAAAAATATTTTTTTTAAAAAACCCGGTTATTTGCACTGCGGACCACACGAACGAAGTCTCGAGCGGGCCGCTAGTTTAAAATCTTTTCTAAGCACAAAAACCTTTTATTTAACTTGCTTTCCGGTCTCTCTGTGGCGGACAAATCTTCAGTCTGTGGGGAACAAATCCGGCCATCGAATTTTCGACTACTTCCAGATATCCGATTAAGCTGTAATTTGGCATACCTGTCAAGTTCGTGTGACAACACAATATTATGGTGACAGTGAGCTGATCTGATGATGGAGACGGAAGGAGGACAACGGAACTCTTCGATGATTAATAGTAGCCTGGCAGTATGTGGGCTCATTTTGATCAGCTCACGGTTCCGATCATTAATATAAGCTTGCTTTGAAACTAGTAATTAATTTTGTAAAAATTAAAAAAACCCTCAACGCATTGAAATGGCTGAACCTATTTATATCAAACATAGTTAAGAACACTCCCGACAAATTCAACATTCAAACAAAAAAAAAAAATGGAAAAAGGTTCATCCGTTCGGGAGCTACAAGGCGACAGACATACACACCCACACAAACACACACACACGCAAACAGACACGTCAAACTTATAACAACAAACTTAAACAAAAAAACATCAAAAAAATGTTCATATAACGTTTTCAAAGTAACTTAGAAGTAACAAACTAAAATCTTTTTTCCGAAGTGACCTAGAAAATCAAATAATTAAAAATAATTCATGCAAGTTTGCAAGTCGCAGAGACTACAAAAAATACAAGACGACCACATAAGCCAGTAAATCTTTAGGTTTAGTACCAAGCTGCGGGAAATTCTTACGAAACTTTATGTTCTGAGTTTAACCTCTTGTAATCGTAAAAGTTGAAAGTTTTTGGATGCGGGATGTGAGGACTTTGGTTCGAAGATCACGCTTTAAGCAAAATGTGGGTTTACGTGTTTGAAATCTAGTATCACGGCCGATTTGTTTGAAATCTAGACTATGACCGTAACTCAGACGCATGTTATTTATAAAAATAACCTTTTTTTATTCCATAAAGCCTGAAAACCAAGGTTTATAACCAATGTGTCCTACCCATAAAATATGCAACCGAAAAGAGGCCACTCAGAAAGGAATTCATGCACAAGATAAGAGTAGTACAAAGGTATATTGGTCACATACCCAACGTCGAGATATGTCGACGTACGAAAAACGTTGACATAGGTATGCCGATCACTTAAGTTTCGATGGGCGGGAAACTAGAAGGAATGACGAAAGATATACCAAGGCTTTTACGGAATGGTGGCCAAGAGATGCTCGGCGACCAAGAGGCAGACCACCCGCCCGATGATCGGATGACACCGTTAAAGTATTTGGATTTTGGACGATAATGGATGAGAACAGCGCAGGGCCGGAGAGAGTGGCGTATTCGAGAGGCCTATACCCAGCCGTGGGTGCTCGCAGGCTAAATAGATGGATCGAATTTTCTTTAGAAAACAAACAGTACTCAAAAAGTAATGAGTATACAAAATACTCTTATATTCGTTTTTAGGGTTCCGTACCCAAAGCGTAAAAACCGGACCCTATTACTAAGACTTCGCTGTCCGCCCGTCTGACCGTCTGTCACCAGGCTGTATCTCATGAACCGTGATAGTTAGACAGTTGTTTTCATGTTGTATTGCTGTTAACAAAAAATACTAAAAAACATAATAAAATAAATATTTAAGGGGGCTCCCATACAACAAACATGTTTTTTTTGCCGTTTTTTTAGATAGTGGTACGGAACTCTTCGTGCGTGAGTCCGACTCGCACGTGGTCGGTTTTTATGTATTGTTTGCTTTTTAAGAAAAGACACAATTATAATATTCTAAGGGTATCTTCCACTTTCGGCTGCTAAGTGGCTGGCAGTCTACGCGAGAATGAATATGACAGATACCTAACATATCAGTCTAAGAGCTTCGCAGACTACATGCCACTTATCTGCCTACTGTGGAAGAGGCACTTGAAGCGAAAACTGTATCGCTAGCCATTTTGAACCCGCTCAATTCAACTCCTATTTTAGATATTAACAGATTACACTCCGTATAATTTGTAGACAAAGTAGAAAAGCACAGATTAAATAATACTAACCTCTAGCTCAGTGGCGGATTTACCCAATTGCCGCCAGTAGATTCAAATGTTGAACACAGACCAGCCGGGTTATTGCGTAGTAGACTGACGTTTGATTCCGATGTTCAGTATTATTCATTATTCATTGCGCAGCGTGTTTTAAATATTTCTGTTCTTGTAAAAAAGTAACAAGTGTAAGTAAACCCTACCCTGACTCAAACTCGCGCCTAATCGTGAGCTAACTAAACCTACCTTAATTGGCCATTCTAAAGTGATCGTCTAGATTAATTAAATACCCCTGACGTTATGAGAAAAATGAAATAGTGTGACAGTAAAATAAATAGGTACTTTAATAAAGGAAAGTATAGTTGAACAAATATTGAGTTTAAATAAGTGTTTCAATTTTCTAACTCAAATGAGACAATTCTAGATAGTCCTAATAATTTGATTATTTCGTAAATTCCGTATATTTAAGGTAAATACAATACTGGATACATCGCCGCCGGGGACGGCTCGATTGAACTGAAAGAGAAACAATTATTCGATTATTCAGTCACCAAAAAAAATTTGGTTTTCATGCAAAGGTCCCCTACTCAACGCTCGTGTCTATTATGCTTTAGGAGCGTACTGAGGATATCTTGTCCAACGACTCAGAGATGGGGTTTACTCTCAGATTTTCTAACTACAAGCATGGCGGGCCAAAAGGAAGGAAAGGAAAGAGTAGATAGACCTATTGATCTCCCGTATAAACCCCGACATGTCCGAAAACCTAAGGATTTCGAATATGCCACGTTTCGACAGATCTATTCAATTCCCAGTAACCCACAATGCAAAAGGTAATTCACATTGAACATTACAAGGAATATAAATAAATCCCTAATTAGACTACCCGCGGGATAAACCCTCTCTCTACCTATCTAAATATGTCTTCGTGCATCCGGATTGCGTCGAGACATATACAATCCTACCAGCGTCTAGAAACCTTGCTCCAGGTAAGACGTAGGAACCTGAGGGCCTTCATACAAGCAAACCCGATTGGGTCATTTATTTCAGCCAGAGTTAGCCACGTATTTCAGGAGCCGCCCGCCCTACCCGGACCAAAACACAACACTGTTAATATTATACTAATTAATCCATCATGTCCTAAAGATCGAAATTCACCAATTTGCAGCTACCAGATTGCGGTTTCCGATAAGTAATTAAAAGTTTAATTTATTGACAGTGTTGTCTCGAAATGTGTCAACAAAACCATATTTTATGATTCTAAGTACTTGGTCTCAAAATAATAACTATAATTGATGTGCCTACACGATATGCTTTAAAAAACGGTGTTAGTAAAGGTTCGTTACACAAGCTAAGCTATTATCATTATCATTATCACTGAGCTAGAGGCTAAAATCAATATTTATAAAGTCTTTGCATGACTGACTGACTGACTCACTGTCTCTCAACGCACAGCCTAAGCCGTATGTCCTAGAGACTTGAAAGGTACATTCGTTTGTGGTTTAGGGGTGCACTTAGATAGGAATCTCAAAAATTCACCCCCTAAGGGTGTTGCGGTGGGGTGTTGAAGTTTGTATGCAAAAATCTCCACGCGGACGAAGTCGCGGGCGTTCCAGTAGTCATATTACATTGTAAGTATTCGATTAAATCATTCGGTTTCAAAATCTGATTTGTAAAAGATTTAAATACGAATCTTTGAGCCCGTGTTATTTTGAAACAGGCTGAAGCTTATTTATCTTAAAACAGCACTTATATCCATCATAGCCGTGGTATGTCCTGCCCAAGGATAGACCCCTCCATCTCCTCCGTGTCGTAAAAGCCAACTAAGTGATTACCCGGATATGTTTGTAAGATTCGTTGGTATAAGATTTGTCCTGGCTGCTAGCTTATTTAAGGAATGTGTTATTACTGTAAGAAAGCGTTAGCAGAGTCAGTCGTGGGAAGCAATGGCAGCGATGAGCTCACCACTTGTCACGTCTATTTCCCAAGATCGTGCAACCCACAGTGAAAAGAGGCCCATTTGAGGTTCCGCCTACCCTTTCGGGGAAAAAGGCGTGTGTCTATGTATGTAAGTATGTAAAGCACATGTAAAAACACTAATTGGCCGTTCTCAACTCTAAAGAAAAAGCAAAAAAAAAGTATTAATGATACAAACTTGAAATTAAACCTTGATAAGCATACAATAAATTATAATTGTGTGATACAAATAAAATAAAATTAAACAAAAAAATATTCAGAGCTCAAATTTAAATAACTTTTTTTAATGTTTAACATAATTTTATCATCGTTCAAACATGACCAAATCCTTTTATAAATAAAGGTGAAAAAATGCTGTGTTCCCCTTTCGGCCACCCCCTCCCATTTTACGAGGCAAGTCGTAAACCGGGCTGCGACGTCGAAATTCTATTTTTGAAGTTTATATAACTCGCGGCGGGCGCGCGAAGTCGCTCCACGCATTCAAATCTGGATTTCCTTTGTTTAGTAATGCGTTCAAATTAGTGCTGTTCTTTTCTTAAGGCTGTGGGTCGAAACATCGGGCGTAAACGGAAGGCACCTTTTTATATCTACCAGTGTTGTTTAGTCATGGTTTGTGTAATAAATTATGCAAAATTGACAGGAGAAAATGCGTGTTTCGAGGCCTCTGTCTACGTGCTTTATCTATTCTAGCTTCTTTGATGTATTATGTTTTGAAGCTCATTTTTAGAAGACCCTAATAAGTGAGATGGAGCGACGATCTTTTATGAAAATCAAGTGAGGTGAAACGTTGGTGGCCGCTTTGCTTTACGGTTATTAGAAATAAAAAAAGATCGTAAAGAAAACCAATTTCGATTGAATGTACAGATGTTCTGTTTACTGAACAGATATCTAAGCTTAGATATTCTCGTACAGCTGGTCCCAGAATATACATTATAAGGATTCCAACAAATGTAATAAAAAAAAAAAACAAAGTGGCCACTTTTGTAAACTTTTAATTAATTATGAAATTATTATAAAATCAAAGATTTTATTTATGAAAAATAAAGAAACGCCTTCAAAAATTTGTAAATAATATTTGAGTAAGTGTTCCACGAGTTACTGAAACTAAATAATATTTGAGTAAGTGTTCCACGAGTTACTGAAACTAAATAATATTTGAGTAAGTGTTCCACGAGTTACTGAAACTAAATAATATTTGAGTAAGTATTCCACGAGATACTGAAACTCCGTGAAAAAATCTCTAAAAAATAACAACTTATATGCAATATTCGTAGCTATTTACCTAAGTATTACAAAACATTCGATACAGACACAGAAGTAACTCGTTTTTATATTTTATCTAAAGGTGACGTACGAATAGGACCATAAAAACTTATAGGTGGCAGAATCTAGGCAATATTCCTTTATTTTTTCACGTTGTCTATGAATTTATTCAATTACCACTCGTCGCTCAGAGATATGAAAAAGGTATGATGTACATTTACGCCCTTGTCACGAGTTATATGGTAAAATAAGTTGATTTACTACTTTAGTGTCTAGCATCATTATAGTAGATTAGTAGCCAAGGGCTGTAAGGCATCAATTGCAGCCCGAGATATATACTCTGCTTTACATCTCGATCGTGAGGTAAGTAGAAAAAAACCAGCATTACAAGAATAAAACATTTTATTAGTTAAAATTTATAGTGAAATACGAACAATTTTAAAATTATAGGGATAGGTGTTTTTTCCTAATTAGCATGTAATTATAAAAAAATCCAAAAAACAAACAATATTTAAAGTAAAAGTTTTCTATTCCCGCCTTTTTAAATCTTTTTTTTTTTTTTTTTTTTAAAAACGTAATTGAGCTTCGCCGTTCGATATTTAAAATTGATGACTATTATACTCATACGAAGACAAGGCTGAATAGCGAAGCGACCTCATTTGTCATTGGGCTGAATGCATGATGTCTATTGCCAGTATGATGGTTAGATGTACGCGAACTTTTTTAAAGAGTGAAGTTTTTTTTTTAAATTACTTACCGCCCTAGGCCTTTTCTAGCTACATTATTACCCTAGAGCGCTAATTAGTCACCTACAAGCCCCATTTGGGGGTAATAAGGACCTACTTACCGAATATGATGTAATAATGTATTAGGTAATGCACTGTTCATAGGCAGAGGTTACCGCTTAACATCAGGTGGGCCTCTTGCTTGATCTGTCATCCAAGTAGTATAAAAAAAAAAAAAAAAAATGAGAGATGTAAAATATATTTGTTGTGCATACCTAAGAATTGTGAAGTCAAAATGTTTTTTTATACAAAATGTGCAAAAGTGACGTGGTGCCAAGGGATATAGCTTGTAGCAATTTTTTTATTACATTCTTCTATGAAATAGGATAAAGTAGGAGGAGGTATACATAGGAGGTTTTAATTTACATTTTGTGTACAAATGATTCGGTCTGTCAATGTTATCATAATATGATAACGTGGATATCGGGAACGTTTTTACACATTTTATTCATTCCCGTTGTCCACGTTGGCGTGGTCGAAGCCAACGTGGACATCGGGAATGTTTTTTAATTATTTAATTATATTCCCGTTGTCCACGTTAACGTGTACAAGCTCAACAGATATAAGAGCTGCGCTGATAGCGCGGCACAATTTAATATTATAGATGGACGGACGGTGTAGGCTTAGTAATTATGTTCCCGTTCATCACCCTACGGAACCCTAAAAATGTTTACTATCATATACGACCTCTGGACCTTTGACGACCTCTGTGGCGTGGTGGGCGAAGGTTCCTCCTACGCGGAGGTAGCGGGTTTGATTCCCGCCTCGGAACAAATATTTGTGCAACCTGCAGATATTTGTTCAGGGTGTTTTGGCTATTTTCTATGTATAATAAAAAATATCTATCTATGTAATGTATTGTATTACGTATATCAGTTTTCTAGTACGCATAACACATGCTCGGCTTATCTTGGGGCTAGATAATGTTGTGTCAACTGTCCAGCATAATTTACGATTATTATTATTTATTATTTAATTTATGTATTATAAGAAGATTAATTTGCGATCCATTAGCAAGACTAGACATTAATTAATACATATTTCATAAGTCAGAATATATTCATCCCAATTTCCTGTCCCGTGCTACTGGATGGCTTTTAACGTAGAATACAAAATTAATAATTGTTGTAAGACTTACTCTTAAGTACGTACGTCCATAGGGGAAACGGTGAGACATGTAATACAAGGATATACTAACAAAAGTATTCAAAGGCAAGTCCGAAGTGTTACGTGGAGGAAATTGTCTTCCTCACCATCACACCAGCCCCCTTATTCGCTATGACCAAACGTGACATAACGCGGGTTCGTTAAGATATCTGCGTGAAATCATCACTCAGAATACATTGTGATGTCACACGTTATTGTCAAGTAATCTTCTATGGTCATAGCGAATAACAGCCCTGTGTGACAGAGAAGCGTACAGTGTTGAGTTTAGGAAAGCGTTTTCCCATCTTTAATCACTAGTACTAGTAGTAGTAGTAGAGCTTTTTTGTGAAAGAGTTCGTCCGGGGAAGTACTACCACCATACCTATTTCAGCCGCAAAACATTAGTGCTCGCATTGCTGTGTTCCGGTTTGAAGGGTAAGGGTGCCGGTGAAATTACAGGCACATGAGACTTTCATCTTTATGTCTCAGGGTGGCGGGCGCAGTGCAATGCCACATAGGGCGCGTCCTAGGTGGACGTGACCTGTGAGGTAATGCACTGTTCATAGGCAAAGGTTACCACTTAACATCAGGTGGGCCATCTGCTTGACCGGTCATTCCAAGTAGTATTCAAACTAGTGTTACGTGGAGGAAATTTTCTTCCTAACAATCACACCAGTGTGACAGAGTGGTGTGAAGGTGAGTCGGTCGCGCATATTTGTACATGCTCACTTTTTGATAGGGTTCTGTAGTCATCAAGACATGGAAGTCTTATAGTTTCGCCATGTCCGTCCGTCTGTCTGTCTGTCATCCGCGGGAGCCTCCTACAGGCACGCTGAAGCCTTTCACAACAGTGGTTCTTTCACAATTGAGGTTTCTTCAGGGCATTATACCCCTAACCCAGGGTGACCAAGAAACAACCAGTGACATGAAGTAGTAGTAACAAGACGAATAAGATAAGATAAGATAAGGTTATTTTCAGATTTCACACATCAAAAAATTCACATGTCATCCATTTTGTTAAAAAATTAAATCTTATAATTAACTAGGTAACTAATTGTGAAAGAATTACCACCAATTACTTACTGATAGCTACTTTTGCAGTGTAGACTAAACATAATGTTCTATGGAAATATTACTACCTAGAAACCTGCCTTTAAATAGATAAGTGCATTAGAATAGTGATTTGATTTGTTGCATACCTACCGAAGTGACTTTTAGCTATTTTAAATAGGCACTTTAGAGGCAGCTAAGCTGTGTTTAATGAGTAAGTTTGTTAAGTTAGTAATAAGTGGTATATATAAGTTTGTTCTATAGAAATAAATATATTTGATATTTGAGGTTTCTTCAGGGCATTATACCCCTGACGCAGGGTGACCAAGAAACAACCGGTGACATGAAGTAGTAGTAACAAAACGAATAAGATAAGATAATTGCTTATTTTCAGATTTCACACATTAAAAAATTCACATGTCATCCATTTTGTTAATAAATTAAATCTTATAATTAATGTTAGTTAGTATACAAAGTTACAATTATTAAATTAAGCACTATATTAATTCAATCATAATAATATAAATTTAAATTTGTAAATTTAGTGACATTAATTTATTTAATTTTGTAGTATTTCTGAATTATTATGTATGTAGTAGCTAAAAGTCTATATGTGTAATAATGTGTTATGTTATATGGGTTTATGTGTCCGGCCTAAGAATAGACCCTTCCGTCTCCTCCCGTGGATGTCGTAAAAGCCGACTAAGGGATTACCCGGACTTTTTGATAAGATTTGTTGGTATAAGATTTGTCCTGGCTGGTAGCTTACTATGGAATGTGTTATTACTGGAAGAAAGCGTTAGCTGAGTCAGTCGTGGGAAGCAATGGCGGCGATGAGCTCACCACTTGTCACGTCTATATTCCACGATGGTGCAACACACTGTGAAAAGAGGCCTATTGTGGCTCTGCCTACCCCTTCGGGGAAAAAGGCGTGTGTCTATGTATGTATGTATGTATGTATAAAACCTGAAATAAATGAATAATAATAATAAAAAGTAGTGAATAGCTTCATCTTCTCTATATTTACAAAGTTAAAACATGTAGGTATCGCAATTTCCTCTTCATAGCAATCGCTTAATTTCCGCCTTTTACCGTCTAAAACAAAATTAATTATGCATTCTTTGTAATTGAAACATGGTGCCTTTGATATGAAACCTACTCGTACAGTCAGCAACAAAAGATGATTAAACATTTTAGATTTCAGAACAGAACAATGGGTTTTTGTATCAAAATTTGAAGCGACGAGTATTCCGAGTGCCCGTATTAATTTGCAATCAAACAATTAGTCTTAAGATAAATAAAAAACTACCTGGAATGGTGGATCAAGCAAATGGCCCACCTGATGTTAAGTGGTACCCTCTATGAACAGTGCATTACCTCATAGGTCACGTCCACCTCGGACGCACCCTATGTGGCATTGCACTGCGCCCGCCACCCTTAGAAATAAAGATGAAAAGTCTCATGTGGCTGTAATTTCACCGGTTTGTGTTCTTCAAACCGGAACACAGCAATGCGAGCACTACTGCTTTGCGGCAAAAATTGGTATGGTGGTACCTAGTACTAACTACATCATTCTTCTGCCTACATATTTAAATTAATTGAAATTAATTCAATTAAATTAATTAATTAATTTCAACGCATTAGTATTGCCATTCAGCGTGGCAATGCAGCCAGCATCTTAGGGACGCTTCCGTCTGGTAGTGATTTGGATCAGTTGAGCTACCTTTAGATCGCTTGTAGCGGTTTTCAGGTAGCACAACTGTTTCATATGTATTTTGTACATACCTTGTATTATTCTTTATGTAAATAAATGTAAAAAAAATTAATTAAATTAATTACATTTGAAATCATACTTCTGTGATTTCAAATGGTTGTAAAATCTCTTTGACACGTTGACGTTCACCGAATCGTTCTTTTGTCGTTGACTGTATCTACTCTCAGAATTGCCTTTGTACCTGGGATTCTTTGTATTCAGAGTTTCAGTTATGTGAAAAATATGTAATTGCCCGATTCCTTCATATAAGAGTTAGTCTAGTAGAAATAAAAATAATTGGCATTTTTACTTTGATCGTTGTTTCATCTGATAATAACTTCGAGGGTAAGTTGTTTTGAAGATTGGGAGCTGCGTTTGATCATACTCGTAAAAAACGAACATATAAATAAATAAGCAAAATAAATAATGCTGGCCAGTTCTCACAACATTATCTAGCCCCAAGCTAAGCAGAGCTTGTGTTATGGGTACTATATAACTAATATACTTAATACAATATCTTACATATATAGATATTTTTTATCATACATAGGACATACCCAGAGCACCCTGAACATATATCTAAATATTTGTTCTCAGCCGAGAATCGAATCCGCAACCTCCTGCGTCGCAGGCCAAGCTTCGCCCACCGCTCCACAGAGGTCGTCTCGAAGAATAACTTATTCTTCTTAATTATAATTATGGGCTCTGAGGAAAGCTTTCTAAATTTTCCAATCTCAAGTATTATATAAAATTAAGTCAAGTCTTTAAAGTCTCAGTAAAGTCATGCCCTATGAGCAGCGGCAGTTCTACTAAGATTTTGGTGGAGAATTTCCATCCATTTGAATCGACATGCAATACACTTATTTTTACTACTTGTACTTGTTTACTAAGCTACATTGGTTCAAATGCCACCAAAATTAATCAAAAAACACAAAATTTAAACTAAATAAAAATGGGCGTCGTCTCTTGGAAAAAAGCCCTTTACAAATAACCTTAGACCAAAGTAATTTACTTTGGTCGAAGCAAATAACTATGGAACATCGTTGCAAATAACAGTTGAATGACATATATACAAACACCATTATATATACACCCTTCGACCAACTTTGGTCGAAGTATACACCAGAGATTTGTCAAATATATCACACCCTGATAAAAAAACCCGCCGCAAAACCCTATTGATTACCCTGGATTTACCTAAGCCCGGTATAACCCAGGTATTAAGGAAATGCCTAAAAATGGGCTAGAATATCCCAGCGACAAATAGGAACAAGCGCAAAATGAAAGCGAAAATAATTTTAAAAAACAAGTTTAAATTTTTTTATTCGGAGAGTTGGTACTGCTTGCCTAATTTACATGGAAAACTGGTCGTCTACTGGCATGGTGTTGTGCATTTACCGGTAGCGCTAGTAAACAGGTACTGGGCAACTTAAGGCACATTTGAAGACAATTCCTTTACAACTCAGCCCCCCTCCCGTAGTGCTGCAGCCGCTGAATAAAGACTTTATTTATTTTTTGTGATTGACTGAACTATCAGGTGACCCACCTGATGCTAAGAGATGCAACCTCTGCCTATTTTTTTTTTTTTTTTTTTTTATACTACTTGGATGGCGGATCAAGCAAGAGGCCCACCTGATGTTAAGCGGTAACCTCTGCCTATGAACAGTGCATTACCTCATAGATCACGTCCACCTAGGACGCAACCTATGTGGCATTGCACTGCGCCCGCCACCCTGAGACATAAAGATGAAAAGTCTCATGTGCCTGTAATTTCACCGGCACCCTTACCCTTCAAACCGGAACACAGCAATGCGAGCACTACTGCTTTGCGGCAGAAATAGGTATGGTGGTAGTACTTCCCCGGACGAACTCTTTCACAAAAAAGCTCTACTACTACTATTAGTCTACTACTAACCTATTAATGCAATACCTGCTTTGCGGCAGAAACAGTTATGGTAGTACTTCCTTGGACGATATCTTTCACAAAAAAACGAGCGAGTCTTACTGTATATTAAGTGTAACATAGACGTAGAATTTTTTCGCTACTGTAACATCTGACATCTCATCTCCTTGGTACTAAGCAACATGGCTGATAGTACCAACTTCTCGGAAAAATGCGCGCTTCCTGTTACACACTTCCGTCCCTTTTCACGAAATCACTGCGAAATCATTGCAGGAAAACGAGAGGAAAGATAACAACTATATAGCGAGGTATTTTTTTGCAAGCTTGCCTGCTCCTGTTTTCTACTTGAATGTGGTCTAACAAATGACTGTTTAGTAGGGTGGGGCGCCGTCGACATCACAACACTTAGTTTCAATTCTGTTGTAATTTTTTCAACAAACAGAGCGATAATGAATTGTCCCTCTCAGGCGTTTTGTTTGACAATGTAGAAGTGAAAGAAGTAGTATGAGTACTTTATTTAGTAAGCAAGAAAATTATGCGGTATTTACCAAACCTTAAAAGATAGGAAAATCAAATAGCTACGAATAACGCCACAAATTGGTACAAGATTTATATTTTGCAGACTTGACTATGATTTAAAAAGTAAAAGTGGTGGTGAAATAGTGAAGCCTACACGATGTGCTAACTGTTACCTACTAATAGTTTTTTTTTTATATACTACTGGAATGGCGGAGCAAGCAGATGGCCCACCTGATGTTAAGCGGTAACCTCTGCCTATGAAAAGTGCATTACCTCATAGGTCACGTCCACCTAGGACGCGCCCTATGTGGCATTGCACTGCGCCCGCCACCCGGCGAATAGTAAACCTAGCGACCACAAACATTTTTTTAAAATTCTTTTTTTTTTTTTATTTATTCGACTTCATAAGCAGAAAATTGGCTTCTGAAAATTGCTAAAATGCTAGATTTGGGATCAAATACTTACTGCTACAAATCTATTCCCATGTATTTATGAGAATGACTCCGGCACATTCCGGTGACATTTTGGTGCCAAGTATTGATTGTATTGTCTGAAAGCAGAGAGAGTTGAGTAGAGACTTAAGAAGAAGACTAGAAGGGCATATCTCACTTAAATAAAAAAGTTTATTCTGAAAAATATATTTTTCAATACATTATTTTATAAAATTAGTAATCGTAACCGTGTGCTGATCAAAATGAGCCTAAACACGGTCAGTCTACTATTATCCATCGAGGAGTTCCGTTGTCCACCTTCCGTCTCCATCATCAGATCAGCTCGTTGTCACCATCATATTGTATTGTCATCAGAGCTTGACAGGTATGCCAAATATCAGCTCAATCGGTTGAAGATAACTGCTTTAATAATCAGTTCCAAGATTCCACCCGGATTCCACCCGGATTCCACCCGGATTCCACCCAGACAAACATACATACGTTGCAAGTTAAACAAAAGCTTGTAAAAAGTAATTATAAAGCTTCTAAACCACATAATGGGTTCCGAACACGCGGCGGCCACGTGGTAGATCCAGAGGGCGATGGCGGGATGAGCTTGACTCCCACAACAAGGACTGGCCACAAATTACTCATAGAAATGATTGGAAAGAGGGAACGGAGGCTTTTGCCCTGCAGTGGGAAAATTCCGGCTTATACAAAAAAGAAGCTTTTTTGTTATATTATATTTCATGTAGCCCGCGCGAGTAGCATGCCTAGGTAGCCTGCGCGTGTTAGCCGCACCGCAGCCGTGTACAAGCACCATTATGCCACAGAACAAAACTCACAAAATCTTGTTGTAGGTTTGGAAGTACAACAACTATTTTCACATATTTATAATTTCAACTATGTTTACCCCATAAAAGCCATGACACGAAACTATGCATTATCTGAATCCCAATTTACGTATGTGCAGTCGAGGCTATTGATTGCGTGGAAGAGAGCCAACATCCCAACTTCTTATGCAAATCTTATAACTACAATTTTAAATTAAAAATACTACATGTACATTTGGGAAAAACAATTTCTGTAAACTGGTTTTGCTACTGCTTGGCGTTATAAGAAACTGTTTATTTTTTCGAATTGAGTATCTTTGTATAGGTACTAGAATAGTATTATTTTATCTGTGGTATAGGTTTTGTTTACGCGAAGTGTTTCAGATGTAATTGACAGAGCGTGCGAGATGTTCGCAACATCTGGCTCAATTTTCTTTCATATGTCCGGATGTAGTTGGTACTCGCATACGGGTCGTATTTAACGTCTAATTTTGACGATACATAAGCTAGTACTAAGTATTTAAGAAAGCGAATGCTATTGACGAAACGGGTACATAAGACGAGCGTGAATGGGGCAGTGGGAAGGGGAAGACCTCGGCGAACGTATTCAGAACATATCGGAGACGTTCTGGAAAAAGGCCAGGTCAAAATTCCCCTAACCGACGAGCATGTATGAAGAATGTGAGAGTGAATGAAGCAAAAAAGGTATGTCAGGATCGTAGCAAGTGGAAATCCGTGGTCTCTGCCTACCCCTCCGGGAAACAGGCGTGAGTTCTTGTATGTATGAATGCTATTATGTAATAACCTAGAATTCGTGATGATCAAGTAAATATTGAATCGGCTAGCAGAATGGACTTGTTGGTTTAATTTCGTATACTGCAAGTGCGCACTCTGGCGTAATGAAAAGATGAGATAGTACAGTACCGACAAGTACAGTCAGCATCAAGCATCAACTAAAAAAAGAGCCGCTTCAAAAAAAATGCAAAATGAGTCCTTCAGGGCAGGCAACGCATCAGCAATGCCTCTGGTGTTGCAGATGTCAATAGGCGACGGTAACCTCTTACCATCAGGCGGGCCGTATGCCAGTATGTCGAGCAATTACATAAAAAAATAAAAATAGCATTACCGACTATGTCTCAGATTTATATACATTTATATTGAGAAAATAGTTACAAGAATGGATTTCAAATTAAATAAGTTCCCTGTGGAAAAAATATTTTTCAGTACTAGCTGTTTTTACAAGTGTGCTGATCTTAATGAGTCTAATCACGGCCAGTCTACTATTATCTATTAGGAGGTCCATTGTCCAGTTTGTTCCACCTTCGTCTCCATCATCAGATCAGCTCGCTGTCACCATAATATTGTATTGTCATCGAAACTTGATAGGTACGCAAAATTTCATCTCAATTGGTTGAGGATAACTGCTTTAAAATTAAGTTGCAATATTTGACCCGAACATGCACACTTACATACAAACATTGCAAGTTTTTTTTTTTTTTTTTTATAAATACTCTATAATTCGCTGGCTTTTAAATTATCCAATCGTTTTTTCAAAGACTTCACTTCGGGAGCACTCGTCATAGTTTTATCATAAGCTGATGATGATGATGATGATCGTCTCTTTCATTATTCCCCTGCTCACACAGATTCATGAGCATTTTTAAATAACGCATTTATCAGGCTGACTGTACCTCGTTTGTTGCACATCCCACGTTTTATTTTCTAAGCAGCTCTAATGCGGCCTGATGCTGCTATGTTAACCTTTACAGTACTCTAGAAAGCTTCTAGCTAATTTTAAAAAGCATTTCGGTTTGGTATGAATGCGAAGTTAGGCCTCTAAAATCTTTGGTTTGAATTCAATTCAGAGATTGAAAGAAATGTTTTTCTCATTTCGTGAATTAGGTAAGGGATTTGTTATTCTGATAAGCATTTTTTTTTATTTGTAAGGATGTGTTTTGAATATTTACTGTATAAAAACACGTTGATGTTGGTACCTACTTATGTGTAAACTAGTCTAATACCTATATAGTATTTTTTTATCTGTGCAAATACATAACCTATGTAATTTGTTAATCAGTAGTGCGAGGCGCACTGAACCCTTTCACCACGCTGGTTTTTTCACCATTGGTCACTCGCCCCTTTTCAGGACCAGCATACCTCAAGGTGGTCTCTGAACTAACGCAGGGTGACCAAGAAAGAACCGGTGAAACGAAGTAGTATTAGTAGCTGTAGCAATATAAAATAAGTATGTATCCAATTAAGCAGTTAACAATGAAGTTAAAAATTATCAATTTTGAATGATCTCGACAATGTTTTCGTATTTGTGATATTTTTATTAAACAAATCAAGAGAATCTGATGTTGGCATAATTAATGTAACCATGCGAAGCCACCGCGAAATAAGCCAAGCGCGAAAAATTGCGATTACCAACAAAACTCTTTCGTTCAAAATGGCGGCAAAAAACTTTTCCCAAGAGTAGGCTTGCCGGAGGTCATTAATCTGAAGGCGCACCTGTCTGTAATCGCAGGATCCGGGATACGGCCCCACTTTCGCTAGTTATCGCGATTTCCCGCCAAAATTACGACGGAGGGCTCCAGAGGCGGTAAACACTGACATTTGTCATTTGCGTTTCGTTCTTTATCGGGCGGTTGAGGCTATGTTCGCGTTTAGGATTCTTGCTTTTATTTTTAAAAAGCTCTTCTATTGAACTTTTTAACTGATGACTGATTTTGAAAAGATATTCTACAATGAACTTGCGGGTCTACTATTGCTTTTGATTATATATCCAGCCATATATATTATTATATTATACATCGTTTGATTATATTGGCGCCAGACAAAAATCTTTCATTATCCAAACATTCATTTTCCGGTGGGACCGGGGGCCCTTCCGTATCGCGCCAGTCATTCATAGTGCGGTCCGTTTGAGTCCTATTCGTTTAACTATCATTGTTCTTGGTTTTTGCCTGGAATGCTTTTTACCTTTTTCCCCCTTTTCATATTTTTCTACCAATGAACCACAAACAAAAGAGGAAACCATTTTATACAGCGGCTTCAAAATCCACGTTTGTTGTGGACTTCTGCAACATTCGCGGTCTTCATTCGAACCTTAGCCCTGTCCACCACCATCTGGAGACAGCCAAACCAGCCCTTCTCTTTTTAACGGAGACCCAAATCTCCTGCCCAGCTGACACTTCATACCTATATTACCCCGGATACAAGCTTGAGCATGCGTTTAGGAGCAACGCGGGAGTGTGTTTATTTGTGAGGGAAGATATTTGCTGCCGCCGACTTTCTGGGTTTGAAGCTCCGGACTTCTCAAATTTCAAATTGACGACCTCTGTGGTGCGGCTGGGGAATGTTCGCCAGCGACGCAGGAGGTTGCGGGTTCGATTCCCGCCTCGGAACAAATATTTGTGCGATCTGCAGATATTTATTCAGGGTGTTCTGGGTATTTTCTATTTATAATAAAAAATATCTAACTATGTAATATATTAAATTAAGTATATCAGTTGTCTAGTACCCATAACACAAGCTCTGCTTAGCTTGGGGCTAGATAATGTTATGTGAACTGTTCAGCATTATTTATTTATTTATTTATTTATGGGTGCGCGTTGACTATGTAGGTTTTTCTCGGATCTACTCGTGCCTGTACAGGTCCCATAGTGGAGATACAGAGACCACCCGGCTTTTTGAGGACGTTGCTGTTGGGATTGACAAAACACTAGAAAAGTACCCTCGTGCCGATTTTATGATCCTTGGCGATTTTAACGCTCACCGACTTTGAAAACAAAGAAAGCCAGCGTATTAATCTGTGTCGGCGTTGCCGGTGTGACACCTATTATAATCTGTGGTGGTACCTACTTTTGGTTCACGTTTGGTACTTTCATGAGCTAGATGGCATGACGATGACTTCACGGCTTGGATAGGGCACTGATTGACATTTCGCATATAAAGGCGTACCTATAGTAGTATTCTTTTAACGTATTTATAATTTTTTAATCAATAATTGCTCTGGCTTTTGTTACTGATACAAGAACAGACAAATGGTACTAACAAACTTACGATCAAAACGCGCGTATACGTTTCTCTCTCATAGCACGGAATAAATAATAGCTCATAGGAAATTCAGTACACTCTCGCTTTTACTCGATGGATCGCATTTTAGTTTTAGTGGGTCTAGTCGTAAACCGTGTCTGGGCTAGGCATGATACGTTGACGTACCTACTTGTAGGTGCTTTACCTTTACGTATCGACGTATTTATTTATACAGAGGAGTGTCTATTCTAGAAACTACTTAGGTAGGTACAGTTTTACCCAAAATAGAAGTCTGATCGATTGTTTTTGTTTGCGCAGAAAAGCGCAGACTGATATCCGACTGCAGTAGCCGAACGTATTGTATAGTTCTGTCCCGCTCACATCTAAGAGTCGACTAGCAGCGATTTAGCCGCGAAATCGATCAACCAATAACAGCGCAAGATTTTAGCGCGATTGCTATTGGTAGAAACAAGGTTCCCGCGCTATAGAAATTGGTCCACAGCGCAAGTACCTTTTTTTTATACTACTTGGATGACGGAACAAGCAAGAGGCCCACCTGATGTTAAGCGGTAACCTCTGCCTATGAACAGTGCATTACCTCAAAGGTCACGTCCACCTAGGACGCACCCTATGTGGCATTGCACTGCGCCCGCCACCCTGAGACATAAAGATGAAAAGTCTCATGTGCCTGTAATTTCACCAGCACCCTTACCCTTCAAACCGGAACACAGCAATGCGAGCACTACTGCTTTGCGGCAGAAATAAAAACCTACCTACATCGGGGCGACTTATATTTTGGGTAAAAATGTACATTTCAGACTATTATTTATTCTGTGTTATCGGTCAGGAGTTTACGAGTTTTATTACCAGTAGAACTTGTGCACTTGTGTCGTATGACTTTTTGCTGATTCTATAATCTTACTTTTGACTGCCAATCTAAGATTTTAATGTTGGTTTCCTTTTTCTTTGAACCAGCTTCTCCTTGTTCTCGAGGCACCACACAGGCGCTTCCCGTCTAGTAGTAAGTAGGATCATCAAATAAAGCCGAACCGTGTTTGTTGCCAGATTATTCTAGGTTTTGTCGCGTCGGAACAGGAGTAAAAGTTTAAAAGGCGATTCAAAAAGATCATTTGTGATTTCAATGAATATAGATAATTTTGAATTTGAGTTTGTGCAAAGGTTTATTTCTAAAAAAAACTGTGTCAAATAGTTGTTTTAGAAAAACCTGCATATCTAATAAAATTATTTCTCTACTTTATTTTGATTTTAGTAAATAACGGAACTGGCAGTTCTTGGGCGTTGATGTTAACAGGTGGACGTTAAACAGTAGCCCCTGCGCACAACTTAGCTATACCACGCTGGTCACGTCCACCTAGGATGCACTCTACATGGCATTCAATTGCACCTACCTATCCTGAGTCATACAAAAATATCTATGACTGTAACTTTATATACAACCCTTCAAAGTTCAAACCCGTTATTATATTTCAATATATAATAATAATTTAGGATTAAGAAATATATGTTTATTACATTCATTTAATTTGCTCCCCGTTTCAGAAATCACGTTCATTTCACGGTAAATTAATGGTTAAGTAGATTCATAGGCATGTACTTACAATAAACTTAGATTCAGGCTGCTACCTGAAGGGTTACTACAAGTTTCTGACATTATCGAGTCGCTAGCGAGTCGATAGTCAAAGTCAAATATTAACCAATCAAGTTATTAAGATTTCTAGTCACCCCGATGTCATTGGTCAATATTAGATATTGACTATAGTTTCGCTAGCGTCTCGCTAACGATAATTATTCGTGCTTGCCCCACAGCTCATTTCGTTCCAGACGAATGATTCGTCAATACTGTATTAAGCGTAAAAAAAAAAAACATTCAAACAAAGAGTCCGTATCATTATCTGCTATCATACTGTTAGAAATAAGACTCCACCATTAAAAGATATGACGAACGATTTTGATCCGTCTCCATCCACAGACTTCCAATGAAAATTTCCAATTAACGATGATGTCTGATCGGGTACAGAGACCGTCCTATCTGCGCTGTTGGGTTCGTGGTCGCCATTCGAGAGGGAGTATTCCCCAGCGGTTGTCCGTTCTTCAAACTAAATAGCCTGCCCATTGTCAATTCAACTGACAAATCAGAAAGCTTGTTATATGTGATGACCTTGGTGTTTCTACGGATCTCCCCATTTCGGATTTTTCCCTTAGTAAAACTCCTAGCACAGCTCTCTCCATAACCCGTTGAGTGGCTTTTGTAAAAACAGTACAATTGTTGTATTTGCAAATGATGATTTTATCTACTTGCTAACGGGCAACGCTCTCTCTTTGGTCTTTATTTCGATATATCCCACATCCTCAATGAAAATTCACTCTTATTCTAGCAATTATTACCTAAGAAAATGTAAGAAAAATAATAGAGCATATCTTTACAGGAAAATTCGAGTCAAAATGAAGTCAAGGAGTAAGTAAAAATTATGAATAAGAATTATTGATGTTGTCTTTAAAATTCTTTCCTCTTTTCTCTCTGGAGCTGCTTTTAATCTTTGTTTTAACTCAGTATTTCACAAAGAATACTTAAATCTAATATTTTCTAAACGAAATGAGTGAATTAAACATTTTCTTGTAATTGATAGATATTTAATTATATTATAATTATAATTATACCTCGCAATTCTACTTAGAGCATGAATTTATATTTGCTGCATGATTGAAGACTCAAGCATGGTTGTGAGTTTTGTTGGACGTAGTCGTTACGTCGATGGGAAAAAAATATCAATCAGATAGAATAAAACCTGAAGCTATTGCCAAAATTTCCAGCGCTAAGACAGCCCTAACTTACGAGCGGATTGCCGGATGCTACTTCAGCAGAAAACATGCACCGCCATCTTGACGTATGCCAGCGTTATCAAGATGGCGTCGTATTTCGTATTCGGTAACGAATGGAAATATAGTGTAACAAATCATTTTGTTTTGATACTTGGGTTGTCTTTTAATAATAAAAATGAAATGTCACGTTTTTTGGAAATTGTGCATAAAGCTCACAGGGACAGCAACCGTTGGGGAATAAAGGTTCACGAGTGGCGACCATGAAACAGACAACGTACTGCAGGAAGGCAAAGGACCTCTCGATGGACCGTCGACATTTTAAAGGTCACTAGATGTCAGTGGCTCAAGATCGGTCGTCGTTTTATTATGGAGATGGCTTATGTACAGCAGTGATCTTCTGCATGTTGATAATTAGGTAGGTATGATGATGAATTAAAAAATGTTTAATTTGTGTCCGTTTTGCGGTTTACTTTAAAAAACAATATCTTTTAGCTCTGAAGAAACGTAGCAACTCCACACAACTTTAAGATGAATTGAATTAAATATTTTAGTATCTGAAGATGGAGTTGATCCTGTTAACTATGCAATTTGAGTTGGCTAAGCAATCTCTGAGCTCATTTGATTTAACGTGTAGATAATAACGAATATCAAAACATGCTTATGAATGAATTGCTTTATGTTCCCCGTGTTATTCAAGATCGGAAGGCAACATGTATAATGAAAATCATGTTTTTCGTAAGTTATCTTGTTTTTCGGATCTCATGGAATGTGAACTAGCATGGGTAATAACATGTTTACAAACAATGAGCCATGCACTTAATTAGAAACTCATTTCAGTTTACAGCCCATCAGGGAGCCCGTATTTTATCAGCAGTTACATAAGATCAACACCAATTTTCAAAGCATAATATAGAGTTGCCGAAACATAATACAGGGAGACAGTTTATTGCGTTAATAAACCATGGATGTGACTTCACCTTTGTGGAAGGTGAATTATGTTTGTCTATGGTTCACGTTGCTCTCGAGGGAAATAGTTTTAGGTCACTGTTGTTGTTTAAGGTTGTCCACAGGGAACAGCTCTACTGTATAATAATAGGTTGTCCATGTTAGAACGGTACGTTACAGTGAGATCATCTACAGACAAAAGGTGTAAGTATTTTATTGCCCTAAAGACCAATTTGTTTTTTCGAAAATTCCTTTCATATCCTGCGATTTATTAATAAGAAGTTATTGTCCAATATTCAAAAGTCACCACAGTCACCTTCTAATTATGTTTGATACAAGTGATTAATTTTGTAAAAATTAAAAAACCCCTCAACGCAATAAAACGGCTTAACCGATTTTGATCAAACATAGCTAAGAACACTCCCGAAAAATTCACCTTTAGAACAATACAAAAAAAACTACATCTGTTCATCCGTTCGGGAGCTACGATGCCACAGACAGACACACACACACACATACACGTCAAACTTAAAACACCCCGTCGTTTTTGGGTCGGGGGTTAAAAAGACAAAGGCCTCTATCTAAAGTGACGATCTCGCAATAATAACGCACAACGCTGCGGTATGCGATATGCGGTGTCGGTCACATAATTGTATGAAAAACGTCTAAAAAGGTCTCTTGTTCCGTCGCAGTATGCGTCAGGGGTGTAGAGTACGAGCATAGATCTAGTATGTACGAAAAAATTCTACGTCTATGAGTACGAGTAAGTCGTGACGCTGCGTTGGAGCCGAGTACCGTGGGTTTTGTGCATTATAATAGCGATATAATCGACGTAAATAAAATGAATGGACGGGCCTTAGTGAACGATAGTTTTGAAGCTTCTAAACAGACCTAGCTAGTATACTTCGCTTCAGTCAGTCTTTGTCACGGCAACGAGTGACAGCTATGCTGAAAAATACCAAAATTAGATACCTTGGTGATACAATGCCTTACTATGCTGTTCTGCAAGTGCAAACAACACAAGAAATACAAATAAAGCTTCAGGCATCGCATTTAATTCGTTAGTAAAGGTTTTGTAATATAATTTTCATCAATTGACAAAAACCTTATAAATCGTCGTGTGGTAGGAAAACTACATAACTAACACATTTTGCGAAATCGACTTTATTGCATGGTTATGATGGCCCATACATGTCGATGGACACGTCTTGCTCTAGAGGACAAGCGACAAGGAGGACTACGCCCCAGGACATTATCTCAATGTTCCCCACTCTGAATGAAAGTTAACAGACACAAGTTTATACTCGTAGATAGTTTTAATTTTAATTTTCACTAGAAACGGGATATTTACCATGATTTTTATTTTTATTTTTTATTTTTTATGTACATAACCATGATAGTTTCAAAAGTTATAGTTTTAATTTTAGTCGACATACCTTTTTCTTTTTGATACTTAGAATTATTGTGTTCCACAATTTTTTTTCATTTTGTTGATTTTATAAGCATTAGTCGCATGATAAGTTTGTTATGTCACTTACTTTGAATTTATAAGTCTGCTAAAATAATGTAGGTGTTTCAGTAGTTTTCTTATATTCAGTCTTGATAAAAAGAAATGATTATAAGTTGGTTTTATTTTAAAATGTATTTTAATATTATATAAATCTATACCCATGGATAGGATTGTCATATTCAAATAAGTAAATAATAGATCATTTCAATTATTCAAAACTTTGGCGAGGGAAAAATACATAGTCGTTTTTATATTTTTTCCTCTTAAACAAAAGAACTAAAATGTATTATTATTAAATTCGAAAATAGATACAGTACCAATCTATAACATATCAAAACACGGACTGAAAAATTAGTTACGATAAAAAAGTTATTGCCATTTTTGACGCAATAAAACAGTAAATCGCGTTTTTCTCGCGATGTTGGTTTTGTTGTTGTTATTACTTATTTAGTTTTCCAACTACAGCGACGAAATATTTGACAAGACTTCACGCATGACGGATGGTCCGGTACAGACTGCAAAAAAATCTGATGCCTAAGGGGTATCTTATTGATTTAGAATTGTAATTTGCATTATTTACGCCAAAACATTGCTAAGCACGTCGCTTTAGGTAATTGCATATAATATGTAATGGCATGTTAATTAACCTTATAGCTTTCCAAAAAAAACTAAAGTAAGTAAACAAAAATGGATAGAAGTCATAAGACGAGCAAGAACAGACGACTTTTGGAAGTGGAATACATTTTCCCGTATTAGCTCTGATCATTTTCTACACAATGAATTCTATACGCCAAAAAACGGTTAGTAGTAGTAGAGCTTTTTTGTGAAAGAGTTCGTCCGGGGAAGTACTACCACCATACCTGTTTCTGCCGCAAAGCAGTAGTGCTCGCATTGCTGTGTTCCGGTTTGAAGGGTAAGGGTGCCGATGAAATTACGACCACATGGGACTTTTCATCTTTATGTTTCAGGGTGGCGGGCGCAGTGGAATGCCACGTAGGGCGCGTCCTAGGTGGACGTGACCTGAGGTAATGCACTGTTCATAGGCAGAGGGTACCAGTTAACATCAGGTGGGCCATCTTCTTGATCTGTCATTCCAAGTAGTATAAAAAAACTCACTGTGCAAAATTCTTAAAACTGCACTCTGCAGTTTCTTAAATACTGGAATTTTTATACATTTATGTTTCCGTACGATTTTTATGATATTTTCTTAGTTTATTGAGTGATGAAAAATATATTTCTCACAAATTGATTGAGCTGAAGACCTTAGGTGGACTTGATTTTCTATTGATTTATATTGTGTATGTTTGAGAGCTGAAAAATAGATACGTAACTACATAAAACAGAAGGGAACCATGTATTTTTGTAAAAGTTTCATTCAATAATTGAATTTTTTTCGGCGATTTTTTGTACTATAAACCTACTGAAATAACTTTAGAAAACACATTGCATCTGTTAAAGTATTAAGTATTAAAAAAATACAGTTTTTAAGAAGTTCAATAATTTAATTTCACCTAGTTTATTTACAAGACCGCCAGGAGTGGCGCTATAGAGAAGAGGCCTTTACTCAGCAGTGGCTGGATAGATAGATAGATAGTTTATTTGTTGACCGTACCCTAAATCCGAATTGTCTTATTTTTCACGGACGTTTTGTATGGGTAAGGCCAGTCCATTTATTTTACTTTGGTCGAAGGATATAATAGAGCGGTCTTTATTTATTCGTAGAAAAGACTCCAACTTCCTTCTCTTTGTATAATTAAAATAAAAAACACTCGCAGATATAAGATTGAACAGTTACTTACGAATAGGCCCCAGTTCTTATATGCTTTGGGAAGACATAAATGCGGTCGACCCTACTGTCAAACAGGAAACAGGAGATCAAAGCACTGGATTGAACGATAACATCAATCGACGCGCGCCAACAAGGGCAGTTATTCATGAGCCGACCCCGAACAGTCAGGCTCAAGCCTATCTATCTCAGATAGATACTGGTGTCAATTCTGTGCAGCATTCTCTAACTTTAAACCGCATTAAAATTATCGCGGTCTCTTTTATTTCAGTCTATTAGAAAGGGCGCGCGACAACTTTAACGCGGCTTAAAATTAGAGAATGCTGCACAGAATCGACACCATTTCACAATGAGAATAAACATTTTCAGCTTATTTCAGATACGGCAGCATCCGTTTCCGTGAATAAAAAATATTTGTTTTATGTGAAATTGATAGGTATTTTAATAGCTGGTTTTGGAAATTACTTGCTGTTGTATTGCTTAGGGAATAAAACACTTTTTTTTTGCTGGATAACAATAAAGATAAATAGATAGGTAACAGAAAGGCCCTTACGTTTATATTCGTATCGTTACTAATATAAATATTAAATAAGTAACAAGTAAATATTTTTTTTAAATTAAAAAACCCTCAACGCAATGAAACGGTTGAACCGATTTTGATCAAACATAGCTAAGAACACTACTGACTAATTCACCTTTCAAACAAAAAACAACATCTTAATCGGTTCATCCGTTCGGGAGCTACGATGCCACAGACAGACACACACAGACACATCGTAGCTCCCGAACGGGTGAACCGATTTCGGTTTTATTTTATTTGTTTGAAAGGTGAATTTGTCGGGAGTGTTCTTTGCTATGTTTGATCAAAATTGGTTCAGCCGATTCATTGCGTTGAGGGTTTTTTAAATTTTTACAAAATTAATTACTTGTTGGTAATTGCTTATTATTTGTTGCACTGTTCATAGGCAGAGGTTACCGCTTAACATCAGGTGGGCCTCTTGTTTGTTCCGTCATCCAAGTAGTATAAAAAAAAAAAAAAAAACATTTAAGAAAACTTCATGTTCATTGATAAATCAAACTTTTGTGCTCTACTTCTAAATTTTTTTGCGCAATACTCAAATAAATATGCTATCCAGCATTAAGTTCGCCTATGTTAATATTTATACCTTGTCCAATAAATAATTTTCTATCTATCTATCATTGGAAAAAATGGTCCATTTATCCAATGAATGAGAACCCTCACTATAATAGGTTACTTAAACCTGTATCAAACGAAACTAGGACTCACGAATTGCTACTAAAGCCGAACCAATCTTCTTTTCGTTTACCCAAATACCAAATAGCAAAGTATTCTAGCCAGACATAGTCAGCCTACCCAGGACAGGTAGGGCAGAACTGACCTCATTTATAGCCGCGCTTTATACCTAAGATAACGAATGTCCTAAATACCAGCGATGTCGGGGACAATACATCTTGGCAGCTGGCTTTTTGCGTAACCATTACTAGTGGTTCGCCCCGAACCGAGACCTCGCGAATACACGCGAAGTAGGTTATCTAATGTCTTTACCTTTACAACCGACTAGCGACTCGTCCCGGCTTCGCACGGGTAGAATCAGGATGAAAAATAGCCCCCCCCCTCCTACCCCCCCTGGTAGCCTATGTCACTCGCCTATGTCACTCAGGGTGAATGTAGCTTTCCAATGGTGAAATAATTTTTGAAATCGGCACTGTAGTTTTTGAGTTTATTCATTACAAACATACACCACACAAAAATACAAATCTTTTCTCTTTGTAATATTAGGTAGACTTCTAAAAACACTTACTGAGATAACATGTCAGAGTTCCACCTCGTGATAATTTCCTACACATCATCGAAAAAACCTTTGAATAGGACTAAGCAAAGGCGCGTAAATACTACATAATGTACCTATGAGTATACGTAGCTTCCTTTTGTGAAGTCAGTTTTCATCTTCTGTTAAAAACGTTATGGATTACAATAGTAGGAGGTAGGAGTAGTTAATAGTAGCATATCAAACCTAGTAGGTACGTGATAAGAGAAACGTAAGCCCCTAAAGAAATGTAGAGTTGTAAGATTGTGTTTTTAGGGTTCCGTACCCAAAGGGTAAAACGGGACCCTATTAATATGGCTCAGCTGTCCGTCTGTCTGTCTGTCTGTCTGTCTGTCTGTCCGCCTGTCACCAGGCTGTATCTCATGTATCGTGATAGTTAGATAGTTGAAATTTTCACAAATGTTGTATAACAAAAAATATTAAAAATAGAATTTAATTAATATTTAAGGGGTACCATACAACAAACGTGATTTTTTGTCATTTTTATAGATTATGGTGTCACCAGGCTGTATCTCATGAACCATGATAGTAAGACAGTAGAAATTTTCACAGATGATGTATTTCTGTTGCCGCTATAATAACAAATACTATAAAACAAAATAAAATAAATATTTAAGGGGGCTCCCATACAGCAAACGTGTTTTTTTGCCGTTTTTATAGATAATAATACGGAACCCTTCGTGCGCGTGTCCGACTCGCACTTGGCCGGTTTTTTCTATAACTAAGGTTATGTCTGACAATATTCGCCTGGTAAATATCCTAGGATCAGAATGTCCTCAATAGGACACCTAGCGATAAGAAATAGCAATAGATCTTGCTTGTCTTTTTGCGGCTCCACGCCAGATACCGGCTGGTCATTAGTTAGGACGGTTGAAGAGGTAGGTAGGTACTTAGGCGTCAGCTAAAGGCTTGCTTTTAGAGCAAAGATTAATTTAGTTTAGACGTTTTTTAGATGTTGTAAGGTCCTGATCCCTAACCTTCGAAACAAAAAACCGACCAAGTGCTTCTATACCCCACCATAGGAATGTGTTATTACTGGAAGAAAGCGATAGCTGAGTCAGTCGTGGGAAGCAATGGCGGCGATGAGGTCATCACTTGTCACATCTATATTCCCACGATGGTGCAAATCACGGTGAAAAGATTGAGGTACCCTCAGGGAAAAATACGTGTATCTTGTTGTGTGTATTCCAGGCTTTACATTCGATATGCTAGGCAGGTAGCAGGCGCCATGGGAAATTCCTAGTGCACACCGCTATATAAATAACACATGCGTTCTTTACATTCGGGGCACTATTTAGCTGACTTTGTGCATTGCTTTTAACACTTTTTAGAGGGTACTTCCGGTGGAAGAACGCAGGCGGCTCTGAATGGCTCTGTTGGCTCTGTTGGCTCTGAAACCAACATTCTATATTTTGCATTTTGTTAGCATCAATTACTTACACAGGTTACAAAATAAAACAGACATGCGTAGCGGACTATGCATAATGCATAACGAAGATGACTATAAGGAGATGCCATGATTGGAAAATTTGCAGTCTTTATTTACAGAAAGAATAATACAACTAATACAAGTAGGCTAGTACACAATTTAAAAATACAAATTAAACTGTTGGTCTACTTAAAGGCCGTTACAAACGATCTACAGAATAGTACACATGGTAAGAACTAATTATAAGGCCTATAGAAATAAATACCTTATGCCAAAAATTATATATAGGTATTAGTATAACTCGTGTGGTCACTGGCGGCGTGTCGCGGCCCGGGGGATCACGTGACCTACCCTTGACCGCCGGAACTTTACCACTTTCGGCCAGAAGTCAGGGCTCAAGAAGGTCTTCAACCTTAAACCATCTATGTTTTTACTACTAATACCTACATTCTAAGCAAATAAATAATTCATTCATTCATTCATTCAAACAAGTAATTAATTTTATAAAAATTATAAAAAAAACCTAAATGCAATGAAACGGCTGAACCGATTTTGATCAAACTAAGAAAACTCCCGACAAATTCACCTTTCAAAAAAAAAAAACTAAATCGGTTCATCCGTTCGGGAGCTACGATGCCACAGAAAGACACACACACACAGACACGTCAAACTTATAACACCCCATCATTTTTGCGTCAGGGGTTAAAAAAAGTATAAAGCCATAAATGAGCTAAAGCACAAATTATGACGAAAGTCCAACTGCATGACCCTCAATCCCACTCCGGCTTCCTTTCTGATGTACTCCGCCACCTCTGCGGCCTTCACGTCGAGATAAACGCGGAATAGATCTGCGTAAGCTTTTCAGCGTGGGAATGCAGCCAGCATCTTAGGGATGCTTCCGTCTGGTAGACATTTGAGGTACCTTTAGATTGTTTCCAACAGTCTTCAGATAGATCAACTGTTTCACTTGTATTTTTTAAATTTTGTACTTACCTACTTCCTTGTATTTTTCTTTCTGTAAATAAATGTATTAAGGAGCTATAGGTTCAACCAGGTTTAAAGGACATTTTTGTATGAGGCGAAGAAGGCGAGAGCACGCTCTGTTAACCTGAATTTGTGTATAAAAATATCATATAAAAATTCCCAATAACATATGAGTTTTGTTAAATTTCGTTGATGACTTCACTAACTTAAATAATAATTAATAAGTTACCAAATGTTTTAAAAATTAAAACGTCTAATATGGTATTTCAATTCTAAAAAGGTTCTAAAAGGTTCTATTTTTATCTTTGATAAAAAATATATCTAGTAAAGTAATTCAAATAGTGTATTGCATTTATGATATCACTTGGCAATGCAGCCAGCATCTTAGGGACGCTTCCGTCTGGTAGTGATTTGGATCAGTTGAGCTACCTTTAGATCGCTTGCAGCGGTCTTCAGGTAGCACAACTGTTTCATATGTATTTTGTACATACCTTGTATTATTATTTCTGTAAATAAATGTATGATATGACTAGATAAAAAACTTATACACTTATTTACAGAAAGAATAATATAACTAATACAAGGTATGTACAAAATACATAACAGTTGTGCTATCTGAAGACCGCTGCTAGCGATCTAAAGGTAGCTCAACTGATCCAAATTACTACCAGACGGAAGCGTCCCTAAGATGCTGGCTGCATCGCCACGCTGAATGGCAATACTGATGCGTTGAGCCAGATAAGAGCCAGATAAAAAGCTTAAGAACACCATATATTTTTTTCTTCTTGAAAAATATATGAAAACTTAAAAATTCTAGAGCTCATTGCTGGTGCTGTAAACCTATTGCGGCTTAACTATAACTTGTCTTTCATTACAAATTAAACATGAAATGCCGACTAAAGATCCTTGTGTCTCCTTGCAAAGCACTACACGTTGCTCCGGGAATCCGGGACACTGTAAAACTCCGGAAGTTCCGGCATCCACGCAATTTTGGCGCTCAAGGCGGAATGCGTCTCCACATACCCAGCATTTTATTGCTTTCATATATCGTTTGTGTTTATGTAGGGTACAGTCAACTGCAAAGGTATCTGAAGTTTCACTTATTGATAGTTATGTACCTACTTGATGAGTTTTCGGCACAAATCTACAGCGAAAATTGTAATGTTATTGAAATTGTGTGTGACGAAAGGGGTTAATTCTGACCATGAGACAAATTTGGTCCCACTGTTTATGGGAATCCACAAACAGTCTTAAATCCTGAAGTCTTTTCTAAAATATTTTTGCTTGTGAGTGTACCAGAGACAAAGGGATGCGTAGAATTATATGCCTTCAAACGGTAACGAATTAACAATTCTAATTGTGGTTTGGTTGTAAAAGTAACATAAATATTATCATTGGTATTGTTATGCGGGGAATACGTACTCGCAGTGTAGACTGATGTTTTCTTCACGAACTTGGATGCTGCTGCCCATTTCCTGGTGTAATCCCTTATTCATCTATTACGACATCCACGGATGAAGACGAAGTTGTCAATTCTTAGGTCGATACACGATGGCTGAGGTCAGGGCTATTAATGGGGTTTCCAAAAAAAATAACTAACTGCTGCTGGTATCTACTGAACTGATGAATATTCATCTTCAGGCTGATGATGATGATCATGAATTACTAATTCTCCTTATGTACTTCAGATTTCTATGTTTCCCACTTTTTATAAATTTAGATACAACATACATACAAAGACACACACCTTTTTTCCCCGAAAGGGTAGGCAAAGCCTCAAATGGGACTCTTTTCATGTCGGTTGCACCATCGTGGGAAATAGACTTGATAAGTGGTGAGCTCATCGCCGCCATTACTTCTCACGACTGACTCTGCTAACGCTTTCTTCCAGTAATAACACATTCCATAAGAAGCTAGCAGGCAGGACAAATGTTATACCAACGAATCTCACAAACAAGTCCAAGCAATTTGGATAGTATTATTCAAATGTCTCTTCACGTTATCAACATAGTTGCAAGCATTCGTCACTAGAGCCGTTTTAATTGTTATCAGTTCTCTGATAAGAACATGACCTACTCAGTTTAAATTCTGTCAGAGACGCTGCTGACGCTGTTTTTGAAAACTGGCATGTTTTAATGGAAAAATGTAGTTTTGTGAAATTATTATTCGGGGTTTCTTTCGACTGTTTGTAGTGGACAGATAGAGAAACAAAGTTAGTGCTGTAATCGCTTTGAAATCACTGTGTAGTTGTGATAAAGTTGATAAGTGGGTTTGTGTGTTTACTTTGTTGATTAGATGAGAAACACGAACGAAATTGGTTCATTTTGTGGAGGAAATGGTTAGTTTTATTGTATTTTTGATTATTTAAGCATTCTTCAACGATCTCTGGTTAATTCTGATTCTGAAGGTTATGAAAAATTACTGATTATGAGCGTTGGTAAACAGGACTAGTGTATTTTAAATGCAGTAAAGATTGTACGTTTCATTTTAACATTGAAATAATAAGCCAGTGACCTCGTTGAGCTGATGTCAAGTATATAAAAACAACATATATTATTGTTATTGTTATATGAAAACAATAATATAAAAATAATTTTAATACATACAATTCTTCTGTACGTGTGTTTATCACTGAACTCCTCCTTAACGGCTGGACCGATTTTGATGAAAGAGGTTTTAACATTTTTGTATGGAGCGTGGCACAACTGCAGACCTACATTTAAAAAAAAAGAAATTTTCACGGTAGTGATAAAACTCATGTCATTCGACAGAATAACTGATTAGAATTAAAAAGTATTCAGTAATGAAATCTCGTAAGTGATATACTTTCTGAGATATTTGAGTTCGAAAAAGTAAAATAATTAAACATGAAAAATATTACTTTTATGAATTGAAGACATATTTTTTGACTGACATGTAAGCTGCATACTAGATTTAAGGTGGTTGCTTTCGCTCGTGGCGCGAAATTCAATTTTTTTCGTGTTTTTTGCTCATCACTTCTCATTAACACTTCTTCAGATAGCTAAAACTATGTTGCCGCAAATTATGTGACCTAACACACAAGTTTTAATTTCTAGTATCACATAAATATCATTAGTTTGGCTATGAATGTGCTTGAAACAAAAAACACTATAAATATCGTAGAAGCACAATCGTAGCTAAACTAATGATATTTATGTGATACTATAAATTAAAACTTGTGTGTTAGGTCACATAATTTGCGGCAACATAGTTTTAGCTATCTGAAGAAGTGTTGATGAGCTGTAATGAGCAAAAAACACGAAAAAAGTTGAATTTCGCGCCACGAGCGAAAGCGACCACCTTAATAATAACTAAATAAAATAATATAATATTAAAATAAAAGGGCATTTATTCTTTACACTATACTAATAAACAAAGGATATAGGTATAAAAATAACATATTTAGTCTAGTGTGAGAGAAAAGGTCGAGGGCTCAGACACGCTGTTTTTCAGCCTCGCCTTAGAATGGTCTGCAGGTGTGCCATTGAGGTTCGATGCTTTTTGTTGTGTGTTTTAGTTTTGACCTGGATGGTTTAAAATCACAATTGGACCCGGTAGGTGGTGGTGCAGTCGCGTCACCGGAACCACACGAACCAAGTCGCAAGCGGGCTTCTATTATCATATATATCTCTGCAAAACGTAATGTACATACATACTATAAAGACACACCTTTTCTTCCGAACGGGTAGGCAGAGCCTCAATGTGCATTTTTCACCATGGGTTACACCAACGTGGGAATTTAGACGTGACAAGCGATGAGCTCATCGCCGCCATTACTGCCCACGACTGTTTCGGCTAACATTTTCTTACAGTATTAACACAACAAAGGAGAAAGCTTATACCAACGAATCTTACCAACAAGTCCGGGTAATCCCTTAGTCGGCTTTTACGACATCCTTGGGGATACCGAGGGGTCTATTCTTAGGCCGGACACACTATGGTTGAGGATGGCTATTAATGCAGTTTCCAAACAATCTTTATCTTAATTTTCAATGAATTCAAGTGTCCCAATCAAATGCAAAATATATCACATAAATAATTTAGGAAAGTATTAATTTTGGGAAAAACTAAATTTTGGGATATATGTTATTTTGGGAAAGTAGTAGTTTTTGGAGAGTAGACATTCTGGGAACTAAGACACTAAATTCTTAGTCTGGGAAGTAGTAATTTTGTGAAAATAGGCATTTTGGTAAAGGTATTACCTTAATATTAAGTAATTTCCCATGACTAATGTCATGGGAAATAATTAACTCTGGATCTAAATCAAAAGTCCAAACCGCATCGATTAACGTGATGCCAAAGGTGTATGGTTAAAGCTACGTCAGGTAACCTACTTGTTAATAATAACGCGATTGACGTTGAATAAATTGAAAGCGTGAATTCAAAAGGCCAATTTATTAACAGCCGTCCTTGACATGTGACGTGTCAAAGGATCGGTGCTGCTATTACAATAAATCTGTTCAGCTGTTTGTTACATTATTGTAACTCGCGACTTTTGGTCGCATAGGAATTTAAAATAAACCATCCTGGTATCTGTTAATGCAATAGTCCAAGAAAACATACTACAGACCGTTCACCGTAAGATGTGCCATGGAGTATTTAGTTTTTCTATGGTTGGCACTATTCCCAAGACACAGACTAAGTGGCATTTTCACCAACACGTTTAAACGGTTGTTTAGCTTAAACCACTCTTTTTGACAGATGTTTTCATACATTATCTGTCACTTTGACGATTGGTTACGGCCCGTATATTGGCCCGTTTATTTGTTCGTGAACTTGGGCTTAAGATTATAATGCAGGGGACATCTTACGATGAATGGTCTGTATGTTATGTGGCCTGTCATATAATTCTATTCAAGACATGAGAAAAAGTGAGCCAACACGTGCCAATAAAAAAAATATCTGTTAAAGATGTACTTTCGCATACTGTCATAATGACACTTCGTTTGTATTTTCATGAAGGTCTTTTTTCTACACATCTTTGACCACATGTACGCCTCTCTGTACGCTTACTACCTGTTAAGCTTGACAAAAAAAAATATAATTAATGATATCACTTGACATTGGCGAAATTGTTTGGAGCACTCCTCAGAAGCCTATTACATTAAGAAGAAGAAGCCGAAAAATATTTAGCGATTACAGCCTTTTAGCCATGTTTGGTTTCGTTGTAGGTAATCAGTTTCCCATGCCATGTTGTGTTTCTGTGTTCCTGTCTTCTCAATTGGATGTAATAAAAACAGCATTAAGGGATTACGCCAGGAGATAGGCAGCAGCATCCACCCGAGTGCTTAACACCAAACTGCAACCAAAAATTCGCTTCCAGGCGTGATGATTATAGCAAATCTCCACATTGCATTCAATGGATGAGGCCTCGTTCAGCAGGTGATGATGATGAATCGGTAACAAAATATGAAACCTGTTGAGTTGGTACCAATTAAAAAATAAGTCGCCTTAAAAAATCGCGTCCGACAGAATCAATTTAATATTTGAACGTTGTGTAACCGCGATAATGAATCGATTTGCAATAAGCGTGTGTTTACATGCGGCTCAATCGAGTAGTTTGATGAATTGTTTGTTTTCAAATTGTTGAGTATTTATTGAGCTTACATCCTATTTTAATAGGTTGTTATATTCATTGGCTTACATTGTCCCATGGAAGTAAAATAGCTACAAAATCTAAATAGGTATTTCTTGTTCCGACCTACAGAGACCTACCGGTCACCGTAAGTTGCCACCTGCCATGGAGTATTTACAGTTGCCATCTTACGATGAAGCTGTAAATACCATGGACTTAGTATCCATGGTAAATACAGCTAATTACTCACGCTGGTTGTCATTTAAGCATGAGTCAAAGCAACATTAAATGTATCTTCTATTCAGAATAAGTACTACTGTAGTAGAGCATTGCAGGCCTACGTACTGGTACTAAAAAAACTTATTCTGAATGTATATTTGTTTTTGTGACGACCTCTGTGGCGCGGTGGGCTAAGCTTGGCCTGCGACCCAGGAGGTTGCGGGTTCGATTCCCGCCTCGAAACAAATATATGTGCGATTGCAGATATTTGTTCAAGGTGTTCTGGGTATTTTCTATGTATAATAAAAAATATCTATCTATGTAATGTATTGTATTAAGTATATCAGTTATCTAGTACCCATAACACAAGCTCTGCTTAGCTTGGGGCTAGATAATGTTGTGTAAACTGTCCAGCATTATTTATTTATTTTATTATTTATTTGTGTGTATATCACAACAAGCCACAGAAGCCAAAAACCAAGAAGTCTTCTCATTGAAAAACTAGTGTATATATTATTTGAAGCAAAATTACTAGTAAATATAGGAAACTAATTATGGGATGAAGGAAAACTATTAAATATTTTGGTCAGCTATTAATTTCATGGTATTGCTGTACATACCATCTGAATTTTAATAGGTTCACCTACTTATGAACCTAAATTATGCAAGTCGACGACCTCTGTGGCGCGGCGGGCGACGGTTCGCCTGCGGCGCAGGAGGTTGCAGGTTCGATTCCCGCCTCGGAACAAATATTTGTGCGATCTGCAGATATTTGTTCAGGGTGTTCTGGGTATTTTTCTTTGTATAATAAAAAAACAATGTATCTAATGTATTGTATTAAGTATATCAGTTATCTACTACCCACAACACAAGCTCTGCTTAGCTTGGGGCTAGATAATGTTGTGTGAACTGTCCAGCATTATTTATCTATGTTGGACGTTTTGACATGTGTACAGCCAAGTCCCGGAACGGCCACCACAGCATAAGGAATCTTAGTGCTGGGAATTAGTAAATAAACTACTTACTTATCTACATACATACATACATAGATACACGCCTTTTTCAAGTGGTGAGCTCATCGCCGCCATTGCTTCCCATGACTGACTCGGCTAACACTTTCTTCCAGTATGCTTTAATAAGCTAGCAGCCAGGACACATCTCTTATACCAACAAATCTTACGAACAAGTCTGGGTAATCCCTTGGCTCTTACGACATCCATGGGAGGAGACGGAGGGGTCTATTCTTAGGCCAGACACACCAACTTCAGTCCTGGTGTGTCTGGTTTTGTTTACTTACTTTCTACATTGTAACATAATTAAGTATATTGTTTCGAAATGTTTTTGGTAGCAAATTAAATGTTTAAAAAAAAAAAAAACAATATTGTCGTGCCATTCATAATTAGTCATTAGTAATTATTTGTTATAATTGCGATTTATTAGATACAATTATACTGTTTATTTTCCGAATATAATAAAATAATAACATCTGATTTGGGTCACCCAGTCTTAAAATAAAAATCTTACTGTTGAAATTGCATTTGAAGGTCAAAAATATTCTTTCTTATAAGAAAATAAGGGCACAGATAATGTTGCTTAATACCACCTCTGTATGCAACCCGGATCGAATTTCTTAGAAGTAACAACCAAATACTGAAAAATTACCCCAAAACCGAACGTACCGTCCGTTACTATAACAATAATTTTCGAATGATAGAGCCAGCATATCTGTTAATATTGTATAATATTGCTGATATAATATAGGCTGGGTCACGTTCAGCCAATCACGTAGCAACAACAAAACACGGTTATCTAATATGCATTTTATTGTCCACGGTACAGGCGACGAAAACTTGTGCCTTTATGGAATTTAAGTAGGGTTAGCAGAAAAGTTAAGATGGAACGGAAACAACCTTAAAAAATTAGTATTACTAAATTTATAAAAAGAACCGCTTAAAAAAAGTTATTTAGAACGCAATGAAAATGCACCTGGTGTTACAAATATCAATAGGAACCATGATACCATGGTACGATGGTACTCGTATTTCCTGATACCCACGACACAGGGAATTCTAGTGCGGGATCAGGACTATATATGTGACTGTTAGGTGTTATGTTATAGGCGACGGTAACCGCTTACCATTGGGCAGCAAGTATTATTTTGCCTACGTATCATTAAAAAAGTGCCGACTTTCCGTTTTACTTTTACTTTACGGTTTCAATAAAACCATGGAGCAGTTCCTAACTGGTCTAATAAAACTCGTACGTAATAAGACAATCAAAATAAAAATATTTTGTGTTCCCAACTAGTCCGAATAATTTTTGTTTCGAATTTATAATTGATTTAGTAGTCACCGCCAAATATTTTGGGTAATCAATAAATAATCTTCAGTAATAAATGGTAATCTACTGAAATCATGAAAGATAGAAATTAATTGCACTGAAATTAAACACTGCATTAATTTAAAAATGAAAATCCGTTATTGGGTGTAAGTATTATGTATTAGATTAAGCAATGAATATCAAAATGCTGTGGATTTTGTTCAATAAATAAAATAAAATAAACAAATGCCATAAAATCATCACAGAATGTAAAAACTACTGGATATTATAAAAATTAAGGTACTTTACTTTTAGCCTGGAACGCCGCGCCAACCGTAATAAAGAACTGCGTCGTCGTCTTCGTCTTGAAAGCCTAGGACTTGTTTGTTTTAATGGTAAGCCTATTGACCTTAAAGTCTAATCGTGCCTAAAGTATTAGGTATTACTTTTAGAGTGAAAACGGTTGGTAACAAGTGTTGTTATTTTGCCCGACTACTTTAGTCAGACACAGCGAAACTATGATATTATAACGATTTCAAAATTATTACTATTTTATTATAAGATATTTGAAACATATTTTATTATAAACTCAATTGACAGTATTACGTTAAGTACTTCTACGTATTTGTATGCTGGCGGTATAAGTGGCGTAGCCCGTAGCTCTGTAGCTCGTAGACCTCGGCGCGTAGATCTCGCGCCTACGGCGTGAAACTTTGATGAGTCGTAGCCACCACATGACGCTCGGCTTATTACGAGTACTTGTTTTTCGAATTTGTCACCCAGAGCTTAGCCGTTTTTGTAATAATAATATAATATTTTAGAAAAGAAATAAAGCTTTTCATGAGGGAATAGCGTAATCATGCAATACGTTTTCGGCCATTCTGTAAATTACACGAAAACTTTAACTTAAACTTAATATTTTTGTTGTCTGAGCATGATAAAGTTACGTTTACATTATGTATTAGTTCCGCGAACAGTAGAAGAGCTCGCGAGCACTAACTTGTGTGAAACTACGCATCATGTCAATCCATAATGATCAAACAAAGATCCCAAAATACATGTTTTTTTAGAAAAACTTACTTTTTCGCAACTAAAAATAAATTTATTCTTTTCAAGTGCAGAACTTATAGTTTTCAAAATCGAGGCAAAAATCAAAATGTAACAAAATGTAACTCCTAACATCACTTTACGATAACTATCACAGTTTTGAATTGGCCTCAGTGATCCTAAAAAAAGGGATAGGGTCAGTGGGGGATATGTCATACACTTTTGTGTTGTCGCTAGATGGACCTTCACATCGACATAACTATAACTTTTGTAACTTTAAAATTTTAGGAGATCCAGACGTTTTTGTCACGCTATTTTTGCCTACTGAGGAGGAAGTCTGTCGAGGAAGGTTCATTGAATTCACGTCAAAATATTGAACCACAACTTTAAGATAATTTTGTTTATTACAGAACCCCCCACCAACTGCACCATCATCAACCATGGCGCGCGTATAAACGTCACCCTGGCAGGCTACGGACGACACACGTACGGGGGCGCGTACCACCCGCGCGCCTCCGCCGTCCCGCTCAATGCAAGTGAGTACTCGCTTCTTCTTTATACTCTTGACTGTGTTGCCATTACCTTGCACTTTAAGGGAAGTCTACTCCATCAGGAGTAGAACCAAAAATATTCAAAACAAAATAACTCCTAGACTTAACATCATGAAACACTGCGCTAGATATCAAGCTGTGAAAATTTTTAACAGCTTGCCTTTGGATATCAAAGGGGAGCTCCATAGGAAAATAGTTTTCAAAAATAGATTAAAGGCTTTCTTATTGGAAAAGTGTCCATATACGCTCGCTGAACTTTACTTATAATTTATCTTTAACTATGTATTTGAATAACAATACCATCACCATGGTCTGACTTAATTATAATGAGCCACACATGACCATCACTCCACATCTTGTATTGTATTGTTTTTATTTGATTTATATAATTGTAAATGTGTTTTGTTTTTTTTTTAAGTTTTGTAATTTTTAATTTTTAATTTAATTATTAATTATTATTGACATTATGATTTTATGAATGATAATAATTACTACCTACCTTCCTACTTTATATGTGAACTTTCCGACAGAATGTTTTTTTGTATTTCTGGAAATAAATGAATTGAATTGAACTAGCCCGCTCCAAATAACACGATGTTTAATCCTCATTTGAATATTAGCTTGTAGTTTACCCCGAACGTGACCTCGCGAGGACCTGCGTAGCTCAAAACGTGACCTCGCGAGGACCTGCGTAGCTCAAAACGTGACCTCGCGAGGACCTGCGTAGCTCAAAACCCCTGTACTGAACTCATATTATAAAAATTATATTCACTTAACCTTAGGCAGGTTCAAGTTTCATCAAGATTACACAAAGGTTCTCAAGTTATCCTCGGACAAATACATATACAAACATATTATAATATATACATATATACATCATCTAGCATGCGTTAAAAGACTTCCATACAAATCTCCATACAAGTCAGTCCATCAATCCATACAAGTCAGAGTGACTTGGAAACCTAATAATTTTATAAGAAACTACAACCACGGGTCTAGATATTATGTATGGATAAATGTATACAAAATGTAATTGCGTTTGATGAGTTAATGTTCATAGGAGCTAGTGTTTTCACCGCCATACAATTTTCGTGTATAAGGATAATATATATAAATGACTGAGGCTTGTGGTTACTATACATTTCTTCGCCATTCGTCTTATAACGCAGCCAATACTGTAGTCCTTGATAACATGCAGAAACCTGACAGTGGGACTCGGAATATACGCATTCGGAGGCACCTTACAATATGCAACCTTACGCGAAACTTAAGCGTATAGTGGCTCATACAAACTGTCAAAAAGATACACTTAACGCATAAATAAAATTAAAACGATAAATAAACATAGCTAACAGCCCTGATTTACAACTTCCAGTGAGATTTTCATGCGACTAATTTGATCAAGCCATTATTTAAATTTACCGATTCCGCCATTACTACAATTCTACGAATTCTGTTCTCCATAATTCAGCTCCTTCCACGTTGAGAGGCGTATCAATATACAGCGTAATTTAATCAATGTAAGTATACCTACTAGCGAACACGGTATTCGTATTCGCTAGTAGGTATTCGCTAAATATTTGTTAATTAATAGAGCTACAGTACAATTAGAGAATACCGGTGTCACGGCAATAATAACGCGAATAACGGAATGATATTATTGCAAGAGGCTGTGTACAGTGTCACAGCTATGGAGGGAACAGTTAGCTCACTCAGTAGATGGCAATTGTCTTATTTCATTGTACGATAAACTGCAGCGTAGTTTTGACGTCATATACATCTGTAATTTAGGGCTGGTAGCCAGGATGCAAGGAAATTACGTTAAGAAAGAAAAATCAACGGCTCAAAAACACTGAACCCATTTTTGTATGCCCGTGTGCATCCAGCCGGCCTAGCCAAGGGGCATTCGCTTCGAAGCGATTCCATTTCTACAGTCGTAATAAAATACAATAGACCATATTTCGATATTTATTTATTTATTTATTTATTTATCATACAAACTGATCTAAATATATTTTGATTAGTAGTATCTTAAAACCTATGTTAGGTTTGTCTAAATACTAGGTTCTCTTACAATACAACACACGAGCGATAACAAATGACATGGAATATTTACGTATTTTTGGATAGCTTACGTCAATCTCATACATTGTTGGCTTTTGTACTAGCGACATCGCTATTAGAATGTTACTTTGTCTACGGCCTCTGATTAGATTTAGACTACCGTTATAAATTGAAACAACGCAAGCCTGATATAAAACGAATTTGTTGAACTCTGGATTTACTAGCTGAGAGCAATTACAGTGCAATTTTTTTTATTGAAGTCCGTTAGTGCTTATATTAAACAAAAACATGATTGCGTATTATCAACATCAGACTGGTAGAAGAAGGTCAAGGATTAGCAGAATCTATGAAGAGAAAAGGCTTACGAAAGGCGGCGGGCAGAAAAGTGAATGAGAAGAGCCTAACACCAGGCTCAAGGGCACGTGTTGGGAGATACCTTAAATATTGGCTAATGATTCGATGGTTAGCAGAATGGCAGAGAGGCCATGAAATTTGTGTTTTTATGAGTTTTGTGAATTGCAGTCATTATGATTTTGAATGTTATCGGTATGCACTTATGTTCGGGTTTCACTTCGCGATATAATCAGAAATGAGGAGATCCGTAGAATAACCAAGATCAGCGACATAGCTCACAGAATCAGCAAGTTGAAGTAGCAATGAGCAAGCCATACAAAGGTTTTGGAGTGGCAACACAAAACACACAGTAGCAGTAGAGCTTTTTTGTGAAAGAGTTCGTCCGGGGAAGTACTACCAAACTTATTTTTTCCGCTAAGTAGTAGTGCTCACATTGCTGTGTTCCGGTTTGAAGGGTAAGGTTGCCGGTGAAATTACAGGCACATGAGTCTTTCATCTTTATGTCTCATTAGGGTGGTGGGCACAGTACAATGCCACATAGGGTGCGTCCTAGGTGGACGTGACCTATGAGGTAATGCACTGTTCATAGGCAGAGGGTACCACTTAACAACAGGTGGGCCATCCGTTTGATCCAACAATTCAAGTAGTACATAAAATATAAAAAAAACCGGACAACGCATGTGTTGGACCACGATTGACCAAAGACTTTATAAAGGTGGCAGGAAATCGGTGGATGTTGGCGGCTCACGACCGCTCGTCGTGGCTTTATGGGAGGGTTATGTCCAGTAGTACACTGCTGTGCGCTAGTGATGATGATGATGTTGATGTTATTATGATGATGTTATATGACGACCTCTGTGGCGCGGCGGGCAATGGTTCGCCTGCGACGCAGGAGGTTGCGGGTTCGATTCACGCCTCGGAACAAATATTTGTGCGATCTGCAGATATTTGTCCAGGGTGTTCTGGGTATTTTCTATGTATAATAAAAAATATCTATCTATGTAATGTATTGTATTAAGTATATCAGTTGTCCAGTACCCATAACACAAGCTCTGCTTAGCTTGGGGCTAGATAATGTTGTGTGAATTGTCCAGCATTATTTATTTATTTATTATTTATTTATTGGTACTAAAAAGTGAGTCGGCTGATTTGCTCATATACTGTATGCGTTTGTTTCCTTTGTACTGAATGTGGTGCTGTGTGATTTTATAATTAGCTTGTTGTGTGACCAACAATGTTATTGTTGGTTTTAAACCGCTTATGCCACTGCAATGACACGTAAACAACATGATTTAGTGCACTAGTTGGCGTTGTATCTGCCACATTAAATGGAGTTAAGTGACGGGACTCTTAGCATGCCATGGTGGCAGGTCCACGACTGAATGTGGCTGAAGGTTGTCAAGAGAAGCGTTAGACGTCCAGCGGTGGAATTGGTCGATGATATAGTAAAAGTAATGGTCGTAGAAGATAAACCAATCTAAAACTGAACGCCAGTCCACCGTTTTTACAAGTTTGATATTTTTAATGATCCATGTGTATATAAATTAGGGTTTTTTGGTTTTAACATTAATAGACCACATTGTTTGACCACGATCTCACCTGTTGGTAAGTGACGATGAGGCTGAAGATGGAGCACAAAGGTCTAGAAGGCACCTATTCACTCTAGCCTTGAAGAGACCCAGATTATAGTTTACAGGAAAGACGGACGAAGGTAGTGTATTCCACTCTTTAGCAGTTCGCATTACGCAGTTAGATTTTTTGGACGTAATGAAAAAGTGGCAGGGTTAGCTTTAGATTGGTCTCTACCTGGATAAGACTAGATTTCGCGGTGGATGAAACAAACTGTAAGACAGGGCAGAGGTTTTAAAAATCGTACTGAATAAATATTTTTTGATTTGACTTTATTTGGTTTGTGATCTGGGACCCAATCGCCCAATTTTAAATGTTATTACAAAAAAAACAACAGAACAGTTGATGTTATTTCGTACACCTTGATTGAGGGGTACTTGCTTGGTTTGAGCTGAAACTCAGTGGATTACTTCGATCAGAGATACAACTGGATTAACTCTAGCACAGACAATATTTTACCGTTAATTGGTAGCTTGGGTCAGGGTTACAGTACTAAAAAAAATGGTTGTTTGTGGGGTAATAAATAATTAAGAAAGAAAGAAAAAACATTTATTTGTGCCAACAAACAAAATTCCACACAAAATGACACACACACACACACAGAAACAAAGAAAAATAAAACTAATGTGTGCCTCTTAGTACCAGCCACGCATCACTGATACAAATTGGCGTCCAGCTCAGCATTTGTTGTGTTGTAGCAACACAACGCTGCTCTTCCACTGAAACCATCTAAGTGAAAAACACGGATGTCTGCTTCACAATAAATAATTAAACATAAATTAAAAATTATATTTATAATTAGAATGTTGGATATTTTTTATTTGGCACAAATCGATTGGGCCGATCGACCCTGTTGCGAAAACACGACACGTCGGGCGATTCCGGTAGCGTGGGCCGCTCGGCCCTGTTGAGAGTCCACCTGGAAATTACAGCTCAATTCAAGCAAAGATCCCTCAATCCAGACGTAAGTAACGTGAACGGTTCTGGTTTGGTTTTGGTACCTAATAACGTTCAAAATGAGTGCGATCGGGGCCGGTCACACCTGTGATGACGTGCTGTTGTATCGTGACGAACAAATGGAGTCGTCATAAGTGTCATATAACTGTGACGATGAGGCGATAAAGGGCAGAGGGTCACGCTACTGTATGTACCTACTGTTTGCAATGAGTCTGAACTGAAAGATAGATGGTATTCCTAAAATAATTGAAATAAAGCCTTTTTTGAATGCTATCTTGAGACTAATGCATACATACATAGACACACGCCTTTTTCCCCGAAAGAGCCTCAAATGGGCCCCTTTTCCCAAGGGTTGCACCATCGTGGGAAATAAACGTGACAAGTGGTGAGCTATCGCCGCCATTGCTTCCTACGACAGACTCTGCTAACGCTTTCTTCCAGTAATAACACATTCCTAAAATAAGTTAACAGCCAGGACAAATCTTATATCAACGAATCTTACAAACAAGTCCGGGTAATCCATAAGTTGTGAGACTAATGGCACAGAATAAATAATAGTACAAGTATTAATGGTACTAGTAGAGCTTTTTTTATGTGAATGAATGACGGGACTAGCAGATGCCCACCTGATGTTAAGCGGTAACCTCTACCTATAACAATCCTGTAGCCTCAAAGAACAGGTCACCTAGAACCACCACACGCCATCCTGGGACATAAAGGTGTGAAGTCACCAGTAATTTCACAAGCAACCATACCCTTCAAACCGGTACACAGCAATTCGAGTACTAAGAGTTCGTCCGGGGAAGTACTATCACGATAAAGATTTCGGCCGCAAAGCAGTACTGCTGGCATTGCTGTGTTCCGGTTTGAAGAGTAGACATGTGTGCCGGTCAAATTACAGGCACATGAGAGTTTCATTTTTATGTCTCAGGGCGAAGCGTGAATATGAATATTAGTGGGATTGTACATTTTCGCTGGTAGCTGGGAGCCATAAAATATGGGATGAAGGGCACAGGGCCCTTATTCGCTATGACCATAGAAGATTACTTGCCAATAACGTGTGACGTCACACTGTATTCTGGTTCCACGCAGATATCGTAGCGAGCCCGCGTTATGTGATGTTTGGTCATAGTGAATAAGAACCCAGGACGGTGTTTGTAGATCACTTTCTTATCTCCATACATTAGCTACAGTTTGCATGGACGTTTCTCTATAGACCCGGAACAATCAAATCTAGCCATTATATTCGTAAGTCTAGAATGTTGTGAGCGTAAAACCTTCCAAGTGGCGAATTTACAAATTTGCCGCCAGTAGGCTATTCAAATTTTGCCGCTCCTACCTTCTTCTTCTTGACCTGTAGGTACAATTATGTATACCCTGGTTCACAATCATTTCAGGCGCGGTCGCAGTTCAAGATTTTAGGGTATTATCTTGGCGAAAAATTCTGTTTTTGAGCTCGAGGAGAATGCAGTTTTGACGCCTTAAGTTGGTTTAAAACGTACGTGATCAACACACAACATGAACACAGCTTACACAAAATAATGTACATTCGGTAAACGTTGCCGCCGTATTTTTATTTTGTTATGTAAGAAAGAAAAAAATTGCCCCAAAATTTGCCGCCCCCTAAAATCTGCCGGCCTAGGCTCCAGCCTACTCAGCCTGGTGGTAAATCTGCCAGTGCCTTCCAACCCTTTGTAGACCGTTTTGTAAATTCACAACAGGCCTCAAAAGCATCTAGATCAACGTTGCGTGAACTGAAAAATTCTACTTCCAGCTGCCAAATGTTCAGGAGCCTGCTGCGCCGTGATCGCCCATTATATTTTATTGCACAATCGTCTGACGACTATGTTAATGTACAGACCATAGACGACCTCTGTGGCGCGGCTGGCGATGGTTCGCCTGCGACGTAGGAGGTTGCGGGTTCGATTCCCGCCTCGGGACAAATATTTATGCGTTCTGCAGATATTTGTTCATGGTGTTCTGGGTGTTTTCTATGGATAATAAAAAATATCTATCTATGTAATGTATTATATTAAGTATATCTGTTATCTTGTACCCATAACACAAGCTCTGGCTTAGCTTGGGGCTAGATAATGTTGTGTCAACTTGTCCAACATTTTTTATTTTTTATATATTTGATGTAAATAAAAGTGCTATCTGGGCTGTTTTGTGATGAAACCGATGTGAAGATTTATTCCCCCATACTTTTTACACTTAAAAAAAACACTTGATTATTTTACTTGCGTGTGTAATATTGTCATTGTATCATAAGTATAATCTATATTAAGGTACCAAGGCACAAGATATTAGACTGCGCCAAACCCAGGCAGAAAGCAATATAAAAAAAAGCAACGCGCCGCTCGAAAAAGCAGTTTTTATCTCGTAAAATATAGATAATTTTACAAAAACCCTCGGATTTTTTGTAATTATTTTATTTATCAATTTGTTTACCCTAATATTAACCATTATAATAAACAACAGAATATAGGCAAAAAATAGGCGTAACTTTGTTTTTTTTTCTTTCGGGGGAATATTGATGCCTTATCTTGTCTCTGGCCTCCCTATCACCGCTGCCCTGAGACAAGCCGAAGATAGAACAGCGTGGAAGAAGCTCGTCAGCATCTCTACTAAATCCTTTCAAGATGGGCACGACCTTCAGTAATGAAGAATACGACGAAGAAGATCTTGTCTCTGGTACAGTGATCCCTCGGAATTATAATGTAGTGTATCCACGCATATTTTTAATTTGAATGTTGTACTAGTCTGTTATAAATGAAATCTAAGCTTAGGAATGTTGCGGCATGCCCTGCCTTAAAATGTAACCGGAAATATCGCGACGCCAAGCTGTTTTATCCCGTTTTTAGCTGCTTTCTCCTCGTTGAATACAGGAAGTGGAAAATAAGGAATCTTTGACATTTTATCATCAAATTCTGTGTTTGTTTTAATGATTTAATGGGGCTCCGTTATATATGACGATGAATACATTATGGATCTAGGTTTCGGTTTAAAATAAACACTTTGAACTCCGGGTGAACCGAAATTACATGTTTAATTAAAGTAAGTATCAAAAACACTAATCCACTCTTTACTACCAATTCTAGGGGTTGTGAGTGGTATGCCGCAAAATTACCAATGTTAGATTTGATTTTTAACCTCGACGCAAAAACCACGGGGTGTTATAAGTATGACGTGTGTGTGTGTGTCTGTGTGTGTGTGTCTGGCTGTCGCCTCGTAGCTCCCGAACGGATGAATAGATTTCGATTATTATTTTTTTGTTTTAAAGGTGAATTTGTCGGGAGTGTTCTTACTTTGTTTGATCAAAATCGGTTCAGCCGTTTCATTGCGATGAGTTTTTTTTAAATATATACAAAATCAATTACTTGTACTTGTTACAATTACCAAGGAATATTCCATGGCCGAATTAGGGCCCAGCTAAGACTTATTAGCAATGCAGCCAGTATCTTAGGGACGCTTCCGTCTGGTAGTGATTTGGATCAGTTGAGCTACCTTTAGATCGCTTGCAGCGGTCTTCAGGTAGCACAACTGTTTCATATGTATTTTGTACATACTTTAAATTATTATTTCTGTAAATTAATGTATTAGCTATCATATTTATCTTAAAAAAAGTGACCATCAGTCCCAATGGGACACAACGAAGTTCACACTAAAATATCTGCCATATTTAATTCCCTTCCCTCCGTATCGAGCTAATCACGAGATGTGCCCGTCGGCTCGTTCTATGCAAATTTATGTAAAACAACTTGGATAAATAATTTTCTTAATGAAAAATACAGTAGAGGATCAAGGGTCTGATCTTGGTAATGAATTTGGAATACTTTATGCTAAACTCTTGGAAATACATAAATTCACGGAAGGATGTACAGCCGGCAAAGTTAATTCGTTACCCCCGAGTCAGTAAAAGTTTTTTTTTTACTTTTTTGTGTTCCTTTCCCTATGGCTGCCAAAGGGACCCTATTACTAAGCCTCTGCTGTCCGTCCGTCCGTCTTGTTGTCCGTCCACTCGTCCGTCTGTCAGCGCGCTGTAATTCATGATAATAGGTAATAGGTAGACATTAATGTTATATTAGATAACATTTAAAATTAATTAGGTAGTACAAGTGATGGGGGCGTGAATAAACTGTCCTACCCCAGCATGTGGAGTATTATTATTTAGAGCTCAATAAGTAAGACTGTATTATTATTTTCAAAAGTAATGAAAAACAAAGTCATGAGAGGCCGTCAAAGTTATAATTTTTTGCTCCACCTTAATAATTGCTGTATCTCTTGAAGTAGACACAATAAAATTTAGAAAAAAATGAAAGCAATTCTACAAATGATTAAAGTAAAACAAAGTAAAAACTTAAAACCATATAATAAACTTCTGTTTTTGCTCGATTCTAATAATGGCTGTATCTTTTGAACCATACTACTTATTATATCAATACTTGATACTTGAAATTTTTATAGAGTGAGTACGTAGACAGACGTAGACTCTAAGTATGAGTATCTCTAGCTAGACTCTAATCTCTATAACAACAAATAACAAATATAAAATAAAGCAAAAAATGGAAAGGGGTCCTAATAATAAAAGTAAATAGCATGCATGTTTCTTTGCAATTATGGTAGTAACGTGTTAAAATTATATAATAGTATCTCTTAGTTTCTAGTAGTAGGTATATCATTATACCTAGGTACTTACTAATCTGTAACCATACCTACGCTATGGAAGAGCGGGACCTTCTAAAACAAGTATTTTTCTACTTATAAGAAGGTTCCAACCATATTTAAAACAAGTGTAAACCTGTTACAGAAATAAATAATTTTCTATTTTCTATTTTCTATTTCTATTTTCTTGTACGATGGTACGGAATCCTTTTTGTTTTTGGTTTTTGTGTTCCGATACCAATGGTAACTAATTAGCTTACCCAGCTGTACCTAGTCTAGTGTAAAACTTTTATGAGGAATAAATACTCCCAGGAATCGCGATCTCTACTGACTAACGATCTGAAATAAGTTGTAAGCAAACAGACCTACAGTACACCAGAACTTCATACACAATCAATTATAATATGAACAAGTAATTAATTTTGGAAAAAAACCCTAAACGCAATGAAACGGCTGAACCGATTTTGATCAAACAAAGCTAAGAACACTCCCGACTAATTCACGCCTCAAACAAAAAAAATCAAAATCAAAATCGTTTCATCCGTTCGGGAGCTACAATGCCACAGATAGACACCGTCGTTTTTGCGTCGGGGTTTAAATCACAAGAAACAAACAAGGTTAATTTTTTTTGAAAAAACTATATAAATATCTTGAATCTTGAACAAACGGTGGTTGTACGTATCTTACAGATAAATTTATAAAAAACTGGCCAAGTACGAGTTGGACTTGCGCACGAAGGGTTCCGTACCATTATCTATAAAAACGGCAAAAAAACACGTTTGTTGTATAGGGGCCCCCTTAAATATTTATTATATTTTGTTTTTTCGTATTTGTAGGCAACTGAAATACATCATCTATGAAAATTTCAACTGTCTTACTATCACGGTTCATGAGGTACAGCCTGGTGACAGGCGGACAGACAGACGGACAGCCGAGCGTTAGTAATACGGTCCCGGTTTACCCTTTGGGTACAGTAATCAACCTGTCTTTTGGATATAAACAATTCTAGTTTCTAGTAAGAAACAAACGATCAACTGCAAGCATAAGTAATTAATTTGGTAAAAATTAAAAAAAAACCTCAACGCAATGAAACGGCTGAACCGATTTTGATCAAACATTGCTAAGAACAATACCGACAAATACAGCTTTCAAACAACAAAAAAAACGAAATCTGTTCATCCGTTCGGGAGCTACGATGCCACAGACACACACACACACACACACACACAGACACGTCAAACTTATAACACCCCGTCGTTTTTGCGTCGGGGGTTAAAAATAGTCTAAAAAACGTAATCCTTCGGCAGTCGGGTAAAAATGTGAAAATCTACAGGATATTAGGGATTACAGGACAAAGAACAGATTCCGTCGGCGATATTTCAAGAGAGGGTTGTCATGTGGCCCGGGCACATGTTCGGTATTTCAAAGTTGAGTGTATAGCTCATAAAGGAAGGAACAGCTGGCTCATACATCATCATCATCAGCTTGTCTAAGGCCACTGTTGGACAAGGCCCATTGAATGAAAGGTGTAACAAATATTTCGGGAAGTAGATAGATAGATAGATAAACACTTTATTGCACACCAAATAGAAAAATAAAAACATAAAAGAACAAAAACAATAACAGTAGTGTCGGTCTTATCGCTAAAAGCTATCTCTTCCAGACAACCTTTGGATGGACAGGATAATACAAAATCAAAAGACGGTGGTGCACAAGTAAAACATACCTTCATAAATATATACCTAGACCTAACTATAGCTGTATGCTAATAACTAAACTACGACTAACTAATATACCTACTTATACCTAATAATAACGAAATATAACAAATTTTAAACATGCATAATATTTGTGCGATCTGCAGATGTGGGTGGGTGGGATCAGGTCAGGGTGTTCTGGGTATTTTCTATGCATAATAAAATATATCTATCTATGTAATGTAATGTAGTAAGTACTTATACCAGTTATCCAGTACCCGTAACACAAGTTCTGCTTAGCTTGGGGCTGCATAATGCTGTGTGAACTGCCAGCATTTTTTTATTTTTTTTATTTTTTTTATTTGCCGTATGCACAACGATTGGCAGGCGGATTGGTGATCGCAATTTGGTGGTACTAAGGTGGATGTTGCTTTCCATCCCCTGGTCCCCTTAGTAAGGCTTTAACTACATCCAAGGGAGGAGATAGAGGGGTATATTCTTAAACTGGAGACAACGCGCTAACATAACATACACTACAAGCTAATTCATGATCATGGTAAAACTTTGGAAGTGTTGGCGCTATCCGGGAAGATGGTGTCGCTATCCAAGAAGATGGTGGCGCTATCCGTGAAGATGGTGGTGCTATCCGTGAAGATGATGGTGCTATCCGTGAAGATGGTGGCGCTATCCGTGAAGATAGTGCGCTATCCGTGAAGATGGTGGCGCTATCCGTGAAGATGGTGTTGCTATCCGTGAAGATGGTCGCGCTATCCGTGAAGATGGTGGCGCTTTCCGTGAAGATGGTGTCGCTATCGGTGAAGATGGTGGCGCTAACCGTGAAGATGGTGGCGCTATCCGTGAAGATGGTAGCGCTATCCGTGAAGATAGTGGCGCTATCCGTGAAGATGGTAGCGCTATCCGTGAAGATGGTAACGCTATCCGTGACGATGGTAACGCTATCCGTGAAGATGGTGGCGCTATCCGTGAAGATGGTGGCGCTATCCGTGAAGATGGTGGCGCTATCCGTGAAGATGGTGGCGATATCCGCGCGGAGTTTTTAGTATCTGAAAAAATAGTAGAACCGAAAATCTTAGTTTATCTTATGCGCCGTGTGATAAAGATAGGTACCTACCTATTAGGATTTCAATCAAGCGCAGTACCTAGGGTGGAAAACCCATCGAAACAACCAGTTCCTTCATTATGCATCGTTCCAGCCGGTATGGGGTTTTTTTTTTTTTTTTTTTATACTACTTGGATGACGGAACAAACAAGAGGCCCACCTGATGTTAAGCGGTAACCTCTGCCTATGAACAATGCATTACCTCATAGGTCACGTCCACCTAGGACGCAACCTATTTGGCATTGCACTGCGCCCGCCACCCTGAGACATAAAGATGAAAAGTCTCATGTGCCTGTAATTTCACCGGCACCCTTACCCTTCAAACCGGAACACAGCAATGCGAGCACTACTGCTTTGCGGCAGAAATAGGTATGGTGGTAGTACTTCCCCGGACGAACTCTTTCACAAAAAAGCTCTACTACTACTCTGTCCTCTTGTCTTCTTCTTGGATTGTCCTCTTATCTTCCTTGTTCATGATTTTCCACTGACGTTTTATGAACTGAGCCCATGACACAGAATATATAATAGTACAAGTCCCATCATCAGTCTTCGAATTACTTTCCGGCTCGTACTAGCTTATACACATAAGTATTTTATTGAGACGCAAATATAACTTTTAAGAAATAATCATTGATCTACTGTGGACGACCTCTGTGACGCTTCGGGTTTGTAGCCGGCTGAGATTCGTGAGATTGCGTGTTCAATTCCCGCTGCGGGACAAATGTTTGTATGATCTGTAAATATTTGTTCCGGGTCTAGGTTTTGTGGTACCATAGTACTCGTAGTACCTGATACCCACGATAAAGGGATTCCTGGTGTGGGATCAGGACTATGTATGTGACTTTTGGGTATTATTATTGTTTAAATACAATGAGGTTAGTGATGCGGTGGGAACAGGTAATTAAGATAATATTTGAAGTGAGTCGTTAGAAGTTCATGTCTTATCTGTTTGTTTCTTGAATATGTGTTAATGGCTCACGGCTTCGTAACGTATGTACCTATATGTACGACATATAAAAATGGCACACACAGCAACACATTATATATGTGTATGTGTACTTAATTTAATCGAAGCCCTTACGACATAATTGAGTAACAAAAAACATCAAAACTTTCGCACTTATATTATTAGTGGGATGTTGTAATACTTACCTAATTTTCTAATGTAACTAATATCGGGTGTGTTGAATTGTACAAATACACATGAAAATTTTATAACAATAGTTTGACGAACCTAATTTTAGTAAGATAAATAATATTTTTTTGTAAAATTACGGCGTAATTAATTCTCGCGTGATTACTTTACTATTTTCTCCTGCTGACGTTTCGTTGTCCATTTAGTTAGAGGAGTAATTTTTAATAGATCCCTTGACTTTGATCCATTGTCCTAATAGATCCTGTAGGTATACCTATAGTATAGGTCCTTCTTCATCAGCACCGACTGCGATCACGCTCGAAGGTCATGCGAGACGGAAACCCAGAAGTGGTGTATAGCTGTGTATGTAAGTCGTGTATATATCTATATGGTGTATAGTTGTAATTTTTCTAAAATAATACAAAGCCACAATATTTTTTTTACTCTACTTACTCTACATACATACATAGACACACACCTTTCTCCCCGAAAGGGTAGGCAGAGCCTCAAATGGACCTCTTTTCACTGTGGGTTGTACCATCATGGGCAATAGACGTGACAAGTAGTGAACTCATCGCCGCCATTGCTTCCCACAACTAACTCAGCTAATGCTTTCATTCAGTAATAACATATTCCTTAAATAAGCTAGCAGCCAGGAACAATCTTGTACCAACGAATCCCACAAAAAAATTAATACTCGTATAAATTGTAATGGATAAGATAAGATAAGATAATTTATTTGTCCCAAACACAGGTTTACATACAGATGTTATAAAAGAGAAAGTATTACCATGTTTCGCCTTGTCAAGGCATACAAATATAAATAAAATAAAAAACACAACAATTAATTTTAACATTATGTGTTCGTAGGTCAGGTAGTAATTCATTAAATTCTTGCAATATCATTTCAGCGTCATTTTAGAGTTGTAAATGTTGTAAACGTCAAACAATTATTAAATACCGTAGAGCGAAAAATACTAGTCTACGTTAAATACAGTCGTCTAGAAATTCGTCCACAGACTAATAAGCTAGTATGGATGCCCATACTAGACCGAGCGAGCTATTCCTTTGATTGGCTGTGGCTCGGTGATGCCCTGGGGGTCGCATCAGAAATACCTGCTCCGTACGAGGTAGCTTTTTGTAGTCTGTGGCTTTGTGCCTGTAGCTAGAGTGGGTATTACTGTGGTTTTCTATGCCATAGTAAAGTTACAACGGCCGTTACCTTATACTATTCGACTGACCTGACTTTGCTCCTGCCTGGTTAATGACCCCAGGCCTAGATAGGCAAAGGCTTTAGGCAAAGGCCTTAGGCAAAGGCATAATCCACAACATAACATAGGTACTTACTAATCATCATCATACTAACCCCCTAAACAAAAACAAAAAAAAAACACTGTAAAAATGTGTTAGGGGTATCGTAGCTAAACTGATGATATTTAAGAGAGATACTATTAATTAAAACAGTGTGTTAAGTCTCTTAGTTCTCGCGAAATCAACTTTCGCCATCTGAAGAAGTGTTGATGAGCTGCAATGGGCAAAAAATACCAATTAATTTGAATTTCGCGCCACAAGCGTGAGCATCCACCTTAAGTAAATACAGGAGATAATACCTACTCCAATATCCAGTCGCCTGTAACAAGTTTCAGGCTCAGCTCTAATAAATCATTATTGAAATACGTCAACAGGCTTTTATCGAAGAATGGATACAACGAGTATCATCATACATAAATATCATTATAAGGTACTACCTCACTGAAAATCAAGACCAAAAGCGTCCTTGAGCCAAGTCTATAAGGCGTAGCGTATCAAATCACAGCGTAGGTACTGACCTATTTTTTTTTGTCTTTGTGGCCAGCCACAACATTTTGACGTTCCATTATTAATTGTTTGCTTTGAAAAGCGCCATGTGACGGGGAAAAAAACAGTTCCATTGAATAGGCGGCCTTGTCAGCCACTTACTTTTAAGTATTCGATTGAATGTGACGCCGCGCCGACAACTGCCAAATTCTGTCACTATCCAACTCATTGGTAAGTTAAAAAGTGACAGAATAGCGCTCGCGAAACAAAAAGTGAACGAAAAACAATATTAAAACAAATATTTGTTGCATACCTTATTGAAAATATCATACTATCAACTTAGCTCAACTTAGCTCTTCATAGCAAATCATATTTTTTGTTAAGTACTTTTATTAATTTTATCAACGTTGATTTATCACGGGGAAAATTTATTGAAATATTGTTTTGGGCGCCAGTACATAAAAGGTGATATATAATATAAATATTAAACTAAAAATACTTATATATTATACTTAACTTATCTATGAATAATAAAGATTAACATTTTTAATCTCTGTGTAGATTTTTCTAAAAATACGTTTAATTGAAACCTATTTGTCAGCGTCTTAAGATCTGGTGTCAGTGGACTTAGACCTCAGGTCTTTTTATATAGGTATATAACAAAAAGTGGCTGTTGCGTGTAAGTGTGTTCTATATGGCGCCGATTATCTATAGTAAAATTCCATCGTCTATACGAACCATTAATAATTTAAATATATTTAAAAACTCCCTGACGAAACTGGTGGAAAAGGCTTACTACTCTGTGGACGAATTTCTAGACGACTGTATTTAAGACAGAGTAGGTATGTATAGTATTTCTCGCTCTACAGTATTTTAATAATTGTTTGACTTTTACAACATTTACAATTCTAAAATGATATTGCATGAATTTAATTAATTACTATGTTACTACCTGACCTATACACACATACATATGACATTTTAAATTTTTACATTCACTATGTTAAAATTAATTGTTGTGTTTTTTATTTTATGTTAAAATTTGTATGCCTTGATAAGGCGAAACATGGTGATACTATAGCTATTATGACATCTTTATGTAAACCTGTGTTTCGGACAAATAAATGATCTTATCTATCTTCTCTTATCTTATATATATTTATCTAAGAAACCTGTGAAGTACCTACCTCAGTTACCATCCTCCCGCAACATTCTTTGAGTTTAAATAAATATATGTAGGTAGATAATCACAAATCAATCTAAATCTAAATCAATCTAAAGTGGGCGGGCGGCTTTCAGCAACTTATGGAATTTGGTGGGAAACTTCTTTAGTGGATTTTGATGGTATCTTGGTTTGTGGGTAGATGCGGAGAGGATTTAATAAGGATTTAAGGATTTACTTTAATTCTGACGCTACTCGTGCGAACCCGGGGCGAGTCGCTAGTTTATTATAAATATCAGTTTGGTGCATTTTAACCACTGTGTTATTATGTACTAGAGGAGACGCTGCACTTCATTACGCTGTCCCACTCATTCAATGACAGCGTGTATACCGCACTTCACTTATAGTAAGAGCGGCGACCGTAAAAACCTCTTTGTCATCTGATATAGTGCGCGTCATGTAAAAAGAACGCTGGCGGTCAAGCTTCTACCAGGCGTTCCAGCGTTCTTTTTACAAGACGCGTACTATAATTGTACATTATTTGTAGTAAACTAGGTAGGCACTCATTCAATGCATATAGGTATACATCTCTTAAATAAGTAGAAAAGTAAGTAATCTCTTAAAAAGAACGCTGGAACCAACGATATATTAAAAACATGTCTCTGGCTGGAACGCCTGAAGAAGCTTGGCCGCCAGCGTCCTTTTTTATGACGCGCATTATACAAAGATAAGACACATGGCACATGATTATAAAAGTGATGCATAGTTTAGAAAAATATGTGTCAAAAATTTGAATTGGCCGAAAGTACAAAAAAAAACTATCACTTCCGATGATTTTTTTTAATGGTATTTACGTCATTTGTATTAGAGATTCTAATTTTTGTCACATATTTTTCAAAACTAAGCATCAATTTTATAATCATGTGCCATGTGTCTTATCGTTGTATCAGAAGACGAAGTGGATCATACGGTCGCCGCTCGTACTATGAAGACTGCGCCAAAGCCAGGCAGAAATCTTCATACAAAAAAAACGCCACGCGCCGCTCGAAAAAGCAGTTTTTATTGAATATCTCGTGGCAAATAGATAATTTTAAAAAATCCCTAGGATGATCCCTCTGTTTTATTGTATTGATCTTATTTATCCAATTTTTGGCCCAATAATCTGTACCATATTGACAAACAATCGAATCTAGTCAAAAGTTAGAGGTAACTTTGTGTTTTTTTTTATCAAGAAAATTTTGTCCAATCGTGTTTCTGTCTGGGTGAACCTTCGGTTATAATGTAGTATCCATGCTTATTCATGCATTTTTAATTTGAATTTGGTACTTGAATTAGTCAGTTACAAATGTAATCTAAGATAGGTAATTTTGCGTTATATGGTATAAAATAGAAATAATACAGTAAAAGGTAGGGTATAACTTATACACCACCTTTAACTGTATTATTTCTGCGCTTAAAAATCGCTTATATAGGCAATAAGACTGCCCATTGTAGGTAACTCTGATTTACAACTTTGTATTTCATTTTATGTGTGCGTTTTAATACTGGTGTACAATAAAGTTATCTTAATCTATCTATATAGGTACCTATATATTTATATCAAAGTGTCACACAATCACAAGACGTCTTCAACCGCGAGAAGTCACGTAACATCACTAGCTCCCTATATCTAAAAGGTCGTTAGATCTGCGCGTGGAACCGGAATAATTGAATTATCGACACGGTTAACTCGACGTCACATCCATGCATGCCAATCAGCACCTTATGACTGTTCAAAGGGTGCAAGAATAGTTCGATAACCGCTTGAACGCTGCAACCTATGTTAATAAAAGAGACAGTTGCATTTTTGTTTAATATTTTTAAACGATGTGACATTTTATCGGGGTGTGAAATATTCTATTGTAGCTTGAGGCATGTGCTTGAGGCTAGTATAGTATTTTTTTATCTGTGCTTGAGGTGATGGTAAATATCTAATATATTATATGTAGGGGAGAGTTGGATATTACCGAGCCCCTGAGAGAAAATGCCTAAAACTAAGAGTAAATTAGGGTTATAAAAATAAAAGATATGAATATTAGTAGGAAATATATTTGGCTTAAAGTATAGCTTCGCAAAACATTTAAAATTAATCATTGAAATAAGATATTATTGAAAAACCAAAAAACTGTTAAACGCGATATTATCGAACAGGTACGTTAATATCGTGCCCATTACCTTTAAATTCGTGCCAGTTCGATAATACCGTGCTAATACAAATAACTCCAGTTTGAGTTACATATTGTATACTATATTTATTGTAATATAAATGTATATAACTTCTAAAAACATTATATTTCAAAAAGTTATATCTTCAACAGTATCATAATTTAACTAGCCTCAATGTAAATCCTTCTAAATAACTGCTTCTTACAAGTTTTTTTTACAAATATTTGTGTTAATATAAACTTTATGCTTGGTAAAACTATCAAAAACCTAACAAAAACAACTTATTTTTAAGTTCAGAACGAAAAATCCATCTCAAAATTGCTTAAAATTAAAATTCTTGGCAGCTGTTATTATTTTCCTGCCATTTACATATGGCTTTCATTACTTATGTCTTCATGTCATCCGGATCCCATGACTTCTTCTTTTTCGGGGTTTTCCCGTTGTTCACGTTTTTCGGCATTGGATCTTTCATCCTATAAAGTCAATATAATTTTACTAAAGGTAGTAGTACTTTTTCATACATGATAATACCGCGCCTTTGCCACGGAATTATCAAACACGGTCCTTATTTTATAATCCCTAAACAATAACTATAAGGAAAGAATATTGCTAAAACTACTTCACACATTCAATTTTAAGTATTTTTGCCTTCTATATGCATATAATAAATGATGCAACATTTATAAGTAAAGGGCTCACCTCTTATGGAAGATAGCCTCAAAATAATAGTCGAGGTGCCGAACATTTTTAAACAATTGTGGCCTCTCTCTGGTGGCTTGGAACGAACTGACGATGCGCGCGGGGAGGGTCGTCTGCCTCGAGCTTCGATATTATTAGCACTAAAGGCACTCGCTATTCGTAGTTTTTGGTATATGCAGGGGCGCGGAGATATCAGGCGCGCGGTAATATCCAACTCTCCCCTATATGTAACTTGTATAAGTACCTACCTTTAGGTGCAATCAATAGATATATATTTAATAATATAGTTACATTTGGAACCATAATTTTATAAACTGTGTTTTTAATCTACTTAATTGCAAAAAATCTAGGTACATTTCAACTGGGCCCATAGCCTTTTAGTATGTATCTTCATAGGGGCCCCCAGCTAATTAGCCCTTTAAATAATATATACAAATATATTTAAAAAAATAAAACGTAAATGTAAAATTTAAACGAAAAATTTAAATGTTATCCTCACAAAATTCATCTTTCTGACAAATACTTTTTACTGAAATTTATAACCTGTTCCTACCTACATTATTAAAAGAATTCTGGCTCCATATGATACGTGACTGGGTTCAAAATCCTCACAATATTTTAGAAGAGAACATTTGTCTGTTTTGTAAATGGGTTATATTTATATCCCTTCGTTTTGTGCTTGAAATTGTTTACAAATTGACCGAAAGGTGACGTGCAAAAATCTAGATAGCTTGTGCTTATGAACTATTAACCGTTCCCCTAGCACAGGATCCCCTAGATTTACTTTTGTTTATAAATTGTGAATTAACTAACATTGGGATTGATAGTAAAGTACCAAATTACAAGACCTGCTAAATGATTTTGATGCCTCGGTAGGACTAGAACAAGTAAAGTCAATTAAAATAGTTAATCTACCCAGGTATATGTAAATTTTTCATTTTATAAACGGGTATTTGTCACGTACGTTAGGTATATCGTATTCGAACCGACAGGTTTCGACTCAATTTCGAGAGTCTTTATCAAGGTGAGTGAAAGCGACGCACTCCCTCCGCGGCCCGTTTAACACTCCCATTCCCGGTTATATAAAATTAATGAAAAGTTCACGTAAGTTTTTATACCAAAATGTTTTTTTTATTCAATCCTTTTCACACAATTTATTGTTTAAAATAAAACAATAAATAATGTCAAAACAAAACGTTACAATCGTACGTACCCAGGAAGATCTTTGTACGTTGTGCTTAAAATAGCTAGTTTACTTGGCTCGAAGTCAGTTGGAAGTGGTGAAGTTCGTACAGACAGGATAGAGCCACACTGAGCTCGATAAAAATGGATTTATTGAGGCCTCATTACCATAACAATAAGTTAGGTCGACTCTCCGGGATTGGCTCTGAAGAAAAATGAACGAAAATAACCTTTGAGACCTCTTTAAACAGGTGGAGTAGCAAATCTATATAGGTATTATAAAACAAAGTCGTGTTAGTTACACCACTTATAACTCAAGATCGGCTGGACCGATGTTGGTTATCTCTTTTTTGGTGGATTCTTGTCCGCTCCGAATAGCAAAATAAATAATAAAATATCGGGGGGTGTGGGCTGTTTCTCTCCGGGGGCTACCCGTGCGAAGCCGGGGCGAGTCGCTAGTTCATAATAAGTAGGTAACCTATGTAAGTATTACCTTGTAGAAACATTTGTGGATATATTATTATCAATAAAGGTTCTGTGGCGCGACGGGCGAGTAGCCGGCTGAGATGCGAGAGGATGCGGGTTCGATTCCCGCCACGGTTTTTTTTGTATGATCTGCAAATATTTATCTGTTTGTGTTGTGGTAGTTAGGGGATCATATGGTAGGTTAATGTTAATGTTAATGTTAAAGAACTTCCTTTTCCGCATTCGAAGTCTTTGGGCGGTCCATTATGCGTGAGAGTTGTCTGACTAGGTAGTTAGCCAGCCTAACTCCGTCCAGAAGCACAGAAGTTTCCTGGGGTCTTCGCAGGCTTCGCGGAGTGACCTCGGGAGCTGCTACTCCCACACATTCCAGGACTACGTGGGCAGCCGATTCTTCTTCGGTCAGACACCCTCTGCAGAGTGGGCTGTCTGTGGCTCCGATGTTGAAGAGGTGTTTGTTCAGGAGACAGTGTCCTGTGAGTGTCGCCACGATGGTGCGAAGGTCTATTCTTTGAAGGTTGAGCTGGCGACGTGTCAGTTGTGGTAAGGCAGCCGGTAGGGCTGCTCTTGACTGTCTGCAGTCCGTAATCCGTGCCCAGCGTTCGTTGTGTTGGTTAATGGTGCGGCGGAGCCGCATACATGTGCGTAGCATATGGTAGGTAGGTACCTACTCGTAGTTCCTGATACCTACACACAGATTACTAGGTAGTAAATATTATGATTATGAATATTATGATTAGTTTGCGATTAGAACCTATGTAGGAACTTACTCTAGCTAGACCTAGGTATGTGACTGTTGGGTGTCATGATAAGGGCTCCTATATGAGCCTCATATTTAGACTTTTAATAACACCTACACTAAAAGAATCAACCACGAAAATACGCTACCACGAATCATCCAACCACGAAATCCCACTAATATATCTACGTAATCCTCAATTGTCATTTATATAAGTAATGTAGGTAGTTAAGTAATTACCTAATTATATTTCACTGGTCCTTGGTCTCTCAGGCAATGGTTTAGTTAGCCAGGTAGGTCAATAGGTTGATACCTACTTACTTATGTAACCAGTAGTTTTTTTTTAAACTTAGGTAACATATTATATTTAGCAGTAGGTACCAACTTAACTAAAACAGAACCATAGCAATAGGTACCTACTCATAAATTTATTATATTGTTATCTTAGTTCTGTGAACGCAGGTTATCTCTCATTCATTCAAAGATATTTATTGCAATTTTTGTGTTGTGATTGTGGCAAGGAATTTTAACAGTTAATATTGATAAAAAATCCTTGGATTGTGGTGTGACAACGCCATCTAGTTTGTTATATATAATTTACAAAACAGATACTGCTTTACCGACAGAGTATTCTACGCATGCGCCTTTCGAGGCCATTCACAATAACTACAGTACACTCGCGCGGCCACGCACACACACTAGCACGTCGTGCCCCGCTGCCCGCGGCTGTCTCCCTCCGTCCGCCTCCCCTCAGTCTTGGCCAGAGGTTCACAAACGTGTAGCTGTCACTCTTGTAAATAATGAAATACCTAGCGTGTTAATTCCTGAGAAAATCTGTGTTATTATACGGAAATAACAATAAAACGTAAGTATTTATTTGTTATTATGTTATCTGGTGATAGTTTTCTGTGATCTTCTCAAAATAACCTTACAAAAAATTGTTGTTCCATTGCGATCATTCATAACATCAGTGCGCATGTGTTAGATTCGTAGCTATGTGATAAATTGAAGTGATCATGTTAATTTTGTATAATAGCTAGTATTTTTTTATATTTAGGTGTTCATATTGTTATCCACTTATTTCATCTAATCTGTATCATCCGATATGGTCTAGTGGCTAGGATACCTGGCTCTCACCCAGGAGGCTCGGGTTCGATTCCCGGTATCGGAATATTTTTTTGAACTTTATTATTTTATTTCAGATTCACCATGAATATCAAAGCGGCGCTCGGCATTTCAATGGTCTTCATTGGCTGTTGTTCAAATGTTGTGTTCCTTGAAATAGTCGTGAAGGAAGATCCAGGAGTAGGAAATCTTGCAACATTCCTTCAGTTCCTATTCATTGCTACGATGGGATTCCTTACCGTAGGCAAATTCGGAACAGCCAAGCGGAACATACCCTTCAAACAGTACCTGTTACTTGTGGGATTTTTCTGGACCAGCAGTGTTGCCAACAACTATGCGTTCGACTTTAATATATCGATGCCTCTCCACATGATATTCAGAGCAGGCTCTCTTATGGCTAACATGGCTATGGGAGTTTGGATTCTGAAGAAGCGATACCCACCGTTGAAATACTTGGCTATATTCATGATTTCCGTGGGAATTTGTATCTGTACCATTCAGTCGAGTGGAGACGTGAAGGCACCTAGAGAGACTCACGAAGACGCGGCTGAGGAAGAAAGGCTACAGTTCATTGATTGGCTTTGGTGGTGCCTAGGAATAGCCATTTTAACATTCGCGCTGTTCGTATCAGCGAGAATGGGTATCTTCCAAGAGAGCCTGTACTCAAAGCACGGCAAGCATCCCTGGGAGGCACTATTCTACACACATCTGTTACCGTTAGTGTTTTGGCTGCCGACTGCGCCAAATCTCATGAACCACGTGAAGTTGGCCACGGAAACACCTGTTATCGAAGTGTTGGGGGTTGTATTACCCAGACAAGTATTCTGGCTGGGATTATACGTGTTGACACAAGGACTTTGCATCAGTGCCGTGTATGTTTTGACAACTGAATGCGCGTCGCTTACCGTCACATTGACAGTGACATTACGTAAATTCGTTTCGTTGATATTTTCGATATTATATTTTAGGAATCCCTTTACTGTTGGACATTGGGTCGGTACGTTTCTGGTGTTTTTGGGAACGATGATTTTCACTGAATTGCTGCAAAAAACAGTGATGTTATTCTTGCCAGCAGTAGAAGACAAGAAGAAGAAGAAGCTGTAAGTTTTATATTTGGTAGAAATAGGAAAAAGAACAAAATGGGGTAGGTAAGTGCAGGTCGGTAATTTAACTTAAAGACCTTATGTCCCCGGACGGGATAATAGGACATCTATACATTTTCTTAGCCGTACACTGTCAATTGGACATCAGTTGGATGCTTTTTAGCATTACTTCATTATGTATGTGTCATAATTAAATTTTCGGAAAAAAATATTTGCTATTTACTAATAATAATTATTATTATTTATTCATATAAAGGAACGCCAACAGCATATATATAAACACCTTTACAAAAATCATTCACTTATTTTCGAGCTGTAATAATGATTAAGATAAGGAATTGCTCATAAAATCAAACTGCAATATTATTCATTAATATATCATTTTTAATCGCAAAATACCATTTAAGTTCGAGAAGAAAAAACTATTTGAGAATTAGCCATACCTACCTAGTGGGAAATAAACTAGCACAGTGGGTAAAGTAACAGAATACGTTAGACATAGGTACTTGTAACATAAGTAATTTATTGTCTCAACACATTTAGGTTTATCTTTATAACCAATCCGTAGTATAAATCAATCTTAAATTATAAAGATTATTATATTTATGATAGATAGAAACTTATTTATTGCACATAAATAAAAAGAAGTACAACGCGAACTTAACGCTAGAAAGTATTATCTTCTAGATAACCTTGGTGTATAGCGGAAAAAAGATGTATCGGTAGTGCACAAGAAGGGAAATAGCTGGGTATTTGCTCCATGGAAAATAGTGCGAATAAGTTCATAAAAAAATAACAATAATAAATACTTAAATTACTGCCTAAATTAAGTATATAAATAACATGATACTTACATTTTTTTAAAAATTATTTTTATTTTCCTAGTAAATTGAAATAGCTATGATTTCAGATATCGCCAAATAATACGGTTTGTCAGCAAAATGTTATTAGATCTGTCGCTAAAATAATAATTCATAGTCTATTTGGGTACCGCAGGTTGTCGGTTCGCTGCGGACCCTGTCGGTCCAGGCTCGCCTTCGGTTCACTCGCAGCTCACGTGGTGATCACGTTTTTCTAGTGTTTTAAATCTTTGAAATCGATTTATTTGCTGACAGATCTACCATTCTGGCGATAGATAATTCCATTAGATAATTCTCTAATTAATATAATTATATTGATTAGAGAATAGAAGATTGAACAAAAATACTAACTTAGCGACAGAAAATATAGTTTCCAATACGACTAAGTGCACCTGAAACGGAATTGTATATATTATTTATAATATAATATAAAGTTTAATTGTGATAACTATTTACTTTTTGTTGTGTTATACCATCTAAGTCAATACATAAGCATGTGGACAATATGCCTTTAGAATGAGTAGATAATGTTTTTGTGTGTAATATTATACCTGAATGCTTCCATTGTCTGAGAGTTGCTTTACTCAAAAGTGTGATTAATATAGCATATTATAATGTATTGGTTGTTTTTGTCGAAGCTTCATTCTCCGTAGAAGAACCAAGATCACCGACATAGCTCTCAGAATTAGTACATTTTGATGTGGGAAATGGGCAGGATAGCTCAAAGAACTAATAACTGAACTGAACCGGACTGAATGCCCCCTTTCGATCGACCAAAGACATTATAGAGGGCGCAGAAAGTTGGTCCATGGGTGCGGCTCAAGATTGTTTGTCGTTGCATTCATATGGGGGAGGTCTATGTCAAGTGGTGGACTTTTTCAGACTGGTGATGATGATGATGATGTTGCTTCAAGCTAACTTGACAAGCTCCTTAGCGCCGTGAGCGAGTAGCCAGCTCATACTCGATAGGTGCGGGTTGGATTTCCGCTGCGCGACAAATGTTTTCATGATCTGCAAGTATTTGTTCCGAGCCTTTACCATGGTAAGTAGGTAAGTACCCACTCGTGCCGACACACTGAGAATCAATCCTAGTGTGGGATCAGATCTTGAATGTTAATTTTACCTAACTAGTGCGATATTTAACATTTTAAATTTATTTCTGCAAGTCCATGGCAAGGCGTTTAATATGTATCGATACCTACTCAAATTTCACATTAAACCTTAAAAACCATCAAATTGCGAGTCGGACTCGCGTACGAAGGGTTCCGTACTATAAAAACGGCAAAAAAATCACGTTTGTTATACGGGAGCCCCCTTAAATATTTATTTTATTCTGTTTTTTAGTATTTTTTGTTATATCAGCAACAGAAATACCATGATATGTGAAAATTTCAACTGTCTAACTATCACGGTTTATGGGATACAGCCTGGTGACAGGTGGACAGACAGACAGACAGACAGACGGACAGCCGAGCCTTAGTAATAGGTTCCCGTTTTACAGTTTGGGTAAGGAACTCTAAAAAAGAAATACCTATAGGTACTATTGCATAACATTGTAGCTACTAAATTTAAAAAATACTTCACGTTGTTGTTTGGACTGCAAACTGTCTAGTCATCATTTCGAAGCTATGATAATCACTTATCGCTAAGAGTCGCAAGTCTGATAATTATGATGTCATACAGACAATGATTCAACAAGATTTTCTGGTTATAAAGATCATATTTTGATAGCTTCTTGTGTCAACACAATAACGTTCATTCCATTTGGGTACCTAACTATATCATTTCAACACATTTTACTAAAGAACAATGGGCAACTCCCCATGCTTTGTGAGACCCAACTTTTTTTACTAACGTAACGTACAGTTGGAGTGCTTTTGGTTATTGATAATATACCTATGTTAAGGATAGTGAAAAAGCTAATGTAATTTCTTGCGTAGAAGTTGTTGGAAAGTAATGCCCTGGTTCATTGATTTTTGACCTGGGTCAGTGGTTGCCCGCACCTCCTTTTTAATCTTGTTTCATCCGACAACTATGGGTAGGTAGGTACTTATTTCTAGTATTTTGATGACTGGTCAGTAGTTAGTAGGTACAGGGTTCCGTTCCTTTAATTAAACCAACGGAAACATTATAGGATCACGTTAATGTCCGTCCGTCTGTCAAGGCTAAAAGTATCAATTTGAAAATTATACCAAATCCGGTGAAATTACAGGCATACGAGCTTTTCATCTTTATATCTCAGGGTGGCAGGCGCAGTGCAATACCACATAGGATGCGTTCTAGGTGGACGTGACCTATGAGGTAATGCATTGTTAAAGGCAGAGCTTACCGCTTAAAATCAGGTGGACCATCAGCTTGTTACAACAATAAAAAAACAAGCATAATCATACAAGCAGTAAAAAAAAAACTCTAGGTTACGTACGTATATACGTAGGTACCTAATCTCACAATTCTGTAACTTGGAATGATAGGACACAAATTAGGTACTGTGACATAAATGAAGGAAAAACTGTAAAATTGAGGAATTTTGTCTATTTTACCTCTATTTCTGGATAATATAGGTAGTTTGTAGGAATAAGTGGCTGAAACTTGAAAAAGGCTGTGATGATTTCGAAATAATATACGGATTGGATGGTTTTGCGGTCAAGAAATAAATCTAGCTGAGTTTTTCTCCAAATAATGTTTTAGCAAATTTTTCATAATTTTAATTTTGTTGATACCACTAACGCCATCTAGCGTCAAATGGGATCAGTGGGGAAAAGGTTACTAGGTACGCGAATAAAGCCGTAGGCAGAAGCTAGTTGCTTATAATAATGTAATTGTATTGTAACATAATGTTCGTAAGCCAAAGTTCGCTGTGGTTTCATTCAATAATGTGAGTTTGAGTACACCTATGTTATTATTGGTAACTACCATAACTTACAACTAGATGGCGCTGCTACTTTATCAATAAAGTTAGAAAGCGCTAACGATGCGTTTTGAAATGACTGACCGGTTTTTTTAGGGTACCGTACCTGAACTGAAAAAACGGGGCCTTGATGTTAATGATGATGATGATACTACTTTGATGATGTTTTAACCTAGCGGTCCATAATTTAACACCAAAGTCGTGTGATGATTCGTATCAATCAGGCTTAGGATAGGAACAGTAAACTGGCGGAAAGTCAACTCAAATGATCGTGATTGCTTTGAATTTTCTGAAGTTAATTTTTTTCAGATAGAATAGTTTAGAATTATAATTCTTTATAAATAATCTGTAGAGTTTCTAATGTTACGCTATGAGCTATGTTTCTAATGTTACGCTATGTGCTATGTTTCTAATGTTACGCTATGAGCTATGGGCTGCTGGTGGGTGCACCGGTAAACATAAATTCTTCCTCGTCCCACTGGTGGGTCTAAGGGTGTCGAGCGATTCCCCCTCATCCCACTGGTGGGTTGAGCCGGTAGGTGCATGGTTCGTGCCCTAATTAACTCTCATTAGGTAGGCATTATGCTGGTAATAGGTATTTAGACGACCTCTGTGGCGCGGCGGGCGAAGCTCGGCCTGCGACGCAAGAGGTTGCGGGTTCGATTCCCGCACTCTGAACAAATATTTGTGCGATCGCAGATATTTGTTTAGGGTGTTCTGGGTATTTTCTATGTATAATAAAAAATATCTATCTATGTAATATATTGTATTAAGTATATCAGTTATCTAGTACCCATAACACAAGCTCTGCTTAGCTTGGGGCTAGATAATGTTGTGTAAACTGTCCAGCATTATTTATTTATTATTTATTTATTATTTATTTAGGTAGGTCGCAGAAAGTCAGTGATTGGAGGCTCAAGACCGGTAGTTATGACATTCATATAGCGTATGCCCATTGAACTTCTACAGGCCGATTCCTCATCATCATCATTATGAGGATGAGGTATTTTCCTTTTGCTGCAAGCCACTGATGCCAAGAGCTTACAGCTAGGTACCTAGATCTCCAAATCAGTGAAGGTCAACATTTCACTTTGTTATTCGACTAATTTAAGATTTTACTTGATCCAGATTTTTGGCAACTTATGGGGTATGTTAAGAGAACTTTATTGCCTTTCTGATTGACACACACAAACCTTTGGGTATTTATGTTATGTTATACCTACTGGCCTAAATCTTTCGTAGCTTTTCGTACATTAGGACTCAGATTACCTATAATAAAAGTCCGGAGAGCTTGGTAAATCATTTTGATTCACTGTTCAAGAAAATTTAGCGCCGCATCCGAATCATTTCACCAGAAGATAAGTAGGCAGCTCAGTAATTCTCGCAATGTAGCAGAAAGCTGGTCACATTTTGCTGCATAAATTCGCGCAACATATGTTCTACGAAGCCTTAAAATACAAAACCAGGCCTGACCACATCGTAAACATGTCCCGTTTAGCAAAATACGCAATTTAAACAGCCCCAAAGTAGATAAAAAGCTGAAAAATGTATCACATGTTAACCGTTAGCCACGATTGGGCGCAAAATTAGCGAGCGCCCGACCGAAAGGCTGGCTTGCGAATTTCCTACCGTCTACAAACTCCTACACTGCTGCTTGGAAAGTAAGCCAAACTGAATCTTACCTCATTGCAATATAACTCACCGAAATATAACCCGGGAGACCTTAAATTTGGCGACGCCCAGCCGGACGACGACGGAATTTCAACAAGTTGAGTTCTATCCCGAGAAATGCGGTTTCTACCATCCTTATTACGATGACATAAGGTTACTTTTAGAGTGTTCAAGTATGCAGGCCCCAAGGTGCTTGGGTTGCAGTGCATTCTTGACGAATGCTGCCAAAAACTCACAGTTTTCACCTCGTAAAGCTAGAGTTTATTGTTTTACCGATGCTGTTTTACTGAAGGGGTTTAAAGGAAATTGGGATGAAGTGGCGCGATTAATTTGACTGCTTCTGTTGTTAAAGCTTTAAATTAGTCTGGGGTAGGTGTTGACAGAGACACTAGGTATAAATGAGCTGGCGAGACGGATCGTTCGCAATAGTTCCATTAGGGTACCTACTAGTTTCATAACAGTATGGGTACTAGTAAAGTATTATTTTATATGTGGTATGGGTTTTCGCATTTTATTGCGCCCTTCTACATGGACTTAGTATACAAAAGTCCATGCCCTTCATGAAGTTATAGGAAAATTCAAGCTTCTTGATGTCCTTCTACCAGCTTTGACATGAAAACTTTTTTTAATGGTTACTGGCGAATATTTCTAATAATAATAGGTAAACTCAAGTGATAAAACAAAGTCAAGTCGTCAAGGGTCCCCGTCAGGTCATAACCCAGGTTAAAACGGTGTCAGAGAAACCAAGGTTTTGGATGACAAGATCCACCATTTCGAAAAGACACGCTATACACTTCTATCTATTTTTTTTTTAAATGTAATAAGGTGACAAACAAGCAGACGGCCCGCCTGATGTAAAGCAGTCACCGCCGCCTATGGACATCTGCAACACCCACCCTATCTACACCACACTGCTCTTTATATTTATGTTGCACCGGTTAAAATGCCACCAAAATTACATGCTTTAATAAACAATAAAGTGAAATTAGATAAAAATTAAGATGTTTCATCCAAAATGGTAAATAGTCCGACAATCTTGTAAATTAAAACTTGTATGTAGGTATCTAATAACATGAATCAAGGTAACTGCCAGTATTCAAGTAAGGTAAAAAAAATCTTTTCATTGAAACAACCGCTTTGAAATCAGAGCTATTGTTCCAGAGCTACGTTGCATACTAAATAAACATGCATACATACATACAGACAGACACACTAATGACCTCAAACTTTTAACACCCCTCTTTTTAGCCGGGGGCCAAAATAACAATAACTTCTAAAGAATATAAGTTCGTAGAACGTTTTTGGGGGTGATTCAGGTGGGCTACGAGATTAACTTGACTATTTTCTGGAATACCTCGTAATGTTGCTGGGCTAATATAAAAATAATGGGAATCGTAGTCTTTCGACGTCCACTGCTGTACGAGGCCTCCTCCATAGAAAGAAATGAGGGGATTCGCCATAATATCCACGCTTGGCAGACGGATTGGTGATCACAGTATTGGTGTTGAATACTCTGATTGATGCTGGCTGCTGGCCCTGGTGTTATCCCTTAGTCGGCTTTTACGACATCCACGGGTACCAGAGGTGTCTATTCTTAAGCAGGACACGCCACATCCAAGTAAGGGAACAAGGATTGAGTATTGTGTGGTTTGTCTGCAGATGGCGAGCCAATCAAGCTGCCGGAAAACCTGGAGAGCCTGCCGCGTGCCGAGCATTTTGCCGCGCAGAGACATCGGTGGAACACCAATGAGGTAAGTGTTATTCCTAAGAGCTATTTACAAGCAGTGACTATCTACAAATTATAATAACGCAGAAGAATAGAAGAATACATATTTATTTTGTAGCACATACACGCAGCGGATTAGCAAGTTGAAGTGTTGAGTCTTTGCATCCCCTATACCACAATGCCTGAAGACGAAAGTCTTCAATCAGTACGTTCTACGCGTAATGACCTACGGTGCTGAGACGTGGACACTCACGGTGCGCCTGGTCCATTAGTTCAAGGTCGCTCGGCGTGCTATGGAACGAGCTATGCTCGGAGTTTCTCTGAGGGATAAAATCCGCAATGAAGTTATCCGACAGAGAACTAAGGTCATCGACATAGCTCAGAGAATTAGCAAGCTGAAATGGCAATAGGCTGGTCATATATGCCGAAGAACCGACAACCGTTGGGGTAAGCGAGTTCTTGAGTGGAGACCGCGTCTTGGCAAACGTAGCGTGGGGTGCCCTTTGGCTAGGTGGAGCGATGACCTACGAAAGGCGGCAGCAGAGAGAGCCGAAAACTGGGCGGAGTGGTGCGTATTGGGAGAGGCCTATGTCCAGCAGTGGACTAGTGTGGGCTGATGATGATTACACGCAATACTCATAAGCTTTACAGTATCGCCAAGTTTAGTGGTATTGCAAAATGGTCAATTTTGGGAGCGTCGTCATCACCGGAGATTCACGAAGGGAGATGAGGAAATGTCCAGACAGAAATTTCATACAATAAAACGCCTCACGCGGCTTTAAATAATCATTTTTATTGTATATCTCTTAAATACAGATACTTTTTACAAAACCGGCTATAATGTACCTATTTATTTTATCTATCTAGTTTTAGACCCAATAACATGCACCATATTGAGAAACAATCGTATGAGCGATATTAGTTCGTAAGTAGGTCGTCCTGAGGAAAGTCCTTAAAGCTGAGGAAAGCTTTGTTTTTTTAAAACCAAATGATTAAATGTGTCTTTTTTCCTGTTTGCCAACGGGATGTGTCAAGGGGAAATTACAGGGGAAAAATTAGGAATAATTTGTTAATTGTCTATTGCGCAGCTAATTAGCCAATTAGATATATTGGCCGAGGGGTAACCACTTGGTGTATCACTTCAGTAAGTAGGTATCAACTTCAAAACAGTCTGAAACTGCAAATACCTTTACCATCTTGCCTCATTGTTTTCTACTGACATATTTTAACCCTGTAGCATTCGTTATTCAGTATCGTTGGATATTTTGAAAATATTTTAAAGTGCACTGATAAGGACTAAGATATACACGCATCAGCTCCGAGAGCTGCCTGTGTATTATAAATTAATAAATAAATGAATTTTAAAACTAGTATAACCAGGTATCTATATTCCCACGATGGTGTAACTCAAGGTGAAAAAAGGCCCATTAAGGCTCTACCACCCTTTCAGGAAATGGCGTGTGTCTGTGTATGTATGTAGTGCAACCATCAAATAAGCCCGATAAGCGTAGCTCCTCTCAAACCACTCATTATATGGGCTTCCAAAGTTTTCTCAAGTCATAACTAGATGTCTCCAGTAGTAGAATAGAACGCGCTATCGGTGTAATTAAATGGTTGGTGAACTGTTTGTACCGGAACCCTTGGGATTTGTTTTTTTACATTTTTATTATTTGCCGATTGACCCAGGTCTTGATGTGAATACCAGAATACCAGAGACGGGACGAGTCGTCAAAAATAAGCATAATCGGAATCGAGTCTGTAGGTTTATTATCCCACTGGGTCTGTAAAGTGCGAAGGCGTCTTTACGTCATACTCCACCAGCCAGCTCCATAAAACAACGAACCAGACATATTTTTATCGCTCGTTCTGTTGGTAACACCTCATAACTGCATAAGTTTATCCTACTTACTACCATCCCTAGCGAAGGAAAATACAGTATTTTAGAATTGTAATATTTTGGAAGAAACATTTTGGGAGATTGTTATGGATTAAAATAAATGTACTTATACATATTATTCTAACTGCGTTACCTCGTAAGTCAAATCCACCGAGGACAAAAGCCTCCGTCTGTCTGTCAGTCGTCTGGTATTCCGTCACAGGGTCATTTCTCGCTAGTCGTGAGGGTTAACCAGTTAACATTTTCTGATGATGTGTGTTAGAGCATGAACAAATAATAATAAGTATTTTTTAATTAATTATTTTTTTCACGATAATCTTTTTAACCCCCGACGCAAAAACGACGGGGTTAATGTTAATATGTTTTTTTTTTGGAAATGTTAATTTGTCGGGAGTGTTCTTAGCTATGTTTGATCATAATCGGTTTAGCCGTTTCATTGCGTTGAGGGTTTTTTAATTTTACAAAAATATTACTTGTAAATTAACACAGCCAGTCTACTATAATTATCTATCGAGGAGTTCCATCTCCATCATCAGATCAGCTCGCTGTCACCATAATATTCTATTGTCATCGGAACTTGACAGGTATGCCAAATTTCAGCTCAATCGGATGTCAAGAAGTGGTTCTAATTCAGCTTGCAAGATTGGTCCCACGCACTAACATACTAACTAACATGTCAGTTAAATAAAAGCTTGTAATAACTATCTAGAAGTACCGGAGGACCGCTGTACAAAGAGTTCTCCAAGCAAGGTATGACAGCGATAGCGTGTTCTAATTTTTCCAGTCGCGCCATCTAGTTTTGACATCTGTAAACTTCGGAACCCTACATAATGACCGGTTCGAGAGGAGCTTCTTGTGTGGTTTATTTGTGTAGAATATTTAAAAACTAATGAATAAACACGAACAGAGACAATATAAAACATTGACCTAGGTCCGCTTTCGACTAAGAAAAGTATCAGAATGAGAGAAATTAAATAATTTCTGGACAGTATTTCAAGTCCCAAACCTTACATTTAGCCTAACATACATACATGGGCCTCTCTTCAACGTGGGTTGCACTAATATGGAAATATAGACGTGACAAGTGTTGAGCGTATCGCCGCCAATGCTTTCTACGACTGACTCGGCTAACGCTTTCTTCCAGTATTTCCTTTAAGCTTGCAGCCAGAACAAATCTTATACCAATGAGTCTTACTGATAAGTCTGGATATGGCAGATGAGAATCCTAATACCACATGTTGGGTACAGTTATAGTATAAATAATTCAAATACATTAATTATCAAACGTCACACAGTGGTATGACGGCGTACTATCGCAGATATAAATTCTGTACTGATTCATGTATTATGCAAGACGTGTCTCATATCTGGTAGCAGCTATGTTTTAGCCTACTTAACCTGGCGTAGATTAGCTTTAGCTCCTACTATTGTTTTGGGTTCGGGTTGTTTGGGTATTTTTTTAAAATTATTTTTTTATATTAAGAATGACGGAACATACAGATGGCCCACCTGATGAAGCGGTAACCTCTGCCTATGAACAGTGCATTATCACATAGGTCACGTCCACCTAGGACGCACCCTATTTGGCATTGCACTGCGCCCGCCACCCTGAGACATAAAGATGGAAAGTCTCATGTGCCTGTGATTTCACCGGCAACCATACCATTCAAACCGGAACTGCTTTGCGGCAGAAATAGGTATGGTGGTAGTACTTCCCCGGACGAACTCTTTCACAAAAAAGCTCTTCTACTACTCGATTGGGTTCGAGTTATAAATAACATCAGGTATATGACAAAAGTTATTACGAAAGTCTCATCATTATCATCAGCTAAAGGAAGTCCACTGCTGGACATAGGCCTCCCGATAGAATGCCACGAAGAACGGTCTTGAGCCACCTCCATCCACCGACTTCCTGCGACCAATATTAATGTCTTTGGTCCTTCTAGAGACGGGCTTCCTCTCCTCTTTTGCGTCTTCCAGTTTGTAATATATAAATATATTTCAAATATATGCATAAACCTTAAACTTTTTCTGTTTGCGATAGTGCTTATTTATCGATTTTTAATCCCAAAATGGCTGGACAGATTTTATTTAATTATTCTACAAAGGTAAAGGTTATCAAAGATAGGTATATTGTTTCAGTGTATATTGGAGATAATTCTACTAATATTATAAGTGACAATAGAAACGGCTGAACCGATTTTGATGTAACTTGTTACACAGATATGACCTGGATTAGTTCATAGTTCATAGTTTCTTTATTAATAACTGATTATAGTTACAGGTCAAAAATAATAATAAAAAATAATGTAATAAATTGAAATTAATTAAAACAAACAGAAAACTTGAACATTTTAAATTAATAATAGTAAGGTACCTAAGTCAGAGCTATAGGCTACTTTTTATCCTGTTAAAACGCGAGCGAAGCTGCGGGCGGACACTAGTATATGTAGAGTGAAAGTCTTCCAATCACTTCGTACTTCCTATGCGATCACTCGTCTTTCCATCTCCGTCACGTAAGTCATATTTCAGAATAGCGTCGAAACATACTTAATTTGGATTCGATTCAACTTATGCAGAAGATTTTGTGATAGGTCAGATCGAATTAATTTCACAGGTCACAGGGTCAAGGCCTACTTTAGACTTTGTACTCCAAGAATGAGTCCTGAGCAATTTGGCAGTGACTTGAGTACCTACGCAGTTTTACGAGACCTATTGTTTATAGTTGAAATCAGGCCAGATTTCCATTTAAAGCTATGATCTGTAACAGGGTCAGTCTCTATTTCAGTCGATGAACATGCTGTGTTCCATTTTAAGAGGTGGCTTTTAATTATTTATTTTATTCTCTGATAAAATAGAAATAATCCAGTTACATAATTCTTAAATTAAATTGATATATTATAATTTAATAAAAAATAAATTAAATTTAATAATAATTAATTTTTAATTTTAATTTAATTAAATTTAATAATTATAATTCTTAAATTCTTAAATAATTCTTTTAAAAATTAATAAAGTCTTAAAAACGGACTTTTCACCATTTGCAGATAAGTCAGGTAGCCTCCTTCTATCGATGGACAACATTTTAAAGGTTTTAGGAGGTAGGTGGATGGAAGCGGCTTAAGACTGTTCGTCGTGGCATTCTGTATGGGGATGGGGCTATGTGTCACGCAGTGGACTTCTATAGACTAATGATGATGATGATGGGGAGTTACCATCGAGGAGGCCTGCAATGCTCTAAGGGAGTTACGATAACAATAATGTAATAGACGCATCATATTCCTATTCGTGTCATCTAACGATTCCATAAGAATCCACGACTACTCGACTTAGGTTCACACTTTGCTAATTTGCCTGTACTATCACACACGGCGAAGATACTATACTGAATATATTATTATAAGATCATTTGAGACAGCGTCATACTAGTGACAGACAAGGAAAGAAGTTCAATCCTCCAACCAATAAAAGACTCCAACGATTCATTCCGAAACTCACTGAGAAAATCAGCTATTGCGTTCGAGTTTTCAGTGAGTTTTAATCGTTTAGTAACTCAGATTAACCCCTAATGAAATGCGTTGTGTGTAAATTAGCCCCCGGCATGCGTGTAACGGTTATTATGGTAATATTGTCATGGGGAAGGCATGTGTTAGCTGCTAGTTATTGGACCTATAAAGGTGGAAGTTTTTTTAATAGCTATTTAAGCTCAGTATTGAGTTGTGTCTAACATAGTATTATATGTCTACGACAGTAAACTATCCAACTTTATTAGCTGGAGTCATAAATTACGTATCATATTTTTGTATTTGTGTCAGACTGATAGTTCTTACAAATCTGTTGGTATCCTTATGAAAACTTATCCAGTAATGCGGTAAAGTAGGTATGTGAGAGAACAAAGATGGTCTCATGACCGTATAACCAATGGGCTCAAACGCCACTTCACCATGTATTTTTTTCTGACTGCCCAGTTTTTTTTAACTTTGTTCTCAATTATTTTCAAATTAAGTACCTATATTTATTTTTATTTTCTTTGCTTTTTGTGCGCGACTTTATTTAACTAATTAGTGTGGTTAATTAACTACACTAATTAGTTAAAATATATGTTTGTAAAATAACTTTAGCTATCTCAGGTGTAACTAGGTAGGTATACCCACATATTCCACGTTCTACTAATGAACCAATTCATTTACTATTATACAAATCCCATTATTTGAGATACGTATCTTTTAAATGTAATACATTTCGCAACAATAAATTCAAGAGACTTGATCGTTGGCTCGTTAAATTAGCATATGTAACTCAGGGCGATGTTAACGGAAGGTGTAAAACGGGCCCGTAGGGGTAAATAGGCTCATAGGCTTACGTTGAGTGGGCTGATTTTGAAAATACATAGGTATGTATCTGGGTTAATTGGATAAACATATTTTTGTTGGGTGTGAGGACAACCTGTTTGTTTGTGTGGTTTTGATTGAGGGTCTGATGCAGTTTCCGTTATCAGATTTAAGTTGTGAAAACCTGTCAGGTTCCAATGACAATTCAATATTATGATCACAGCGTCGACGGTTGACACACCTTCGACCAAAATAAATTTATTTTGGTTATTTTGGAAATTGGACTATGCCGTCAAATGCAACTCCTTGTTAAACAAGGAGTTGAATTTGTGAAAAAGTAGTTCGAAACCTTGCAAGTAATTCGATTGCTCAGGGTGATAATGTTTTTTATTCCTACAAGGGCTCGCACTTTTAAGTTACATGAGGCTAATTTTACGGCATTACCCAAATACGCACCCTATCCTAGTCACCCTAGGCATCTTATTTAACATCAACCAAAATTTAGTTTTTGGCTTATCAGTACCATACAAACCTACTTTAAGGAACGCAGCGCCTACAAAAACTCAGTGTTGATTGAGGCTTAGATAATCTATAGACTTATCTCAGGATTGAGGATGGTGTGTGAGACTGTGTATGTGTGGGTTGAATGGCGCCTTATCGCCTCGGGCGCCTCTGAGTTTACACTCAACGCAATTAGGGTATACAACGTCTGATAAAAGAGATTAATCAATATGCCCCAACTCCATGATGCTTGTGGAAATTAGAAATCACACAGGTTTTGGAATTTATAAAATACTAGCTGCGCCTCGCGGTATTACCGGCATAAGTCTTGTACATGTAAGAATATCGGGATAAAAAAAATGCCTGTGTTATTCCACGATTCCAGCTATCTCTATTCTAAATTTCATGTAAATCCGTCCAGCCGCTTCAGCGCGATTCTGTAACAAACATGTGAGTGTGGTGTAATTTTTCACGTTTAGGGGATTTGATATTTTGGCATTTATTTTGATATTAACTTATTAGTGGACGACATTATAGAGGTCGCAAAAAGACAGTGGGCCCCCAGAGAATGCCAAGACAGGGCACCGGCACTCGCTCAAGCCTAAAACGTGATAAATGGGTACCTATATCTCAGCGTACCGTCGACGGTACAAGGCCGCATGAGCGCGCACGCACGGCACGGCACCCGTTTTCCGCGCTAATCGCGTAATCAGTTCTTATTTATATTCTCAAAATAATCATTAGTGCAGTGGATGAGTGTTAAAGAAAAATAAAAAAAAAATGCCTATGACTAAAGTTTTGACATTTTAATTTACTTAGATTAATTTTTTAATTATATGAACTTATTTTATTTATTTCATATCAGGTATTTCATTTATCCAACTTTTCGGAAAAATGCGTGCTACCAACCTTTCGGAAAATGCGTGCTACCAACCTCTCGGAAAAATGGGGGTTTACTGTTACACACTTCCTTCCCTTTCACGAAATCACTCCCTCAGATTGCAGGAAAGCGAGAGGAAAGATGGTACACATAAAAAAAACGGTCAAATGCGATTTGGTCTTGCGTGGAGTAGTAGTAGTAGTACCTAGTTATTCTATCGCACGAAGTCTGCTAATTTTTTCATTGTTAGTGCTTTCTATGCTCTTAGTCACAGAATAATGGCTTAGTTGCCATGCTGACGGTAGGCACTTGCTAAAATCTGACGTGACGCAATAAGTACAGTGCCACAAACTTATCTGACCCGGTGGCCAAAACTGGAACTAATGTTGAATTATTGTGTTTCAATTGCTTCATGTTGTAATGACTTAAATTTTAAAGATAAAATTAGTCAATATTATTTTACTCTACCCTACCTTACCCTAATTAATGAAATGAATTATTCATTTCATTTAGCAGCAACACTAAATTCGACAACAGCGACGCCGTCACTGGGTCAGATAAGTTTGTGAGACTTCTACTAGTGACCCCAGGTCGAGACTCATTTTATATGCCCTATGACCATTGCGCATTGATCAGACAAACAAACAGTCCAAACAGTCTCCGTGAAATAGAATAACTGTAATAGGTCATTCTCGTAATTCTCATTCGATCCAGGGCGTATTTGATCGACGACGCGGTTTAATTCAATGTCACGCGGTGCCACCGTGGTGTGCAAAGCAATCTCGACACTCGCGGCAATTAAATTCCGCAAGGTACGTTTCGAGTGCCGGGTATTATGAGCAGGATATTGTAGACCATTATGGAGTAAGTATTTCTGTTTTTGTATGGGAGCGCTGTCTGTTACGCTGTAACTATTATTGAATCTGTGGCCAAGATCGTTCGTTGTGGCATTCTATGGTGAGGCTTATGTCCAGCAGTGGACTTCAGTAGGCTGGTGATGATGGTATTAGTGGTCTGACGTTTCAGTGAGTCAATAAAATGGCCACTGCCGGATACCGATTTTTACCACAGATTTTTTTAAACAAAGTTTACTCCTATATTAGATATTATTTCATCCAACTAAAAATTATCAATACACCAATATCTGTAGACCCGTGGTTTGCCACTATCTTGTATTTATTTAATGATTTCGTTACCATTTGTATAAGAAATTGACAAACCACGGGTCTACAGATATTGGTGTATTTTATGAGATAATGACGAACTAATAGATAATCACAACATAGGGAATCCTAGTGTGGGAGCTAGTGTTCAAATAAACTGTAATATATTATCAACATATTATTGTACCTTCATTGTATATTTATTCTGGATCAATAAAGATTATTTATTTATTATTATTCTTTATTTGTATTAGTGTATTGATAAGGTTTAGATACAACATTTCATGCAGTTTACACGGGATATTTACCATGATTTTTGAGTTTAGATTATTCCTGATAATTCGGCACAGTTATCGGCAGTTATATCGGAAACAATCTAAACTCAAAAATCACGGTAAATATCCCGTTTCTAGTGAAAAGTATGTGCATAGGCATGATAGTATCAAAAGTTATTTCATGCAGTTTTGCATACAAACCAGTTCTATTTTTTTTCAAGTTGCCTAGTGGTACCGCCTCTCGTACATACATACATACATACATACATAGAGTCACGCCTCTTTCCCCGAAGGGGTAGGCACAGCCTCGATGGGCCTCATTTCACAGTGGGTTTCACTTCTCAGAATCGCTTGGCAATTTTTCGCTTACCCTTCAAAACGGAACACAGCAATGCGAGCACTACTGCTTTGCCACAGAAATAGGTTATGGTAGTATTACTTCCCCGGACGAACTCTTTCACAAAAAGGCTCTAATACTACTACTACTACACTACTACTCATGTATACTTTGTCATAGTTTAAATCAAAATTGTAGCAACCTAGTTTAGAAAGTTTCATTTTTAACAACCGCCCAAGTGTGAGTCGGACTCGCGCACGAAGGGTTCCGTACCATTATCTATAAAAACGGCAAAAAAATATGTCTTTTATATGGGAGCCCCCTTAAATATTTATTTTATTCTATTTTTTAGTATTTGTTGTTATAGCAGCAACAGAAATATATCATCTGGTAAAATTTTAACTGTCTTACTATCACGGTTCATGAGATACTGCCTGGTGACAGACGGACAGACAGACAGAGAGACAGGCAGAGAGACAGACGGACGGACAGCGGAGTCTCAGTAATACGGTCCCGTTTTACCCTTTGGGTACGGAACCTTAAAAATGAAATCTACAAATATCGCAGCATCTCTAGAGTGAATGCTTTTACTATTTCCTTTTACTTCTGCTAGGTACCAATATTATATTTGTTTTCGTTACAAAGATATACACTTTCGTGCTAAGATTCTGACCCAGCAGACAATATGCTATACGGGTACTTTTATTAATTTTGAATAAGAGTAACCCATCATCATCATCAGCCCACATTAGTTCACTGCTGGACATAGGTCACTCCCAATACGCGCCCCTGAGTCCGGTGTTCGGCTCTTCTCATCCACTTTCTGCCGCCGCCTTTCGTAGGTCATCGCTCCACCTAGCCAGAGGGCGCCCCACGCTACGTTTGCCAAGACGCGGTCTCCACTCAAGAACTCGCTTACCACAATGGAACCAAACACAATAACCCAAATAAGAGACCTAATATGAATAATACCATAAACTAACTAAACACAATAGACTGCCAATCTCATACAAGAAAACGTGCATCGAAAAAGGACAAATTACAGGCTATTTCTAGATGGCGCTAGCAAATAGCCTGTGTATCATTCAACCAGCATTTTAAACCAATTACCTAATCTCCGAAAATTCTTTAAAAATTAACAATTAAATTTATATTTAATTTTTAATTATGAAACTATGGTCTATCGATCTATTAGAATATATGTAAAATAAATAAAAATAAATAATAAATAATGCTGGACAGTTCACAAAACATTATCTAGCCCCAAGCTAAGCAGAGCTTGTGTTATGGGTACTAGATAACTGATATACTTAATACAATATATTACATAGATAGATATTTTTTATTATACATAGAAAACACCCAGAACACCCTGAACAAATATCTGCGATCGCACAAATGTTTGTTCCGAGGCGGGAATCGAACCCGCAACCTCCTGCGTCGCAGGCCAAGCTTCGCCGGCCGCGCCACAGAGGTCGTCAAAAGCAAAAGCAATAAAAAAAAAGCAAATAAAGCATTTCAATCATTTATAGCAGATTCGGCGACATCCAGCGTCATTGTAGGCAATAATTTATCGAAGCACGTTTTCTTGTATGAGATTGGCAGTCTATTGTGTTTAGTAAGTCTATGTTAATACCTGCCTAGTATTACGAAATTGCGGACAGACGCTTCTATTGTAGAATATAAGATAAGAATATAGAATATATATTATGGGAAAACAGGAATGAGAATAAAATATAATAAACATGTGTTTCATTAGTTTCTTCTGACGGAGAGCGGTAATTTCACCCAATTTCGGGATAAAACGAGCGCGATATAGCAAAAATAATAGTTTTATTATTATATCAAGGAGTTGAGTATATTTATCGAGGAACTCTGTGGCGTGGCGAGTAACCTGCTGAGATGCGAGTGGTTGTGGGTTCGATTCCCGCTGCGAGACATAATATGAATATGTATAATCTGCAAATATTTGTTTCGGTCTGTGTGTTGTGGTACTCGCAGTTCCTGATACACACGACACAGGGGATCCTTATTTTTTTTTTCGATGGGAAAATGCATTACGCATGTTTATCAGCTCGGGGAGAGCTGAGGGGGTCTGTCGGGCTCTCCGTTGGCTAGCACCCAACGGCATACCGACTAAAAACCTATCGATATTCCTTCCTTCACCTTAATGCTAGTGCATCATCAAACCACTCACCATCTGACGAGTGGTTTAGTGATGCACTAACACTTGACAGGTTCACGGGGTCTCGGTTGGATTCTACCGTGGCCCTGTTGGTGATTGTTCGCATAAAGCGAACCCCTCGGTCCCCCCCCCATATGGGGGAGGGGAATATGTCAGCTTGAGGGTCCTCCTCCCTGACCCGCTCCGCGTCCTCCTTCAGCGACATGACCTCCTCGCAGAAGGAGACCATAGCCTCCCAGGATCTGTCACTGTCAAGCATGGATTTAACCACGCTCGGAGCGAGAGATCCCGCCCTATCACGACACAGGGGATCCTAGTGTGGGATCAGAGGGCTGAGTCGCAGTTTTGCACACGATGACACCAATCGTCCGTCGTACTTACACTACGCTTACACCATACACCGGTGTGTGTGGGACATAAGTGAGTCTTAGTGGTTCAACACCGTCGTATACCACCCATCGTAGGGACACGATCGTATAACACCGGAAGACGCCAAAATTGGCTATGATATGTTGTCGAAATGAATTTAAAACTGATAAAAAGGTATTTGTCTATGGAATTTGATTGTTGAATGTGTCAGTTGTCACTGTAAAGATGTCAAAGTCAAATTGTATTTTGATTTTTGAAGTTGAAGTTGAAGTTGGTTTTCGCCATTATGAAGAAGAAGAAGGTGTAGTAGTCAAATTCAAGTATTTTCATTAATTTACAAACAAAGAAAGTATTCAAAGATTTATAAGTCCTCTTCGTGCAAACATGGATGCAACTCCGCAACACTAATAAACACAATGAACGCTGGGCACAGACCACGGGCTGCATACAGTCAAGAGCTGCCCTACCGGCTGGCTTGGCTTACCTACAACAACTGATACGTCGCCTGCTCAACTTTCAAAGAATAACCCTTCGCACCATCGTGGGTTCGTGGGGACACTCATAGGACACAGTCTCAACGCCTCTTCAACATCGGAGCCACATACAGCCCACTCTGCAGAGGGTGTCTGACCGAAGAAGAATCGGCTGCCCACTTAATCCTGGAATGTGTCGAAATAGCAGCTCAACGTAAACAAATCCTCAACAACCCGAGAAGCCTGCGAAGACCCCAGTAAAGTTCTGTGCTTGTGGAGTGATTGTACCTTGTGATTTCAATGAATAAAATACTTTTGACTTTGGTGGTAATTTCATTGACTGAATTTTTCGTATTGGGCAGGAGCGCATAACTTTCTAGTATCACTTATGATTTCCCCCCTAGTTTAGGCCATTGGGAGAAGTGTTGTTTTTTAAGAATATTTTTGGTAAACACATTCATATAAGGCCCGAAACCAAAAATCATCTAGATAAATCTATAAAATATAAATATAGATATATATATATATATATAGATCTAGTAAAGTCTTGGTAGCAGCGACCTAACTGACAAGTCCAAGAAATTAGATCTTGTTTATTTACACAGGGTAACAGGACAGGTAAGTTGCCTATATTATTTCACTACGATCATAATCGCAGATACCTTAAACCTTACATTAACCTTACTGAGATCATTAACTTTTTTCATCCGGTTCCTAAGAATAAAAATATTTTACTAGCTCGAATACAGGTAACTTATTTCTAAGAGGTGTTACAATACAATTATAACACCTCTTTCGCTAGCTTGCTTTTAAACATAAGAACATAAATAAATAAATAATGCTGGACAGTTCACACATTATCTAGCCCCAAGCTAAGCAGAGCTTGTGTTATGGGTACTAGATAACTGATATACTTAATGGCAAATCCATGAATTTGGTATTTTATTATAGACCCGTATGGCATTTACATTTATTATATATATTTCTCTTATAAGTCTGCAGTTTAAGTTTGGGTAAATAAAGTATAAATGGATTTCTAGGCTCAACATTTTTTACAACTAGGTAGGTATATCTGATTGCTATGCGATAAAGTATTCTGGGTGTTGTTTCACAAGAATACACAATTCTCTTATGTACAGGTACATGCAAGCCAAGGGTAAGATAATTGTAGTCCTATATTCTCTTGATTTAGTTATGTATCTACCTATCCGCAATGAAACCACGTTTTGGACAACCAGATGTTTATTTTTATGCAAAGAATTTAGAATTTGTATGATATCTTATCCTCTACTAGTTGTATCCGTAGGGTTTGATGACTGATGTGAGGCTTAAGGCCACCTTTTCTCCGGAGTCCTTCGTGATTTTCTGAAACAAGAAATACATACCTAAGTTATAAACATTGCTAAAGTAAAATTTTCTAGGAATGATTTTTTATTTTTTGATCTAACATGACTCCCAAGTACTTAGTTGAGGAGACTTTGTTAATTATGAGACAGTTACACTGGTCGTCATGTATGTTTTCATAATTATGTATCCGTATGTTGAAATCCCTTCCAGGTTGGGTTCTATTATATATTGTATAGCACATATAGTTAGTTTTTTGAGCATTAAGTACCTAAGTAGGTAATTTGTATCATCAAAGAAGAATCTTTCACCACGCTAGGTCTTTGAAACGAATCAGAGACAGGGGTAAAGAAAGAAACCACAATCTACAAGCAAAATAAGGCCTAGAGCAGGTAAATCGTAGAGCGTACCTCTATACTCTGTCTACGAGGTAAATTATTGACAAAAGTAATATAGGTACTCACTTTTACTTCAAGGCCCACACGCTGCTTAGGCCTTTGGTCGGTCGGTCGGTACGCTGTCGCAGCTCTTCGCATAGGAATACGAAGGCTTCTTTCGACAGCCGGTATTCCTAAATTCGGTCTCCGGGAGATCTTCGACAGGATCAAAGGATGCCCGAAGACTGTCTCGCATTTCCCGTAGCTCACGAGCCCGTTCTTCTTCATCAACATCTATGCAAGGAAATATCTCGCAGACATCCTCAATAACAAAGAACCCCACAAAAGTCCACAATTACACAGAAAAATAAACACTACCGTGTAGCGCTCACCTCTCACCGCCAAAAACAAAGTGTTGAGCGTAACGCTCATCGTCGCCGTCGTGTCATCGTATTCCAAGCGTGAAGCTGTCAAATTTGGCACTCGGACTCAGAAATAAATGAAAAACCGTTAAAAACGGTACGTAAGTGCTTGCGATACGACGGCCGTGGCTCGGCTTATACGATCGGTGTATAGTGTAACGACGATGATCGTAAGCATGGCAGCTGGGACTCAGAATATAAGTTCTCAAAGTGTACGCTAGGGGCGCTTATCATATTCCCATACAAAAATGCGTGTTACACCACACCATACACTCGTGCCAAATGGTTGGTAAAAAGCCAGACTCAGCCCTCAGGACTGTGTATGTTTGAGTGTTGGGTGTTGATACAGTATGATTGTGGTAGAGTAGCATCAAAATTTTAAACATTTGCATTTAAATTTGATCTTGGCTGAAAATTTCGGTAATTTGACCGTACAAACTAGGGTTGATAACTCTTATGTATAATTATAACTTTTGAAACTATCATGGTTATGCATAATACTTTTCACTATATCTACTACATATACAGGATGGATTGTTGAGACGGGACAGTAAGGGCAGGTACCTTAACCGTCATAGTTACAGGAAAACGTTCCTAGGAGACCATCCATAACTTTTTGAGATATTCTGATCTGCATTCACAAATTTTGGAATACATGTACAGTCAGCATGAAAATGGTAATTTTACACAAAAACTTTTTTGAATGCCAATCGATCCTGTTTCTTATAAGGATCAAAAGTCTCTAATGGACCGACTGAGGTTTGAGTACTAGAAAAGTCAGAAATCGAGAAAAAGTTTTTCCATACATTTCGGTACTTCGGAACTTCTACATTGGCCAAACTTTTTGTTCTCGGTAGATCTGCTAAAATCCGCTATAAAGAAGACTGGCTGAAAAAAGTATGTTAAAAAAGTTTTAAATTTCGAACTTCGAATTCAATTCGAATATCTTCTGGCCATTCTTTTCGCTGAGAAAATTCTAGATTGTAAGTAGGAATTTATGAACTTCTTGTAAAAAAAATCACTTTAAATTGCGGACGTTTGGACTTAACTGAAGCGTATTTTATAAATACGTGTTAAAATGATTTTATATTATTTTTATTTGTTTTAGATGGAATGTTGTAGAAGATTATCGATGCAACTATAATTTTCCACTTAGGTAGGCACTTTTGCTTCTAGGTACAGTATGCCACTATGCCGGCTTAGCAAAAACTAAAATTTATCTTATGCCCCTGCATAAGTTACCTGCATGTAAACCCGGTCTTGTGACTGTGTGTAGTTTCTGTTCTCAAACTTCAGTTGGCCTCAAAGTCTTTTGATTACAGTAAGAAATAGAATCGGTTGGCAACAAAGAATATTTCGAGTTGATTAATCGTTTTTCCTTATAAAATGTATGAGAAAAGTTTTTGGTGATTTCTACCATTTCTAGTACTCAAACCTCAGTCGGTCCAATAGAGACTTTTAATCCATATAAGAAACACGATCTATCGGCATCAAAAAAATGTTTTGTGTAAAATTACCATTTTCTTGCTGACTGTACATTTTTTCCGAAATCTGTGAATGCAGATCAGAATATCTCAAAAAGTTATGGATGGTCTCCTAGAAACATTTTCCTGTAACTATAACGGTTATGGTACCTGCCCTTACTGTCCCGTCTAAGCAATCCATCCTGTATATTATTTACATATATGTTATTTACACCATATCTGCCAATAACATCTACTCGCAAAGACTTTAATTAGTTCTTCCGTGATCATGGCGCATGCAACTGTGCCGAAATATCGAGAACAATCGAAACTCAAAAATCATGCGAAATATCCCGTTTCTAGTGAAAACTAATGAAATTATCTTATTGTTAGATTCAAAGTTAATTTTGATAATATCCTTGTAGATCAATCCTGGTAAAAATTAATACAAATTTTAAGTTGTTTAGAAATTTTTTTGTTGACTGCGGAACCCTAAATAAAAAACCGGCCAAGTGCGAGTTGGACTCGCGCAAGAAGGGTTACGTAGCATTATCTATAAAAAAAGGCAAAAAAAAACACGTTTGTTGTATGGGAGCCCCCTTCAATATCTTGTTTAGTATTTGTTGTTATAGCGGCAACATAAATACTTTATCTTTGAAAATTTCAACTGTCTAACTATCACGGTTCATGAGACAGCCTGGTGATAGACGGACAGACGGACAGCGGAGTCTTAGTTATAGGGTCCCGTTTTACCCTTTGGGTACGGAACCCTAAAAAGAATGGCGTCAAATTTCTTCTGAATAATATTGAAGACTTCCGTAAATAAACAGATAAAACAAGATGCCAGTGAAATCAGGAAGCTCCATCACTGTTTGCAAGTCCTCAAACTAAGTGAAAAACTTTGAAATGAAACTTGAACCGAAAACAATAAAGCGTATTACAGCAAGGGTTCCCAAAGTGGGCAATAACGCCCCCTTGTGGGCGCTGCAGGCTTAAAGGGGGCGGTAAGAGACCCAGAAAAAAAATGGGGGCGTCAAATCAGACACATCGCATTTTAATAGTTATAAGTATTCCTAGACATTTTCGTAGATAATATAGACCGCGGGATAACCCGATTTTTGCATGTTTAATCGCCGCTAACACATTAATTAATTAGAGTTATAGTGGTTTTTGAAAAGGTGAAAAAATGGGGGCGCTAAATAATAATTTATTCTCAAAGTGGGCAGTAGACAAAATAAGTTTGAGAACCCCTGTATTACTGGATTGATTACTGGCTCGCGTGACTGTGCGTAGAGTTAGGCTATTAGGTCTAGTAGGTATTATGGGTACTTTTACGTTGATGTTCGACATTTTATTGTGTTGTCGCTATTTTAGGGGGTGTGCTCGCATATTTGCGTCTGACGGGGTTAGGTCTTTCGTCATCAGAAACGTATAAGGCAAAATCGTCAGTAGCCAAATAAATTAAATATTTTTTAGGGTGAACTGTTCATCCTTCATGGTGTGAGTTTGTGATTGTAGAACACGTCAAAAATGTCGAATGCCAAATCTCGAATAAGTTATCGAAAGAAGGAACATAGGAACATATTGAAACCATTTTTAACCATTTTTAACCACCGACGCAAAAACGACGGGGTTTTATAAGTTTGACGTGTCTGTGTGTGTGCGTGTGTATGTGTGGTGTGTGTGTGTGTGTGTGTGTGTGTGTATGTCTGTGGCATCGTAGCTCCCGAAAGGAGGAACCGATTTAGTTTTTTTTTGTTTGAAAGATGAATTTTTGAGTGTGTTCTTAGCTATGTTTGATCAAAATCGGTTCAGCCGTTTCATTGCGTTAAGGGTTTTTTCTAATTTTTACAAAATTAATTAATTGTTATTAACCATTTCATTCAACTCTTATTGACCGAGCGAGCAAAGTCTTTGAATTTTGACATTTGTTTTCATCTGTCCGGATGTAGGTACAGCTCATTCACCTGCGATGGCTACCTTTGTTGGCACGCCAACCAAGGCAGGTGCACGAGCTGTATGTTGGTACTCACGTACAGGTAGTATTTTTCAACGAATCATGACAAAACTTGATATACAGGTTCTTCAATTTCAAAGATTTTTGATTGGAAAAATCCCTCAAAAAGGGGGGAAGTTTGCCGCGGCGCCATTTACTGGCCGATTTTGTTAATATTTGGCAGAAAAATTAGGTACTAAATTATTTTTTTTTGTATATCTGCAAAATTTATCATTAGGCTGCTAAGAGAATTGCAAGCCTCTGTACCGGAGCACAGAATATATAATAGTACAAGGTTGTCAACACATATTAACAAGCAGAATACAAATTGTTAGAAAAAAGTTTGTGCTCGCAAGGTCTACTGTTCGCAGAACTACTAGAGTTGTTAGATCTCCTGCGACATACATGATTCCAGGAAATTTAAAGAGTTTAGTACGTCCAGTGGATGATGATGATATAAAGAGACGTTCCATCGCCTTGTTGGACGCGAAGAAGATAGACGTTCCAAAATAATCAATGAGATTTTACAGGTCTAACGCTTAACTGAGTCAGTCCCTGAAGTATCGGAGCGGTACGGGAGGGGTGTTTTCGTCTCTCAAATTATCAGATGACATGTGACATAATGTAAACGAAAACAGCCCTCCCGCACCGCTCCCATACCTCAGGGACTGACTCAGTTAAGCGCTAGACCTGTAATTAATCTTTTTTTAGGGTTCCGTACCTCAAAAGGTAAAATGGAAGCATTACAGGATCACTTTGTTTTCCGTGTGTCTGTCTGTCAATACACTTTTTCTCAGGAACACGTAAAGGTATCAAGCTTAAATTCATATCAAATACTCAAATCTACTCGTACTGTATCGTACAGAATCTTGAAATTTGGTACGAAACAATGTCATATAGCACAGATAAAGGAAAAATTGCGAAAAGCATAAATTTTTAGTGACATCATAAAATAATTTTAAACTTACTACCCCTTTCCCCATGATGATTTAATTTAGCAATAAAAATACCATAACTTTTACTTAAACACCACTTATACTTGTACATTACTGTTATTGTTTTGGTTATTTTATCTTTTTTATTTTTTATATTTGGTGTGCAATAAAGTGTTAATCTATCTATCTATCTATCTATACACCTAAAGGTTTGTACGGAACCCATGGTGCGCGAGTCCGACTCGCAGTTGACCGTTTTTTTAAACTATCTTGTTGATGTCAGAGCGTTTACTAAAAGGCCTATATCTATTTCTAGCTAATCCCAACTCTTCTATCACAAGCTCGCTAGCGTGCGCCGAATCAATTAATCGCGCATTCGGTACGCGCCAAAACAAATCCGCCATGTTTTCCCGCCATATTAATGGAGCGTGTCACGCCAAACCGACTATATCCGGGGATGGATTGATAGACGTCATCGGATAGTGGGACTTTGACTTTAGTTTATTTACACACGATATTGATATCGTGTGTCGACTATCGGTTACATGTAGGCCAAAAGCATTTAAACAAGTCACTACAAACAAAGCCCTGATGGTCTAGTGAGAGGGACCCTGACTTTCGGTCCTAAGGACGTGGGTTCAAATCCCGGAAGACATGTAGACTTATTCATGAAAGTAACCTCTGCGAGGTGCACTGAATTCTTTCACCCCACTGGTTCTTTCATCGTTGGTCACTTAGCCCTTTTCAGGTATACTATTACCCCAAGCTGGTCACCTAATTAACAAGTTGATTGTTTTTGACCTAATGCAGGGTAACCAAGACCGAACTGGTGACGCGAAGTTGATAGGTAGTACAGCAAACAGAGGACAATACCAATATCATACATAAATACATGCCTTTTTACCCGAAGGGGTAGGCAGAGCCTCAAACGTTGGCCTCTTTAGTAGTAGCAGAGCTTTTTTGTGAAAGAGTTCGTCCGGGGAAGTACTACCAACATACCTATTTCTGCCGCAAAGCAGTAGTGCTCGCATTGCTGTGTTCCGGTTTGAAGGGTAAGGGTGCCGGTGAAATTACAGGCACATGAGACTTTTCATCTTTATGTCTCAGGGTGGCGGGCGCAGTGCAATGCCACATAGGTTGCGTCGTAGGTGGACGTGATCTATGAGGTAATGCACTGTTCATAGGCAGAGGTTACCGCTTAACATCAGGTGGGCCTCTTGCTTGATCCGTCATCCAAGTAGTATGAATAAAAAAAAAACGGTCTCTTTTCACAGTGGGTTGCAGCATCGTTAGAATAAATTTAAATTTAAATTTTTACTTTGAATTGTCTTGCAACTCTCGCATCTCAGATGGTTACTCGCTCACCGTCGTCAAGTTATAACTTAAAGTATAACTTTAACTTAAGTTATAACTTTCTCTAAAATATCATAAAAAAGAGAACACTGGATAAGTTTCAAGTCCAAAGTTGTGGGTTCAGTTCGTCGCTCCATAGATCATTGTTTGTTATTCCCGTAACCCGTCAAAAAGTTTCGACGACTGATCTTTGTTGGCTGAAATACAAAAACCGGCCCAAGTGCGGGTTGGACTCGCACACGAAGGGTTCCGTACTATCGCGTAAGACTAACACTATAGTAATACTCACTGTGTGAAAATTTCAAGTATTGTGTGAGTGTGAAGACTGTGAATGCGTTGTCTGACGACCGGTTCAAAAGATACAGCCATTATTAAGACCGAGCATAAACAAAAGTTTATTATATTTATTAATTTGTAACTTTGTTTTATTAACTTATCTTCTTTTTTTATACTACTTGGAATGACGGGTCAAGCGGTTCAGTTTTTTTTTTTTTTATAATTTTGTTTGGCCCACCTGATGTTATGTGCTACCCTCTGCCTATGAACAGTGCATTACCTCACAGGTCACGTCCACCTAGGACGCACCCTATGTGGCATTGCACTGCGCCAGCCACCCCGAGACATAAAGATGAAAAGTCTCATGTGCCTGTAATTTCACCGGCACCCTTACCCTTCAAACCAGAACACAGCAATGCGAGCACTACTGTTTTGCGGCAGTAATAGGTATGGTGGTAGTACTTCACCAGACGAACTCTTTCGCAAAGAAGCTCTACTACTACTTCTACTAGCTGTTGTTATAGCAGCTATAGTAGTAATCACATGTTGAAAATTTAATGTGTATGCCTAATAAGGTTCAAGAGTTATAGTAAATGTTAAGGTTGAGCAAAAAATGCCGGAATGATCAAGTTACTTGTAGTTGTAACCTGTAAGCGGTGTTTGTAAGCCGTATTTTATTTTTATTTGTTGTTTTAGTGGCAGTAAAAGTAAATACACACTATGAAAATTTCAACCATCTACCTATTACGGTTCATAGCCCTCTGACAGACAGACGGACGGACAGTGGAGTCTTAGTATTAGGGTCTCGTTGGCACACGTTGGGTACGGAATCCTAAAATGAGAAAAGTGTAAGTTGTCTGACCAAGTTTTAGTTCTTCGCTCTAATATTTTGGTATATTGCGGACGTTGCCTTGTAAACAACAAATAGGTTACAATGTTTTAAAAAAATCGGTTAGATTTTTCCTGTTTTTAGATAAAATCTCATTTGTTAATTTAAAAAGTAAAAGTAGTTGTGTTTTTTTTTCTCATTTTTTATTAAGTTTTCCAATGTCTTTATCTATATTGTCTTGAAGAATAGACCCTTCCATCTCCTCCAGTGGATGTCGTAAAAGCCGATGAGATTACACTTCGGGATGAGGTAGCAGCATCCACCTGAGTAACACCAATACTATGGCCACCATTCCGCCTGCTAAGCTTGGTGATTGTGGTAAATCCTCCTTGCTTTCCAAGAAGGAGGCCTCGTCCAGCAGTTGAAATCTACAGGCTGGTGATGATGATGATTATTTTGGATGTGATTTTGAAGAATGAACTAAAATTTAAAGTTTTATTTAAAGAAATGTTGAATCCTTGGGAACGATTAATTTTAGGAGTGAAAGAGCCAATGTTTTTACATTCGTATAGAAAAATAACAAATAAGCCTACAAAATTCGGCCACGATAAACAATTTTCACTGTCAGTCTGTCTGTCTGTAGCCACTTATTATATGCTAATATGTACAGAAAATTTTAACGCCTCTAAACCGTTTCCACCAGTATTTCAGACTCGCTTTGCATGTCAAATAGGTCTTTATTGATAATCTACATAGCAAATTGTTTTGTATGTATTTTTGCATTCTAGAAATAATATTTTTTTGTGAAAACCTACGGTTTTATATCTGCGACGTATAAACGTATTGAAATAATTTCAAACTTAAGTTAGGTATGACTGAAGAAACATGAAAGTACAATAAATGCAATGAAGACAAGAGCTTTGAGAAGTATCTGTGGTGTGACTTTGAGAGATAGAATGAGGAACAATGTGATAAGAGAGCGTTGTTAAATTAGAGAAATCGTTGTGACAAGGATTGAGAAAGGTAATTATGCTGAGATGGTTTAGACATTTAGAAAGGATGGTCGAAAAAAGATTGATGACACAAATACATAAGGCGAGCGTGAATTGGGATCTGAGACATTCTGGAGAAACGCCAGGTCAGGAGTACCCTGAATGAATGAGGCAAAAGAGGTATGATCGTAGCAAGTAGAAATCGATGATCAAATGTACGTACCACTCCAAGAAACACGCGTTTGTTTGTATAAATGTATGTATGTATGGTATAGAATGCTATCAAAGCAGGCGTAAAATCAAGCTCAACAAAAGTCGCTAGCTCAAGTTAAGCTTTTGCAATTACTTTTTCAATCCAAAGGATCTTATTTACATTGAGCGTTCAATGGCTCCACTTCCCAACATAAGCACGCACTTTTATAAATTAAGAATCTATATCTTCCCAATATCGAATCGACCTTTTCCCCAAGAAGGCAAGGCCTCAAGGAAAAAAAAGATACACTTTTTATACACGGCTCATTAGGCACGATGCTTCGATGCTCGACAGCATTTTTGTCAAAGGACAACCTTCGTCCACCTACACTAAACCCTATTTGTGTGAACCTAAAGCTGATATCAGGCCGTAGGTGTCGCCAGCGTAAATTGGGGCAGAATTTTCGTTTGGCATAAAAGTATAACATTGTTTTGTTCGGTATAGAGTTTAAAAATGGGACAGTCTATTCCCAGCTTGGGGATCGTTGTTTTGGGAGCTAAGAGCTAAAAAGGTCGGATATCGCGGCAGTAAAGTGAGCTCAGTAAAAGAAAGAGCCGTGTTTAGTATTCTGTTTAGATATTGGAGTTCGCGTGCGGTAGGCGCGATCGTCGGCGAAAAGTGGACGCTTGGGAGTGTCAGCGATGCTTTATATTCTTGACATTTGGATTGCCTACGTTGTTTGCTTAGTTTATTTTTGTTAGCCATGTGACTAAATAGCTTCGGGGAAACATTTCATAATGGAAAAATCGTTTGTAGCAGTTACATAAAATAAAAATACCCACTTCCACACTCTAGGTAGGTACATTGTGTAATGTAATCCGTAAAAAAACGGAGCACATTCATTTGAAACAGAAGCCAATATTCTCGTAAATCTCGCGGTGTGCTTGGTCTAAGTGTGCCCCTCCATCTCCTCCCGTGAATGTCATAAAAGCTGTTTTTTTCCTTTATTTGTGTCACAATGCCTCCGAGCATACAACATTTCAGAATTGTGAGGTTACTGGAAATACCCTAGAGGTTCTTACATTTTGCTGCAATCCCTGATTTCCATACAAAAATTCGAATTAATTGCTATTATATTTTGAATGCATTAAAGTTCGAAGCCTGATTTTTTTAGAGGACTATAAGCTCACATCTAGGGATGGGTTGTACAAGCAAAATCGAGTACCAGGGCTTCCAAGTACATCCATCTTAAGATACTAGATTTAAGAACCAGGGTTCCAAATACCTTCAAGTATTTTTCTGCATATTAAATTTATCCGTGCGCTTGTGTAAATAGGGAACACAGTCACGGTTGAATACAAAAATACTTAGAAGTGGAAAAATACTTTCATAGGAAATTGGTCCATGTGGTCTAATAAAATAGGATCAAAATTGCATCTGCGAAAAAGTAATTCTAGACCTTGCAAGTAATTCAATTGCTCAGGGCGATTATGTTTCTGCGTACCTACGTATACATATAACGAGTATAGCGAGCGACTTTACTTTACAGTTGCAAATATTGTTTTTGATGACCTCTGTGTCGCAGCTGGCGAGTAGCCGGATGGGATGCGGGTTCGATTCCCGTTGCGGGACAAATGTTTGCATGATCTGCAAATATTTGTGCAGGGTCTGTATGGTCTGTGGTAGTAGCATGGTACACGTAGTTTCTGATACCCACGACATAGATCCTAGTGTGGGATCAGGGCTATGTATGTGACTGTTGTGTGTTACGTTATGTTATTTTTTTACTTTCAAGTCTTTACGGTCTGCACCTCAGTACTTGCAATCTTGCAAGAAAAAACTTGGTGAAAAAACCTGGTCGCGTAAGTACGCACACATTTAAAATTGATACGTTCAGCCTTTCTACGAAAAAGGTTCTTGACAGACAGACAGACAGTACCTTTCGTGAAGTCACTAACCCTAAAATGGCAGTAAGAGATCAAATAACTAGTCCCGATCACACAGTAAAAGAAACCTATACTAACGGTACTTCAGTAGCAGTCGTTTTTATAACCATTTCAATGCATTACAAAGTAGAATACGACACAAGATTCGAATTAAAAGTTAATATAAGACAATAGAGAAAAGCAATAACTGTAAATATGGCGGAAAGAAAATACGGCAAAGTTTACGCGAGCACTCGGCGCCAACTTCAGGAAACTACAAAATGATAGTGGGTTATTACGTGCTATTCAGAATTGTGATTTGGTGATACTACTATTTCGTGTCACTGGTCATTCATCCACACATCATCGACTCGTGAATACCTCGTACAGCTTGCTTTACGAGATCTTTTTTCCCGATACGTGCAAGTTGGGGAATGAGATCCCGATAATAGGCAAAAAAAAAGAAGAAAAGTCCTTCAGGGCAGGCATCGCAATATGCAATACCTCTGGTATTACAGATGTCAATAGGCGAGACGGTAACCGCTTTGCATCAAACGAGCCGTAAGCCTGATTGTCAAACCATTACATCTAAACAAAGACAAAGAAACCAGCCAAGTGCGAGTCGGACTCGCGCATTAAGGGTTCCGTATCTATAAAAACAGCAAAAATATCAGATTTATTTTATTCTATTTTTTAGTATTTGTTGTTGTAGAGGCAACAGAAATACATCATCTGTGAAAATTTCAACTGTCTAACTATCACGATTCTTGAGATACAGCCTGGTGACAGACGGACAGACAGACGGACGGACAGTGGAGTCGTAATAATAGGGTCCCGTTTTACCTTTTGGGTACGGAACCCTAACAACAGTGTGGTGACAGGATCCAGTGTGCCTCGCTGATATTTCATGCACATGTCTATTTCAAGATCGTGATTTACCTCACTTTCTGTTGGTTTGTATTTTTATAATAAAGGGCTTGTCTCCATTGGCTTTAATTGGAAGCCATCTGCACTTGGAGGTAAGAATTCAATTTTATTAGAAGTTAACTGTTTTTTCATTGTCATTTTTGTATTAACCTTAGTTTTATGTACCTAAATCATAGATTTTATTCTGTATTTTACTAAACTGTGTTTAGTTATAATAATTTGTATGTTTTATAAGAAATAAAGACCTTGTAAAACAACAAATAGTCATAAACTGAACTTCAGAAATACAGAAATACAATTTATTCATAAAACCGATTAACATGTAAAATAACCAAAATAGTGCTAAGAATCCCCGGGCGAGATCGATTCACCGTCAGACGACCCAAGCTAAAACGAATCTGGGCGGCGTCGCGGCAGACCACGCATGAGGTAACGGGATGAACTGGACGCCTATGAGAGGGAATGGGAAACGGTTGCATAGGACCGTGGTGACTGGCGGAAGGGGGGGGAGGCATTTGCCCAACAATGGGACAGTATGGGCAAATAGTAATAATAGTAATAATAATAATAATGAAGGTACAGAATTATACAAAGTGTACACAAGTTCTGAAATATGTTCTTCGTATATACAAGACTTCCTTATAGCAATAGGAATTACATAAAGTAGTCAAAGACACGTAATAATACCTAAAAATGGACAATTAGCTGCTTACTATTTAGGCCATCAGATTAAACAGTTCGTAGTCGGGACGAGTTTTGGTTAATGTCCTATATGCACGAGCTATGTTACAGAACGAATTAAAGTACAGTCGTACAGAATTTTCACTTCGCAACTCGTACAGACACTATGTATAAATCTGTGGTGATCACGCGAGCTATACCGCTAGCCCACTACATACAAAACGAACGTCATTCCGTATTTGGATATTAATTAATTCAAGACCAGCATCTTAGGGACGATTCCGTCTGGTAGTGATTTGGATCAGTTGAGCTACCTTTAGATCGCTAGCAGCGGTCTTCAGGTAGCACAACTGTTTCATATGTATTTTGTACATTCTCATTGTACTAGTAATTGAATTAGTTATGTACATATTAATTAAAGTCAGTGACATTTACAAGCTTTTATTACAAGCTTGCAATGTATGTCCGGGTGGAATCTTGCTACTGCATTTTAAAGCAGTTATCCTCAACCGATTGAGATGATATTTTGCATACCTGTCAAGTTCCGATGACAATGCAATATTATGGTGACAGCGAGCTGATCTAATGATGGAGACGAAAGGTGGACAACGGAACTACTCGAGGGCTAGCCGTAATAGTGGGCTGGCCGTGTTTAAGCTCATTTTGATCAGTACTTGGTTCCGATTAGTAATTTTGTAAAAAATTGTATTGTTTTTTTTTTTTTACACAAACTTATTATAGACACAGTCTAGAAACTAATATCTAGGCCTGTGGTTTGTCAGTTCCTCATTAAATTCTCTAGAAGTAATTAATTTCGTAAAAAAATATAAAAAACCCCCAACGCAATGAAACGGCTGAAGAGATTTTGATCAAACATAGTTAAGAAAACTCCCGACTAATTCACCATTCAAACAAAAAAAAAACGGTTCTTCCGTTTGGGAGCTACGATGTCACAGACACCCACACACACACACACACACACACACACTCACACACGTCAAACTTATAACACCCCGTCGTTTTTTAATCGGGGGTTAAAAATCAAACTAACTTGGTTATAATATTTCCATACAAATCTTTAAGTCAGTGTGATTTGTTAAACATATAGTTTTATAGGAAACTGATAAACCAAAGTTCATATCCCATTTATTACCCTGCCTTGCATAGCGCATATCAGAACCATATTGAATCTTAACTCACCGTAATAAAGGTCAATACATTGAAAGCAGATTTGCAGAGACACATGTTTGCCATGAAAGGAAATGTACCGTTCGTATGATAATAAATGTTAATCTGGCAGATTGCCTATCCAAAGTTTGAAACAATGAAAACGAAATTGCTTTTACGTCAACTTTTATGAATATTATAATATAGCCATAAAAATTAAAGGTTTCTTTACACAGTATAGTTTACAGGTAAGAATTATAATTTCACGTGGAAAGTTTCGCTTGAGGCGCGAAATTAAAATGTTATTCTGTTTTTAGCTAATCACACCATATGTATATTATCTGTGATCACAGCTCATCAACACTTCTTGGGATAGTTGACCAGAATGGAGAACAGAGATGTAAAAAAATAATACAGCCGAAGAATCTTTTTTTCAGAAAATTATCTTATCAGGCTGAATGTACAATTTTCTGAAAAAAGCAAAAATGTAGTTTTCTTATCTTCAAAATTTTACTTAGATGGGTTTTACTTTACCCTGAGTGTCCCATTATCTTGCCACATCCAAATATAAAACTATATAGGTAGGTAGTTTTATATTTCAAAATGTATTTTCAAGTTCCTACCATGAAGGTTAGTTTAAAATACAAACGAAAAATCCCAATTTATAGGTGCTCGAATTCTTTTTCAAATCCATCAATACAATAATCCCACCAAAATGGAATCAAAATCCTACACCGGAACACATTATGCAAAACAAAACAGTGTTCAGCAAAAACGTCCGAATTCCGGAACGACATCCGCCCTGCTTCCGCACGAAATAAAGGCTCCTTAGGTATAAAGGGACGGACTCGACACGAGACAGGGTTAATGAAAATTAAACATTATCTTTTAGAGAACAAACCATGAAAAACAAAAACAACTATAAGGTAAGTAAGTAAAACTCTTATTTTTTACAAAAAACTATACACAACACAAATAAGTAAGTAAAACAGATAGGCTTTGATAGCGTTTTGGCTGTGTATAGTGCTGTCAAAAAAAGGTAAGGACCGTGCTCAGATTAATGCTGCAGTATACTGCAGCGCTGATTTTCAGCACGGACTAAGCACGAATAACAATAAGAAAAAGTAATGTTCAAATAAAAATAAAGAGAGACATAGATAGCTTCAATTATTGTGAACAGGTGAGACGGCAGCGGTCCGAGGTGAACTACCCTTATATTTAAATTCAGTGAATGAGTTATTCAAGGTACCTAACTTTTCCCTTAGCTCTCATTATTATCATTATGTTTCAACGTAATTATGCCACCACTAAATACTGTTTTTCTGTGACGTTAACAAGGTCATCGGTCAACAGGAAGACGTCTACGAATGTATGCTAGCCGGGCATTTTTAGAAGCATGTTATTTCCACGCGTACTTATTCATATTTATTTTTATGGCGTCACTCCGCCCCTTATCCGTCCCGTATTAAACGTACACCTTTATGGTGCAAAACAAAGGTGCCCTGACCCCAGGGTAAGGTCACATGGGGCCCGCATCGATTGGGAACGCAAAAAGGGACACCTATTACCCGCCGCTCGCTTCCTGCTGCGGACGTCGAGTTTGGCTTTTTGTTACAATTGCTTTGTAAATGTCAAAGTTTTTGTGTCAAATTGTTACAAGGAATGGATATTACACTAATACATGCAACCTATTTACATTCGACTGTCTTTCTTATAAAGGAAAAAGGCGTAATTTTTGTTGGTTTCGTCCTTTTATGAGCCTGACCCCCCATTGTATTTTATGGGGGGTCCTCTTCCAGCAGAGTACATTGACGCTGATGATGATGATGATGAGTCTGACTGATCTTGAATATTTTGTCGGATCCTTTCAAGTGTCATTGAAAGCTGATATGGTTATTTTTAAAGGAATTAAATCATTGCACGAATCTCTTTCTAGATATAATAATCGTCTCTGTGCAATTAAATACATCGTTTATTTTTTCAAAAATCATTTAATGGCAAGTTGTTTTGCAAGACATACGAGTAATACTAATTTGGTTCAAATTAACTAGATTGTATAAATATTATTATTGTATTGATATTATTTATCTTATAGATCCAATAATGCCACTATATTGAAGAACAATCGAATCTAGCCAAAAGTTACAGCTTTCTCTTTGATTTTCCTATCAAAAAAATATTTTCCTACCGTGTTTTTGGTACAAGTGATCCCTTAGAATTAATCGGCATATTTTTAATCTAAATATTGTACTTCAATTACTCAATTAAAAATCAAATCTTAAAGTATATTTGAAAAACATTTCCTTATGGCCTTAGCAAATAAACATCTCAATTAAGTAGTTTTAAGTTGAGGTAGGCAACTGCTATGAAGGTTATTAACTTAATACGTAGCACGCTACAATATTAATTGTTTTTGTATTCGTTTAAATCAGCTTTAAAATTTACACACGACTTTAAATAACGCTTTGTGCATTCATTTTGATGCCATTTTGATACTGTAACGAATAAAGAGGGACTTTTTAGTATAATTAATATAATGTTAGTTATTATTAGTGGAATAATTAATAGTTCAGTAAATTTGTCTTCAGCGTGTAAAATATTAAAAGTGAAAGTTGGATTTTATTTGATACAAGTAATTAATTTTGTTAAAATTTAAAAAACCCTCAATGCAATGAAACGTCTGAACCGATTTTGATCAAACATAGCTAAGAACATATACGAAAAATTCACGTTTCAAACAAAAAAAAAACTAGAGCGGTTCATCCGTACGGGAGCTACGATGCCACAGACACACACACACACATACACACACACAAACACACAGACACGTCAACCTTATAACACCCAGTCATTTTTGCGTCTGGGGTTCAAAATAAAATTACATGGTGTTACGTAAACTAATACCTCAAACCATCTTTTCCTTTTTGAAAAATAATGTTAGTGTTTTCGAATATCCTTCACTTTCTTCTATCCATTCAGCCTAATGCGTTTACCATATCGGCTATACCGATATCATCCTGACCACCTGTCATTACCCTCTCCCTCGTCCAAAGCCCTATTTCATTGCACACCTGTTTGCGAAGAAAGTAAATAAATAAAGTAGTGAGTACACGAGAGGAGCCGGTTTGGGCCACGTGTTAGCTGAACGTGGGCACTCTCCTTTATTTATGTTTGTGATGCTGTGCTTCAAAATATTGTTAGGCTGGAATTTGTATATGGTTTATCGGTTTTAGTTGAGTTGACAGACACGCTGGTACCTTGCTGATATTTTATTAGGTCACAGTTAACGATGAATGTGGACGCGATCACAGTGTCAGCTTGGTTCTTACAGTCGGTTCTTTCTTGGTCACTCTGCGTTGGTAACCAACCAGATTGTATACAAGACTGCTTATAAGGTAATTGTATGTACTATGTGACGTGTTTTGTAGTTGGCAACAGACATCCAATATCTACGCGTTTAATTATAATATGAATATTATGTGTTTTTTTGTCAAATTTGTCCCAAATTAAGCAGATCAGTGTGTTTTAAAAGAAACAAGAGTAATAAAAAAGCAATTTAGTTCGAACTTCCGGTGTAGCGGTTGCGACAAAGGGTTGATTCTGATTCCTGATTTTTGTTTGCTTTTGGTTTTTAACCCCCGATCAAACGCTATATTTGATCAAAATCGGTTCAGCTGTTTCATTGCGTTGAGGGTTTTTTTAAAATTATTACAAAATTAATTATTTGTTAATTCTTATTTCGCTTCCAAGTAATATAAATTAAAATCTGGCCCCAAAATGAGAATCCTAGGTATTAATAGTAGGTGCCAATGACAATAATTTGAGTAATATTGCGTAAATATTGTCCCCATTAAGACACACGCCTGCTTCTTCAAAGGGTTAGGCATAGCCCAAATGATCCTCTTTTTATTGTGTTTCTTACAATCGTGGGAGCCTAGGCGACCAGTGGTGATATCATCATTACATAACTTACGTACCTACCTAGATTTAATTTTATAATCTCATTTAAGTCAACTGAACCTATTGTTCTTATATGAAAATAAATACTCTAAACCGAATTTCTTTCCCTCGACCAACTCAACTAACGCTTTTTTGCAGTAATAATACAATCCTTTAGCCAGCAGACAGGATAATACAAAAACAACGAAAATAGTTCAACAAAGTCCGGTTTTGTTGTTTGATACCATCAAACTAGAACTTTTATTTATCGTTTAATTTCACAAGTACTGTTTAAAGTTTTGCATTCACCCAAAAACCCCAAAATATGAATACATTTTCAAGAATAGCTTAGCCATAAATTCCTCCCAACAACCGACCATTAGAAACGCTCCGTTTATCATTGATAGTTTACCCTAAGAGTAGTAAGCAAGTACAGGTATCAACAGCATGCTATGTAGGGGCAAGGGAAGCGTGGATAAAGCAATAATAAGCAGTTAGTTGCCTAAAAAATAAGCTCTTGTATATAGAGCGACCATGTTATACATGTTATTGACCTTTGTCTGATAGTATTCCTATCATTGCCGTTGTCTAAAAGCAGGCGAGCTAATGTTAAGCGTACCTTAAAACTAGATTTGGTGCCCAACAGATGGTGAGCGTGTACCTTCGGCGCTGATCGTACGCGCGTCGCTCTTATATATCGCAATACCACGTCAGTCGACCAACGAGCTTGACTGAGATGGTTTTTTTCAGCGCGACGTAACGTACGCGTAGCAATTCAGACCGACGAGTTCGACTGCGACGATTCTCGTAAGCGCTACGCAACAGCGCTACATCAGTCAGCGCATCAGTCCTTCGTTTGTTTTCATTGATATGACTACGCTTGACCGACATCAGCGCTCACCGTCGGTCGAGCACTAAATCCAGCCTAAATCAGACGAGGCGACTTGCGCACGATTCGACTCGCGTGTGTGAATTTATTGTTGCGCCTAGATGACGCGTTTTTGGCGCGAGTTACGCACGAGCATTCTACACTCTATATTATTTATTCTGTGACTCTGCGTACGTCCACTCGTAGCAACTATCGCGCGCGTACTGGACTGATCAATATCTCGACTCGTGCGTCGAACGCGCTTCAGACGCGCGAGTCGAGAGTCTCGCGTATTGCACGCGATTTACGCGCGAGCGGCAAAACGCGTGACTGCATGTGGACGGAATGTATGAAGTTCTAGTATCTCATGATTGCGCGACTCGAATCGCGCGAGTCAAATCGCGCTTAAATCGCCTCGTCTGGACAAGCTCTTACATTCTTATCTTGTCATGTCTCAGGAGTTTTTTAGAGCCACTTTTATAAGTCCTCATATTTCTTGCATTCCTGTATGGACTTAACAAACATTATTTTGGTTTCAGTTCATACCTTATAAGGTATGAACTGAAACCGGCTGGATTGATTATTATTACTCGTAGAGTTTCCCAAACAGTTTATTTTTTAACCTAAAATCGCATGTCCGGCGCAAACGGCCCACGAAATGCGAATTTCTAAATAACAGTGTTTGAAATGCCATTATAATAACAAGCTCTGCAAATCTATCCGTATTTTTATATAAAAGCTACTCTATTTTTGTCTTTTTAAGGCTGGAATTTATTGGTCGTGTTTATTTTCTGGTTGTGAGACTTGAGGTGAACATATTGCCTTGAGAGTGCATTAAATAAGCATACAATTTTGTTACGTTTATGTGTTTCCTGAATAAAAACATAAAATAACTAGTTTTTAAAAAGAAATTATCTCATTGTCCTATAAATTCATTTTTTTTTTGGTGTGTTTTGTGTTTTTTTGTAACATCAGAAATGTAAATAAATATACCAACACGTGGACAAGCTTAGCCTGAAGTATTAACTATTTAGCTAATAACCATATGTTTAATAAGTATTATTATATTTGTATGTTTATTTATTGACCGAGAGAGCGAAGCGTCGCTCGCAAAAAGCCTCGCATCGCTCGCGTCCTTGCAAAAACTGTCAAAATTTACTTACCTACATCTTTTTACATTCTTGACATTTTTTTAAAACAAAACCTAATTTGACTATGAATTTTGCGTGAAATTACAGCTTATGTTTTTTTACGACCTCTGTGGCGGGGCGGGCGAACTTTCGCCTGCGACGTCGGAGGTTGCGGGTTCGATTCCCGCCTCGGAACAAATATTTGTGCGATATGCAGATATTTGTTCAGGGTGTTCTGGGTATTTTCTATGTATAATAAAAATATCTATCTATGTTATTAAGTATATCAGTTATCTAGTACCCATAACACAAGCTCTGGTTAGCTTGGGGCTAGATAATGTTATGTAAACTGCCCAGCATTATTTATTTATTTATTTATTTTATTTATTTGTTATCATTTAGCACCAAAATCCATTTGCTGATCTCGTATGTGTGTTGCGCTGCGTCCAAAGATTATGTAGAAAAACTGCATTGCAACCTCTTTGGTCCAACTGAAGTTGTATCGTAATGTAATAAAAAGTTAATTATGATACAGTTCTCCATAGAAGAGCTGTATCATAATTTAATTCTTTAAATTTATATCTATGGCTTCTGCGTACAGACTGTCATTCAAGTTTTGCTTTTAATTTTTTAATCTTTATATTTCAGTATTAGAGTAGATAAAGTAGTTTTTTTAACCAAAGCACCAATAATTAGCAGGCATCAAAATTCCTCAAATTAGATCATTTAAATTCAGCCAATAAAATTACCGACTTAATTATTCACTAAACGGAATTAGCATAAAACTACGTCTAAAATACCGCTTTACAACCGCCTTTTACCACAGACTGTAAAATTATTCACTCTTACAACATTATTACAAACTTGGTTCCATTTGGGTCTTATTACGTTATTTGATAAACATTTCCTATTGGTTAGTTTAGTGTCCTTAGTATTCATTAAAAATTGATAAACTAGCGATAATTTACAATACTGAGTGAATGAATGAATGAAAATACTTATGAGCAATGCTAATAATACTGAGCTATACTTATGGGTAATTCTTTTCAAACTACCGAGTTCAGTGCTACGAACTTAGTGCTACGTCGTCTACGCTGGTATATTCGTAGCTGCGTAGCATTTCATGTTAAATGTGTTAATATTTACACTAGTTTTTTTTAATGCGAAGAAATCATGACCAAGTACAAGTAGTACAGCTGATTATGATGCAGTATTAAAAAGCTACCAAGCAGTTTTACGATTGACATTATGTAAGTTTTCGAAACTAGTTCAAGTTTTTCAATAATTAGTGAAAGGATTCATTCGGATAAGTATTACATAAATAAATAAAAAAAATAGAAAATGGTATAATACCATTAACTGTTAAGCCAGCATTCCTGTGTTCAAGTTTGAAGGGTATGGATACTGGTGTAATTACAGGTACTTGAGACTTTCCACCGTTATGACTCAGGTTTGGGACTTAGAATAAACAGTTCCTATGTAAAACACAATTTCAATTTCAATATCTTTATTTATGAAACACAGGTTATAAAAAGTTCTTACAATATTTATAAGCGAACTGCGATTTGAGCCACAAACTTTGTGGTAGTTACACCTTGCGAACAAGTTTCTACATCTGAAAGTAAATGTAAGACGCGTAGTAGGATTTCACAACTTAAAAAATACTGTCCAAATTTCGCCACTTGGCCGACACTTCCTTTGATAATCGAAAAGCGATCACTTTAGCGCGCGTGTCCAAGTGCCCATCGCGCTGTAGTGCTATCACTGGGGGGATAGTGGCTATCGACTGAACCTTGGGTAGCTTACAGACTAAGCAAACGAGAGCTCATTAAAAACTTCGCGTTTATGTGTATTTTATAGCATATATTAGTACATTATGGTACTAGTGTGTAATGTTGGTGATTACCGCTGAGGCGCCATTGAGACCCGAGGACGGTAATCATCAATACACACGTGTATCATATGACGTTTTTCAACACACTTGTGAAGAAAGTAATAATAAAACAGAAATACACACTCTGTGTAAATGTTCAACTGACTCTATAACTCACTTGTGAATAATAGCAATGAAAAATTCACAGTTTGAATACAGGTGTCATTATGTGCCTAGTTGTGGTGAAATTAGAGCCATTTTATTAGCAAGTGTGTAGAAAAATACATTATTTTTTTGAAAATCCGTTCCTGTTATATATCAATGGACAGTGTGGTTTGTTCGGGAAAGCAGATTTTACATTGAATTGTTTGTTTTAGGATATAGATAATTTCAACAGATTGAAAAAGATTAGCTCAAACTGACAAAGCTCAGTGTGTCCGAGACATAGAATTTTCTTGCATCTGTTGTTTTAAAAATGTAGGCCTGATGGCTACCAACCACAGAAGAAGTAGTAAAACATTCATGCTACCAACGCAAACTGGCGTAACAATTACCAAATGAGTTAGCGAATTAACTTTAATAAACTAGATAATGCTCCTCTTGTAGTGTTGTGGTTACGATGTTTACTAAGTTACAATTAAACGCGTATAGTTAAATTATCCATCATTGTCTCAGGGTGGCAGGTGCAGTGCAATGCCACATAGGGCGCGTACTTGATTCACGTGACCTATAAGGTAATGCACTGTTCATAGGCAGAGGGTACCGCTTAACATCAGGTGGGCCATCTGCTTGGGTACCAACCAAGGAATTACATTGAACTATTTGTACCGTCCGGAACCAAATCCTAAGGGGCCCCTTGGGATTTGGTTTTATGCATCTTTATTAGTTAGAGGTCATGATCAAGCGACACTTAATCTATGAACATTTTAACTAGCTACCTTTAAATTTATAGCTGCTAAGCTGCCAAAATATACTCCTGTGGCAGAATCCATACTCCTCGGTAAAATAATTCTTGTATTGTGACCCCTAGGGATTTAGCATTTGCATTTTTATTATTTGCATGGGTTCATGAACAAATAACACATAACCTGTGAAAATTTCAATTGGCTTTTAGGACTGCCAATATATAGCCCCGTGCTAGAAAACAAACAGACGGATGGTTAGACTTAGTTATAGGGTTCCGTCCCTTTGGACGATGAAGTTATAGGTTATAGACTAGGTTATAAACTCTGAAGGTGATTCAAAATGTACGTTCTTGCAAGAGATAAAACTGTTTACAAATAAGTAAGAGAATTGATCTTGACAGCAACGATGTCCAGAGCCTGCCCGTTCACCGATCGCCAATAAATGAGAATTTAATCAGTTCGCGGGATTGAGCCGAACGCAATAAAACATCTCGGCCGGAGTCACGTCGACGGGCAGTAACGGAACCAGCTAATGATGGAGATAGCCGCTTTCTTCTTATATTTCACACGCCGACTAAGCCTCTTCCGTGTTTAAGACGATTAGTTTTGCCGAAACTCAAAATAGACCGTTTTGGAAAGCCTACTCCTCCTACAATAATGGCCCAAATAATTCTAAAAAAATCATTTAATAGGTACAATATAGGCAAGAATAGAACTATATGTTTTTAGTTTTTAAATTGCTGTTACTTTTGACAGGAAAAAATAAAACATTGTTCCCTATAATTTACGCAAGAATTCCTACTCCTTCCAAACGCCTCCAGCTATTTTAATGATTCTTTCACAATATTATAGACAATTTACAGACTTTACACATGATATGTTTACATTTTCAAAAATAATTATCATTTTTAAACAATAAAACAAAAACTGTAAAACGAGCTGCCACGGGCGGTTCGACCGCGGAAGTCAGTCCGGCCCAAGCGTTCGCACGGGGTACCCGCGTCACTTTTTTGCTCCGCTCCTATGAGTGCCACCGACTGGTTCGGGCACAATAAGACACGATAGCAGTTAGTGTACTCATCGTAGTTTTTTATTCGTGCTTTGTGTTCCTTGAACAAAACATTGTAAATATTGATCGTTATCGTTTAGATATCTTGTTTGCGCGAGGACGCTTGTTGGTTTCTTATCTTTGACGACCTCTGTAGCGCGTCGGCGAGTAGCCGGCTGAGATGCGAATGGTTGCGGGTTCGATTCCCGCTGCGGGACAAATGTTTGTATGATCTGCAAATATTTGTTCCGGGTCTGGGTGTTATGGTACCATGGTACTCGTAGTTTCTGATACCTACAACACAGGGATGCCTTGTGTGGGATCAGGACTATGTATGTGACTGTTGGGTGTAATGTTATGTTATCTACTATAAGAATTAGTACGTATATGAAAAATCACGAATGAAAAATCTCGGAAGAAAAACCTTGGATGAAAAATCTCGAACGAAAAATCTCGACTGAAAAACCTCGAATGAAGAATTTCGAACGAAAAATCTCCAATAATAAATCTCGGATGAAAAATCGCGAATAAAAATCTTAAATGAAAAATTTTGAATGAAAAATCTCGAACGAAAAATCTTGGATGAAAAATCCAATAAAAAAAACCCAATAAAGAAAATCCAATAGTAGATAGATAGATAGATATGAAATACTTTATTATACACCTTAGAAAATAATAATACGAACAAAAAGAAACAAAACTTAACAATATAATTATTATAGTAGGTAACAGTTACTGTATGTAACGCAAGAAAAAAACGCAAGCTGTCCACAGTTCTAAGGTTCAAATTAGGTTAGTAGGAAGGTTTTTTATGTAAACAACGAGTGCTCATTACGATGGTATGATTGCAAAATAGCGACTAACTCTTTTAACATGCATCAAAATAACTGGAAATACCATCAGCCAAAAACGATTGATTTCAAACTAATTAAAATGATCAACTAAGGTATTCAAAATGTGTGTTTACATTTTATGAAACCGGAAAACAAATTTCAACATAAAAAAACGGTAGGTATATGAAATCACAATTATACTTCATAAAAGGTAAATTAAGTACCTAGGTAGGTATAGAAACACAATCACCATGGTAATTATTTCACACATACTTCGCTGCATAATTTGTGTAAAGTCGCTAACTTAACGGCCTTACTTGTGGCATACTATGACAACACTGCTTCGTTGCTGAGGTACGGAGTTATATTTTGGGGCAATTCTACCAATAAAACTGAGGATTTTTAAGGCACAGATGAGATGCATTCGATCAATGTTTGGTCTAAGACAGACAGACACGTGTAAGGGTGTTTACAGGCACTGGAGAATTCTCACTCTTGCCTCATTGTACATGTACGAAGTAGCAATCATTGTCCGGACGAATCATCAATGGTTTGCCCAGTACCCGGTTGGCAGTCGCCTAGAGAGTCGCCTGCGTAATCATTAAGGTAAAACAGCCTTATTACGGCACAGTGTATTCGGCATGGCATGTCAGAGGCCCTCGGGCGGCTTGACAAACTCTGACACCAGTGGCCAGCACTACCTCATACGAAACGACGACGATGGCGCCTATCCTTTACAACAAGATTCCTTTGTCAATCCGCACCGAAAACAGTATGGTGCTTTTAAAAATAATCTAACGAAGCTTTTAGAAGAAAAGATTTATTACTCGATTAATGAATATCTAATTGTCAAATTTTATTGTATTACAATCTAATTTATATCTGCTAATTTCAATGTCATTTATGTTTCATATTATTTGTTTGTACTTTTTATTATTATTGTTTGACATTTATTAATTAATTTTGTTTTTACTTGTATAAAATGTTGTAGGCCAGACATGGCAGACTATAGATGCACATTAAGACCTTAACACCAACAAATGTTACCACCTAGATCTAACAGCAACAAATCATTTATCATTATCAGTATTTCACCCGCAGTAACTTATTTATCCGTGTCTTCACTTCACTTTAGCCAAAACTGCTGGACTTACGCCCGAATACTGAAACGCTACTCATCTGATCAAATTAGCTAAAGGCTATTTAATTATGACGTACACTTAAATATAAGTGGCATACTCAACTGCTGTTTAGTAGCATTGAGATCATGATTCGCTGAGAGCCCGTTAAATTTTCTTTATATGGCAATATTATTTCAAAAAGTTTGTTCCCTATTACATTTCTTTTTATTTTGGACTGAGAGTTTCGTTTTACGCAGTGAACATGATAATTTTTAATTAAATGTATCTACTAAGTGGTAACGAAACGTAAAATGTGTCTTGTCATTGTCAGTCAAGAAAAACAAAGTTTGTTTTGTTGTGAAAATTATCCCAAACAAAAGGAGTGCTTCGTACGTTCATTTGATTATTTTCTGAAAATATGAATTAGATAACTAATAAAAAGAAGAGAGAGTGTAATTAACACCCTCAGAAAAAGAAATACTTGTAGATATTGTAAGAGGGTAAGAATTCGCAAAGCCAAAAATTGGAATGAGAGCTACTAAAACTTAGAATTAATAGAATGCTTCAAAGAAAATAAATGTTAGCTGATAATATACAGTTGTTTGATTTGAACAGTTACCATTTAGTTAGGAATAAATAATAACCAAGTTATAGGCTGTAAAATATGTATTTATCATAGTGTTTCGGATACCCGGGCACCCGGGCTGGTCGCTAGTTACATAGACGTATAAATAATACCAGGTGACTTTATTTTTATATGAGTGCAGTCCACAGCACCAATTATTCTAGGCATCCCAGCATTTCCATAAAACTCATGAGCGATACTGAGTTGCTCACTGGTGGTAGGCATTTTTATGTAGGTTCCTTTTAACTTTGCTATTTCTGTTGCCACTCTATGGACTATAAGGTGAACTGTTGGTTGTTCTACAGTAGTAGTAGGTACCTAGAGCTTTTTTGTGAAAGAGTTAGCCCGGGGAAGTACCTACTACCACCGTACCTATTTCTGCCGCAAAGCAGTAACAATGCAAGCAGCATTGCTGTGTCCTGGTTTGAAGGGTATGGTTGCTGGTGAAATAACAGGCACATGAGACTTTACATCTTTATGTCTCAGGGTGGCGGGCGCAGTGCAATGCCACATAGGGTGAGTCCTACGTGGACGTGACCTATGTGATAGGTAATGTACTGTTCATAGGCAGACGGTACCGCTTAACATCAGGTGGGCTATCTGCTTGATCCGTCATACAAAGTAGTATAAAAAAACATGAAAAATGTCTCCAATGACCCTCTGGTAACTGCCGGTAGCAAAAAACCGAAGCGCTATCAATAATTGGTCCACTGCTTGTATCGCCCGGTTTCGCCTGGTCAGGGGCTGAATATGTTCCCCAAACAGAGAACACAAATTCAGCACAGTTTGTTTATCGAGGCGGATCCTTATTTTAAACCACAGGTCGTCATATTTTGCAAAGGCATCTAGCTTATCTTCGTTTCGCCGCCCGGTGGAAACCACTTCTTCGTCAGACAATGAGGATAGCGAAGATACCGACATTTTTAGTGCAAAATAAAGATGCACCTACGTTGTTAGGTTAGGATTTTAGGAGAGGTCGTGAGTACTCTTATATTTGATGGCTACTTATAGAATTTGAGGCGTACTTACGCAGCTGTCAAATGCTAATCATCGTTTGAGAATACCGTTTTGAACATAAGTGGCGATTACAATCATACTCAAATCTGTCATGTTTAATTTTTAAGTGATGATCAAATTGACGTTTCAGTATACGAATTTTTAGGATAACGGCGTCTCAAACAGTTGAGACGATCTCAATTATTTAAGTAGCGTTTCAGTATTCGGGCGTTAGACTTGAAACTTGCAGTGTGTATTATTTTTAGGGCGAGATTTTTCGTTTGAGATTTTTAATTCGAGATTTTTCAGTCAAGATTTTTTATTTGAGATTTTTCCTTCGATATATTCAATTCGAGATTTTTCGTTTGAGAGTTTTCATTAGATTTTTTCCATTCGAGATTTTTCATTCGAGATTTATTATTCGAGATTTTTCATTCGGGGTTTTTCATTCTAGATTTTCCATTCGAGATTTTTCATTCGACAATTTTCATTTGAGGTTTGTCGTTCGAGATTTAATATTCGAGATTTTTCATTCGATCATTATTTATCATTTCGCCCGCAGTAACTTATTCATCCGTGTCTTTCAAATTCAAATTCAAATTCAAAATCTTAATTTCAGGCTTACTGAGAAATGCACTAAACCTAAACAGTAAGCCCATATCAACATAAATACCTTAGAAACTAACATACACATAAAAACACTATATTACTTAATCTAACGCGCATCTTTAGGTAGCAATATCACTTTAGCCAAAACCGCTGGACTTAGACTTGAAACGTGCAGTGTGTATTATTTTAAGGGCGAGATTTTTCGTTCGAGATTATTCATTCAAGATTTTTCAGTCGAGATTTTTCATACTAGATTTTTCGTTCAAGATTTTTTATTTTACATTTTAATTCGAGATTTTTAGTCGAGATTTTTCGTTCGAGATTTTTCATTCGAGATTTTTCATTTGAGAATTTTCATCCGAGTTTTTTCGTTCGAGATTTTTCATATACGTACTTATTCTAATAGTAGATAACATAACATAACATAACACCCAACAGTCGCATACGTAGTCCTAATCCCACACAAGGCATCCCTGTGATGTGGGTATCAGAAACTACGAGTACCATGGTACCATAACACCCAGACCCGGAACAAATATTTGGTCCATTGGTGTTTACCTGGTTGGGTATTCAGGAATAAACCGTTATGAACCAATAAAACTACTTGGTATGTAAAAAATAGGTACTATTATTTATATTTATATTTATGGGCTCTGTCTACACTTTCGGGAAAAAGGCGTGTATCGTCTATGTATGTATGTATGTATGTATATTTATTAGTTCATTAGTCCATAATGGTTTTGCCTGACCTAAAGTAAATATATTTTATTGTACATAATTTGATTTTTCTTCCAAAAACCTGTTGTCTTTATTTCTTAATCCAAGGGACAGTGTACCTTTTTCATTATCTACTATAACTACAGGACAGACAGACAGACAGACAGACTAACCGGTCTAGACAGGACTAACAAACAAAGCTAAGGAAAATCAACAATGCCGCCAGGCATATACTATACAATAGCGCATAATTTCCGATGCTCAAAATCAAAAGTGCGCGAGTTCTCACACACAACAAACTAGACAACTGATATGACTGCATGACTAAAGCATCTCGTGCCAAACCGCGGCTGCCGCCTGCCGCGCGCCGCGGTCTGCATGACTAGCGCGACGCGTTCCACGCCGCGGCCGGCGCTCGCTGCCGCGCGCGCCGCTCGCCGCGATTATTCATTGTTTCTGAATATTGTGCCAATGTTTATGCATAGCGTGTGGTGCGGGCTCGGGATGCAACATTTCCTAGGCTCCGCCCAGATGCCCAAGGTCGTTCGAGGCTATAATCACCTTAAAAGGGCTTTTTTATAAATGAGATAAAACAGTGATCATATTCAATAAATGCTGAGCTGGACGCCATTTTATGTCAGTGATGCGTGATGACTGGTACTAACAGGCACACATTTTTTTACATGTTGGGATTTAGTGCTAGTTTCTAAGTTATTTTATATATATTTATTAATCTTTGTTTCTGTGTCTACGAGTAGGTACAATGCTATTTGATCGTCAATACTGCAGTCGTACCTACAGTGGCCGCGATGCTCTAAGCTGTAGACTGATAACGATCAAGTCATATTCTACTCATACGTTTTCTAAACTATCCTTAACTTTACGAGATCTTTTCTCCCTCATACGTGCAAGTTGTGGAATGGGCTCCCTCCTGAGGTGTTTCCGCTAAACTACAACATGAGCCGCTTTAAAAAAAATGTAAAAAGAGTCCTTCAGGGCAGGCAACGCATTGGCAATGCCCCTGATGTTGCAGATGTCAATAGGCGACGGTAACCGCTTACCATCAGGCGGGCCGTAAGCCAGTTTGTAGAGCCATTAGATAAAAAAAAAAAAAAAAAAAACTTAACCATCATGACGTCCAGAAAACAAACAATAAGTTGACGATGAAACAAGTATACAAAAAACATAGTTCCGACTTTAGCCTTCCGGAGTAGCTACGTCTGTAAGTCTGAGCCAGCTGTCTTCACAAACTGGTCAAGTGGCAGAGACGGGCATTAGGGGAATTGGTCCGCTAGTGATGTGATTTCTCGATAAAATTATATCGATGGAATCGCCACGTTTTTATTCGCGCGCCCGGAGCACTAAACGCCGTTACGGCCTTTTCGGGACTAATAGGAGATTTAGTGATTTGCGATTGGATACTTTCATTCTATTGTTCTAGGTACGGTATTGTGCCATTTTCATTGTCGATTTTATTTATCGTTTGAATTTTGAATATTTTATTGAGAGAAGCACTGTACCCAAACTCTCAATTAATATGAGTTAGTTAAATAATGCCCAAAATACACAAAGATAGATACAATCTTTATTCGAGTTAATTTGGACGTATCAGTGTTTGTAGGTATGTATGTATGTTTGTTTTCTGAGTATAACTTTGGAACCGTTAATCTGATCTTCATGAAATGCAGTAGATAATTGACCAAACGAAGCGAGACTCAGGATTATCATTATTGATTATCAGGATTATCAGGATTAGGAGGCATCGGGTTTCGTATGTAGGTATGTGGATATCTAGGTTTGACGGGAGTTGGTTTGACGGTAACTTTAGGACCGTTGGTTGATCCAATTGCCATGTTTAGTACGTAGGTTGACCCAATACAATTAGCTAGTACCACAGAATCGGTAAAGGATTTGTTGAGATAGGCAAGTACTCAGTTTGGGGCGAACTACGAGTACCAAGTATTAGTGAAATTCATAGGTATGGTTATAAGCTAAATCAGGCACGGGTCGTTGAGATTATGGGGTCCAATGGAGGTACACAAATAAAAGTGAGACATTCAAGTCAAGTGGGGTGTCATATGAAAGGGCTTCGTTTGGACATTATAATTTGCTACTTTTGCTACTTTTGCATTTACTATATTTTGCATTTAGAGGTATGAGAAAAAATGTAAAAAAAGACATACCAGGGTATAGGGTACGTACCATCAGTAACCCCACAATGCATATTATAATTTAGCCATAGTAGCTTTTGTGACATAGGTAAATAGAGTGAAATGTACAAAACTGCAGTGTATTCAAAAAATCAAAAACCAATTTAAGGTACCTATCTAAGTGTTTTTTAAAGTCAGAAAGGTTAAAATCACGTGACCTACGTATTCATGTGATCTCAGTTTGAAAATAAATAGTGGTTATTTATACTTTAGTCTACTATACGAAATAAATGGTATGCTAAAAACTAATATTTTATGATTTTATCGATTTCTGTCAACATCACTGATTGGTAAACTAATATGTCAGTATCTAGTATAGCAAAGAACTATTGGGACATCCTAAAAAGGTCTTGACCATTCCTTTAAACAAAACAACTTGAATTGAACGGATTCCTTTGTGAATAGGGGATAACCTCTTTTGGTCGCACTTTGTCTCGGGAAGGAATTCGGGATATCGATGAGAGCTTCAGCTTGTCTACTTTGTAGCGAGGAATTTAGGGATGCAAGTCTGAAGACGTTTTGTATTGAGAATGTAAGAATGTGAGAATAGAACGATTATTTGATTTTTAGACGCATTTAATACACAAGCTACAAATTCAGCTTAAAATTTGTTATGAAATCTGAAAATGCTGATTTGGGCCTGCCTTGAAATATCACCCATTATTCGGACACGTCATACTTACCTAAATGCCCAAATAGCCTTTCAATAATATTAAGTAATTATTAATTAGTAGTGTTGAGGATTAATATAAAGAAGTTCTTGTATTGCAACTACGTTTAATATTTGTAGTTCAATTGATTAACAGGTAGGTTCTAGTTAAAAATATATTAATATGGTGCCGTACGGTGGTCCACGGCTAAGTGCGTTCTCATCACCCCGCGCAGGGAAGCGAGGGGCGAGGCTATTAGTATGTATTTGTTTGCGTAAAAAAGTAGTTATAAGTAATTTATGTGTCAATAAACCTACTATACCATATGTGATTTTTCATCTCGGAAACTCAATTTCAATTTCATTATCTTTATATGTGAAACACAGGTTATAAAAGTTCTTAAAATATTATTATTACTCAACCATCAAACATAATTCCTTTTATTTTTTGAACACCATCTTGTCAACTTCATTAATTACCTAAAATTAATCGACACACAAACTCGTATCTTCGCTTCTAAACGGTAATGCCTTCAGCAATTCGACCATTTAAGGCCAAATTTCGAGGCCGAGGTTCAAGTTTTTTCCATGCAAACTTCAACAACCCGGTGCACCCCCATAAGGGTGAATTTCAGAAATTCCTTTCTTAATGCACCTCTAGACTACAAATAGAATGTATGCTCCTAATTTAAGGTATCTACGTCTTACGGCTTAGGCTGTGCGTTGATAGTCTGTCAGTGAGTGAGGCAGTAAGTCAGTTAGTCAGTCACACAACGATTTTATATATATATTTATGTTCTCCTGTTAAGCTTACACTCAATAAAAATTACAAACCAATGTACAAGGCATCGAAATCACAACATTACGCGTTATCTCAAACTCGGGAGCTGAGAGCTAAGTTTCAAACAGAACTTGCGAGTTTGCTTGACAATGTTGAAAGGGAAAACAAGATAGCTCAAGATTGTTGTCTTGTTGTTTCGGCGTTATCTGGAATGCACGGGATATTGTGAAAGTTTTGTATAGGACACGATATCCCCTTATATATAGGTACCTACTGCAAAGATCCGAAGCCATAATCTAGAAAGACGTGGGTCTGCGTATGAATCAGATAAAGGGCGCGCAATGGTTTTTTCTACACGAAAAATGCATCTGCTCAAATTTTAGAATTGAAACTACGAAATACAGTGGTAATAAGCCGTTATTTATTTATTTAATCTGCTCAAATTGCTCAAAATTGTGTATGAAATATCCTGCGTGTTCTAAAATATGTAACTACCGTGATAGATAGATAGATAGATTAACTCTTTATTGTACAAAAATAACACACAGAAACACAAAACATAACTCAATAACAAAAAATAACAGAAATGTACAATGGGCGGTCTTATCGCTTATAGCGATTTCTTCCAGACAACCTTAGGATGGAGAGGACTATATGGAAGAATGGGACAGTGGTGTTATCACCTTGACAAATACACATATCATTAAATATATACAAACCTACATTATAATACATAAAAATAAATACATAATAATATAAACACAACATAAAAGCAGACAAGAACAATAAAAACTCAACAGGACGAAGAAGACGATTGGAGATAAAACAGTTTGACACGATCTTTAAAAGAATGCAACGACGGAGCAAGCCGAATCGACAACGGTAATGAGTTCCACAGCCGAACAGCTTGCACCGTAAAAGAGTCAGTGTAGAAAGAGCTGTGATGAATGGGGAACTTTAGAGCTAGATTTTCTGATGAACGAAGAGAATGAGGGTTGGAACAATGGAGAAACTCAAAGCGCTCCTTCAGATACGGTGGAGCAGAAGGATTAAACAATATATTATGGAGAAGAGAGAGGATATGAGTATTCCGGCGAAGGCGAATGGGAAGCCACTTGAGCTTAGCGCGGAACTGGGAAACATGGTCATATTTACGAAGACCGAATATGAACCTAATTGCAAAATTTTGAAGGCGCTCAAGCTTGTTAAATTGATCTTCTGTGAGATCAAGGTAACATATATCGGCATAGTCGAGAATGGGAAGCAAGAGAGACTGTGCCAGCGCAACTTTAGTGGCAGTCGGTAAGAAGTTACGAAGCCTTCTAAGGGAAGCCGCAGACGCAAATATTTTATTACTCACCGATTGCAGTTGAGGACCCCATGACAAATTTTGATCAAATATTACACCTAAATTTCTCACATTTTTACTAAGTTTTACCAAAGTTCCATTGAAAACAACTGAAGGAATTAACGCCATATCTATCTTGGACATCATGCGACTGCTGCCTATCACCATAGCCTGAGTCTTGCTGGGATTAACTTTAAGGCCAAACAACTTACTCCACTCCACAATTTTACGCAAGTCCTCGTTAACAGTATCTATGGCGGCAGAAACACTTTGATGCGGGGCTTGGCAATAAATCTGTAAATCGTCTGCATAAAGGTGGTAGGAAGAAGACAAATTGTGAGAAATAGAATTAATGAAGATTGCGAACAGAAGAGGGGATAGGACGCCGCCTTGAGGAACACCAGCAGTCATGCAGCTCCAAGATGAAAATGATTCATCAAGCCGCACACGCTGCCGACGTCCGAAGAGATAGCTATGAAACCAGCGAATCACTGGTGGAGAAACGTTAAGGGAGAGTAGCAAACCTAGAAGAATATCGAAGTCAACGGTATTAAAGGCGTTACTAAAGTCGAGTAATGTCAACACAGTTACTTTGCCATTCTCCATACCATGACGGATGTCATCGGTAATTTTGACCAGCGTAGTAACCGTGCTGTGACCAGGTCGAAATCCAGACTGAAAAGGATTAAGAGAACTATTTTTGGTAAGAAAAGAACTTAGTTGACGGTGAATGAGACGTTCAAGAACTTTGGATAGAAACGGGAGAATGGAAATTGGACGGTATTCTGAAAAGGATTTTGGATTAGACTTTTTAGGGAGAGGAATCACTTGAGCATCCTTCCACAACGAAGGAAAGTCACCATTACGGACAGAATAATTAAGAATATGGGTCAGTATGGGAAGAAGCATATCAAGGATAGGAATTATCATGTTCCGGCTTATACCATCACCACCAACCGTGCTACTAACAAACGCAGAATATCCAAGAAATAGTTATACCGTGTTTATCTCCTTCGATCTCTTCGAGGTTGAAACTGCTTGTTAATGTAAGAGACAAAACATTGAGTAAATATTCCAAGGATAATCCGAGTTTTATAATAACACGATATCATGAAAAAATCTGCACGAATAACTTTATTAAATGAAAATGAAAAAAATATATATTTGCTATACAAACACACTAGAATACTTAGGTTACTAAATAAAACTGACAAAAAATGTGTGAATACAGAGGCTTCTGCAGTCCAATTAAATATATTTCCATTGATTTCCACACTAGGCACGCCTGTATCATGGAGATCCATACATTTATTCGAGGTCCGGGTCCAGATGGGATTTATTTAGGGTCACTTTAAAATGTGTGTTCTCCTTGTGTTAGCTTCAATCAAAATTAAACTCTATTTCAGATATAGCTAATGACACTATCCATCTAACAAGTTCGTGTTGAATTTTACTGCTATTCGTATATACTTTAAATGTTAATGTTATCGACATGTGCTTGTAAGGAGCTGTGGATTCAGTAATATTTCCTGAAAGTTGTGGGAACTGCTGCCAACTAGAACTGATTACATGACTGTTTCAGTTTGGAAGGGTATGAAAAATATCCGGGTTAGAAACTTGACGGCCAATGTGGGTTACAATGGATCTACAACAATATTTCTTGAACGGAAAGATCGATCTAGATTTTTATTTCAAAGTACAATAACTAAAACCATATTCTGGATTTCTAAAAAGGTTGGAAATTGCTCCCCAACTCCTGCCTAGCTTTAAAACTGTGCAGTTAATTATCAATTTCAAGAAAATTACGACTGTTCCTTAGTTTAAATAGTAAAAAATACCAGATTACTGGTAAACCCAGTCAAAAATATCAGTAATAATACTTAACCTCGCATCCAGTTCATATCTTGTTTGCTTTTTTTTTGATGGTGTGTTCTTTTTTTTTGTCACGAGTAAACGTTTTTTTTTCTTTCTTTCTTTCTTTCATACAACAACTCGCATGCTAGAAATGCCCCTTAGAATGTTTTTTTTGTTTGTTACTCAATGAAGCCGTAACGGCTGATCCGATTTGGATGTAATTTTCTACATACAGCTGATGACCTGGAAAGACACATAAGAAAGAAAGAAAGATTTATTTTTTAGCACACACACACACTTAATTGAAATTACAAATAAACAATAATCTACCTTAAACAAGTTCCATGCAAATGAAGCCATGGAAAAATACTAGTGATTATTAAAAATGTGGGTAATACTAATTCAAAACAAATAAAAACAAATACCATTCGCAGAAACAACGACCCCAAAATATCAAAATTCAATGTTCCCAAACACCATTTATCACATAAATATACAAAAACGGAACATTCATAAAGTTCGTAGACGCAGGATTATATGGCCACAAAAGTCACAGAATAAAATAATAACCGCGGCACTAAATCAAAATAACAACAAACGAGTAACATTTTGCCCGCGACGTAGCAGATGTGCCAAACTTTTTGCTTGCTTGGAAAATGTGCCTATTTGTTGAGTAAAGTGTATTGGTTCAAACCAGCCTTGGCATTCCGGCAAATTAAGCCACGTGACTAGCTAAAGCACCATCTTTATGACCCAGGAGCTTGATCCGAAACTGATCTCTATGAGCCATTTTGAACCTTCCTAGTTTTGACAGGCTTTAATTGAAACCTCCGGTACGGAGGCCTGCAATGCTCTAAGATTGAAACTGACCTTATATCGTTACAGGTTTGATCTGAGGTCAGCTGGACGATAGTCTTGTGTTTGGCATTATATTCAAACTAGTGTCCGCCCACGGCATCGTTTGCCCTTTATCAGGATAAGAAGTAGCATATAGCTCAATCCAGGGAGGCTACCCTTGACAACACTTTCAATCCCAATCCAATCCTAATCCCTATACAGTTTTCACAAAATTTTGCACTCTTGATAAAAATCGAGATTAAAATTGATATCGTGTACGCGACCGACTTCGCTTGATGACTCTTGAGAGAACAACATGACGTAGGTGTGGCTTCACACAACGCAATAAAACTACCTTTCATTACATTTGAAAATAACTTGCATAATCCTTATTATTTCACCTAACTATTACTTATTTTCCCAAATATCTTGGATTCGTTCGAGTATAGTCGATTTCGTTTGGTTACTTAAATTTCCACCAGGTGCGCATCCAATCTTGTTGTAGGTTTGGATTCAAGAGTACTAAATGGCACAATTTGACAACAAATCCCAAATTAGGATTGCGATTGAGTTTCAAGGGTAAGGCCCTGGTCATAATCTATTTGTGTACCAAATTCCATCGAAATTGCTTTAGCCGTTTTTGCGTGATTGAGTAACAAACATAGAAACATCCAATTATCCAGACATCCAAACATCGCAACTTTGTCATTTTTGATATTAGTGGGATCTTCCATGAGTGGGATATATGTGGTCATGTCAAGTGAGGGCTAATTCTTGACATGTCATTCAAAATCAACATTTTCAAATGTCAAAGTTCTGGCAAAATATGAAAATGAAGAGTTCGCCGGACTCAAATTGACTCAATCCACCATTTTCGATAAAGAATCGCTGTAATTTTTACTTAATTAAGTACAAATAATTGTTTTTTACAATTTTGGTAGCATTTGACCGGTATTAATTAGTGCATGAGTACATGTGTGGTGTAGTTAAATATAAGTGTATTGCGTGTCATTTCGAATGGGTGGAGTTTGTCCTCCAAAAACTTAGCTATTTCAGACATTTGTTAAAAGTACCCTGGTCATTGACTTTATTAATGTGTACCTTATATTATTAACCTTATAATATTTTTGTATTACATAACAATAGTAGATTAGTAGCCAAGGGCTGTAAGGCATCAATGGCAGCCCGAGATATTTAGGCACACGAGCGCAGCGAGGGCGCCTATAGTTCGAGGGTGCCATTGATGCTTACACCCGAGCTAACTACTCTGCTTTACATCTCGATTGTGAGGTAAGTAGTTGCACTTTCAGAACTCATGTTTTTTTCCTAATTAACACGTAATTATAAAAAAATCCCAAAAACAAACAATATTTAAAGTAAAAGTTTTCTATTCCCGCCTTTTTTCATCTTTTTTTAAATTATTTTTTTCAAAATAGAAATTGAGCTTCGCCGTTGGATATTTAAAATTGATGACTATTATACTCATACGAAGACAAGGCTGAATAGCGAAGCGACCTCTTTTGTCATTGGGCTGAATGCATGATGTCTATTGCCAGTATGATGGTTAGATGTACGCAAACTTTTTTAAAGAGTGAAGTTTTTTTTTAAATTTCTTACCGCCCTAGGGCTTTTCTAGCTACATTATTACCCTAGAGCGCTAATTGGTCACCTACAAGCCTCATTTGGGGGTAATAAGGACCTACTTACCGAATATGAGAGATGTAAACATATTTATTATATTTATTTTTCGCTTACCCCCATAGTTTATTGATGTTCGTGGCATCACCTAGACCCTGTCTGAAAACCAGCGCCGCATCAAACCTATGTCTGTACCCTTACGTATAGTATTATTTTATCTGTGCCCTTACCATAAGTTTCTGATATTGACTATAGAATCGCTAGCGAGACGATAGTCAATTTCAAATAATAACCAATCGAGTTGTTTAGATTTCTAGTCACCCCGATGTCATCGGCCAATATTTGACACTGACTGATCGTTTCACTAGCGATTCGATAGCGTCAGAAACTTGTGGTAAGGGTACGGTGCAGCTTATGCTGAGACAGCGACCTATTTGACCCCATACAACCAATATCGATGCCTACCTACTAAAAAGTTTTATTTCATACATATCTGTGTCCAAAATAGGTACATACTCTTACCTTTCTTGATTTCATATGTTGTGTCCTTTAGAGAAAAATAAAAAACTTTTCTAACCTTTCTTTCTTTTATTTAAAATCATTATCATCTCCAATAAATAGACATCCACCACGGCTTAATATAGCCCTATACAACCAGTTGCTTAGTAGGTTAGTTCTCCGTACAAATTAGTTTAGAATTTATCAAAATTGGGAGTGGCGTTAAAGCTTGAGGTAACTTCGTTAGCCCTGTCCATCACCTGCTGAACTGGAGATAAATTCAATTGCTCTACTTTGACCTCTTTACTTATAAACGCTACTTGTTAAATATTAGCATTATTGTGTTTATACATGAAGGTGTGAATGTAAGGCAACTTAAGCAAATATAATGGAAAGCAGTATTGCGTATTCTTACCTAAAGAGAAAATAAAAAGGAAGATTTCGAAAACAGCATAATAAAAAAAAACAATGTCTTAAAAGTTCTGAAGACTACTTAATTTATGAAAATAGCTCTAGAAAGAGCCTTCTATAATTAGGTCACATATCTGGTAGCTCATGTTCCATAAGCTAGGTGCTTCCTCGTCTTTTTTAACGATTTTCCTACCTGCTATACAACACACATGGACGATCAAAGTCAAATGTATTAATACTCAGCTGACATTAATAATACTAATAAACTACTTGATAAAAATAATTATAGTTACCTACAAAAGGGGCCCGAGAACCTCGGTCTACCGCTCCATTGCAATGCCCTAAATACACAGGGTTCATGTGCGAGTCTACCTAAGTATATATGTAACAACTAATTAGTAACCATGTGAAAGCAATAAATATATTGAGTATTGAGTATTGAGTATTTTATTCATTGAAATCACAAGGATCACTTTGATTCATCTTACAAACTTAAAACTCTTGTTCCAATGCGACCAATCCTAGAAGAATCAGGCAAAAAACACGGCTTGTGTTCCGTCGTACTACTAAGTGGGAAGCGCCTGTGTCGTGCCTCAAGAACAAGGAGAAGGTGATTCAAAGAAAAAGAGAACCAACTTTAAAATCTTAGAGGCAGTCAAAAGTAAGATGTTAATAGGATCAGGAAAAGTTAATAATACAACACACGCTACCCTTGATAATAGGTACTTATAAATAATAACCCAATAATAAATCATGTTATTGCAAATTGTCATATTAGCTGTCGAAGGGCAGAGCGATATAAGGCCAAGCGGTTTTATATTTAGTGTGTCTTTCCATTGAAAAGTGATTTACTCAAGGGCCTAAAGTAATTTTCTCAACCACCAGAGGTAATCTCTTACAGATGAACTCACGTATAACCGTTAAATAAATAAAACTTAATGATAAAATAACATATTCAGTACGGTCGCTTTGCGCGGTTACCAAATCTGGTCACGTGATGCTTCGTGGGCGAAATGAAATAATCCTGTTTTGGCTCGCGTGTATGTGGAATTCAGTAATAAGTGGAGGTTTCCCGATTCATTTAAGATTAAACCGGCTTGGCTGTGATGCATTGGAGCTTTTAAATTCATTGGATAACTGACTCGTCAAGCTACGAATGAGCTTTTGAGCTTTACCTTTCTAAATTGGTGTTCGTTCTTTACATACATCACCATTAAGGTGGCTACATACGAGACGGTATACCTGACAGGTTTAACTGTGCAGGTTTACTTATCAAATATATCGAAGCTCCCTATAGCTCATACACGTAATGACGAACCTATTAACTAGTCTCAGTTCTCATAGTTTCAGCAAAATCAGGTTTGCTATCTCAAGATGTGTTCGTTGATGAGCTGTGATTAGCAAAAAAAAAAAAAGAAGAATTTCGTGACACAAGCGAAACGTTACACTTTAACTGTATGGACGAAAAAACGTCGATTTGTCTTCAGGCAAAACATATATAAAATTTCAATTGTGTTCAGGTGACCTGTACGGGTAACTGTACAGTTTTATCACATACACGTTCCGGTTTACCTGTACAGGTAATCTGTTTAGATATACCGTTACGTGTATGTCCGCCACAAGTACACACACACTTTCCGCGCATATATCCAGAATAAATGATTCTTCAGCTAATTTACATAAAAAGTCAAGATAAAAATCTCATACCACCTAAGCAGTAAGCAATCTTGCTCAAGTGCCCGAAGTTTTCAAGTGAACAACCCCTGAGCGAACAGCCCCTCAAAACATTAAACAAAGCCCCTCGATAGTGGCGATAAGCGCTATTACTTACCCCTAACACTCGGAGGATTCGCCGCGAAAATATCCGGCTCAAAACCTAATTTTCCATAGTGATGAGATGTTTCGAAATAATTGCCTTTTTATCGATGTTTCAATCGAAGTTATCGATAAAGAATTGTCGATTGTTTAGATATTTATTTAATTCAATTTATGATATATAATTTATATATATATATTTTATTTATTTATATATATATATTTAATTCAATTTGTGATATAAATTGTATATCACGCTACGTGATATAAATTGATCGGCTACTTGACCTTAATGATTTATAAATTACTAGTGTCCGCCCGTGGCTTCGCTCACGTTTTACCAGGATATAAAGTATCCTAATAGCTCAATTCAACTGATAATCTATCTGTGTACCGATATCGGTTCAGCCGTTTTGGCGTGATTGAGTAACGAAAATTTTCCAACATCATAACTTTGACATTTATGATAATAGTGAGAGAGAGATTAGTATCCGCCAGCGACTTCTCTTGCACTGTATCTGAATAAAAAGTAGTTTAGGCATACATATATCAAGTTTAATGTATCTGCTTGCTGAATTGTATCTGAATTGCTTTAGCATTGATTGACTTAGAAACAACCATGCAAACTTTCGCAATTATACTTTTATAATATGATGTGGATGACAAGCAATTATCTATCGTATGATTTTTAATTATGAATTTATCTTTTTCGTAGATAAACAATCAACAGTAAGAATTGTTGTGATAAGTTTTGTATCTCTATAGGTAATTAACGTAGCACGGTTTAACAAAATAAAATATAAATTGCACGCAAAAAGTAGTCACCCATTAAAAACTGACCTCAAAGATCATTGCGTAACCTAAATTGGGAAAACGAGTTTTCCTCGGTAAAAAGGGTTTTTTCAGGGATGAGACCTGGCTAGATCTATTTTTCGCCCTTAAAACAACCATATATTATAACAAATTTTATCGAAATCGTTAGAGCCGTTTTTGAGAACGTAATTACAAATATATAAATACTAGCTGACCCGCTCGTGACTTCGTTCGCGCGTTGATTAGGCAGTACCTACCTACTCGTACTATGCATTCTGTAAATAGTTGTTGGTACAAATATCAGTCTGTGGGTAGAAGTCCACTGCTAGCCGTAGGCTTCCGCCATAGCATGCCACAATGGACAACCGGTGCCTCCTCCATGCAACGACTTCCTGCGACTTTTAAAATGTCATCGGCCCATCGAGGGGCCTTTCTACTCGTATATAAATATTTCTCATTTAACAGTATAGGATTGCTGTAAGCTGTATCAGGATAATAACGTTGTTAAAGTGATGTGAAAATCAGTGTTTACCGTCTAAAGTCCTCCTGTCATCAACAGCGATGGCTCTTTGATACATTTAATATTGGCTGTTTATAAGTGTAGGTACAGGCTGTTTGCCGGGTAAACAATACGCCATTAGAGTGACATTAATCACACCCTGTAGGCCTCGGATTTAAAGTTTGACGTTAAGTACGCCAAGTTGCCGTAACTGGATTCTATGAAGATTTTCTTTGTGATGCTTAACTTTTGAGTATGAATTTTAGATATCCTTTCGAATTTTGTGGGAGTGGTATTATTTTTTGAGTCGTATGTTTTAAACAATATATCATTTATACATTATTGTTGGTGTAGTATATAATATTGGTAGGTAGTTCACAGAGTGAGCGAAGCGAGTAACCCTTGCAACAACTGGTAAAATTTACTTTCATCTGTCCGGATGTATAAACGAATGTGTGTGTATTTGTACAATTAAATAAATAAATAAATAATAAATAATGCTGGACAGTTCACACAACATTATCTAGCCCCAAGCTGAGCAGAGCTTTTGTTATGTGTACTAGGATAACTGATATACTTATAATACAATAAATTACATAGATATATAGTTTTTAATAACACCCTGAACAAATATCTGCAGATCGTACAAATATTTGTTCCGAGGCCGAATTGTACATATCTCGTGATGTTTTTGTAGAATTGAAACTACCGTGGTTAGGAATCATTTTAAATGAAAAACGGCTAATTACCACTATTTTTCGTCACTTTGCTGACGTTTCGAGACTGAGTTCAGAGGCCTCTGTATCATGAGCACCGACCGCGAGGATTTTGTAGTTGATTTTTGGAATAGATAACTTTTCTCATTATGGTTAATACAAATAAATAATAATTACAAATGTTTGGATTAGGTAATAGAGATGTTTGGATGTAAGCTGAACACAATTTTTGCAAAAGAGTTTGTGCTCGCTAGGTCTACTGTTCGTAGAACTACTAGTTATTATAATACTGATATTTTATTGATTTATTTCCAGGAAGACCCTGTGTTTTTTACTATAAAACGTAGCAGTGGATTGCCAACAAAATACTTTTACAACGATTCAGTTATAAATTTGCTTGTGTAGAACATAAAGCGTGATAAATTTCTGAGTGGAATGGATGTTGTTTTTCGCAGTAGCTTCTAGCTAGAACACCATCTAATATTTGCTTCCGCGGTATCGGTGCTTAGTAATGTCGCGTTTTCTTGTTCCTTCCTTCTTGCAACACTAATCTTCGCTACAGTCTCCGATGATGTTCAAACAAGTTTTATATATTAAGTTATATCTAAAAATAAAATCGTAGCATCAGCATCTTCATCAATCCTTAAACGTCCACTTCAGGACGAGGCTTTCACCATATAATGCAATTGCCGAGGGATTTGCCATAATCACCATGCTTGGCAGGCGGATAGATCACAGTTTTTTTTTTTTATACTTCTAAGCTAGCAAACAAGCCTACGGCCCACCTGTTGGTAAGCGGTTACCGTAGCCTATGGACGCCTGCAATGCCAGAGGCATCACACGCGCGCTGCCGACCCTTTAAACATTTCCAAACACCCCTTTTGAAGAACCCCATACTGTAGTAACTAGGGAAAACCTCTGCAGGGAAATAATTCCACAACCTGAGTATTGGTACCAGTATTGGTGTTAAGTCAAAAGTTACCAGCAGTTTGGTACTACTGCCCAAACCCTGGTGTAACCCCTAAGTCTTCGGTTACGACATCCATGGGAAGCGACGCAGTAATATATTCTTAGTCCGGCCACGCCACGGAAATAAGTGTACCACTTATCTCATAAGAGCTACGCGATACAGGCAAGATAGCTAAAGCAATGAGATACGAGCGTATCAATCAAGTTGCCTCGTGTGGAACTAGCACTATTTCACTGAGCTCGTTTATCTCCCTACCCTTTGTGGAGGCCAAAATATCTTTCCTTTTACTTCATTATCAGCCGCCAGACGTCCACTGCTAGGCCTGCCCCATGGGACGGCTGTCTGACCTACCTAGTTGAATCGCCTGCCCTAAAAAAAGAGTTAGCCTTTTAAAGCCTTTGGGTTCTGACCCAAAGCCAGGTTTTAAAAGGCTACTGCTAGACGACATCCACTGCTTTGGCAGATTATACATTATAATACCTATGAGTATGATCGGCAGTGTTTGTGGACTACTGAACTTCTATGATCGGAATGTATCTGCCAAATCGTTGGATGTTATGAACAACAACCTTTTTAGAAGCCGGGTAAGAATATATGAAAAACTAGTTGAATACCAGTGCTTTGCTACGCTACATCACAAAAAAACTAAAAATTTACTCCATCTTGAGGGTTATTTTGAAAAATCCTGAAATATGTGTATTTTTCGGTAAAAACGTAATTTCCTACGTAATTTCCTTGCATCAAGTCTCCGGTACTCAGTTAATATTGCTCTACGCATCCAGTGCATCAAAAATGTAGGCTTGCCCCCACCGACCCGAAATTAACGTCAAAAAACAGCGTAGTGACAGGATTAGGATATGTTCGGGATATCTCAAGGAAGCTCATTATATGCACTAATTTCGTCAAACGGTCCTCAGATAACTCAACTATTTTATTTGTTTTTTTTTTCGCAGTTATTTTCTTGTATTAGTTGTATTATTCACTCTGTATAACTTAAAAAAGATAATTCCAGCTTTCATTTGCGTTTAATTTTTCAAAATGACACAAAATTCCTTTATCAAATTCTAGGTCAGTTCTAGAAACAGACGTCCACAAAGGTATTACATTAAGATCCATTAATCATGCCCACAAAAGCCTTCGGGACCGAAGTTTTGGAGCAGCAATGATTTTGTATGGCGAGAATAGACCCCATATATATTTATTTGTGCCCAATTGTGTGTGAAGATTTAATGTATAGTTAATAGTATGAGGATGTGGAGCGAAAATTGCCCTTTCCTGTGTGTTCTATTTACTCTACAGATTAATTCTAGAAATTAGATAGAGTTAAGGATATACACAAAACAAATACATAAATACAAAAATTCTTTATTTTCCTTACAAAACTATGGGATCTCCTCTGTTAAGTTACAAAACCTGTATTAGAGGAGTCCCCTCTTTAATTATGGTGGTCTATTATCTAAACTTACACAGAAACACAGATTGGTTTTATATTTTACAAGCTTTTATTTAACTTGCAATGTATGTATGTTTGTCGTGTTGGAATGCGGGTGAAATCTTGCAACTGAATTTTAAAGCAGTTTCCTCAATCGATTTAGCAGATTGAGCCGATTTGGCATACTTGTCAAGTTCCGATGACAATACAATATGGTGGTAGCGAGCTGATCTGATGATGGGGTCGGAAGGTACATGGACAACGGAACTCCTCGATGGATAATAGTAAGGAAACGTGTCTTCCGTGTCTTGCCTCATTTTGATCAGCACACGGTTGCGATCACTAATGTTATAAAAGCTTGTATTGAAACATTTATTTACAGTAAGAATAATACAACTTATACAAGGTATGTACAAAATACATATGAAACAGTTGTGCTACCTGAAGACCGCTGCTAACGATCTAAAGGTAGCTCAACTGATTGTTAACTAATTGACATAGAAAATCCTTATAAAGCCCATGTTTATTTCACATCTTCTGTTTTGTGGAGAAGTTAAACAATAATGATTTTCGAACGAATTAGTTTCTTCTGAGAACAGCTAAAAGTTCATAAAACCTCCTACGCGCTATCATATTTCCCCTGAACCAAATAATTCCGAACTCCAACCTTTTCATTGAAAAACAAAGGTATTGAGTCAACTAGGTTTAATTTCCGGTTGTTTCCATGGAGACAGCCAATTCTTCGTTTTTTGCTCGAAATAAATTTCCAGCTATCCGTTGAATATTATAAATTACTTTGACTTGTAAATAGGCTCCGGGAATTGTTTATTTAGGATGTTTAATATCAATACGCTATCTCATGAAATAATAAAATGCTAATAATTAGTCCTCGTCAGTACCTAACTGTTCCGGACTTATATATTTGGCATTGGCGTTCGGAAAGTAATTATAGGTTATCGGCATCACCAGGAAAAAGAGTATTAATTCATCAATGGACTAAGGCCCGTAATATCAATAGAAAGAAAGAAAACAAAGAGAGAAAGAAATAAGTTTTACCTATGCTTCTTAGTTTTAACTATTTCTATCTATTTCACTTGATATAACGGGCCTGAGTAAGCTATTTTCTATATTTCCTCATAATGTCTCAAGTTTTTAGACATTTCTATTAACAGGATTTTCTTTCATATTTATTAATGTCGCAGTTTTTATTTAAAAATTCTAAAACACCTCAGCCACTTTAAAAGTCTCTCTGTGTATCGTTTCCTCTAGGTCACGACTGTCGCGACCTCTTTGGTAGATCTTTTCTCTTATAATCTTCTTCCCCTGATCTCTATCTCCGGCGGCACGAATCGCGTTGTGAAGTTGGGTATCCAGAGTGGTGCGGATTTGATCAGTCCAACGTATGGGAATGCGTCCTCTTAGTCATACTAAGAAGACAAAAACCAAACTGGTTAATGATTTTTCATTCGAGATATTTCATACGCGATTTTTAATTCGAGATTTTTCAATCGAGAGTATTCTTTCTTGAATTTTTGCTCGCGACTTTTCATCAAAATAAATTCATCAAAGTTTTTATGAACCTGTAGAGATTTATTATTTTTACGCCGACTGTGCCTAACAAAATCGACAAGGGATCCAACAGGAATTTGAAAGTTGCCTAAAAATTTTAATGGATCAAACAGGACGATCAAAGTCCAATGGATCATTCTCAATGGATCAAACAGGATCTACTTAATACCTTAGTCTTCCCCATCTTCCTTTATGGCGCCGAGACGTGGACACTTAAATCCGCCGACTTCAAAAGTATCAATCAATTAGAATGTAAAGGAATGAAAAAGTTCATTAGGAACAATCGATTATTACGCGCGATAATCGAGTACGTACAGGAAATGGGTCGACGAATCGATAACGTTTAACCGATTACTCGTTCTCATTCCGTATCCGATTTGCAACTGCTTAATTTCGTTAAGGGATTGGCAGAAACGGACGATTTTACAAATTGTGACTTGCAGTTCCCACTATTTGAGCAGAATAATAAAGTAAAATGTGATGTTTTTGAGAACCTCTGTTTCGATGCGAATTAGTAACTAGTCAGATGAGAAGACGGCTTCGATTCTCGCTACGGAAGAAGTTTTTGCAAATATTTGGTTTTGGTTCACAGTACCTACTTATTTGTAGAAATCCAGGACTTTTTTGGCCATTGATGAACCCTCGTAGCACGACTCCAGTGTCCTTCTTTCTATAGGCCTTAGGTTTTAGTTCTGGCCAAGTTATTTAAATTTATAAATATATAATTGTACGAGTAGGATACATACTACAATTTAATTTAACTTAAATATTCCAAAAATTCTAAATAAATTTTCCACGCTTTTTATTCTGTACAATTGACGACCTCTGTGGCGCGGCTGGCGAACTTTCGCCTGTGACACAGGAGGTTGCGGGTTCGATTCCTGCCTCCGAACAAATATTTGTGCGATTTGCAGATATTTGTTCAGGGTTTTCGGGGTATTTTCTATGGATAATAAAAAATATCTATCTATGTATTATATTGTATTAAGTATATCAGTTGTCTAGTACCCATAACACAAACTCTGCTTAGCTTGGGGCTAGATAATGTTATGTGAAATGTCCAGCATTATTTATTTATTTATTTTATTTCATTTTTATATTTCCATGTGGAATAAATGTGTAATATGTGGTAGTTATCCATCTTTTCTCTCTCTCTGAATAACACAGTCTTACGTTTGCCCATAATCGAAAAAAAAGAGTTCTCAGGTGAGCTTACCAAAGACGTACAATAATTAGGCAACACAAACAAGGATTTCTACTCGCTTCTAATTACCAGGAACAAATTACTAGCCTCATTATCCTAGTTCAGCGCAGGTATTCAAAGTTTTAGCTGGCTAATTTGGCGGTTATAAACTACTGCTACCAAGCTAAACAGGGTTAAGTTCTGAACTCCATTATCTGTAGTGAACAAAGAAATGGAGTGAGCTGTTTAGTGAGTTCACCAAGAAACTTTGGATTCAAGGACTTATGAACCGAAATAAATTGATAACCGAAGGTATTTTTAGTATTTTTAGGACACACACCTTTTTCCCCGAAGGGGTAGGCAGAGCCTCAATGGGCCTCTTTTCACAGTGGGTTGCACCATCGTGGGATATAGACGATACAAGTGGTGAGCTAATCGCCGCCATTGCTTCCCACGACTGACTCACCTAACGCTTTCTTCCAGTAATATAACACATTTCATAATAAGCTAGCAGCCAGGACAAATATTATAGTAACGTATATTATGGAAAAGTCCGGGTAAACAAGTCCGGTTTTTTTAGTAGTAGAGCTTTTTTGTGAAATAATTTGTCCGGGGAAGTTCTACCACCATACATATTTCTTACGCAAAGCAGTGGTGTTCGCATTGATGCTGTGTTCTGGTTTGAAGGGTACCTATGAGTGCTGGTGAAATTACAGGCACATAAAACTTCAGCTTTGTCCCAGGAATGGCGGGCGAGTACAATGCCGTATAGTGCGCGTCCTAGGAGGACGTGACCTATGAGTTTATGCGCTGTTCTGCCTGTTCATTAGTGTAAAAAGAAGAAAGGTTTTTAATATGGCCTACTCCGAGTAGGTACCTATATAATACCTACTAAATTAGGTCTCTTAATTAAAATGAGCCGAAACTCTCTAAAATTACTATTAATTATTATTAGTTATTAATTAATCTCTCTACTCTCTCTCTTACTCAATCACTCTAATCATGCAGTCTATCAATTAATTATTCATCGAGAATATCCGTTTGTCCTATCCAATGACGATCACTATGGCGCGGCGGGCGAGCAGCCGGCTGAGATGCGAGAGGTTGTGTGTTCGATTCCCGCCGCGGGCAAATGTATGTATGATCTGCAAATATTTGATCCGGGTCTTTGTGTTGTGGTTCTATTTTACTCGTAGTTCCTGAAACACGGCAGAGGGGATCCTAGTGTTGGATCAGGACTATGTATATGTCAGTTGGGTGTTATGTTTGGTCTCATGATAGATCAGCTCGCTTTCCATAATACTGCATCAATATCAATCGGATAGCGCGAACTGGATCCAAAATGGCCTGAATACCACACACACACAAATAAACCTCATTTACTTACATTAAATGTATCTAATGGAAAAAAACCGTTAAAAATTAGCTAATTACAGATTGTGATTCTCAGTGTAGATTCAAGTATGGCTTCTCATATTTACTTAATGCTTACCGATTATCGCTAAATGACCAGAAGACTATTAAAGTTTATGAGGCACTCAACTCAGGGCTTTTGTTCAGGGTGTTCTGGGTGTTTTCTAAATATAATAAAAAATATCTATCTATGTAATATATTGTATTAAGTAGGTATATCAGTTAACTAGTACCCATAACACAAGCTCTGGCTTAGCTTGGGGCTAGATAATGTTGTGTGAACTTGTCCAGCATTATTTATTTATTTATTTATTTTAATGAACGAATTAAATTTTTCGACAATATAGGTCAAAGCGAAAATAATATGATCATCAGCAATAAATATAGCATAAGATAAGCAATCTAGATCTATATACTTCTTTCTTCAACATGACAGCAAGACTTTTTTGAATGCTTCTAAGTATAATGTGATGTTGCGTAGTTGTGATTGGCAAATGTTGATAAAGATAATTGAAAGTTGGTTAAACAACTTCAACTTCTACCTATCTATATCCGGGATCCCATTAACTCAGAATGAGAGCAAAATTATTATCAACTTCATCGTAAAATACACGTGAAGGTACCTCCGACTAAAACGAGGCTATAAAAATTCATAGCATTTTAACTTTATGCCCGTACGCGTATAAAACCTCCCTCACTTTCTCAGAATTAATAGATCGATAATATTGAAGTTGTGGAAGACTTGAAACGGGCCTAAATAAGAGCGCCTTATAAGTTCAGATGCGCTTGTAAAACACAAAATATTTTGAAATAAATTATCTTTATCTTTATATAAAAAAAAAAGAAGTTTATTTCGTTAACTTAAGGTCTACAATTTAACAGGGTTTGGAGTCTCCTTTTAAGCAAAAAAATTGCTTGTGTTAGGAGATACCGGTCTTCTATATCCATCGTTTGAAATTTAAAGTAGTACATTAACAAAACAATAAACATTTTACGAAGAAAACAGAGAGATCCAAACAACAGACAGTTTTTTTTTGTGTTAATTATTGTAACCAAGCGTGAGGAAGTATGTGTGGGTGTGTGGTGTGTGGTGTGTGGGTGTGTGTTTTATATGTATAAATAAATGTTCCGACCGCGAAAGTTTACAAAAATACTGATGAAATGCTTCTCCTTATCATTTGAAAAGAACTGGGTAAACATAAAAATAATTTAAATTAGCATTACAGTACAAACAAGATCCGATTAAAATTCACTCTCTGATTACATTTCTGAACAGACAGTGCCCAAATTCTTGGCGTTTCAAACAAATTTATCCTTCATTAATTCCTTCGACCAGACGTCAGTCTTCAATGTTTATACAATTAACCCTAATTATGACGCGGGTGACGTCACTCCCCTCTTTATGACGTCATTAGTACATCTGACTTGTTTAAGCTATGGCAATAAAAGGCGAAGTAAACTGGGACCAGCGGTACTGTGAATCGTTGATTGGGGTGTGGCCATTGTAGCAAAACTTAGCGAGTGGTTGATGGGTATACAGGCTGGGGCAAATTTTTGGCCCCTTAAGGGTAGCTACCTTTTCTTTTGTAGTTAGAAGCTTTTGTTCTTTGGAACCTTCTGTTTTATTTTGAAGAAAAAAATATTGCCCTTTTTAGATTTTGAAAAAAAGTACGGTACGCCCAAAAAATAACATTTGTCAAAATAACAAGTTTATTTTAATCGACTCTATTTCCAACCAGGAACACTTTTCCCAAAGTAACTTACCAAATCAAATCGTAAGTTTTGGCAATAATAAAAAAAAACAATTCCCATACATTTTTCTAAGAAGCGCCATTCGCCGCAACAAAGTCATGCATACCATTCGAACACGGAAAGCAATTTGTTCTAAATTCAAATTATTTATTGATATTTGTTATTAAACCTTATTGGTAGAATGATATACCACCTCTTTGAATGACAATACCAGTAGAAAAAATTGGACGGAAATATTTTGTTTAAATTTTAAATCCAAAATGTCTCTTACGAATCAACAGCGGCCAAGCTTAATAAAAGCTTATTTTCAAAATAACTGTCGTGTTCAACCAGCGTTAGAAGCATTTCGTAGAAAAAACGAAGAAATACCGCTACCAGACAAGAAAGTTATAAAACCTCCCGACCTTACCCCTTGCGATTTTTTTCTATGAGGTTACCTGAAAGATAACGTATACGCTGGGCATTTCGAAAGTCCCGCCGAACTGAAAGACGGCATTCTAAGTGCGCTGCAAAATATGCATTACATGAAGGTAAGGGCAAAGTGTGTTAACGCGTGCCAATCTGTGTAGTCAAGTAAATGGAACTTTGAACATCTCAGGAATGAAATTTTTACTTATTTTTTATTTTTATTACAAAGCAATTTATTTACTTATCAAACAAGTATTTTTTTTATTTAAACTCAATAAAATGGGTGTGTTTTACTACTAACAAGTAACTAGGTAGGTATGTTTCTAATTTTGGTCTGGAGACATTTTTACGTATTAACCATCGTCGTTAGAGCGAACATGGGTAGGGACCTTCAAAATTAGCCTGCCAACTTAAAAAAGTAGTTACATTAGAATTTAAATTAAGAACCACTGAATGAGTGACATTGTTCTCACTCGTTTTTTCATAGAAAATGTATGGGAGTGTTTTTTTTAATTATTGCCTAAACTTACGATTTGATTTGGTATGATACTTTGGAAAAAGTGTTCCTGGTTGGAAATAGAATCGATTAGGACCAACTTGTTTGAATGGAAAGATAAGAAAAGGAAAAGGTAGCTACCCTTAAGGGGCCAAAAATTTGCCCCACCCTGTATACTCAGAGCATAACCAAATTTCCGCCATTTTGCTGAATTATATACATATATGCGATCAATATCAATAGTGGCTTGGAATTGAGAAAATTTAACGTTCCCATTCCGCTCCGACAGTTTACACTTAGAACATTGATTCTTTAACTATTCATCAGTTTCATACAGCCTTCACTAGACGGAGTCAAAAGCGCCTAGACTATTCAATACCTATTCAATACCTATTCATAGGCATTTTCAGGGGAACACTACCACTAGTGAGTGTGTTACACGTGTTTTGAATGGAATCCAAAAGAGCGCCTCAATACTGGGAAATAATTTTGAAGAGTTGTTTTTTATTTTTTTTATTTCATACACAATATACCTTACAAAGTTAATCATGATATTATATCTTAAAAACCTACAAAGGTTTGAGTAGGTACCTACTTACAATCTTCAAAAAGTAGGTAGGCACTCATACACACTCATCTTACTAAAGAGGTGATGTGTCAATTATGTATAGGTAAGTAATCACAGTCCATAGTTGACTTTTATTTATTTTATTTATTTATTTATTTAATTTTATTCGGAAAACTAACAGTATATATATCTAATTCTTTTATAGATAAATAAAAATTATAAGACGTGAGACGTAAGACGTTCGTAAGACGGCTGCGTTAGGAAGCAACAATACATTTTTACCAGCTAACCCATCTGATTCACTTCCGCGTTCGAGTGCATAGCGGGAGTGAGATGAACTTCAACACGAGCTTCGTGCGTACGAGTGCAAGTAGCTTTTGTAGCTTTACCATTGCGAAAGCGGCAAACTTCACCGTGCAAACAGGTTAAGCTGGTACAAAACAGGATGGCATTTGTATGATTTAAGTTTGGTGAGACGAGTGAGAGTGTCCTGAGGCATGGCACCCAAGAATGAAACCGTCCTCTGTGAAAAAAATAAACAGGATTTTTGAATAGTGAATAAGTACCTAGAATACGAAATTACGAAAATATTTACCTTTCTCGAATTTATAGCACAAAATGAGATTAATTATGCCGCATCATCAACATTTCCAAAATAATTTAATGCAAGAAATGTCTTGACATTTGGCCCTTCCTCGATAACTAATTAGATTCATTACGCAGCTTCTAAAATCGCTGTCCCAAGCAATAAGTCCTCGCCCTTATCAGTTATTGCTGGCGAGTGAATCCCCGGGCGAGAATGAGAGAGTGAGAGGGAATTCTAATGACCACCCTCTAATTTTCATTTATAAAAATTAAGGGAAAAATTGTTTTCGTAATACTCCATTTGTAAGGTTAATGATTCTTTTTTATGGACTTGTTTGCGTTGACGTTTTTCGGAAGGTCATGAATTGATCCACATTTTTGACACGTTTTAAATTGGAAATTGATTTTCGCGATTGTCCAATTGCCGATTGGATTTCGTGCTAGAAAAGCAAAATTTGTGCGCGATCATTTGATTCAGAGAAAATCATTTTTGAAACGACTTGTGACTTTTCTCTTTTTACTATACTTAGCACTTTCCCAGACGCTCTGTATCACGCGTGCAAAGTATTAGTAGTAACTTCGATTTATTTCAGATAGTATTTGTCTCTCAAATAGGTAATTTATTTATAACCCTGCAAGATATCGAAATGTAACATATACGAAAATCAAGGTTTAAAGTCTTGTTTTAATACTTATCATTTTCATTGAAATCTGTTGAATCAATTCGGAGCCTATTGAAGACAAACTTTCGGACAGACAGACTGACAACAATTCTAAAACCGTAATTTATATTTCACCCTCGTATAAATAGCAGTTTTCACTCTTATTTTGGCATTTATTTTGAAATCATAGACAGACACCTAAATATTGGTGTAGATAAGGACAATGATACTCAGTTCACGTAATTGAAGCCAAGATTTTTATGCATCGAACATTATCGAACCTTCATATTCAACAAAAGTTTTCTTGTAATCATATAAATAACCCTATTATAACAACAAAACAGGAAAATCTAAAATATTCAAACAAAGCGTTGAGTTGGTTTTGTTTCACGTAATCGAATGCTGAAATGAAAATTGTACCTAACACATAAAAATATCTCAATAAAAAAATAATAATCATACATAATATTTATTTTACGGCCGACACAGAATATAAAATGGCAGCCAATCAAAAAGAGACAAAACAAATTGGGTCCTGGACGTATAGCACAACAGATTGTATTTACAATACGTGTAGGTACAGTCGGCGACAAAATGTAGTGTAAACGGTTGTCGGTTCTGCGAGCTAAATGGCCGGCTCATTGTCACTTGCTAATTCTGAGAACTGTCAGTTATCCCGGTACTTCTCCGGATCTCCTCGTATCACGTAACGAAAATCCGAGCATAGCTCTATCCATATCCCGCAGAGGAATTTTGATAGATAAAGAAGTAGAAAATGGTAGAGAAAGGGCACTAATTTAATACTTTAGAAGTATAAAGTGTAATAAGTGAAATAAGTGAAATCAATAATCTTATATTATTCCCAATTTTCGACTTTTTTATTGACTGTATTACTTAAGCTTGTAATTTTTCCCATTTCTGTTTTTGTCATTGATTGTACCTCCACCTTTTTACATGAACAGTATCTTGTCACCGTCTGAAGACCTATGCAGCATGAGAAATTGAAGAGAACCTACAGAATGAAGCAAAATGTCTACATAATATAATATATGCCTTTGTTTAACAATTTTCGTGGTAAGATTGCCATTGCCACATCAATGGAAGAATATTCGACTTTGTTTTTTTTAAATTGTTGTACCTATTTGCCGTAAGAACGTGAACCGGCAGTGTATCAAACTCAATTGTCATTGTTCAAACTATCAACGGTGCCATATTGTTTATATTTATAGAATATAATAGAATATTCTTAATTGCACAAAACAAACAATGTACACAGGCGAACTTAATGCTAAGAAGCATTCTCTACCTTTGTGTATTGTGGATAGATTTATGTAGGTGGTGCACAAAAAACGTAATAAGGAGAAACCAAATAAGTCCTTTAAGTAGGTTCCTTTTAGTAGTCTTTTTGTCCGAGTAATATACATGAAAAATTTCAAGTACCTACTTCCAACGGTTTCCAAAATGCAGAGCATTTTAGTTTTACATTTAAATCCCTTTTTGGACCGTTTATTTAGTGAATTTTCGAAATGCCTTCCTTAATAAACCCTTACACTATAAATGGAATATTCCCTCTAAATTCCAACTATCTAGGTCCATCGGTTTGGGCTGTACGATGTCTGTCAAATATAGGATACCTACCAACCCCCTTAGGTGCTATGACCGAACGTAACATAAAGAGGGTTCGTTACGATATCTGCGTGGAATCATCGTATAGAATACATTATAAACAGGAGGAGGAGCAGGAGGTTGCGGGTTCGTTTCCAAATATTTGTGCGATCTGCAGATATTTGTTCAGGGTGTTCTGGGTATTTTCTATGTATAATAAAAAAAAAACTATGTAATGTATTGTATTAAGTATATCAGTAACCATAACACGCAGGAGGTTGCGGGTTCGATTCTCGCCTCGGAACAAACATTTGTGCGATCTGCAGATATTTGTTCAGGGTGTTCTGGGTGTTTTCTATGTATAATAAAAAAAAAAATATGTATTGTATTAAGTATATATCAGTAACCATAACACAAGCTCTGGCTTAGCTTGGGGCTATTTAATGTTGTGTGAACTGACCAGAATTATTTATTTTTATTTATTATGAGGTCACACGTTATTGGCAAGGAATCTCCTATGGTCATAGCTAATAAGGGCTCTGGATAGTTGGGTTCACCAAACAAGTGAAAAAGCATGCAAATGCAGCCAGCATCTTAGGGACACTTCCGTCTGGCAGTGATTTGGATCAGTTGAGCTACCTTTAGATCGCTAGCAGCAGTCTTCAGGTAGCACAACTGTTTCATATGTATTTTGTACATACCTTGTATTATTATTTCTGTAAATAAGTGAAAAAGTAATGTTTCCTATGTAAGTAAGTATCGTTCGTGTGTCTACATACCACACTCTACAAGTACTAGCTATTTTCGCCATTTATTCTCCAGTTAAGACATACCTACAGCTTTCAATTGCAGCTCATAAAAGCGAAGTTATTACCTACCAGCTATAGTTTCACCAGAATACGGCGCATACACATTAGAGTAAGTCCGAAAAACGGTTCCGCACCCCAATTTTAGCGACCGACGAACATTTCCGCTTGTACGTACACTTCCTTAACTAATTCAGGGTACAGGGACGGATTAAGGTGTGGGCAATATAGGGGTATTCTCTGGTTCGAAAGCAAGCGATGCATGTGAGACACGTCTATGTAAGGCAAACGTTTTTTTCTACATCCACGGCTTGTATCACGCCCCAAAGCAAACATAGTACTACCTCTTTAGAAAGCTATACATGCGAACCACATCGATTACTGCTAGACTTCAGATTTTAACTAAAATTACGAATTTATGTAACATTTGTACAGCGCCTTTCCGAGACAATGGTTAGTCTTTCCCCCGTACCTTACCCCTACTTTCACTGCTGTTCTCCCCAGATTTTGTAATTTCAGCAGTATAGACTGCTAGACTTATAGACGCTATCCGAAGTCTTATTTTGCCCATTTTTTACCACCTCCGGCTCTGTTTTCCTGTTTAAGTATGCTGCCCGGCTTGGATTATGTTCGAAGCTATAAATCTATGGGCAATAAGGTCCCACTCTGATTATATATTAACGGCAGCATGTGTTTGGGGTGCCCTCATTAATAAGTTGGAAGGGAGTGTAATGGTAGTACTGCCACGTCTTGGTGTCAATATTTTATAAGGTAGGGTCTTGATTTGGGAAGGCGTGAAGCCTGCTCGTAGAATTTTTCAATGGCTGTAAAATTGGATGTTTATTTTAAAAGCAAATACGATAATAAATAAACTAGGTATGCATAACTCCTCTCAAACCATGCATATTTGAGTTTACTCTAGTCAACACTAGATGTCGCCATTAGTAGAATAGACTATCAGTATTATTCCTTGGTTGGGGAACTCTTTGTACCAGAACCCTTGGAATTTGTTTTTTTAATTTTAATTTTCTGCATAGGATTCATGCACAAACAACACGTAATTTTTACAAAAAATAACTGGCTACGTATTACAGCTGCCCAGCTGACTGACGGACGGACGGTATAGGCTTAGTTGTAGTATCTATCCCTTTTGGCACACTTTGGATAGCGGAACCCCAAAAATCAATCAGTCAGCTTAAAAAAACAAACGAGCCTTACAGTATTCGCATAATATAATGTGTAACATCTGACATATAACCTTCTTGGTAATAACCAACATGGCTGATAGTACCAACCTCTGAGAAAAATGCGCGCTTCCCCCCCCACTTGTGTCCCTTTTCATGATATTACTCCCACAGATTATAGGAAAGCGAGAGAAAACACGTTACATAAAAAAAAGGAAATCTAAGCAGTGTGCCAAATATAAACAATTCTGTTGAATTAACGCATACCTAATTAAAATATTGGCGTTTGTTACACATTTGGCATCGTGTTTCAATTTAAAATTTTGCCGATTTAAGCAACTATCTAGTAAAGTAGTGCTACAGGCAGAAAATATTTGTCTTGATTGGTCAAGAAATAGTGATATTGAAAGTTGAATAGAATTTTCAGAACGAGTATGAATTCGTATGTAATGTTAATAATTTAAAATCAATCGAAAATATAAACGTATGGTCAGATGAAAACGCTGTATAAATACAGGAGTAGCAGGTTCTTCAGGTTGCAGAACCTACCGTGGTGTGTCTGGCCTAAGAGAAGATACCTCCGTCTGCTCCCGTGGATGTCGTAAAATCGGACTAAGGTTTTAAGCCAGATAATAGGCAACAGCATCCACTTGAATACTCAACACTCTGCTATCACCAATCCGCCTGCCAAGCGTGGTGATCATGGAAAAATCTACTATTGCATGAGGCAGGTCTCGTCCAACAGTGGACGTCTTACACCTGATGATGTTTTTTTTATACAACTTGTAATAACGGATCAAGCAGACGGCCCACCTGATCTTAAGTGGTACCCTCTGCCTATGAACAATGCATTACCTCATAGGTCACGTCCACCTAGGACGCACCCTACGTGGCATTGCACTGCGCCCGCCACCCTGAGACATAAAGATGAAAAGTCTCATGTGCCTGTAATTTCAACGGCAACCTTACCCTTCAAACCGGAACCCAGCAATGTGAGCACTACTGCTTTGCGACAGGAATAGGTATGGTGGAAGTCCTTCCCCAGAAGAGTTCTTTCACAAAAAAATCTTTACTACTACTCCAGTATGTTGATGATGACCAGGTTCATTACTAGAAACGGAAGTTCAACATACCTAACTTTCCCTGCCAGTAGAAATCAACTTACACTTTTGTCTTGGATCAAAAAGCCTTTTAATAAACTTTCGACGCCGAGATTTTTTAAGCAAATTAAAACGGCGAGGGGCAACTCTAGCTTTCATTTCCTTGCGTTTTTAGGTCTGTGGTTTAATTTAATAATTTTCCATCTGAAGCCTCTTTAACCTCAGGGGAAGTAGGGTAGGAAAAAGAACAAAACTTTTTTATGATTGCTTTTGAATATTGTTATTCAGAGTGTGTCCTGGAGAATTTGATTTATTTAGTCCAGGGACATGAATAAGGTTTTACGGTGGATGCGATGTTCTTGGTCTGGTTCTGGTCCGTAATATAACTTTATAGTAAGTGACGATGCGGTCTGGGTTTTATAGAGGATCAGGGGAATTCTAGCCAGCTTTGCTTAAAAGGTAAGATGTTCAAAGAGTTTAGAACATCCTCAGATGATGGAGTTACTAAATAACTCCTTTATGGCGACTTATGTGGCGGGCGAGTAGCCGGCTGACATGTAAGAGGGTTTGATTCTCGCAGGACAATTGTTTCCATGATCTGCTAATGTTAGTTCCGGGTCTGTGTTGTGTATCAAATACAGGATGGATTATTGAGATGGGACAGTAAGGGCAGGTACCTTAACCGATTAGTTAAGTAGGCTCACCTTAGTTTTTGGTGATTTCTGACATTTATAGTACTCAAAGCTCAGTCGGTCCAGCAGAGCCTTTTGATCGTTATAAGAAACAGGATAGATTGGCATCAAAAAAAGATTTTGTGTAAAACTACCATTTTATTGCTGACTGTATTTTTTTTCCAAAATCTGTGAATGCAGATCAGAATATCTCAAAAAGTTATGGATGGTCACCTAGGAACGTTTTTCTGTAACTGTAACGGTTAAGGTACCTGCCCTTACTGTCCCGTCTCAAAAGTCCACCCTGTGTATCACGTGACTGTTATTTTAACTATCAAGCCATTAAACCAATTGGACGTTTTGACATGTGTACCGCCAAGTCCCAAAACGCTGTAAGTGAATTAATAACTATGAAGTCATGTTTAAAAAAAAAGTCAAGTCATAGTCAGACTAGCACGGAGGTTGTTCCCTACAAATAGGCTAGTGTAACAAGACCAATTTACCGTACTAGTCCTCGGTGAAATTAAGCAACATTACGCATTCTCTCTTCACGAATATTTTCCGTTTAAAGACTTGGAATTTTCGTTAAGATTTCCTTTAAAACTACAAGAGAAGACTTTTAAAAAGAACAAATTTGCCCCCCATAATTAACCCCCGAAAACACAATTCATTTATTTCGTCCTAACTCTACATTGTAACAGACAGACAGACATAAGAGTGATCCTGTAATGGTTCCGTTGACAACTTTTGAGGTTCGGAACCAAATCTTCAAGTCCTTGCAAATTTCTCAACAATTTCTTGCACTTTTTGCAATTTGCGTGTCATTTGTTTTTCTTGGTTATTTTCTTCTTTGAGACTAGAATGAGCCTAAAAAGAGGCAATTCTGGTAGTTGGCACACAGTGTGATTAAAGGATTTAAGGCTACAAGCAACTTCTTTAAGTATTTCAAAAGCCTAGAAGATTAAGACCACTTGGTATAAATAGTTCTGACTACAAACCCTCAGCACAGATAAAATAATACTACCCTCAGTTTAACTTACTGTACGAAACCATATGCTATTAGTAACTTGCTCGTGAATGGAATTTCGCATAAATGAATTTAGCAATGTTCATGCATAATATTAAGATGATAAACTGCATGTAAAGAAAATTATTACTGGTTTAGGATCGTAGATGTGTGTTAGCGTGGTCTGAAGGTCGATGTAAATAATTATAATTATAATTGCGGGTTCGATTCCCGCCTCGGAGCAAATATTTGTACGATCTGCAGATATTTGTTCAGGGTGTGATATTTGATTTGTTCAGATATTTGTTATTTTCTATGTATAATAAAAAATATCTATCTACATAGATAGATATTTGTACTATTTATATTTGGGTACTTTCTATACTTAGTATATAATAAAAAAAAGACTATGTAAAATATTGTATTAAGTATATAAGTTATCTAGTACCCATAACACAAGCTTTGCTTAGCTTGGGGCTAGATAATGGTGTGAGAACTGTCCAGCATTATTTATTTATTATATTTTATTTTTGAACAAGACAACGCTATATGTGAAGGGTATTTTGAAAGTATATTGGTAATACATTTATTTACAGAAATAATAATACAACTAATACATGTAGGTATGTACAAAATAAAAAGTACATATGAAACAGTTGTGATGATCTAAAGGTAGCTCAACTGATCCAAATCACTACCAGACTGAAGCATCCCTAAGATGCTTGCTGCATTGCCACGCTGAATGGCAATACTAATGCGTTGAGCCAGATAAGAGCCAGCTCTCGGGTCACGCGTCACGGTAATAGATAAAATAAACAACGCTAATCCTGATCCAATAAAGTGCCACCTGAGCTGTTATTTTAATGAGGAGTCACGGGGTCGCGTAGAAAGTATTTTTTTATCAGATGCAAGTTAACGTAGAGTTTATCTACTAATTTCCTGCTTACACTCTTTTTCAGGAGTTATCTTTGTTAATAGCTTCATATTCTCAGTGCCCTACCTTATTTACCCTTTTCAGGGACAATTGAATAGCTAAGAAATATCCTCACTGGCGGATTCTCTGCCATTATAAATGCATTATCCTGCAGAACTCAATATGATATATTGAAACGTTTATCACTCTAGGAAGTCTAGGACATCATCCAGTCTCATATTTACCACAAATAACAACCTTTAGGACTTTTTGGATTCTGGGGTGATTTTGTAGTACCTACAAATTAGAGGCACGCAAAAAAAGTTTGTATATTTGCATGATGTCATTTCGTACTGGCCACCTATAACATATATGCAATTTGAAAAAAGAAGTATTTAATCATCTGTTGTTTCTGATTTCAATTTGTTTTTTTCGGCTACTATGTTATTTTAATTATGGAAACTTAGCTGACGTTTGTTTTGATCAAATAAGTACATATTAAATAATTAATTACATAACCATTTAAAAAAGTTACGAAGGTATTTAATATGGTTTACATACATACCTATTTAATTATTTATTAAAGATAATTTGTTTGATAATGTGTGTATTCAAATGAAAATAGCTAATAAGAATCGCTAACATTCTTGAGCCTAGCTTTAACAATTAATGGTGCGATGAGAGCGATGGTAGCCTAACGGTTCAATAGTGCAACTCAGAATCCAACAATACCGGGTTCGATCCTAGGCTCCGCACCAATGACTTTTCTAAGTTATGTGTGGATTTCCATCGCTCTGTGCTTCGGAGGGCACGTTAAGCTGTCGGTCCTGGCTGTTATTGAATAATAGCAGTCGATAAGCCATGTCAGAGGCCCTCGGGCGGCTTGACAAACTCTAACACCAGAGGCCAGCACTACCTCATACGAAACGACGACAATTAATAAATATAATTAAGCATATATGAATCGTGTCTAAATTAATGTTTGTTTGTTTCAGGAGATCGCAGCTATTCTCATCAGCTTTGACAAACACAGCGAATGGCAGTCCAAGGAAGTCAAAATTCGGTAAGTTTACTGTAAAATTATAAGAGCTTGTACGCTTCCCTTTCAACACATGCGGTACCCAGCTCGCCACGTAAGCGAGGGTTGTGAACAATTTTGTTGAATAAATATATGAAATCATTGAGCTTAAAGAGAGCAAAAAATACTTCTAAAAACCACTTAAATATAAAATAGCGAAAGGCAAGATGAGCCGTGTTTTTCTTCTATACATAATTTAAAGCTCAAAGTACCACACCCTTGATAAAGGAATGCAAAGCAAGTCCTAAAAAATCAAAACTTGGCATTTAAAAAAAAAAAAAAAATTAAAAACTATCGGTTTATTAGCGATTAAGCACTTTAGAGGTAACCACCCAAGTGCAACACACTGTGAAAGGAGATGATGCTCCTGATGATGATGATGATGAGGATTGATGCTCTGCCTACCCCTTCGGGGAAAAAGGCGTGTGTCTATGTATGTAGGTAACTTTATTATTATTTTTTACAGCGAATTTTCAAGAAATTGTGCTTTTGCTATATAATATCCTCAATATCATTATATTTATTACAAAGTGAACGCTGCAGTATTGTAGATATAGCAGAGGATAGTTTTAAGTAATGTGAGGTAGTACGTACATACTTATAGAAACAGCTGCCTCGGCACTTACAAATTCAATTCCCATCCGAGCGAATAAGAAGCCGGCATTATAAGCACTACGATGGTATAAGTTGCTACAGCCGCTTTGAGTGGAAAGATTAATTTAAAAAAATGGATAAAAAAATGTTAATAGATTTAGTGAAAATTTATATCCGACCGCGATATTTTTGTTCTAAGACTGATTAGTTAACGTGTTCTTATTAGTAAATATCAATAAATAAATAGATAAATAAATAATGCTGGACAGTTCGCACAACATTATCTAGCCCCAAGCTAAGCAAAGCTTGTGTTATGGGTACTAGATAACTGATATACTTAATACAATATATTACATAGATAGATATTTTTGTTATACATAGAAAATACCCAGAACACCCTGAACAAATATCTGCAATCGCACAAATATTTGTTCCGAGGCGGGAATCGAACCCGCAACCTCCTGCGTCGCAGGCCGAGCTTCGCCCGCCGCGCCACAGAGGTCGTCATATAGGGTTATGCTCGCCTCTGTACATGTTCGCTACCTCTTAATGTTTATTTTCCTCTGTTCACGATCTGTTACGTTTATAGTTTACGACCTCTGTGGCGCGACTGGCGATGGTTCGCCTGCGACGCAGGAGATTGCGGGTTCGATTCCCGCCTCGGAACAAACATTTGTGCGATCTGCAGATATTTGTTCAGGGTGTTCTGGGTGTTTTCTATGTATAATAAAAAATATTTATCTATGTAATGTATTGTATTAAGTATATCAGTTACCTAGTACGCATAACACAAGCTCTGGCTTAGCTTGGGGCTAGATTATGTTGTGTGAACTTGTCCAACATTATTTATTAATTTATTTATTTTGTGTTTTCTTGTGTGCAATAAAGAATAAGCAAATGTAGGTCACTACTGTAATAAATTAATCGAAATCAAAACTTTTTCAATTGAAAACAGAATTGGTTTCCGAGAATGTATTGGAAAACCGAGCAAGATTTAACCGAATAGAAAACCAGAATAAATAAATATACTTTAAACTGTCTCATCCAGTATTCATGTCCTTTGTACCGCACGAAAAAACTTCGACTTCCTTAAAACTTAATTACAACGCAATTGCAATATAGCCTAACCAAAAACGGTTCGAAACGAAACGAATTAAACTATCAGCGGAGTAAGGACGTTACTTCTATATACTTTAGTCTGTGACTGTACCTAATTTGGCGCCCCGCGAGGGACCCGTTCCAACTTGTAACAACTTTAAGCAAATTAAAACTTTCCCAGTGACTACTGCTCTCTTTGTGTGCGCGGCTGAAATATTAACTCTTTATGGGCGCGCATTGTACTTAAACATTGTCGGTGCAACCGCGGTTTCGTGTCGTTACTTAAAAAATTTTATATTGGTCTTGATACTGAAAGTTTTTTCGTACGTGATCTAGTTAGTAGGTTGATTTAATGCCGCTATGAGATTTGGCTGCGAGTTTAAACTTTGTTCTTAGTCTGTTTTCTTGAAACAGAAGACTTATCTCTTTGAGCAAGAGCGCATGTATATTATACTAGCATCCACCCACGGCATGGTTCGCGTGGTACCGGGGCATAAAAGCTCTACCAAATTTCATCAAAATCGGTTCAGTCCTACATCGTGTTTGAGAAACAAACACACATTTTTTTTATCTCAAAAGCTAACCTAGCTATTTCAGCCAATTTACACAAAACCGTAATGAACTAAGAGTATACACGTCCCTCAAGAATCAATCTGTCCATTGGTAATACCTACCATTTGGAATACCTTATGAAAATCCGTTCGGTTGTTTTTAGGGTTCCGTAACAAAATTACGGAACCCTTATTGATTCGTCATGTCTGTCTGTCTATCTGTCCGTGTATGTCACAGCCACTTTTTTCCGAAACTATACGAGCTATGCTGTTGAAACTTGGTAAGTAGATGTATTCTGTGAACCGCAGTAAAATTTTCACACAAAAAAAAAAAATTTTTTTGGGGATCCCGATACTTAGAACTAAACACATTTTATTTTTTCATCAAACCCATACGTGAGGTGCATCGATATATTATACAGGACGTGGTGTATCTATGGATAGGCATAGATACACCACGTCCTGTATAATATATCGATGCACCTCACGTATCTTCAAAAATGATATTGAGGTTTCTATTTTTTTTAACTGTATATTTTGCGCGTTAGGCACTTCCAAAGTGGTAAAACGTGTGCCCCCCCCGTAACTTCTAAAATAAGAGAATGATAAAACTAAATAATATATATGATGTACATTACCATGTAAACTTCCACCGAAAATTGGTTTGAACGAGATCTAGTAAGTAGGTTTTTTTTAATTCGTCATAAATCGTAATCCATCCAAGAACTTTTATATTATGTTACTTGCTGCTACAAAACCCTTCATGGGCGAGTCCGACTCGCACTTGGCCACATTTTTTTAAGTTTATCGCGTTCGGACAGACAAACAAACAGACGTGGCGAGGGGACGTTTTTTTATAAATAAGTAGTTATTATGATATCTGTGAATCTTAACTACATTTAACAGAAATGAATACTCGAATACAGGCCTGCACTCCGTCATACCGGCTATTAGCACACCTCGTAAATCTACACCCACGTCGAATTTCTGCAGATAGAATACGGGACTAAGCGAATAGAGATTTTGAACAGCTTGTGCCTACTTTATAATGAACTAGTGTCCGCGCGCGGCTTCACTCGCATTCTATCAGGATAACAAGTAATTAATTTTGGAAAAATAAAAAAAACCCTCAACGCCATGAAACGGCTGAACCAATTTTGATCAAACGATCAAACGTAGCTAAGAACACTCCCGACAAATTCACCTTTCCAATAAAAAAAAAACTAAATTGGTTCATCCGTTCGGGAGCTACGATGCCACAGACACATACACACACACAGACACGTTAAACTTATAACACCCCGTTGTTTTTGCGCCGGGGGTTAAAAAGTAACCTATAGCTAAATCCATGTCATAATCTATGTGTATACCAAATTTCACCGAAATCGGTTCAGCCGTTTTGGTGTTATTGAGTAACAAACATCCAAACATCTAAACATCCAAACATCGTCACTTTGATATTTATGATATTAGTGGGATGGGATAGAGCCTACAAAAGTACCGTAATGCCCGTAATACACGATGCTAGTAAAAAGTAAGTTAGTACTGACTACCCACTATAATAAAGAACTTTACTACTTTTTAGTAGTAGTAGAGTTTTTTTGTCAAAGAGTTCGTCCGGGGAAGTACTGCCTCCATACCTAATACTGCCGCAAAGCAGTAGTACTCGCATTGCTGTGTTCCGGTTTGAAGGGTATGGGTGCCGGTGAAATTACAGGCACATGAGACTTTTCATCTTTATGTCTCAGGGTGGCGGGCGCAGTGTAATGCCACACACGGTGCGTCCTAGATGGACGTGACCTATGTGGTAATGCGTAGTTAAAGGCAGAGGTTACCGCTTAATATCAGGTAGGCCATCTGTATGTTCTGTCATTCAAGTAGTTAAAAAAAACCGCCCGTTCACCCCTACAGAGTCAGTGGTAAACGCGCGGTTTTTTTTAACTACGTGAATGACAGAACATACAGATGGCCTACCTGATGTTACTACTGATAGTACGGGTATACGGCCCACGTTATGGTGGTACCTACCAGCTTACTATCCTAGCTACACCTTTTTTATGCATGTAACTATCCTGGCTTGGTTTACTAGCTTCGTGTATTCCGAGCATATTGCTCACATTACCGTGGTTGAAGATCATTGAAGTAAAGTTTATGGTAGAGAACGGACGCGGGCGTGATATCATTCGGCATTTCATCAGCATTTGAAGCCTTTACAGGGGATGTAGATTTAGTAGTAGTAGAGCTTTTTTGTGAAAGAGTTCGTCCGGGGAAGTACTACCACCATACCTATTTCTGCCGCAAAGCAGTAGTGCTCGCATTGCTGTGTTCCGGTTTGAAGGGCAAGGGTGCCGGTGAAATTACAGGCACATGAGACTTTTCATCTTTATGTCTCAGGGTGGCGGGCGCAGTGCAATGCCACATAGGGCGCGTCCTAGGTGGACGTGACCTATGAGGTAATGCACTGTTCATAGGCAGAGGTTACCGCTTAACATCAGGTGGGCCATCTGCTTGTACCGTCATTCAAGTAGTATAAAAAAAAAAAAGAAAAAAAAAAAGATAAAGGCCTACGACTTCGCCCAGATATCTGAATACGGCAGTAAATACATTTTAGACTATGTAGAAAGGTAGAAAAGGTTTAGGTTGTCTATGGTGACCCTAAGAACACTCCTTGTAGGTAATGGTTTATGGTTAATTGGTAGGCTAATATAAAAAAATATAAAATAAAAGGGCATTTATTCCTTAGACTATACTAACAAACAAAGGATATAATTATAAAAATAATGTTTAGGCTAGTGTAAGAGAAAAGCTCGAGGGCGCAGCCACGATGTTTTTCAGCCTCGCCTTAGAATGCTGTACCCGGTAGCTATCCGCTGTTCCCAAACAAAAGTGAAAACTATGTAACAATGATTGAAAAAAAAAGTAGATCGTTATATACTTATAACTCGAACAGACTACATCTCTGAACTAAACAGAGCTCTTGAAATGCACCTAGGAAGAGATAGATGGTGATTCCAAAGCACTAACGATTCCACACATCAATTGTGTACAGCAATTGTTGGCTTAAACGGTTTAATATCGGTATCCATTGCGTATTCTATCGCCTCGTATCGGCAATTCAACTTCAACGTGCAAGATTTACGAGATCGCCTATGTATTTTAGCCTACGGGTAGTTAGATCGAACTTGAGATCTCGATAATTATTTGTAGCTTCTAGGAGTTAAAAAAGCAAACATCCGTGTATTTCTGGGCCTTTTTATGTTTCAGTAAAACCTTTGACCATGGTGTGATGCTTAAGAATAGACCCCTCCGTCTCCTCCCATGGATATCGTAAAATTTAACTAAAGGATTACCCCAGAGCATGGGCAGCAGCATCCACCGGAGTACTAAACACCAATACTGCGGTAATTAATCCGCCTGCCAAGCGTGGTGATTATGGCAAAACCCCTCATACATTCATAGGGGAGGCCTTGTCCAGCAGTGGACGTCTAAAGGTAGTTAAATGGTAGCCAAAAAAGACCACTGCTTTGTAGCATTTGGCTGAAATATTTGGAGGTGACGACCTCTGTAGCGAAAGGTTGCGGGTTCAATTCCCACTGCGGGATAAAATGTTTGTATGATCTGAAAATATTTTTACCGGACCTGGGTGTTACGGTACCATGGTACTCGTAGTTTCTGATACCCAAGACATGGGGAAGCCTATGTGGGATCAGGACTATGTATGTGACTGTTGGATGTTATGTTATGTATGTATTAGGTAAATTATACGGGAGCATATATCAGATAGAATAGAAAAAAGCAGACATGCAAAAATACAGAGGGTATTTAGGTGTTTTTTTAAAAGGCAGAAGTTTCCGTCTCTTGTAGTAAACTGCCTAACTTGAAACAAACTATTCGAGGTCAAAAACTCATAAAACAGCCATAAGTTAGCTCTCGGCATTTGGAACTTAAACAGTGATTATATAAACTGAAATTATACCCTTAACTGTAGGGGAGTGACATAAATCTGGACATTATGGGCGGCAGTAAACTGGAATCGGCTATAACGTTGTCACGAAGTAAAGCTTTTTATTCCGGCATTAATTTGTGAGGATATTTTATATTGTTTATGGATATTGTGGATATAGGTTATCAAATTATCAACAGACTATAGATATAACTAGATAACCTGCGCGCGACTTCGTCTGCGCGTAGTTAGAAAACTTCCCCAGCGTGCACACAACAACTTTAACATCAACAACCACACCGTGATACGACATTTAAAATGAGGCTACACTCAAATTTTTTAATTTAGGGGTCCCATTTTAGTCTCAACAACTATACGTGAGACTAATTTTCACAACGTAGAAGTATGCTGAAATCTGGCTAAAACGTAAATTGTCCTTTTTTGCAAAGAAACCGGTCCCGTGCCCTTATTCAGGACAATTTCAGGTATCGCTGAAACACGTGTATTTTTATTTTAATTGATGAATCTCCTTGTAAAATTTCAAGGTTCTACTACTAACGGTTTCCGAAATACAGAGCATTTTAGTTTTACGTTAGAACCCCATTTAAAAACCCTTACGATGCGAATTTTGAAACTTCCTTTCTTATTACAAACTTTCGCATCGACATAAACACACGATCCAAATTTCAAGTCTCTACGACCAGTGGTTTAGAATGTGCGTTGTCACACGGTCAGTCAGTCAGTCAGTCAGTCAGTCAGTCAGGAAGTTGCCTTTTATGTGTGAGATTTACAAAATTCTGGACCCATAACTTAATTCTAAATTAGTCCATGTGACAAACAATATCTAAGTAGAACATTCGTTATGGCTCATTATTTAAAATGCTCATACATTGAGAATGTAGGATAATATTACAGTTGTAAGTTAATAAAATATTGTGTTATGTGATTACCGATTTATTTATAATGTCATCATCATCATAACCAGCGATTAGGCGTCCGAGGCCTCCCCATAAAATGCAATGGCGATTTGCCATAATCACCACCCTTTTGTTGGTAATTGGTGAATCACCTTGTGATTAGTGATCACAGTATTGTGTTGAAAACTCAAGTGGATGCTGTTGCCCATCCCCTGGTGGTCCATCGAAGCGACGCGTGACCCGAGAGAGACCTGGCTCTTATCTTGCTCAACACATTAGTATTGCCATTCAGCGTGGCAATGCAGCCAGCATCTTAGGGACGCTTCCGTTTGGTAGTGATTTGGATCAGTTGAGCTACCTTTAGATCGCTAGCGATGGCCTTCAGGTAGCACAACTGTTTCATATGTATTTTTTACATACCTTGTACTAGTTGTATTATTCTTTCTGTAAATAAATGTATATTATGGGGCCAGGTAATCGTGTCTTAAAGTACCGAGGAAACACCGTGCCGTGTCCAGAACTACCATCTAAAACAACGAATTCCATCATAAATAACCAACATAAATTACCTTAATAGGCTTAGAACTTCAGTAATTGTTACAGTTTTACAATCAAACAATCGTAATGATTTATTTCAAGTTACCTCGATTGAGAGTTGCTGTGGAAAAGTTCCGACTTTGTGACCTAAGCTTCAAAGTTTCGTGGTATATTGCCTTAGTTTTTGCCCAAAGTAGCAAACCGCAAAATAAAGTCATTGGATAAAGTTTTCAAGGAATGAATTACTTATAAAATGTTTCACATTCGAATCATTATATCAAAGATGGCGAATTTCCTAAGAAACCGAATATTCGCTTCTATCAGCTACATTTCTTTTTCTTTTCACAGTTTCTAAATGCCTTTTTTATTTATATTTTAACCTGAACCTTCAAAAAACATATGTAATATTAAAATCAATATTATTGTAATATTGGTTTGTAATATTTAATTGTAATTATTCGTACTAACCATAGTGTAGATACAAAATATGTATACTAACTCAATGATCCTTGTTGATTGAATAAATAAATGAAATATATATATTTAGAACATTCTTATTCCAACTGATTGAATTAGAGAGGATTCACTACAGTCGATAAGAAAAATTACCTTTTCAAACGAAGCTCAAATCACTAGCATTAGATCGAACTGAATGAATTCGATCAAATCAACAGCTATTAGTACATTCGAGCGCCATTCAGCTCAATCTCTCGATTAAATCACTCGTGAACAAAACACGTGGCAGTATTTATCGTGGCGCTTACTTTGATCGAGGCAGAAGATTCGAATTAATGCTGACGGATAGGAATCGAGCTTTTAACAGTAGGTACTGGGTACCGTTCTTGAGGCATAGTCGATGGAAAATAAGTAGGTACAAACATTCTTAAAACGAATGCACTTGTTTTTCACTTCTCCAGTTTATACGCAAGTGGTGCAACCCACGGTGAAAAGAGGCCCTTTGAGGCTCTGCCTACCCCTTCGGGGAAAAAGTATGTATGTAAGGTTTGGTCTTTAAATCAATTGCGCGTGACTTCAACGGCAACAGAGTTTGATTTATTTCTTTGCCTTTCTGCTCCATTTCCTTATTATGAGTAAGATCTTCATTTTCACATGATCGTATTTTAAAATAATTAGGGACGCGGTCGCTTTCACCCATCGTACGGAGGCCGCAATGCTCTACAGCTCAATTCGAATTCTCAATTTCGCGGAAATACCAACTTTTTTAAATTCCTTCTTGTTGACAAACGCAAGTGCGGCACGGGGGTCGCTTTCAGTTACATACATCGAGGGCCTGCAATGCTCTAAGGTTCCATTTACAAAAATAAATTCAAACAATTTTTATTTCAAAAATGAAACATCGAAAAATCGTGTCTTTGTGCATTTATATTGTAGGCTGATAGTATAGACAAAAATAAAAAAAAACAAAACTTTATCCCCTAGAGGCTAGCTACACGTTAGTTCACCTACGCTCAGTTAAAATTACACAGTTTTAGAGTGAAAAAGCTTTTAAAAATAGAAAGCGTTATCAGCTGTCATACCTCGCAATTGTCTTCCAAAAGCATTTTTGCGAGCTGATGATCCTGAAAACGCATGCACTGATTTACACCAAATACATCTAAGAACCATCTCGCAAACACCATCTCTCATGATAAATAAAACCGTATCAAAATCAGTCAAACCGGTTTCGAGAATAGGAACATTCGTTTGCACACACAAAAGACCTCTCACCCTAACCGCATAATCTTTCTCCGTTCCATCGGGGGTAAAACCCCCCTCGCACCCCGCACTCGAATCGTTACAGTTAGTATAATTGGGACGATCCATTCTGCATTGAATTTGGTTTTGTAATTTTAACACATTTCCAATCTATCTCCGAGCTGCGTTAGTTAGTGTAAAATGATTTTGTAAATAGTTTTTTAATAGCTATTTTTGTAGGAAAAATAAAATACTTTTTGATTAAAGCTTTCGTAAGTAAATTTTAGGTTTACTATTAAATAAATAAATAATGCTGGACAAGTTCACACAGCATTATCTAGCCACAAGCTAAGCCAGAGCTTGTGTTATGGGTACTAGATAACTGATATACTTAATATACAAAAACGGGCAATACGTGCCATTTATAAAATGAAGCCACGTGACTCCTTGAGGGAGCGTTTTAAGGAAATTAACATTCTCACCGTAATATCGCAATACATCTACGAAACCTTATTATATACACATAAACACTTAGATAGATTTATGAAAAAAAGTGACGTGCATTGTTTTAACACGAGAAATAAAATTAAACTGAGTATTCCCAAATTTAGATTAAAAAAAGTAAGTGGGTCTTTTATGGGGAATTCTGTTCGGTTCTATAATAAACTTCCAGAAAGTGCTTCTAAACTTTCGATTAGAAGATTTAAATCTTACATAAAGAATAATTTAATTAAGAAAGCGTATTACACACTACATGACTATGTTAATGATAAAGCCGCGTGGCCTGATGTCGCTCTGCCCCTCGACACCTAATTTGTCAATTTGCAATGTCTGTACCTAAAAGAAAAAGAAGAGGCAAAAAATATTTGAAAAATTTATAAGCAGGACTGGAGCTCTCCGTAAGGCGTATAAAGAGCTGAGTGACAAGTCGGAGTGGGCAGTAAAACTTAAAAACAGACGTGGAAAGGTATTGTCAAGGCGTCCAGACATAATAAAGGAAGCAACAAGTTTTTATAAGGAGCTCTACTCTTCCAACGACATCTCATATCGCGACGAAGTAGGCAGATGTGACTCTACCAGTACAGATACTGAACCGGAAATTATACTGCGTTCTGAGATAGATTATGTAATAAAGACACAAAAGAACGACAAAGCTCCTGGAAGAGACAACATTGGAAACGAAGTTTTGAAATCCCTGTCCGAATCATTGCAGAAACCTCTTCAGCTATTGTTTAGTAGCGTTATGGAGAAGGAAATAATACCAGAACAATGGTCGGGATCGACAATAACATTATTACACAAGAAGGGGGATCGTTGTGACCTTGGAAACTACAGGCCAATCAGCCTCACGACAAACCTATACAAATTTTTTTCAAAAATTATACTTAATAGAATAACAAAGACACTAGATGAACATCAACCGCGAGAGCAGGCGGGCTTTCGTAAGAATTTCTCAACAACGGACCATTTACAGGTAGTTACACAAATAATCGAAAAGTCTAATGAGTATAAAAACACATTGTATATGTGTTTTATTGACTACACAAAAGCCTTCGATTCCTTGAATCACAATGCTATCTGGGCAGCTCTTGCGCAACAAGGCACCAACTCAAAGTACATTAACTTGATCCGTAGGGTGTATTCCAAATGCTGGGCTAAAGTGCGATTGGAGAGAGAGGGTACGGCGTTCCCTATAAAGAAAGGAGTAAGACAAGGAGATCCGTTATCTCCAAAAATATTTTCAGCCGTGCTCGAAGCCGTTTTCAGAAGTTTGGAATGGGCAAACAAGGGAGTAAAGGTCGATGGAGAGTTTCTGAGCCACCTACGTTTTGCGGATGATATCGTGGTATTCGCTGAAAATGCGTTAGATCTAGAAACAATGGTTACTGAACTAGCGAGGGAAAGTAGAAAGGTAGGATTATCATTGAACTCATCAAAGACGAAGGTACTAGCAAATGGAGACCAGTACGATGTAGTAATAGAAGGTGAGAATATAGAGTATGTCAAAGAGTATATTTACCTTGGGCAATTGGTGTCATTCGATAGCTGTACGGGAAAAGAGGTGCTTAGAAGAATTGCCTTAGCATGGAAAAAATATTGGGGATTAAAAGAAATTATGAAAAATAAGGACATTAAAGTATATATAAAGAAAAAAGTATATGAATCGGCAATAACATGCCTAACATATGGCTGTCAAACATGGTCACTGAGAAAAGAGGATGAAGAAAAAATCGCTATCTGTCAACGAAAAATGGAGAGAAGTCTCTTAGGTATTAAACAGTCTGATAAAATAAGTAATAAAATAATAAGAGGTAAAACTAAAATTGTAGATGTGAAGCAAAGGATCAGATTACTAAAATGGAACTGGGCAGGTCATCTTTCTAGATTGGAAAATGAAAGGTGGACTAAGAGGGTAACAGAGTGGACCCCATTAGAAGGCAAGAGAAAACAAGGAAGGCAGAAAAAAAGATGGAGAGACATCTTCGTACAACGATGCGGACCGGACTGGATGAGGAAGGCACGAGAAAGAGACGTGTGGAGACTTTTAGGGGAGGCCTACGCCACTGAGGCGACTACTACGGATAGCTAATACATTATAAACTTTTGAGAGAAAAATAGGAATAAATATAAACACAAGAGAAGGAAGTGTATACGTCATGTTAGCTAGATAGATGTAGTTTGTTTATTATAGTTAGTTTATTTAGTTTCATGTAGTTCAAGTAGTAGAAATAAAGGCTTTTTTATTTTTATTTTATTTTATTTAACTGCATATAATTTATTACTGATGTGTTATTTATGTGTATATCAAGCGTAGTGTGTGCTGCCTTATGAACTTTTGCTGATTCTCTCTATCATCTTACTTTTGACTGCCTACCTAAGTAAGGCTTTTAATTTGGTTTTCCTTTTTTCCTTGAATCAGCTTCCACTTGTTCTCGAGGCACCACACAGGCGCTCTCCACCTAGTAGTAAGAAGGATCATCAAAAGAAAAACAGACCGTGTTTGTTGCCTGATTCTTCTAGGTCTGGTTGCGTTGGAACAGGAGTAACTGTAAATTTATTTTTTAAGATGATTCAAAATGATCCTTGTGATTTCAATGAATAAAATACTTTTGACTTGACTTGACTTATAATACATTACATAGATAGATATTTTTTATTAGACATAGAAAACACCCAGAACACCCTGAACAAATATCTGCAGAACGCACTAATATTTGTTCTGAGGCGGGAATCGAACCCGCAACCTCCTGCGTCGCAGGCAAACCATCGCCAGCCGCGCCACAGAGGTCGTCAGATTAGATAGTAAAGATAAATGATCTTACTAATATTATAAATTTCAAAGTTACGATGCTTGGATGTTTGGATATTTGTAACTCAATCACGCCAAAACGGCTGAACCGATTTCGATGAAATTTTCATCAAAAGATGCGTGAATATGTTGCGCAGAGAGAAATCATAACGGACTTAACTTTTTGTTAACGCTCGGTTTTAGGATTTTACTCTCCATCTAAAAACTATAATCTGGGTCTCTTCACGGCTATAGTGAATTGGTGCCTTCTAGAACTTCGTGCTCCATCGTCGGCCAAATTGTCACTTACCAATAGGTGAGATCGTGGTGAAACAAAGGTTTATCAACGTTTAAAAAGAAAGTACCTTGGGCTTTATATGAAAATGGATTAAAAGGAGTAAACTCCAATAAACTCAACCAAGCTTCACTTGAGTATCTACGAAACCACTCACAAGTAAATCAAATCAACTGCAACACAACATTACTACTAAGAACTACTAGGAGTAATAGTCCTAAACTAGTAGTACCTTGCGAGTGTATATACATACATTGCGGTATTTGCGATACGCAAGCTGTTGCATATTCCGTTTCATGCGTTCTAGACTAACATTACTATTCAAGGAGATAACGCTACCTTGTACACCTAACTGATGAAGGACAGACTAACGGACAGTGTTGTTACGTAAATAAGGAGGTTGCATTATGAAACCTTGTCAAAAGAACTTATGAAAAATTTAGAAGAGGAATTCCCTTACCTACTGTTATTAGAAGTAAACAAAAATTATGGACCCCAAGATATCATTTTTAAACCTATATTTACACAAATTTAATGCTTTCGTTTCATAACTGGGGTGTCAAATTTACCAATTTAAAAATATGTCAATAGTCCAAATAAGGTTTATATGACCAGTTTTTTTTAAAATTGATTTAGTTACAATCTAACAACATACAATTTTTTGTTTATATAAATAACAACACAAAATACAGCTTATGTTTAATGATCGATGACCTCTGTGGCGCGGCGGGCGATGGTTTGCCTGCGGCGCAGGAGGTTGTGGGTTCGAGTCTCGCCTCGGAACAAATATTTGTGCATTCTGCAGATATTTGTTCAGGGTGTTCTGGGTATTTCCTATGTATAATAAAAAATATCTATCTATGTTATAAATTGTAATAAGTATATCAGTTATCTAGTACCCATAACACAAGCTCTGCTTAGCTTGAGGCTAGATAATGTTGTTTGAACTGTCCAGCATTATTTATTTATTTATTTATACAGAAATATTTTAGTATTGTGAGAACCTTACTTCTTTAATAGTGCCACAAGATTTTCTGCTGTTTTATTGGTAAATAACTGTTAATATGTGTAAGTAGTTCAAAAGTGCTATAAATTCATGAAACAAGAGAATGGAACCATCAAAAAAAGCGGCCAAGTGCGAGTCGGACTCGCCCATGAAGGGTTCCGTAGATTATGTACGATTTATGAGGAATAAAAAAAAAATAGTTTCAGTTCTAAGTATGGGGAACCCCGAATATTCATTTTTTTTTCTATTTTTGTGTGAAAATCTTAATGCGGTTCACAGAATACATCTATTTACCAAGTTTCAACAGCATAGCTCTTATAGTTTCGGAAAAAAGTGGCTGTGACATGCGGACGGACAGACAGACAGATAGACAGACATGACGAATCCATAAGGATTCCGTTTTTTGCCATTTGGCTACGGAACCCTAAAAAAAGAATAAAATAAATATGTAAGGTGGCTCCCATACAACAAATGTGATTTTGAACCCTTCGTGCGCGAGTCCGACTCGCACTTGTCAGGTTTTTTGAGTTACTCAATCATTAAATGTAACAGTTAAATAGAATAACAAAATACAAAACTACACAAATAACCAGCTACGTAGGTATAGGATACGCTTGGGAAATTAAAGCCACAGCACAATATATTACCAGTGGTTGCTGTTTACATTGATACACGATACAATAAATTACATCAAATATAGGTAAAATAGGATAAAACACATCAAAACATTTTACTTTGACTTTGGGGTAACCAAATAGTTTTGCCATCGGTACATATATTGAAATTCTTCAATTTGAGACTTTCCACGGTATCTGTCAAAAAATAAATTAATAAAACCTAAAAAATTGTCTTTCAATCTCCGTGCAATCGCTTGTAATAGTAGATTATGCAGCCCCAACACCGTTTTTTGTTTCACATTCTTTAAAATCCCGCTTTTTTTTTCTGCTTAAAGTGGTAATTTCGATTTTTGAACAAACCTCTACAATCTTCAATCAGTTGTATTCTTGATCGAAGTCAAACAACCTCATTTTTAAAGCTTTCCCTCCTGTATCCGGTATTCCCATAACATCCACACGAACGATTCATATCCAGGAGCTGTTTGCCGATGAGTCGTCGCTTTGCGCTGCTTATTTACTTAGCTTGATTTATGTACCTAAGATCGCTTACTTAAAGCTATTTCTAACCCTGAGCTTATGAAGAGAAGGTCGATAATGCTGTAACAGGAGCGTATAGTTGGCCGACCGCCCGGTGGGTTAGTTTCTATTAACAATTGTTGAGGTATAGGAATTGGTTTGGGTGAAATTTTAAGTGATGTTTGTTCCTAAACAATTACTACTACTTTGTATCACTGGTTCTGCCTTGACTAGCTGGAGGTATGGTGACCTTTAAACCAACCACCGTAACCAACCCTTTAACCATTGTGGTGAGAGGATTTACAATGTTGAGATTTGCAATGCAATTGTAATTTTTTTTTTTTTTTTTTTAATTTTGGGAAAAATTACAGCTAATCAGAAATGTAATTAAACAATGGGTACCTAAATAATAACGGCTGATTATAAGTTTTTACGTAAAGCAATGTATTGTATGATGGAATTAAGAGCGCTGTTGGTCTAGTGGGTCAGAACGACCCCTATTTTGATCATAGGGTCGAACACCAATTTATATTTCCACTCGAAATGTAATCACTCGCATTTCCAGCCGAAAATCAGAAATATGTGTGTTTTGCATGGAAGGTTCCTTGAAATAATAATACAACTAATACAATTATATTATAAAAACGGGAAATTTCCACGTACCGTTAAATCGATGTAAGCACCGACATTGTTTCGACCCGTTTCGAGAGTCTTTCTCAAGGTGAGTGAACGCGACGCACTCCACCCGCGTTTCGAACGGTACGTGGAAATTTCCCGTTTTTATAATATAATTGATATGATTCACGAAAGTTTTTATAGTAAAACAACTAATACAAGTACAATATGAACAAAATAAAAAAAAAAAACATATCATAGAGTGCTACCTGAAGACCGCTACTATAGTATTATTTTATCTGTGCCGCTGCTAAAGATTTAAAGGTAGCAACAAACTGAATCCATTCACCAAACTGGACCTTCCACAATCGACACAAGGTCTTTTTCAGGCTGACCATAAATCTGTAGACTGACCTAAATAAGAGTGGCCAAAAAAAAACAATGACATGTAAAAGAGGACACCGATATTATCTGATCGGGTGTATAGCTCAAATGTTAACCAAAATCAACTTCATAATGAAATAGTCGTCTTCGCAAACTCTATTATAGACAATAGCTTCCATTCTAATTCTTCATAACAATAGGCTCTACCTGGTTATTTAATCCGTTTGTATTACAAGTCAATAAAACCGTTACCCGTACCCTGGAGGGTAAACTACCCCCTTGTCGGCGATTACCCGGCTAACTAACCCCCAAATTTATGGGTTTGTGACTGTAGCTTGGGATGGGAACAGTTAAGTCACTCCATACACGACTATAAGTGCCTTATTAACTTCTGTGATTATTCTTCGAACATATCTTACATATATTCAATTCAATTCAATTCAATTCAATACATTTATTTCAGGCAACAGTGAAAAATGTACATTGTACCTAGACAAATGCCCATAGTAATATATACCTTACAACTAACATACATATAAAGATATTTATAACTTAATCTAACACACGTGTGATCGCCGACGCGTCGCGGCCCGGGGGATCACGTGACAGACGGCCCTTGAACCGCCAGAACTTCACCCCTTTCGGCCAGAAGTCAGGGCTCAAGTAGATCTTCAGATCCTCCGTAGGGACCCTCACCATAAATGAGCTAAAGCCCACATTATGACGAGAGTCCAACTTCACGACCCTCAATCCCACTCCGACTTTCCTCTTGACGTACTCCACCACTTCTGCGGCCTTCACGTCGAAGAATACGCGAGACACGTAGATCTGCGTAGTGCAATATATACATAGGCTCACAACTTTAAGGCGCTATAGGTTCAACGAACATTTTTGTATGAGGCGAAGAAGGCAAGCGCACGCTCTGATACCGTGTTTTTATGTATAAACAAATTATATAAAAATGTCGTTCAAAGTTTTGTTTAATTTTGTTGATGAATTCACTAACTCAAATAATAACTAACATGTAACCAAATGTTTCAAAAATTAAAACGTGAGAGAAGTGAGTGAAAAATAGCATTTAAATTTTAAAAAGGAGGTATTTTAGTTATTTTTTTTTATCGAGTGAAGTAATTCAAATATTGTATTGAATTATTGATTTCACTAGATAAAAAGCTCAAGAATATCATATATTTTTTTCTTCATAGAAAACTATGAAAATTCTTATCAAAAACTTTAAAATTCGAGAGACATTTGAGAACCTATCGCGCCTTAACGCCATAGAAATCTAAAGTAGAAAGAAGTGAAAGCTGGGCTATCTTGTTTTTAAAAAAATACACCGTTTTTTGGACCCTCTTAGCTTTAACACTTTAATTCTCTTACTTACGTATGGTATGTGATTCAGTGTGTCGAATTGATTTAAATTTTTGCAAGGTATCACTGCACCGGAGAAACCACGGTACCACACCCACACGGTTTTTTCCCATTTTTAGCTGCTTTCTAAATAAAGGAATTTGAAAATAACACAATATATGTAATTTATAGTAAAATTATGTGTTTTATTTAATTACTAGCAGCGCCCCGCGGTTTCACCCGCGTAAGTCTCGATCCCGTGCGAATATCGGGATAAAAATGTGCCTATGTGTTATTCCAGGAGCCCAGTTATCTCCATTCCAAATTTCATGCAAATCCGTCTAGCCGTTTCAGCGTGAAGAAGTAACAAACACACTCACAGACATACACAAACTTTCGCATTTATAATATTAGTAGGATTTAACGTCGTAAATACATGACAATAAACCCATAGAAACCTACGCGAATGAAAGAGTATGAGCAATTTGCTCAAAGCGTTAGCACTGGAAAGTAATGGCGGCGATGAACCCACCACTTGTCACGTCTATTTCCCACGATGGTGCAACCCACGGTGAAAAGAGGCCCATTTGAGACTCTGCCTAGCCTTTCGGGGAAAAAGGCGTGTGTATATTATGTAAGTATATTTTAAAATTAGTCCCACAATAATAAACCTCTCGGTACGATACACGGCATCCTTTGTCTTGTTTACAACTAATTAGCCTTACGCGTGGTTGACCTTCCAGATCAGTTGTTCTAATAACTAAACGAGCCGTTTCTTTAATAAGCTGGTCTGCGACGATGTTATTCGATCAGATACCGATGAATCGAGGCTAGAGCAGGCCGTACATCACAATCCTTTTGTTCAGGAAGAATGGCTATCCGGGTTTTTCAAATTGCTGTCTAAATTTTAGTTGATTACCCGGACTGTTAGTAAGATTCGTTCGTATAAGATTTGTCCTGGCTAGCTTATTATGGAATGTGTTATAACTGGAAAAAACACATGAAAGCGTTAGCCGAGTCAGTCGTGGGAAGCAATGACGGCGATGAGCTCACCCCTTATCACGTCTATATTCCCACGATGGTGCAACCCACAGTGAAAAGAGGCCCATTGAGGCACTACCTACCCTTTCGGGAAAATGTATGTATGATATATTTATTTGGACATTTACCTGTGATTTAACTAACTATTCAAAACGAACGAAAGGAAACATAAAATCCGAATATAATTGAAGAAATGATCAAGTAATAATTGGTGCAACCCACTGTGAAAAGAGGCCTATTGTGGCTCTGCCTACCTCTTCGGGGAAAAAGGCGTGTGTCTATGTATGTATGTATGTATGTAATGCATAATGTTCTAAACTTATTTAAATCTAATAATTGATGAGACCGAGCTTCGCTCAGCGTTTTATTTTTTTAAATCGTGTTTACTAAGTGAGTCACTACCCTTATCCCTTATCCCTTATCCTTATCCTTATCTTACTTGTTTAGTAAGTTTATCCCGTACAATATCTAACGTCCGTGCTCACCCAGTGCTGTAATTAAATTTTTTGAAATTAGATAGCAAACTTTTCAAAATTCTGTGACTGACACAGATTAGCGAATAGCGAAACGTATTTTTTTTGTGTAACATACAAATGTTTGTTACTCAATAGCTCCGAAACGGCTGAACCGATTTCATTGAAATTTGGTGTTCAGATAGACTTTGATCTTGATTACGATATAAGTTACTTTTTATCCTGGTAAAGCGTGAGCGAAGCCGCGGGCGTACACTAGTAAGAAATAAATAATCCAGCCACAAAGATACGCGCAATAAACCCTTATAGGCATTCGGCAAAATAAATGGCCATTCCAGTCTCAGTGCAAGAGGAATTTGGGCTTCTTTGAAGTAGTTGTGGGAAAGTATGATCTAAGCTAATTGTGAGTTGAAGCAGTTTGGAGTGTGGCCAATGTCTAAGAGCACTTACGTTGGTTATGGTCTCAAAAACATACCTACTTAAAAACAAAAACTACCTACATGTATACAAAAATTGGTAGAGTTTATTTATTGCAATGAGCGACTGTAAAAGTAGGTCAGTGTTTCAAGTTGGTTGTGTTTAAAATAGGTACAATACAGGCTAATACTAACTTATGCTGAATAAATCTAATTCATTTCATATTTCCAAAATACTAACAGAAATTGAATAGATTCCGGAAATAAAAAACTGCAGAATAAAAAATTTGTGATCTCATAAAATTCCCTTTTTGGCGTGCAAGTGCGTGTGGGTATGAGATCATTTTTTTTTTTTTTTTTTTTTACTACTGAATGACGGAACAAGCAGATGGCCCACCTAACGTTAAGCGGTAACCTCTGCCTATGAACAGTGCATTACCTCATAGGTCACGTCCACCTAGGACGCACCCTATGTGGCATTGCACTGCGCCCGCCACCCTGAGACATAAAGATGAAAATTTTCTGACTGAAAAGAAGACAGAGTTTGATAAAGTTTCTTCAATCCTCTTACAAAAATAATTGTTCCCTTATTTCATCATCATTATCATCATCATCATCATCATCATCATCAGCAGACGTCCACTAATGGACGATCTAAATAGAACCATAGAACCTCTCCCCCATATAACTTAATGGGGGGATTTGCCATAATCGCCACGCTTGAGGCGGATTGGTGATCGCGGTATTTGCTATACCCTGGTGGATGTTGCTACCCATTCCAAGGTATAATCCCTTAGTCAGCTTTTATGAAATCCATGGGAGGAGACGGAGGGGACTATTCTTAAGCCGGACAGGCAACTGCATCTTATAATATATACATTGAATAACTCGGATTTTTTTATTTAGTTTATGTTTAAAATTATTTCTGATACATGCTTCTATGAATATGAATCAGTTCTATTTTATTTTATTTTATTTATAAACCAATAGCGATTTATACAATATTACTTATGTTTAACATTAACAACATTATGGCCAAAAAAGGTCTACACAGCTTAAAATTAACAAAAGATTCTACTTAGTACGATATATCAAACAAAACTTACTAGTTGCTACAAACAGATTGATCACGATGATAAAAGGGTGCGGGTGCGTGAGTATGTATGTGTATGTGTGTATGAATCTATGTGTATGTTCGTGGGTGTGTGGATGTATGTGTGGGTGTGGGTGCAGTATTAGATTATTAGTGCAGTATTAGTATTAGGTATTGTTTTTAGACATTTTTGTTTTATTCTTGTGATGATCTATGCGTTGAAATAAAATTTATACATATGAACGATGCAGTTTTTTAATTTCCCATTTAAGGGTATCCTTCGAGTGCCTAAAGATGTCAATGCTAGAATATGATTTATTGTAAGTATTAGCAGCTCGACACAGGACCGAGTTTTGTGCATAGTTGGTGGTCTATCAGTTCTATGAATCAGTAAATTGTCAGGTATGCAAAATTTTAACTCAACGGCTTGAACTGGTCTATAATTCTGTTGCAAGTTTTGCCACATACTTACAGGTGAAGTATTAAAGCTTGTGAAAATACTCAATCGCACAGTTAAACTATCTAAAGACCGTTGCCAACAGTCTAAATATCACCGTTGTAAATAAACTCAAAATAATTAACTTGAGTGATCCAAATAACTACCAGACGGATGCGTCCATAACTCGCCATAGCCAGCTTTCGGGTCAAGCGACGATAAGACCAGAGGAGCAAAAAAAAAAACAAATTGATTCTTTTTGTCTGTTAATGTCAGTGGTTATTTCTTGGTTCACCCTACATTACATTAGTGAACAGTTTGAGGTACGGTAGAAATGTAAACACCGATGAACGCAAAAAATGGAATAAAAACCAGCCAAGAAAATAAAATCAACATTAGTATTCTCCACTATCCAAAATCAATTATGGTCGGACGCTCCTCGAATTTAATTGCACTGGGAAGCGTCATGCGCCGCGCATTTTAATAATCTGACGCTGGGAGTCGCTGGTTTCGGAGCTTAGGGGAGCTCGTGGAGTCGGGGGTAGTTTTCGTTTATTGATATTGAAGATTTTCAGTTCTTAAATGTAGTTTTAAGCATTACATTTTCTCTTTCTATTCCTAGACATTCTTGCTTTTAAGACGCTTTGTTAAAACTTTGGAGTCGTTGCGTTACATGCTCACTCACTGTCAGTAACGGTTACAAACTTGATGTTAATACAGTAATTACTTGAGGATGTAATCTAAATAAAACATAGTGAAACTTTTCTCGATAGCTTTAATTGGCTTTCCTGTAGCCTATTTTAGGTCTCTCCTTCGACTAGAGAAAATGTTAAGCGTATTTTTTTATACTATTCAGTATACTACATTACTCAGATTAATTACAGATAATATATCTTTATATTTGCTATAAAAAAAACAGTATTGCAGCTATTGTTTTATTGCTAGACTGCGCCCATTCGGTATTTTGACATAACGCCTTAATCCATTTTTTGTAGTCTAGTGGTTTTATTGTAGTTGTAATTAGTCTTTGTAATTTGGGTCACTGAACAGCTTGAAGTATTAACAGTGGCCATGAAAAGGGCCCTGATGAATGACCAATGGTAAAACACCCATTATGGTAAAGGATTCAGTGGGCCTCACCGAGTTTCCTCTCATGCACATGTCGTCAACTGTTTTTATTTTGATTCTAAGATAGGCCAGTTTCCTCACTATGCTTTTTATTTTGATTCTAAGATAGGCCAGTTTCCTCACTATGATTCTTATTTTTATACTAAGATAGGCCAGTTTCCTCACTATGACTTTTATTTTGATTCTAAGATAGGCTAGTTTCCTCACTATGATTTTTTTCACCGTTTAATATTACTCAGTATTGCGTACATTTTTCCAGTTGAAAAATCCATTGTTACACGACTGAAAGTCGAACCCCACGCCCTTATGTTCGAAAGTGGTTTCGCGATTCACTATCATCTCTTTTTAGGGTTACTTATCAAATTTAATGGAATTCTATCTTAACCTATCTAACCGCGTTAAACGCGTAAAACGCGAATCATCCTTAGAAAATTTACACAGTGTTTTTTTTTGCGTTGACACGCCTTTTTCAATTCGATCGAAAGGGACAAAACAGGGTGTAACAATTCCAATGATGTTCTACGATTATTAATAGCAGGGTGTCTTACGTGACGTCTCGTAATGCAACTCTGTCAAAACTCTTTGCATGTTTTTAAAAATGTTCTATATCGCCCAGGCGAATGTGCAATAAACCTTTAAATCCAGTATTTATAGTTCAATCTTGTATCGGAAATTGAATAAAGCTCTGCATAAAATCCCGAGTTTCTGCCTGTCACATTCAAAGCACTAGCTCGGCTAAATACATTTTTCACAATTATATGCGATTCAGAAATGAAATGTTGAGTAATTGCATGTTCAATGTGACTGTTACTAATTACTTCTTTGAATAATGTTTCCACATTAGAAAAGGATTCTGACACATTCTGTAAAAAAATATACTAACTTATTTACTGAGTAACGATTACAATTTGTTTCACATAGACCTACTGCTGCGGCACTACTAAAATAAATAACAAACTAATTCTATTTATTTCCAAACTTTACTTCGTTAATTTTTATAGATATTTTAAATACCGATAGATATGTTACCTATTGTTATTAGTTACCTAATTAATATAGATAATTAAATATTTTAAAATAAAATTAAGTGTTTTTGTATGTATGTTCCTTTTTAAGGTATTTATGTTACTATGAGCTTATTGTTTAGGTTTAGTACATTTCTCATTGAACCAGAAATAAAGATATTTGTACTTACTTTAAATATCAGCATATTCTATTTAGATTGACTTCAATCATGACACTGTTTCAGAATTTGTTAATGAAGCATTTCGTAAAACTATTAATTTTAGTACATAACTGCACCGGCTGGCAAAATAGGTATTGATGGACATGGCAACTACATAAGTCCATGAATGCTCTATCGCAGCTAACTTACGTTTTCAAAACAAGTTAATTTTCGTTCATTCGTTATTGAACAAAGTTCCAATGTGTTCAAATATTATTTAATTTATCTTTGGTGTTTGTTGACAAGAAAGTTTTCTATTACAGCTCTTATCACTCTTGAATTTCAGGTGGTATAAAAATATTTTCAATAAATTCCCCTTCCCCCATCCCCCTCCCTTTGTTTGAGCTCACTCTTTTCAATCGTTTGCAATAAAAGAAGAACAATACATTTTTAAACTTCACAAGCAACTTTAGAAGGTTCTCTTAATAATGATAGAATATCCAAGTTTATTTGAGATAAAACATTCATGATACTTATTAACTTTTTTATCTTTAACTCGTGAAAACCTACCAAGTAGCTTATCATTTTCTTTGGAGTTTTTTTCTTAGTAAACGCAAGGGAAGCACGTAATAGGCATTTAGAGTAAATTCTCTCATTTTTCTTGATCTCTAGATATTCACGATATTCATTTTTCTTTAAAAATAACAATTTGCGACTGTAAAGTTTTATATTTCGATCAAAATTGTAGGACTATTACTCTTCGTAGCAAAGTGCTACGGTGCTACGGTGCTACGGAGTGGCGTCGCAGGTGCGACGTGGAGTTTCGTTCAATTTGCATTAAGGCCTAATATTCCTTGACCTGTAGTTTGGGACCTTGAATGTTATTTGAATATCCACAGTTTCAGTGCTTCCAGACCAACTTAATTTTAGTATTACGAATATCTTAATGGTTTGAATAATTAACCACAACCGGCTATAATATTTCAGGAATAGGTTGCACGTAATGTTTTAAAGAGCTTATTACAATTTGATTTATTAATAAATAAAGTTTATTGACTTATGTCGGTTCATATACCGGTTCATATCACGTTAGTAAAAAACCTAAAACTAGGTATCAGTAGTAAAATTTAATATATTACACAAATATTTAAATTAATTAGTAAAATGCATTTTGTTGGCTGGCAACACATGCGTCTTGTTCCAGTGGTTATATTTTGGCGTGTTTTCAATTTTATTGTTATAACTTTGAGTAAAAATTTCATTTTATAAACAAGAAACAAAAGGCGACATATTTTAATTATTAGCAACATACATACATACATAGACACACGTCTTTTTCCCCGAAGGGGTAGGTAGAGCCTCAATGGGCCTGCCCACGAGATAAAGCACCGTGGGTTGCACCATCGGTATTTTTAATCATTAATTTACCATAACAATTAGCAAAAAAAAAATTTATTTAGATTAATTACAGTTTGCCCTGTGAGTGTAACATTGAAACGTTATGGCCTGCATTTCCTCCTACTAGTCACTTGACACGGCAGTTCAACTTCATCACCGTAAAGCACGTGTAAGCTCGCTAAGTAACAGCTTATTAGCATCAAAGGTTATTATGATTTACAGCCTACCCAGACAACTAAATACAGGGAATTAAGCTTCATAATACAAGTATGGTGATGATTAGTAATGGATGTAACGAGGCGATACTGTTATATTATTTTATTTTATTTTTACATATTTGGAAAACAAACCTCTGGACCTCGGTGGCGCGGCTGGCGATGGTTCGCCTGCGACGCAGGAGGTTGCGGGTTCGATTCCCGCCTCGGAACAAATATTTGTGCGTTCTGCAGATATTTGTTCAGGGTGTTCTGGGTGTTTTCTATGCATAATAAAAAATATCTATCTATGTATTGTATTATATTAAGTATATCAGTTATCTTGTACCCATAACACAAGCTCTGGCTTAGCTTGGGGCTAGATAATGTTGTGTGAACGTGTCCAGCATTATTTATTTATTTAAACAGCACTTATATAGGATAATGGAATAAATATTATAGAAACATATTGGCCTTGACGCCTTATATTATTTTGTTGTAGACTTTGAAGAAACTTAAGGTTTTAAGTACAGAAGGGGAAATGAAGTGGGAGTGGTTGTCAACTCAATATCCAGATGAATTCATCCCACCATAAATGTCAAAGTTACGATGTTTGTATGTTGGTTTTAATCACGCCGTACGCCTAAACTGATTTCGATGAAAGGTACACAGATACTTTATGACCTTGATTGAGCGAGCTTCCCCATTTTTTGGGGGAAATACAACTACAATAAAAATCGCTGACGACAAAAAAAACCATGGTATTTAGAACCCGTAAATACCAAGTTTCATTCATATTGGTTGTAAACTACGACCTGTAGGGAGTACTACGGAGGCCGCATTGCTCTATGAGGAGTAACAACAAATTAACACGAAAGTAAATTGAAATTGAAGCATAGACGCTTAGCTCGCTTCGCTCGCTCGGTCAAAAAACTAAGGCCCGTAACTCACCCCGCTGAACACTTTTATAAACGCAGTGTTTTTTTCTGATGAAGTTATCAAATCCACTTTTTTCCGGTAGCATGTTTAGAGTTCTGTGAAAGTAAAATTTTGAACTCGTTTTGTTTGGCACTGCCCTAACTTTGTTCACAATTTGTCGTTGGCTTTATATTCCGAAATATGGAATAAGCATAATGATTGATTGGTAAAAACTACTCTATAATGTACTTAAGGGTCTGCTATTGCCAAAGAATTATCTTAAGTTTGTTTAAAACTAACGTGTACTCGTAATAGCATAATTTTGCATTATTTTAACAAACTTTGAATTTTGCGTCGAAATGCTCGTAGGTTTCATGGATTCTGCTTGTGACGTAACGATTTTATAAACAAAGATAAGCCAGCGTAGTAACAATTAAATAAACTGCGCCAGCGTTGCCGGTGCGGTACATTTGATCCTATAAATTCGGACTTTCTTAAGCTTCAGAGGCCCGTCAATCTGACTGGACTCTGGCGTTTCGTATAACATGGCGGATATTCGTATTTTGTATTTTATTCTATTAAACATTAATTACTAAACGAACAAACCTTCTGATGTTCTATCATAATTATATGGCGGCTTTGTCTGAAGAGATTAGTGGCATTAAATGTTGATACTGTACATGTTACTACGAATTATAATAATCTCGGAAGACGAAGTCCTATATAATCGTAGTAATCTCAGTTTGAATTTGGAATAAAGAAACATTTACAAATTATTTTTATCTAATTTTATTTTTAAATTTATAATTTCACTTGATTTTGTTTACTGACATTTTGCCTATTATTACTTTTTATTATGGTCTAAGCCTATTTATTATACAACAAATCACACACATATTCAATGTCCATGACGAATTTCTATTCTAAATCTTCATTGTGGTAAATATAGGTGTTAATCTATGGAGGCTAATGCAAATTCTCCCAGGTTTGCTGCGCTGTTTAATCTTAATATCCCTTTTGGCAGTATGCACTCTTTATAATTTCCAATACAATAATCTTTACTTTTAACGCATAACAAATAAACTAAATAGGTGATTAAACTGTAAAATAACCTTCTGAATACTCGAAACAAAAGTTTCGAAATCAGCCGGTTTCCGGAGAATATTTTCGTTCGCCGCATCGCATGCTGAACGCAATTAACTTCGCTATATCTCCGTCGGCTAGTCCTGGTGTCAGCCGGCTGCGATTGTGCCAGTTTTTTGGCATTTTGCACAAAATGATAAATTAGAGCACCATTTTTGAGAACACCTCCCACACAACGTGCAACTGATGTTTGAATAGATTGTTCTTTATAAAAACTAGCCCTTTGATATCCATATAATACAATATTTATATGGATATTACTTTTTACTTTTAATTTACCACGAATCGACAACGGTTCAACGCTAGTTAAATTCACTTATGCTTTCCGCGGTAAGTACTTTGATTCAAGTTCGCTCAGGGATGATTCTTACAAGATATCTGTGGCTGGGGTACTTTTTAATAAACAGTACATATAAACGATGATTCGATGGTGTTTACTTCTTAAAAAAATATTTACTGAATTTAGTTTATTCGATGGTGTAAACTTCTTAAAAAAAAAACTGTATTAAAATTTATGGCAAAAATTGTACCACACACAAAACTCTGACTTCGTTTTTGTTTAAGTTCGTGTATCGGTGGCATAACTCTTTTAGTTTCTATTGAGTTATTTATTAGTTCATAAGCAATTCCAGACGCTAATGTTCACCCATTTTACACGAAAATTTATTGGGAGACGAAATATTTACATTCTAATAGGAAGTTTGCGAAGTTGCTAACTTTGAACGATAGTTGGGTCAAAGTTGAACAATAATTTATAGTTGGCCGAGTTTGAAATAAAATGTAATGTGAAAAAAGGAAAAAGTGTTATGTTCCGTAAATAAAACTTTAGTTATAAAAAAAAGTAATGAAAAATTTGTTATAAAATTGAACATGTGTTTTTATAAATAATAACTGCTAAAACCATGTTCTTAATTAATCGATTCTCAAACATTTCAAAGACAATTAAAAAGCCAAAAACCTACAATGCATATTCAGATATCTTTTTAACTGGACTATCTATAACATCAATTTAGATTTATAGCAGACCTATGAAATAACTACCAAAAACGAAAACAATAAAACACTTTACTAAATAACAAGTAACTACTATGCCGACGGTTACTTTCAGCAAAGCTTTACAAAAAACAGATTAACAACATCTCCAGCTCATAAACCGGCAATTATACCTTCAAGCCACGCAGAACAACCATAAAAACTCGATCCGAACTCATAACACAAATACTTTGACGAAAACTCCGCTAAAATTACCAACATGCAAAACTTGTCCATAGTTTTTTTTGTAGAACAGTTGGTACATTTCAAACAAACCAATCTAGAGTCACGGATTTCACTCCACACGATTCACATAATTACAATCTGTGCAAAATACTCAAATCTGCTGATGCTTATGGCTTAATTAATGGGTAAGAGGGGAAGAGGTTGCTTAAAAGGGGGCATACCTCAGAATTCCAAATCGTAGATATGATTTTTAACTAAGTAAATCAAGTACAATATTTAGGTTCAAAATATGCATAGGTACTGACTGTGAGTACCTAGTCAAACCTTTGGAGGTTTTTAAGGTACAGTATTGTGATTAACTGTGTAAAATATATTGTCTATGAAATAAATATATATAAAAATAAAATAAAAAAGATCATTCTGAGAGAGCACTGTACCAAAAACGTGTCACGACAATATTTTCTAGATAGAATTTAAAAAAACCTCTTAGTTTTGTCTAGATTCTATTGTTTCTCAATATGGTGCGGATTATTGGATCAAAAATGAGATAACTAAATTCTATACAGTAAAACCGAAGGATTTGTGAGGGTTTTGTAAAACTATCTATATTCTACAAGATAGTTATTCAATTATAATGGCTTTTTAGAGCGGCGTGAGGTATATTTGTATGATGATTTCAGTTGGTGTTTGCGCAGCCTTAATAAGTACAAACCTAGAACAAGACACATCTCTTTGTTCCCAGCCTACAATAAATTGTTATTGTTACTTAAAAACAAGCAAACTGGAACTCCGAACAAAATAGTAAGTATATTATGTAGAACAAATCCAAATCTACTAAACCAATTGTATTAAAACTGTTAATGAATTGTCTCATACTTGTCACTTTTGATACTTTTGGTATTCTACTAACATCAATGGTTTTTCAATTGCATTATAATTGTGACCATTTAGAAACAATCCTAAAATCTCTCTACGTAAAAATTCTTAAAACCTATATATATATACCCCTATTTTTTTTTTTTTATCCTACTTGAATGACGGTGCATGTAGATGGCCCACCTGATTGCCTATGAACAGTGCATTACCTTATAGGTCACGTCCACCTAGGACGCGCCCTATGTGGTATTGCACTGCGCCCGCCACCCTGAGACATAAAGATGAAAAGTCTCATGTGCCTGTAATTTCACCGGCACCCTTACCCTTCATACCGGAACACAGATCACCGGTTAAAATGACAATTGAAATTGAATTGTTAATGCACAGAACAATAATAGTTTTTCTTTATTAAATTGTAGAATTGGGCCTCTGAGTGGAAGGTCACTTTTTGTCATAGGTACTTAAAAATATAATAAGAGGTAGGTGGTATCTATCGTGGTCACACAAACGAACAAAGTTTTCTAAAATACCTTGAAGTGTACCCGCTTTTATTTTTATAAGCTGCGATGAATCTGCATATTCCACAACACGATAACTGTTTAATAAATCATTGGATACCGCTAATTTGAACGGTATTTTTCGGCTTTAACGGTTTGTAGGTGATGAGTCTATAGTTCGAAAACGAAAGATAAGCGCAATATCACGCTATTCAGTTCAATAAGCTAGATTGAATAGTGTTGGGCAAATTATTCAAATAATGCAGATTATTAAGAAGTCAGAGTCTCTTCTTAAAGTACTTGGTCAAATACTAACTAGTAAACTTTTCGTTCACTAAATCGCTTACGCTGTAAACCACATAGTTAACAAATAATTAATTTTGTAAAAAATTAAAAAACCCTCAACGCAATGAAACTGCTGAACCGATTTTGATCAAACATAGCTAAGAACACTCCCGACAAATACAGCTTTCAAACCAACATTTTCGAAATAGGTTCATCCGTTCTGGAGCTACGATGCCACAGACAGACACACACACACACACACAGACACGTCAAATTTATAACACACCGTCGTTTTTGCGCCGGGGGTTAAAAACCAATCCCTATATGTTAACCATACAACATATTATGTAAAATCCGAGCATCCCGTTGACAAAACGCCCGAGGGAAGGTTCTTTAGCCGTCTATTTGTCTGCTTTACGGAGATTAAAACGGGTAGAATTTGTTGGGCGGATTTGGAGGCCGTGGTCCAGCGAGCTGGTATAAGAGAGAGAATTGGCGCATTTGTTAAACTTGGTCAATTTCTGACACGACGGTTTAGCCTTAATAGTAGGTATAGCATGGTCTCGCAGGTTCTGTGTGGGAGGCCTCGTCCAACAATGGACGTCTTACGGCTGATGATGAATCAAACTGGCATTATGACTTCGTTACAGTTATCGACTCAAATTTTCTTTTGATTGAATAAATCATACAACATCTGTGGCGCGGCGGGCGAAGGTTGGCCTAAGACGCAGGAGGTTGCGGGTTCGATTCCCGCCTCGGAACAAATATTTTTGGGATCGCAGATATTTGTTCAGGGTGTTCTGGGTATTACCTATGCATAATAAAAAATATCTATCTATGTATTATATTAGTACCCATAACACAAGCTCTGCTTAGCTTGGGGCTAGATAATGTTGTGTGAACTTATTATTTATTTATTTAAATAATGAACTAAAACATTTTTTTTTTTTTTACAATAACTTTTTTTTTTTTTTTAACATTGATAGACCTTTATTTGACCACGATCTCACCTGTTGGTAATCTAACTTGAATTACTTATGAGTAATTTTCATCAAAAAATATCTCATATTGATGATATTTATTTGGTCAAATATAAATGATTATTATTATGATTATTATTATTACTTTTCGAGTTTGGGACTGCAACTAAAATTCGGAACCCTACACTATGCGTAGTTCAAGATTCATTTGGGCGGTTTTTAGGGTTGAAGGGACCCTATTACTAAGCCTCCGCTGTCCGTCCGTCCATCCTTCGTCCCTCTGTCTATCAGCGGGCTGTATCTCTTGTACCATAATAGGAAGACAGTTAACATTTTCAGAGTGTGTGTTTGTATTGCCGCTATAACAAAAAATTATAAAAAAATAAAGGGTCTCATACTAGTAAAGGGTAGCTTGAAAAAGACCTGAATGTAATTTTTATTTTCACAAGTAATGGAAAACAATGCCATGAGAGTGTCAGGTTTTTTGCTTAAACTTAACAATCGCTGTATCTCTTGAACCGTAATAGGAAGACGTTTTTTTTTCAATGGGTAATACTACAGCTGCTTTAAAAACAAATGATAAAAATAAAATAAAGTTAAAGGGTTTCCAATATATAATAAACTTTTTTTCTGCAGAACCTTTCGTATGCGAGTCCAACTCGCACTTGGTTAGGTTTATTTTTATACCTCGATTGCTAGGCTAGCACTCTCGTGATGAACTAGGAGAAAATAAGAATTAGAAAGCTAAAACAATAGTTCAGTTTGCTCCTATAGAATTAAAAAAAAAACCTTTTGAAGGTTTCTCATGTTCAATAAATGGGCGTTTAAACGCTTGCTTTTGTCCACTGCACCACACTCATCGCAACTGTAACCGCAAGTAGCCATAAATTAATATGATCGTCCTCGCCGAGATTAATTAATATGTGCACAAGGATTTTTCGGTGTTTATTATTCATAATTTTATTTACAAGCGCTTAAGTTCGCATACAGAGTTTTGGAACCTAAAGTTTGTTTGCCGCATTTGTTAAAAGTTAATCGCGATGGCTTTATTTTTGTGTTTGTTTAGGAAGTTTTTTTTTTACTTTAATATATTTTTGTTTGACCACGATCTCACCTGTTACTGACGATAAAGCAACATTTAATTGCAAGTGGATTTAAATGTAACATTTAATTGAAGGTGGATTTAAATGTAACATTTAAGTGAAGTTGGATTTAATTATAATTTTACTAACCTAAAATAAAAAATAAACTATTGAATATCCTCCTATACGAGTATAAATTAATACAAATAATATTTTTATAAAAACAATTCTGGACTTGCAACTTACTACCCTATTCCCAAAAGGATGATCTCTTTAGGGAATTTAGTAACTAAGTAATTATTATCATCATCATGTCAGCCTGGAATCACCCACTGCTGGGTAAAGGCCTCCTTCCTCTTTTGCCAGCCACCTGTGTCCTGTGCGTCTCTCAACCAGGTATTGCCCGCGACGGATACGATGTCGGATGTACGCTTTCGGACGACCCGGATTTCTTCGGCCCGACTTCGGCCACCACTCCGTTGAGGCTTTACTCCACTAGCCGTCACCACATCTGGCCAGGTGTCCTGCTCAGGGTCACTTGAGATTTATCGCTCTGTCTCCGACGTCATAGACTTTTGTTCGACTACGGATCTCAGTGTTGCGGACTCGGTCTAAGAGTGTCATGCCAAGCATAGCTCGCTCCATGGCCCATTGTGCAACACGAACTCGGTGCACAGTCTCCTTAGTGAGCGTCCTATTAACTAAGTAATACCTACTGTCAAAACCTTGCTAATTCATTGGTGTAAACCACAATGTATTTTTGGAGTATTCACCGGTTTTTGTTCTGAGACTGATATCAGCTACCTACACTGACTGACAGACTGAGCGAGACTTTGTTTTATATTCAGAGGTCTTATTACAAGTTTCTGAAGTCAAAGTTTGTTTAGACGAGCCGCATTATGTGAAAAGTTAATCGTGTTTATTAGTCTGCAAGAGGATGTTTTATGTTTGAAAAATAGATTAGGTAACTTGTTTATTGAGTAAAGTAGCTGACGTCGTAAATATAGGTAACTGTTATAGTATTTTCTTGTAAATTGTGTGGGTGATTCATGTTACTTTTTTTTTATATAACAGGTATAAGTTATAAAAGTGTAATAAACAGTATATTAAGTTAAACATTTCAGCATATTGAAATTTAGAAGGTCAATTGGAAAAAAAAACATGACTGTTTGCGACAGTATCGATTGGTAAGCCATGACAGGAACCTACAAGCTCTGCAATTTAATCACCATCATCACCCGCCCCTAGAAGCTCCCCGCTGGAAATAGAACTCCCTTACAGAATGCCACGATTATCGCCCAATTTGTTGTATATTTATACAAAAAAAATACATAATTTATTTCTACCAACCAACCGTCAAATAGTAACTTATTTTCAGAACCTCATAGTGATCATGGAAAAAACAATGGTATGAGTGAAAAAAATCGCTTTATACACCCATACAATAGAGGTGGACGAATCAGTAATTGGCAACTACTTACCCTCCTTTGAATATAGACAACGTAAAACTAAGTGAATGTTTACTAACCTTATTTTTTAGTTGAACTATTTGGACAACATTATTACCATTAGTTCAACTTTCATGTTATTATTATAACAGTTAGTAAATTTAACGTTATGGATTTTTTGTCCAATTAGTTCAACTGGTTGAACGAATAGTTAAATTTATTGGTATGGAGCACAATTTTTGAACTTTAATTCTAGCCTGACCCTTCCATAACAAATGTCCCAGATAAGAAATAAAGCGTTTCAACTTGTAGTACTCTATCCATGACAATATAACCAATAACGGGCACCTAACTTTCAAAGCACCGACAAAAAATCAGGCTAACATAGATCGCTACAATTTATGTGTTGTTCAGCGATTTATTAGTTGGCTGAGCCATGAATTGGACATGTTTTTGCCGTGATATAACGCGTGTGGATGACGTCACGCGAAATATGGCCGCCCCAATCGATTTTATTGCGCGAATAAATAACTGGGATCAGTGAAACTTTTGGTTGGGGTAACTCCAGTTTTGAGAAATTTTTCGGTGTTCATTTTTAAATTTGTATTAAAACTAAAAATGCAAAGGCGTTAAATTATTTCAAAACCTGTATATAAACCAAAAAGTTCTTTGGAAAATGTTTCCGGTTTCAGTCTCATCTATATACTAGATACTCTAACCCTAACGGAATATTAAACGTGACTGACATCGTATTGCATTGCGCCCATCTCTCTGAAAGCACTGGTTGAAAGACTCCTGTGTCTGTAATTTCACCGGCATGCTCTTCAAACCAAAACTCTCATGCTTATCGGTAAAGAAGTCAACTCTATCTTCTTTGAAAGTAGTTCAGGCATTATTTGTCAAGGCCATCTCTCAGCATTGCCCCAATGGAGTAATTAGAGAGCGCGGAACGTACTGCTGACGCAAACACGGCTCATAAATTACGCTGGGTCTTGTTTGTTTGTCCTAAAGACTTGAAATATTAGTGTTCACGTATTGTCTTTCAAAAGATTTATTTACATTGCACACCCGAGTGTAATGATATTTTATCTGCTGCTACATGTTTATTTATAAAGAACTTTTAACGAAAGAAAAAATCATTATGAGAAGACCGCTTTGGTCCAACAAATGACTGATATAATTGTTCAGACGTTAATACACCAATGATGATGATAATGATGGAGCTTCTGTATACTGACCTTTCATCACACTGGTCCTTTCACAGTATGGTCACAACTAGTAAGCCCAGCAAGGCAGGGTGATCAAGAAAGAACTAGACAGATAGATAAACACTTTACTGTACAGCAGGAATCATCATCATCATCAGTCGAAAGACTTCCGCTGAAGGACGAAGCCTTTCCTATAGAATAGGGGGGATTTCCCATAATCTCCATGCTTGGCAGGCGGATTGGTGATTGCTGTATTGGTGAAAGTAGATCTCCTGGTGTAATATCTTACTTGCCTTTTACCACATCGAGGAGTCGTATTCGTAAGTTGATACCACCACGGCCTCAACAGGAATCCATAACAGGACTTGTTAAAATTAACCGGCTATATCGCTGAAAGGGACACTTGTAAAACGACCAGCTAATAGGGTATATAACTAATAGGGCCACCACTAATGTTGAATTTCCTCAGTCAGGGCATTACAGGATCAAATGAAAAAAAAAAAACTGCGATGTCCTCAATAATTATAGAGCTCCATTATGGGCCTATTTAAGCCTAAGTAAGCTATGGCTTACTTAGGCTTAAATAGGCCCAGGCTTGATTGGCTCTCGCCACTCAAGAGTGACCTGAATCCCATTACTGGAAACTTTTATTTATTTATTTAAAAGACCATTCAACACATGTTTACACTACACATTCAAAAACAAAAAAACAAGGTCTTAATAGTGTTCCCACAGCTTATTACAAATGTTTATAACTAGGTATCCTCTTATAAGTTAAATGGTAAATAAATTGCCGTTGAATGCTTTGTATTATTTTTGAATAAACTTCATATTGGGGCTTCCAAATGACAGAACAGTATTCTATTGTAGGATGGACTAATGTTTAAAAAAGTGTTATTCTTGTAGCAGGTTGTAAGACGATGTGGACGACTTTAGGCTGATGATCACGTGATCAAATATTGGTGTATTATTGCAGACCAAAAAGCGGCTCAATGCTGCTGTACAGCCGAAAGAAGGTCCGGTACAGGAGGGACGGCTACTGCTGGAAGAAGCGGAAGGACGGGAAGACCACCCGCGAGGACCACATGAAGCTGAAGGTCCAGGGGACTGAGGTCAGTAACTTCCTTTACATCAACATCAGCCTACAGAAGTTCACTGCTGGACATAGGCCTCCCCCATAGAACGCCACAACGAACGGTCTTGAGCCGCCTCCATCCAATGCATTCCTGCAACCTCCATAATGTCTTTGGCCCATCGAAAGGGGGGTCTTCCTCTTTTGCGCCCATTCCCTTCTGCCTTCCTTCGTTTCCTTCCCCTATATATTGAGCATTAATTTAAGATAGGAGTGTACTTCTAGGGTGCTTGAGCACTCTGCTACGGAATACGGATTTAGATTTAGATATCCCATTTTAGATGTTCAGATAACAAACTCCATCAAATTTTTATAAACATGATTAACACAAGACAAGTACCATAAAATGAGTTAAAAAAAACACACACACCAATAGAATGATCGAAATCTTATGGAAATGGCATGGAAATCTTATAACCCATGCTAGTTTGATTTTATATAATAAATGGGAAACTGACAAACCACAGGACTAGATATCAGTGTCCGGACTGTGCCCTCAATATTAAATTGATTTAAATTTATTCAAATCTAAATGAGAAGCTGGTTGGTATGGAGGGGGTAAGCGGTACATTTATCTTTATGTTTCCTAGCACTTTTGTTCGGTGCGAATGTTTTTAGTAAATAAACATTAAGCTGATAAGTAACGAACCCTAATTTTCAAGCCTAATTTACGGAGGGCCCTAACGGAATCGTTAACCAGTGAGAGCAGCACAGGAATACCTTCTTAGATCAAGATGGGACCTAGATACGAACAGCACAAAACAATAATAACAAGAGTTGGTAGATAAAACCTTAAAATTATAGGCTACAAGTCAAACCTAGTCTTTGGTCAATTTAAATTGTTGCTAGTCTGGTTATTAAGGTAAACAATAATAATATGTGTCAGGTTATAAAATCATAGCATTTCTTCATCAGATGGTAAACGTCCACTGCTGGAAGAGACCTCCCCTATAGAATGCAATGGGGGGGGATTTGCCATAATCACCACGCTTTAGTCGGTTTTATGAAATCCACAGGAGAATAAATAAATAATACTGGACAGTTCGCACAACATTATCTAGCCCCAAGCTAAGCAGAGCTTGTGTTATGGGTACTAGATAACTGATATACTTAATACAATATATTACATAGATAGATATTTTTTATTATACATAGAAAATACCCTGAACACCCTGAACAAATATCTGCGATCGCACAAATATTTGTTCCGAGGCGGGAATCGAACCCGCAACCTCCTGCGTCGCAGGCCAACCGTCGCTCGCCGCGCCACAGAGGTCGTCAAAGACGGAAGGGTATATTCTAAGACTGGAAAACTACGGCAATTATTAGCATACTACTAATATGATGATGTTTTTGAAGTATTCTTGTAAATCAGATGTTAAAGGTTATGTTACGTGTAGGCAATTAATATTAGCTATTGAGCAAACAGTTCTCATGGTGAGCTAAATAATCATTTTCATTTCAGAACCTTAAAAAAATAAAACCCTACCATTCTGACAGACAGCTTGAGCGATGGCTGAAAGCAAAATTAAAGAAAGCCAAATTGTGGTTGAAGGCCAAAAGGTGCATGGAATTGAGTTTGCCATCAAATTATAAGGCAGAGAAAGCACATAGATAGAAAGAAAAACGTGGCTTAATTTATTGGTAGAGCTCCGTGTGAATGAGTTCGTCCGATAAAGTACGACCACCATAACAATTTCTACCACTAAGTAGTTATGTGTGTGCTGACTTCCTATTTGAAGAGGTATCAGAGTGCCGATGAAATTACAGGCACATAAGACTTCATCTTTATTATATCACAGTGACGGGAGCAGTAAAACGCAGCTTAGGTTACATCCTCGATTGAAATGATTTTAAGGGTATTTCCGTTGCAATAAGCAAGGTTACTGCTTATCATCAGGTGGGACCGAAGCAAGTTATGTCACGCCCTCAAATAACAAGTAATTAATTTTGTAAAAATTAAAAAAAACCTCAACGCAATGAAACGTCTGAACCGATTTTGATCAAACATAGCTAAGAAAACTCCCGACAAATTCACCTTTCCAACAAAAAAAAAAAAACTAAATCGGTTCATCCGTTCGGGAGCTACGATGCCACAGACATACAGTCACACAGACACACACAGACACGTTAAATTTATAATACCCCGTCGTTTTTGCATCGGGGGTTAACAAAATGAAAAAACGTCACCTTGGTTCTCGTAGCAATTAATGTAGCTACTCGTAGCTACTCGTAGCAACTCGTAGCAACTGGTAGCATCCGTAGTAGGATCACCACGGTTGTAATCGTTTTAAAAACAAAAAAAGGTGCAGCGTTAAAATTAGGTGAAGAAAAATAAAGCTAAATTATACCATCCATGATTGTGTTTTGCATAGTTGAGCACACAGGTCTTAAAATATTCTTAAATACTTTCTAACTAATTTCACTTATCTACTATCAGATCACTTTTTCGAAGAAGACGTCTTGATTTTGGGGCATACGCCTTCTATGCCTGTTACTGTTTCCAAGTCTACAATCTACATTTGGAATTAGGTCTTGTTGACGACCGGCGTGTAGGCAATTACTTTTCTACAGCCATTTTCCTAATAAATAATTCTTGTTTTCGTAATAACCTTAATCGTTTCGCTATTATTACGAAACCTTGATTTGAAAAATGATCTTTTTATTGCTATGTACTTGAGTCACCTTTGCAAAACTTTTTACGCCGAGTGTATTATTCCAAATAGTGCATTGATATGCTCAGGAATATGAACTAATAACCAAGTAGAACTACTAATGTACATCTCTTTGTACGTGTTCTGATACTGCCGAGATAAATACTCACTTCCCCACACTCCTCTATGCCCCGTGCTCGCCCGCAGCGTCCAACAGGGTTTTCTTTCGCCATGGTGTCATACCAACTCACAATCATTATAAGTATTATAAGTAACTTAGCTACCCAAGGTACACACCGGATTAGCAATCATAACAACCTCATGACGACCTCTGTGGTGTCGCTGGCGATGGTTCGCCTGAGGTTGCGGGTTTGATTCCCGCCTCGGAACAAATATTTGTGCGATCTGCTGATATTTGTTAAGGGTGATCTGGGTGTTTTTAAATGTACAATTAAAATATCTATCTATGTAATGTTTTGTATAAAGTATATAATACATACATACATACATAGACACACGCCTTTTTCCCCGAAGGGGTAGGCAGAGCCACAATAGGCCTCTTTTCACAGTGGGTTGCACCATCGTGGAATATGGACGTGACAAGTGGTGAGCTCATCGCCGCCATTGCTTCCCACGACTGACTCAGCTAACGCTTTCTTCCAGTAATAACACATTCCATAATAAGCTACCAGCCAGGACAAATCTTATACCAACGAATCTTATCAACAAGTCCGGGTAAAGTAAAGTATATCAGTTAACCCATAATACAAGCTCTGGCTTAGCTTGGGGCTAGATAATGTTGTGAGAACTTGTTCAGCATTATTTATTTATATTAACACTAGATGACCCGCGCGCGACTTCGTCCGCGCGTAGTTTGAAAACATCTCCGGCGCGGCGTGCAGACAACAACTGAAACATCAACAACCACACCGCGAAATGACTTTTGAAACAACACCACATTCAAGTTTTTCAATTTAGGGGTCACATTTTACCCTTTATTTTCTGAAAGTATTTAAATCTTAACAACGACACTGTGAAACGACCTTTGAAACGACACTGAACTTAAGTTTTTAAATTTAGAGGTCCCATTTAACCCTGAAATCCTTAAAATATTTCGATCTCAACAATGACACCGTGGAACAACCTTTGAAACCATACTCAAGTTTTTCAATTTAGGGGTCCCATTTTATCCCTGAGGTCCTTAAAATATTTCGATCTCAACAATGAAACCGTGAAACAACCTTTGAAACCATACTCAAGTTTTTCAATTTAGGGGTCCCATTTAACCCTAAGGTCCTTAAAATATTTCAATCTCAACAATGACAACGTGAAACAACCTTTGAAACCATACTCTAGTTTTTCAATTTAGGGGTCCCATTTTATCCCTGAGGTCCTTAAAATATTTCGATCTCAACAATGACACCGTAAAACTACCTTTGAAACCATACTCAAGTTTTTCAATTTAGGGGTCCCATTTTATCTCTGAGGTCCTGAAAATATATTGATTTCAACAACGACATCGTGAAACGACCTTTGAAACGACGTCATACTCAAGTTTTTCAATTTAGGGGTCCCATTTGAACCTTGAGGTCATGAAAGTATTTTGGTTTCAACAACGACACCGTGAAACGACCTTTGAAACGACACCATACTCAAGTTTTTCAATTTAGGGGTCCCATTTGAACCTTGAGGTCCTGAAAGTATTTTGATTTCAACAACGACACCGTGAAACGACCTTTGAAACGACACCATACTCAAGTTTTTCAATTTAGGGGTCCCATTTGAACCTTGAGGTTGTAACGAACCAATCTTTACTGGATTCATTAGTATCTCACAAATGCTCAAATAAAATTATTATATCTTGTTATCAAATAAATCGAGCGATACTTGAATAATGAGGTCGGAAACAATAGAGGGTTTGTTCTGTCGTTTTTTTTCAGAGAAATGGGCTGTGAGAATGTTTATTTACAAAAAATATAAACATCCGATTTTCAGAATACTTTGAAGGAACACACCAATTCCTATTTAGGAATCGTATGAATAATATTCAAAATTGAATGAAATGTTTTATCTTGGTTGGCGACTTTAAATAGAGATGTAACAGCTGAAGGGAGATGAGTGCTGGATAATTCTGGAAGTAGTATCACGTTTGCGTGGTAACGCTGGGTTAAAATATTAAATTGTGTTAATTAATTACGAAGTGATTTTAAAGTTCGTTTAAAAGCTAGAAATTTATACCTTGAAATATTAGGATTGATTCTATAAAGTGGAATAGTCCATAATAAGTGAAATTAAATATAATTTAGTGAAAGTTTAAATTTTGTGAAATATAAAAATAATTTGAAAGACCGCCCAAAATTAGAGAAATTAACTAGTTTCTTTTTGGTGATGTTTTTCAAGTGTTCTTAAATATTCAAAGTCAATGGGGAAGAAGTGTTTAGACTTGTGACAAAGTGAACGATTTTCGAAGGAAGATATTTGTTAGACTGTCGTAGTCTATAGAATATCTTCTATTTTAATGTTTTCAGGTTCCGATTTCTTGTTTGACAGGAATTCCTTTATCAGCCTGAAAGGGTTGTCTCGTGAGTCCGCGGGACAGACAAGATCTTACCCCCCCCCTTAAACCTTATTCCTAACCCCTAGGCTCCGTCTGTCGCTTTAGGTTACACAGCGATAGATATCCTATCCTTAGTAGTTCAATCTAGGTATTCTGACCTTGCACCTCGTCAGAAGACATACACATTTAACTGCACATTTAAAACAAAATGAGAACGGTTTTCTCAAAGTTTGAATCACACACACCCAATTTAGCCAGGTAATTAGGCACACTTATATAGGCATTGTATTAGTGCGTATGTAGACCAATCTTACAAATTGGCATTTTCTAAAATTTAACCGGTGATTTAATTTAGTTTACTATTATTCTTTCATAAAGGAACGGGCAAAATAATTATCAAACGTATTAAAATACTAGATAAAAGGAGAATCTTGTAATTGAATATTATCATTCTCGGAAGGAAAATTTCATTTAAATATAGTCTAGAATTTTCACAAGCGATTATTCCTACCTGGATAATCCAACTAGGAATTCTATTTATCCTACAGAGAATATTTAGAATTATTTGTAAGTAGGGGTATGAATCAAGTAGGGATTTTCCTAGGCTTCAGGAAGCCTAGATAAATCCCAAAGTTAACCAAAGGTGAAGGTTGTATGTGGTTGATTTTGCGTTATTGATTAAATGTAAAATTCCCTGGAATGTTTGAAAATGACTAACAAACTTACTCCGACGGAAATAGGTTCGCGATCCTCTAAAATCCCTTGTATTAAAGTAAAAAGGAATTGATTTGAATTAGAATATCATTTGGATAAAATTCTCGGACAATATTAGGTAATCTACCTATGTCCAAGCGAGGGAGGTTTGACCAAAAGCATTGGAAGAAATCCACCAAGGGCAGCGCGGACGGGGCTGTTCTCCAAAAAGTCGCTTATCTCTGGATATGAACCTTATCAAATTTGGTTCATCCTTCAAATAATTAAAGAAATAACTTAAAAATTCTATCTGAGAAGCAAATAATTTATACAAGTAATTTCTTGTCATTTCCCTAATGGATCTATTACAGATGCAAATCTGTCACGTAAAAGTATCTTGAAATAGCACAAGACAAACATGTCTGTATCGAAGCTAGAGTCAAAATCAATAAACCTCAGAAATTGTAAAATCAGAATGTTCAAAATATTACTAGGAACTTTAATTGTAGCTTATTCTTTTACAAAGGAATATCAAACTATAATGGAAATAAATCTCTGGAGTAATCTTTTAATTAATTGTTCCGATGTGTACTGAAGTAAAATAAAATTTAAGTAGGTATCTTTCCTATTAGAATTAGTAGCAACTATTACGAGGATATCGATAAAAAGGTAAAATATTTTATGTAGTTAGGATACGTTAAGACTCGACAATATTAACAAATAAAGAACTCGAGTTATTACAAGACACAACGTAGGTATATATCTAGACGATCATATGGCCAATTTATAGTGTTTAAAGAAGTAGGTAAGATTAAAGTTATCGTAACTCCACAGAGTAAAGTAGGAAGTCGGTGAGTGCGCGCGGTATAATAGGTAGTTAGATTATTAGGTATAATAGAGAAGGTATTAGGGGGGGTGTTACAATTTGGTGCCTACGCCAGGATTAATTTTGGTTGTTAAGGATACTGCTAAGAAATAATTAATTAATGTAACGATAACTTTCTTATTTTTTAAAGCCATAGTAAAACTTGGCATTTGATGTCTGTGGTATGGAATCTGTTGTATTGTCGAGTCTTATTCACGGTATAATTTAGCTTTTTATTGTTGGTAGTTTCTTTCTAGTAGAGTTTTCGATATAAACAAAATATGTGGGTTATTAGGTCATTCTTTAACCCACCTACTTAGGAAACAAAGGATTATTGTTGCGAGAGTACTCCACTCAAATCGTGAGTGATTAGTTTCACTAAACAAAGCGTTGTTGTGTGATTGTTGTCGAGTGATCGTTACACTTGAGACGTGAGAACTTTCATTTCACTGAACAGGACATTGATTGTTGATTGCTATTGACGCGTGGGTATTTTATGTCATTAAGTGGGTAGTGTGAACTACTCACTTTTAAGTAGCAGCAATTGAGTGGGTTGACAGATTGGTAATATTTATAAGTTGTTTATAGAAGTTCTTTTGATTTGGGGGTAATATTTATCTTAGTAACTGGTGGTCCGCCCCGAACTGGGACTTCGTAGGCACGCGTGGTTTAAGTGGATTTGGTTAATCGTTATTTAGGAGAGGTGTGAACCTAAGTACTATCGAATTCGGAACACGGAACGGTCTGCTAGCGATGCGCGACTATGAATAAAAGTATTCGACTTATTCGACTAACAAAAATATTCAACTAGTGCGACTGAAGTCGGTAAACACTGAATGAATTCATTCTTCCAATGCAGTACCACTAATTTTTTTCGTTACCTAGCCGACTCGCGGTTTTCCGTTGCGAATCGGGTGCCTCCGCCTGTTCTTCCACTATTTATTTCGGTACTTAACCGACTCGCAGTTTTCCGTCGCGAATCGGCTGCCTTCGCCGGCTCAGTGCTAGGCCCTTCATGTTGCGTGAAAGGGACACTACCTAGATACTATCAGCTGCGCTCGTTACACATGCATAACAGTCTGTCTGGACTCTGGAGTTGTGCTTTTGATTTGAACTAGGTACCTGCATACTATACGTGACTCGTGCAGTCGACCACATGGGCAAGCCTATATTCATTGAAATGTTCCTTGTTCCGTGTACACAGAGATCATTTTGAGGCGCCGCGGTTCGTCTTCGTACTATTATTACCTACTTAATTAAAATAGTATTCGTTTATTCGACTAACTTTTTAGTATAGCACTATTTTTTTAATTCAACTTAACAATTAAATAGTGGCTAGTTGTTCGACTGTTCAATTTAGTTAAAGTCGCGCATCACTACGGTCTGCCATACCGCTGGGCCTTTTAAAGTAATCAATTATTATCTAAAAATGAACAGGGCATTATTGTGGATGCGTGTGAGAGAGACGGACTCCACATGTTAGAGTAGTACAGATTAGTTGAGTATTCTAATCTTCAGCTCGGAACGCAATGAGCGACGCGAAGTTGCCGATTCGTGTGATACTGGCTGTTATGAGACGTTGCCGCTCCATCCATCCGTACCGTCGAACAAGATGTCATCATTAGTATGGAAGCGTTCTGAATAGTTAGTAGTGGAGCAAGCAATGGAAACTGGGTTCAGAATTGTTAAAAATGTACCAAATAGTACTGCCTCGTACATTTTCCATTATCTGACTAATGTTTTATAATAGGTATCTTAGCATGCATAATGATAATCGTTTACGATTCAAAAAATAGAAATTTTGTTCGGAAATTAATTACAAATAAGTCAAAACGTTACGATAAATACATCCTAATCCTTCCAGTAGCGACATCTAGGTGAAACTATGCGAAGCTAGTACATATAACTATTGGATCGATTTTTCGGTCCGGGCTGCTGATTAAGCTAAGGGGAGGCGATGGCGGAATTGACAGAATTTGACGCCAGAGGTCGACACCGCCTCATACGAACCTACGATTTAGTTGCGAAATAGAACGGTGAACATTTATCGTTGAGTAGGTGAACTAACACGGGATTTAACGATTTTCTCTTAGAGTTAAAATTCGACAACACTAGGCGCGTTTATCAATGTGACTCTGGGTGTTTTGAAATAATAATTACTTTGTCATTTATAAAGTTCACAGAAATCTAGGACAAAAATTAACACTAGGACTAATATCTTTTCGAATCTTTATACAAAGTAAATCGCGATTAACAAAAGTTTTGAGTAGGTTCTGTGCTGACATCTGGTGCCCAGAGGAGGAACTCGGTTGGTTGCTTGTATGAGGTTCGTTTCACGCGTTCTACACGATTGGAATTTGAAAACATTTCTTTGCGAAGGCCGGAAGGTGTCACTAGCCGCATGGTTAGCAGTAATTAATTTAGAATGAGTACCTACCTATTATAAGTAACCCATACAGTTATCTTTGTTCTGTATATACAAGGATAATTTTTGAGACACCGCGGTTCATTTTCGTATTATGATTGTCTACTACATCAAGGTAATATTAGTTTCTCAAACCATAATTTATTTGGATCTTCTGACAATTAATATTGGAAAGCAACGATTAATATGATGTCGCAGAGCAAATCTCAACATAAATAGAGACAACACACTCGTGAACTTTCACTTTTTGAACGCCGTGGTAAAGTCAGATCAAATTGCCACAGAGTAAAAATTATTGTCATTTGGCAGATCGAATTAGGGAGGCCGGTCTAAGAAGGTACGGTTAGATTTGGCGTAATATTTGGAACGTTGGACCCATTTTTCTGGCGCAAAATATCTTAAGACTGATCGAATTTGGCTAGGATAGGTAGCACAGTTTGATTACGTGGGGCTGCTTATTCAACTAATTTTTTAGTATGGAACTGTTTCCCTTAAGTCGGCTTAAAAAAATTAAAATAATGGTTTGTTGTTCGACTGTCCGATTTAATTAAAGTCACGCGTTGCTAAAAGGAGCTGTTGGCAACAATTCCATCCAAAGCTCCAACCAATTCATCCGCAGTAACTCACAGATATTAGAAGCGAATGCACGCTCGTTTGGGCTCTGACTAACTTGCGTAAAATTACGTAACATCATAAAGAAATGTATGAATTTAAACATTAAAACGTTATAGTGATATTACATATGTAAGAAAATATGTATGATTGAACAATACCAATAATAATTTGCTTAATGATTTTATCTGGGGGGGGTTCACATTATAGATTGAATTCGCAAAAGTCAGGATATTTTAATAAAAATCGTGGGTTACTTTGACAGACAGATAGGAATATGACGGGTGGCGACTTAGGTTACACAATTGCTAAGTCTAGTCTATAAAACTTGGAAGATTAATGGTTTCTTTTATAAACACGGGAGTTTAAAAATATTACGATTGTTTGACGGAAAATGGATTTTAAAATTTATTCTTAAAATAATTAAGTTTTAACAAACTAAATAAAATAATTAAAAAAAACATTGGAGAGCGATTGCTGATTTCAAAAGTATAAAACTTGGGGGGGCGTTAATATGATATAAAAAAAAAAAAAAAACGGAAATAGTTCTTCGATGACAGTGATAATAAAAAATGAATAATAATTATGATAGATAAATAATAATAAAAAAAAAAAAAATATATATAAAAAAAAATTTAAATCTTTGTATTTATTTTGTAACCTTAATTTAAACTTTGAATAATTTTAATTAATTTTGATTGATTTCGATTAAAAATATTATATAAAAATAAATTTAAACCTTTGTATTTATTTTGTAACTTTAATTTAAACTTTGAATAATTATAATTAATTTTGATTGATTTCGATTAAAAATATTATATAAAAAATAAATTTAAACCTCTGCTTTATTTTATAACTTTAATTTAAACTTTGAATAACTTTGATTAATTTTAATTCGTTTTGAATAGATTTGATTATTTTTAATTTGACTTTGAATTAATTTAATTGACTTGATTACTTTTCACTAACCTTGTTTTAAGCATAATTTACTTATTTAGTTATTTTATTTATTAAAGTTAAAACATGGTTAGAGATTAGGGAAGCTATATTATTTTAATTTCAGGAAAAAACCAGAATTGAAAAAAAAAGGTTATAATTAAATAAACTTTAGGCAAGTTTATTTATTTATAAAAAAAAAAAAAAAAAAAAAAAAAGGGAGTGAAGTCTAACCGAAAAACGAAAAAGCTCAGAACGCTTTAAAAACAAAGAAACGGAAACAAATCGTAACCAATCAAACAAAAAAAAAATGAAGCCTATACGAAAGCGTAAAAGGCCAGAGCGCCTTGGAAGTAAAGAGACGGAAACAAATCAAAATCAAGAAATCTTGGAGTCGGAAAGTTTTCAAAATTTGGAAAAAGAAGATAAATCTACTTCAAAACGTAAGAAGAAATCAAATTCTACAATCAAGGAAAAACCAAAAAGTGGAAAATCCACGGGGACCTTTTTAAGAACATTGAAACAGACCATGATGTCCTTAGCTACTAAAGTGGATGCCTTAAGCGAAGAAGTCAAAACATATAAAATTCAAGCGTCTAACGGATTGGAAGCGGAATCAGGTGGCAGAAAGTGGAGAGGAACACTGTAAAATAACCAATACGGAAACAACAGAACAAAATTTAAAATATTAAAATAAGAGATTTTGTTAAATTAATAAATAAAAATAAAAATAAAAATAAAAAAATTGTAACTGGAGGCTTGGGGGAGAGTTTACTTATAGATATAAAGTTCTGGTTGACCCTAGTTTTGAATTCAGAAAACAATTTGACCTGTAAAAGAAAACAGGATAAAGTAAAATTAATGTGGATCAATTGGGATTAGTATCCATAGGTAAAGGGGTGTGTCGGCGACTTTCCTCTTTTCAATCAAAATATTTTTTTATATTTTGAGATGTACAACGATTACGATCTTTAAACAGGAATTAAGAAGTCATTTTGATTTATATATAATAATAATTTAAAAAAATTATAAAGTGAAACAAAATAATGTGTTATAAATATTATAACACAAACCACCATGAGTGGTAGAATAATAATTGTACAACAACAAACTGACAAATAATAAAATATTATTAAAAATATTTGGTTGACAGCTTTTACGGATGAATTGTTCTCTATTAAATTCATTAACATACTAGAATTTGGATTTGAAAAGGGAAGGGTATTTAATTCAGAATTATAAAAATTTCTTTTTGGAGACTTAGTTTCAATTTACAAAAGAAACCTTAGGTTCATAGAGAAGAAATGAAAGTGAGAAAGGAGAAATGAAACAGAGGGAAAATTTGAGTAATGGAGTGAATAAAAAACAAAAAAATAATTTGTATGAAAGAATATGGAATGAATTACGTACAATGAGAAGTATTATGAGTAAATGTGTGAATGTTTTAAAAATCAGAATGAGGGCTCTGGGAAACTAAGGATCTGTAGAGTGAAACACTTTACTAAGGTTGTATTCAACAGACATCACATTTCACAAAGGACGGTTGACTAAAGAGGGGTTTGGTGTTAGGTTAAGGTCAATAGACTATGATTCCCTGTCACAGAGTGCTTTAGTTAGCAGTTCTATTTATACGTGCGGCAAAATCGGTTTTTTTTGCCCGGATTAAGCACACGGACAACTCCAATGGTTAAATAAATGCATCGAATTATTGAGGTTGGTTTAGACATGTTATACGTGCTTGTCTGAGAATTGAAGACATTGGGAGGAGTAGATTGTAGTTGGCAAAGGAGCGCTCTCCAGGGAAACGTAATGTTGGTTGTTCCTAGGACTGTGCCGGCCTTAGTTCTACTAGGGATGAGATGGATCCACAACCCATTTTCCTTCGTGCAGTCTTTTCCAAGCTGGGATAATGAATCAGATAAACTAGCGACAACATGTAGTTGATGTCAATATTGGTATGAAGATGTACGTTATTGATTATTGGTCTAAATTACACTAATCAGCTAGGTACTCACGCACACAGGTGAAACACACATATCGATACTGTTTGAATTTGACCTTAGTAAATTGTAAAGAATTTTATTTTGCAATGGAGAACAAGACTTCTGAGAGTTGTTGTAGCCAAGTGGCTTAAGAATAAAATAAAAATAAAAGAATATATAATAATAAATATACAAATATATATATCGTAAGAAAAAAAAAAAAAAATACATTCAGAATATAAAGGAAACTGATTCCAAAATAAAAAAAAAAACACTGTCGAAAAGGGGTTTTGTAAATAAAAACCAAAAGGAGAAGATAAATTGATTCTGAAATTAATATACATATTTGTGAAGAGATGAGAAAGGATTTAGAGATTCTTGCCTTTTCTTCACTCGTGGTTAGAATTAACTAGTAAGTTTAGTACATACTTTGGCCAAGCAAAGCAGTGCCTATAATTAATTCATACTGATACGGGTGAATAATTATTCTTCAAAAGTCCCTGTCTGAATTTACTCAGTTTTAAGGTATGAAGAACCATGCCTAAAATTTATCTATGCTAATACCGGTAGATAAATTTTCTTCAGAGATTCCTGAGCTATGTGATAGCAAATATTTTACAAATTTATAGTATATGGAATTGATTTCAGAATTAATCAACATAAATAAATAAAGGTTGGGGTGTAAATAATATTCTAGTTGAATTGTTGAATTAACAGAGGCAGAATGACTGAATGAAAGTGTGGAAACCAGATGATTTGAAAAAAATATTTTGGGGTTGGGAATTAAATTAATAATGAAATAAAAAGCTTATGTTGATTCAACATGGATCTAGATGAGGATTAATTTTAATAAAGAATAGGGTAATAATAAAAAAAAAAAAAAAATTTGGAAGATATGGTATACAAATATCATAATTATGATTGTACTAAACAATATTTGTGAGATTAATAGGCGAGGAAAATTTTCTCCGGACACAAAGTTGAGTGTCTGCGTAAATTTTGAGGGGCGACTGTAACGAACCAATCTTTACTGGATTCATTAGTATCTCACAAATGCTCAAATAAAATTATTATATCTTGTTATCAAATAAATCGAGCGATACTTGAATAATGAGGTCGGAAACAATAGAGGGTTTGTTCTGTCGTTTTTTTTCAGAGAAATGGGCTGTGAGAATGTTTATTTACAAAAAATATAAACATCCGATTTTCAGAATACTTTGAAGGAACACACCAATTCCTATTTAGGAATCGTATGAATAAGATTCAAAATTGAATGAAATGTTTTATCTTGGTTGGCGACTTTAAATAGAGATGTAACAGCTGAAGGGAGATGAGTGCTGGATAATTCTGGAAGTAGTATCACGTTTGCGTGGTAACGCTGGGTTAAAATATTAAATTGTGTTAATTAATTACGAAGTGATTTTAAAGTTCGTTTAAAAGCTAGAAATTTATACCTTGAAATATTAGGATTGATTCTATAAAGTGGAATAGTCCATAATAAGTGAAATTAAATATAATTTAGTGAAAGTTTAAATTTTGTGAAATATAAAAATAATTTGAAAGACCGCCCAAAATTAGAGAAATTAACTAGTTTCTTTTTGGTGATGTTTTTCAAGTGTTCTTAAATATTCAAAGTCAATGGGGAAGAAGTGTTTAGACTTGTGACAAAGTGAACGATTTTCGAAGGAAGATATTTGTTAGACTGTCGTAGTCTATAGAATATCTTCTATTTTAATGTTTTCAGGTTCCGATTTCTTGTTTGACAGGAATTCCTTTATCAGCCTGAAAGGGTTGTCTCGTGAGTCCGCGGGACAGACAAGATCTTACCCCCCCCCTTAAACCTTATTCCTAACCCCTAGGCTCCGTCTGTCGCTTTAGGTTACACAGCGATAGATATCCTATCCTTAGTAGTTCAATCTAGGTATTCTGACCTTGCACCTCGTCAGAAGACATACACATTTAACTGCACATTTAAAACAAAATGAGAACGGTTTTCTCAAAGTTTGAATCACACACACCCAATTTAGCCAGGTAATTAGGCACACTTATATAGGCATTGTATTAGTGCGTATGTAGACCAATCTTACAAATTGGCATTTTCTAAAATTTAACCGGTGATTTAATTTAGTTTACTATTATTCTTTCATAAAGGAACGGGCAAAATAATTATCAAACGTATTAAAATACTAGATAAAAGGAGAATCTTGTAATTGAATATTATCATTCTCGGAAGGAAAATTTCATTTAAATATAGTCTAGAATTTTCACAAGCGATTATTCCTACCTGGATAATCCAACTAGGAATTCTATTTATCCTACAGAGAATATTTAGAATTATTTGTAAGTAGGGGTATGAATCAAGTAGGGATTTTCCTAGGCTTCAGGAAGCCTAGATAAATCCCAAAGTTAACCAAAGGTGAAGGTTGTATGTGGTTGATTTTGCGTTATTGATTAAATGTAAAATTCCCTGGAATGTTTGAAAATGACTAACAAACTTACTCCGACGGAAATAGGTTCGCGATCCTCTAAAATCCCTTGTATTAAAGTAAAAAGGAATTGATTTGAATTAGAATATCATTTGGATAAAATTCTCGGACAATATTAGGTAATCTACCTATGTCCAAGCGAGGGAGGTTTGACCAAAAGCATTGGAAGAAATCCACCGAGGGCAGCGCGGACGGGGCTGTTCTCCAAAAAGTCGCTTATCTCTGGATATGAACCTTATCAAATTTGGTTCATCCTTCAAATAATTAAAGAAATAACTTAAAAATTCTATCTGAGAAGCAAATAATTTATACAAGTAATTTCTTGTCATTTCCCTAATGGATCTATTACAGATGCAAATCTGTCACGTAAAAGTATCTTGAAATAGCACAAGACAAACATGTCTGTATCGAAGCTAGAGTCAAAATCAATAAACCTCAGAAATTGTAAAATCAGAATGTTCAAAATATTACTAGGAACTTTAATTGTAGCTTATTCTTTTACAAAGGAATATCAAACTATAATGGAAATAAATCTCTGGAGTAATCTTTTAATTAATTGTTCCGATGTGTACTGAAGTAAAATAAAATTTAAGTAGGTATCTTTCCTATTAGAATTAGTAGCAACTATTACGAGGATATCGATAAAAAGGTAAAATATTTTATGTAGTTAGGATACGTTAAGACTCGACAATATTAACAAATAAAGAACTCGAGTTATTACAAGACACAACGTAGGTATATATCTAGACGATCATATGGCCAATTTATAGTGTTTAAAGAAGTAGGTAAGATTAAAGTTATCGTAACTCCACAGAGTAAAGTAGGAAGTCGGTGAGTGCGCGCGGTATAATAGGTAGTTAGATTATTAGGTATAATAGAGAAGGTATTAGGGGGGGTGTTACAAGGTCCTGAAAATATTTTGATATTAATGACTATACTGTGAAACTAACTTTTAAATCGTCAAAATACGCTGAAATCTGGCTAAAACGTAAAGTGTATTTATTTACAAACAAAACGTTCCCGTGGCTTTTTTCAGCAAAATTTCAGGTACTGCTGAAACATATTTTTTCTACTTTTATATAAGAAATCTACCTGTGAATTTTCAAGTGTCTACTACCAACGGTTTCCGAAATACGAAGCATTTTAGTTTTACATTAAAAGCCGTTTAGGACCCCTTACATTGTGAATTTTCCAAAATCCTTTCTTAGTACACCTCTACACCCAAAAATTAATACATCCTCCAAATTTCATGTATCTAGGTCCAGAGGTTTAGGCTGTGCGCTGCAAAACGCAAAGTGTATACATTATAAGCCCTTTATCGACCCCTAAGGGAGCGAATTTTCCAAATTCCATTTTAAGTACACTTTGAAACCCTAAAAGGACTACACTCTCTAAATTTCAAGTCTCTACGACCAGCGGTTTAGCCTGTGCGTTGTAAAAACTAAAGTTTTTTGATTTTTTTACAAAGAAAACGTTCCCCTGCCTTTTTTCAGGATAATTTCAGGAATCGCTGAAATACGTGTTTGTTAATTTTATTTGAGGAATCTCCGTGTCAAATTTCATGGTTCTATTACAAACGGTTTCCGAAATACAGAGCATTTTTGTTTTAAGTTAGAACCGCATTTTGGACCCCTTAGCATGCGAATTTTCAAAATTACTTTCTTAGTACAACCCTACGCATCGAGACGAACACATCCTGTAAATTTTAAGTCTCTACGACGAGTGGTTTAGGCTGTGCGTTGGACCTCGGTCAGTCAGTCAGTCAGTCAGTCAGTCAGTCAGTCAGGACATTGCCTTTTATATATTAGATAAGTATGTAGGTAGGTACAATTACCTTCACAATGAGTTGAGCAAATAAATTATCATCATCATCATCACCCCTATATAATGCCACGATGAACCTTCTTGAGGCACCCCCATCCAAAGTTTTCCTGTAACCTTTACAGTTTCTTCCTCAGACAGTTCAGTCAGTTCCTTTTCAGTTTTTTTACAGTTTTAATGTCTTGGTCCATGGAGAAGAGCTGCCTATTTCGTGTCGTCCAGTTTGTGTTTGCCACTCAAGAACCTTTGTTCCCCAACTGTTATTGGTTCTGCTAGCTATGTCGGTGATCTTAGTTCTTCTACGGATCCTCTCATTTAGTTTTTAGCCCCCGACGCAAAAACGACGGGATGTTATAAGTTTGACGTGTTCGTGTGTGTGTGTGTGCGTGTGTGTGTCTGTGTGTGTCTGTCTGTTGCATCGTAGCTCCCGAACGGATAACCGATTTATTAGTGAATTTGTCAGGAGTGTTCTTAACTATGTTTGATCAAAATCGGTTCAGCCGTTTCATTTCTTTGAGGGTTTTTTTAATTTTTACAAAATTACTTACTTGTTTATCACGTAGTCCCAGAACTTGATAACCGGTGTGGGTAAGAAAGGTTCTCGAGTGTCGAGTACAGCCGACGCTAAAGAGGAATGCCATTCTATCGATGGACCAAATAACATTATAGATCCCTCTCATTGGGAGTCCATGGCAGAAAAATCACCGGAGTGGAGGAGGCTGGTACAACAGAAGGTCTGGGCTTTTGAAGATAACAGAAGGCGCGTGAAAATAATAATGGGAAGCAATGGCGGCGATGAGCTCACTACTTGTCACGTCTTTATTCCACGATGGTGCAACCCACTGTGAAAAGAGGCCTATTGAAGCTCTGCTTACCCTTTCGGGGAAAAAGGCGTGTGTCTATGTATGTATGTATGAAAATAATATCCTCACGTGCAACTACTGCAAAACACGTTTACAGTCAAAATAGGGTAGGTACGTAAGCCATATAAGAGCACACCAGCGAAGCTCGTCCGTATGAAGCAGATAATCAGTCGCCGTGGCCGAAATCGGTCTGAATGACATCATCATGATCACCATCATTATAGAGGTCGCAGTAAGGTATAATTTATTATCATGTAGGGGTCAGGGTCAGTGTGTTCGGGTTGGGATACCCTGAGACCTTCTTACGAGTTTTGATAGTTTTCGAATCTGTTGGAAATCAAAGCGTTAACAAATATTTTAAAAGTGAACTAGAGAGACTGACAGACCCCGTTACTGTCGACACGGACTGATGAATAAATAAATGAAGCCACAGCAATTAAATGGGAAAACACGGTCACCTCTAATTGGAACCGATAACTGTGATTTCATAACACTTGTTTTCATTTCGAGGAGGTTTTGTTATTCATTTTTATTGATTGAATATGAACATTTATATTTTGATGAGTTTTGTTTTTAAATCAGGACTCTACGTGTTATTTAAAAGACAAATAAGTATACATTTTAACAAAATAACTTCAGAGATTTAAATGAAAAAAAAATAAGTATTTCTCCTATCTCCTAATCGATAAGGAGTGCTGTGGCTTTCATCATCAGCTTACGAGCATGAGATGATGACTCCCAGACGCAAACACCTGAACAAGATATGAAAAATTAAAACAAAAAAGAGGACTTCCCGCGATTTTTTTTTTGAGATTCCATTAAAGATGCTGACTTGGTGAATATGGGACCAAAGCGGGTGTATTATACCAATTCAAAAAAAAAAAAAAAAAAAACACTTTTGAAAGAGATATCGGTAAACTAGTACCGGTAGTCGGTTTGTAGTAGTAGTAGAGCTTTTTTGTGAAAATAAATAAATAAATAAATAAAGCTGGACAGTTCACACAACATTATCTAGCCCCAAGCTAAGCCAGAGCTTGTGTTATGGGTACTAGATAACTGATATACTTAATACAATATAATACATAGATAGATATTTTTATTATATATAGAAAATACCCAGAACACCCGGAACAAATATCTGCAGAAAGAGTTCGTCCGGGGAAGTACTACCACTATTTCTGCCACAAAGCAGTAGTGCTCGCATTGCTGTGTTCCGGTTTGAAGGGTAGGTAAGGGTGCCGGTGAAATTACAGGCACATGAGACTTTTCATCTTTATGTCTCCGGGTGGCGGGTGCAGTGCAATGCCACATAGGGTGCGTCCTAGGTGGACGTGACCTATGAGGTAATGCACTGTTCATAGGCAGAGGTTACCGCTTAACATCAGGTGGGCCATCTGCTTGTTCCATCATTCAAGTAGTATAAAAAAAAACCTGTCATAATAAATATGACCTAGAACCACCTCCATTTCTTCTGATATCGGTTAAAAATTTAACTGCAAAAAAACCAACTGCGATTCAAATATTCAATCAACAGGGTCGAGCACCCTCAAACCTACCTGAATATTAACTTAACATAAATCATTTTAAAATAAAAAATCACCGAATTTATTAGACTCAGATTATTATACAGATTAATTTATTACATTTGAGGATAGAAGTCATGTGAGAGCCTATTTATGTATGTATATATGAAGGGGCTCACTTACAATCAAGTTTCAGTAACGCCATCGGATTTAAGCAATGATAACCAGGAAAAAACAATCAGAAATGCAAATGGTTTGTTTAGCATTTTGTTAATTTATCTTGATTGAAATACCTACTAGCCTATATAAATTGAAAGAATATAACCAATATCATTTATTTCACAATAATTTAATGTAGGTAGTTATTACAGCGGTTATGGTATCGGAATACAATTAACAAAATCAATTACTGGTGCTCATTGTGAGGACTAATAATTAACTACTCAATTACTAGCCTATATAAATGGATTTTTGACTGTATCGAAAAAAGCTTTTCAAAGTTTTTTATGGTTGGATTCGCTTTTCGATTCCCGTGACATTGTTGCGCTAATAAATAACTTACGGTTCCGTAAATTTTATAAGATAGTATGATCTACTAAATGCAGTACATTATCATCATCATCAGCCCGTGGAAGTCAACTACTTGACATAGGCGTCCCCATAGAATGACGAATGGTTTTTAACCGCCTCCATTCACCGACTTCCGGCGACATTTAAAATTTAGTTGGTTCACCAACAGGCAGATACGTAATTGTAAAATGACAAAATCTTTATCTTTTCGAGAAGATTCTAGAAATAGTACAACCTGCTTCTAAGTTAATAGTTGGGTCCTAATTCACTATTACTTATTCTAGGTGGATATCGCGACACGCCACTGTGTTTTGTGGCCACTAAGCCGCTTGGAATTATGCCAGTTGTGGCGAAAGTGATGAGCGATACAAACCTTGTGTAGCGGGCTGCCTTGGGTGTTTAGAAGTTTGTTGGAAAAGTTGCGGTTGAATGTTAAAGCATAGCTACATATATAAAATAGATCAAAAAACACGACTGCCATAATTTTAAAGTCAAGAAAAATGAGAAAAAAAAACAAAAGAGCTACGTGCAATAAATATCTTAAGCTAAGGCCAAACCGACGCGATCAGTACGCATTCGCGGTGGCGATCAATGGTAAGAAAATGGATCGCCACCTTGCACGCCACCGCGGATGCGGGCTGAAGGCATCGGTTTGGCCATAGCTTAAGGCTCGTATTACAGAAATAAACTTAAACTGAATTGAGACTCAAGCATAGTTTTTTTGACAGATTTCAGAGGTTTTGAAAAACAGTCACAAAATCAATACTCGACTAGTGCAAACAAGAGTGGAATCAAAATTACTTTTTGCATCAACGGCGATAATTACAGTTAAATACTCGTAAATGTAGTGATTTGAAACAGTTGAGCTACCTTTAGATTATTTGCTACAGTCTTCAAACAGCTCAATTGTTTTTTTGTATTATAAAAATGTTGGGCATACCTACTTGTATTATTATTTATGTAAATAAATATCAATTTAATGGATGTGATAGAGCAATGTACACTTTGTACACTCATAAGAATATCGAATAAATTCTAAATATTCTCATGGTATATTCAAGTATTCGATGAATCCTACTAATATTATAAATGCGAAAGATTGAGTGTGAGTGTATTTGTTACTTCTTCACGCTGAAACGGCTGGACGGATTTGGATGAAATTTGGAATGGAGGTAACTGGACTCCCGGAATAGGTACATTTTTATCCCGATATTCACACGGGATCGAGACTTATGTGAGACGGGCGAAACTTCAGGCCGTTGCTAGTGAAACATAAAAGCTCCAACTTCTTTCCCCGCTTCCGCTTACATTTGAAGTCCCAGAAAACAAGAGGCACGCAACATTGTCACTTATTTATGTGCAAAAACCCCAGCGTAAACTGTAGGTACCTGTAGCCGGCAAGTTTAGTCTTTAAAGATTATGTTGTTACAGCGCATTAGATAACTCACGTGGCTCCCGAGTTAAGTGAGCTCAGTAAATATAGTGGTGAACAAGCGCTGGCTCCGTCCTCAAGACGTAGCATCACGGTGGATAACTGCTGCATAGATGTAGTGTTTTTTTTTTAAATCGTTGATTGACCTTTTTTTGACCACGATCTCACCTCTTGGTAAGTGACGATATGGCCAAAGATGGAGCACAGAGGTCTAGAAGGCACCTATTCACTCTAGCCTTGAAGAGACCCAGATTATAGTTTTCAGGAAAGACAGACGACGGTAGTGTATTCCACTCCTTAGCAGTTCGCATTATAAAGGTAGAACTGAAACGTTTAGTACTAATAGAGGGTATACTAATGAGGTAAGGATGGTACCGAGCCGTGCGCCTGCTCCTATGATGAAAAGGAGATGGTGGGATTCGATCATGAAGTTCCTGGGATACGTACCTATACCTTGGACATTGTTTGTTCTTTGACCAACATTCTCAGGCAAACGAGATCGCTAGACGTATCCAGCTAGGGTGGACTGCCTTCAGAAAGCTGGAGGACGTCTTCAAGTCAAAAATTCCGCAAAGCCTGGACACCATGTTTTTATTTATACCAACTTGGTATTACGGAACAAGCAGAATACACACCTGATGTTAAGCGGTAACCTTTGCCTATAACGATATATGTACTCTATAAGCGGACCAAATCAATAAAGTAGTTTTTTTTAACTTCCATTTGACCTTTGTAAATATGCTATTTATATGTATATTTTTACCAACAAATAATAAAATTTAAGGTAACTTTAAAAATTTCGAGAATTGCGTAATTTTTCTATTATGTTTTCTGTGATAAGGATTAACTAAACTTATACAATTTATTACTTCAACATTTGGTACAGAATCCTGCATGCGCGAGGTCCGACGTGCCCTTGGCCGGTTTTTTAGTGTTGCCGTAGTGCGTAGTTATTTTTCCAAAACAACGCTGTTATTAAAAGCTAGTAGAGCAAGTATTAGCTCGCAGTAAACACTAGCGCCAGTGAAGTTCTCGCTCGTTGCACGCTGTGAATGGTGTTTAATTCAACAATTGTACGAAAAATACTCTCTATTTTAACAAAGTAATGTTTTGATATTCGTTGAAAATTCTATTTGTACAGTGACCTTTGAAATTTAAATATGAAATAAAAGCTGCCAAGTGCGTGTCGGGCCACGCACATGGTAAGGTTCCGTAGTTGCCCGTCACAATATGTGGGCTTAGAAGGGGGCTTTCCTGTTTTACATAATAAGAAATAATAATAATAAAAAATCTTTATTGACATAATACAGAGTTTCAAATGTTACTGATCCATAGGCTACCAAACTAGTTAAAAACTGTATTTTAGGAGCCAGTGGCTTCTCCCACCTTATACAACAATTAATTATGTCCTATGTTAACCAAAAGCTATAAAAAGAATAACAAATACTAAAAACCAAACAAAAAACTAAAACTAAACAAAAAAAAACAAGCCCTCTAAAAATAGTGTTTTGTAGATAAATTAAAGATGAAACAAATAACAATTCAATTCAATTAATTTAATTTATTTGGAACACATAGGTACTCTTGCATTAGTCTAATTACATAATTATTGAGTAGCAGCTGTACATGGGCCTCGTCAAAGAAATGATTGTAAATAATAAAAGATCGAAATACGATTCATATCACAACAACTTAATCTAAGTAATTTTTAATGGAATTTGTTCGAAATTTTAAATTTGACTTCTCGAAGTACATTCAAGAACTTTTCTACTGTGAACTTATCTCCAATATTACCTATAAACGCTTTGACCAGTTGCCCCTTTTTGTTCATTTTACGCTGATACTGCTTTGATTAAAACTGTACTCAATTTTTATAGTGTGTAGAGCTTTTATAAATATCACCTATTATGTATCCTGGTCTATCTATCTATCTAAACTATTAAACTAGCGATATATGGACTATGTATTATATACGTTTTGAGACCTCGAAAATGGAATCTAATGATTTCGTTGAAATTTACTATATGGGGTTTTTGGGGGCGAAAAATCTATCGACCTATTTCTAATCCTATTCCATTAAATCCTATTTCTATTTTTGTCCTTTCTCAGGAAAAAAAAAAACAATGCGCTGTTTGCTAATCTGTGTCAGTCAATACAGGATATTGAACAGTTTACTATTCCACGTCCGCTGCTAATTAAATTCAAATTTCGAACAGGCTAAAATAAAGAAAAAAAACATCTAGACATCTAGATTCTAATAAATTCTGCAATCGGCGCTTTTCAGCGTTCAAAACTCCCAAACTACTGTGATCAAGTGGCTTTATAAACATTCATCTGTACCTACATACTCTCGCTTTCATTTAAATTCGCTGCCCCGGGACTGGACTCATTTACTTTATTTTCTCTCGTGGCCCATGACACGCACATGCCAAAGGTTTTCCCTTTATCTATATGATTCTGCGATTTCCTGATGCTTCTTTGGAACTATTCGAATATAAATACAGTAGATTGCTGATTATGTTCAAGCTATAACTCTAGATACTTTATTAAACCTGATAACCTCTACATAGATACATGTCTTGTGATGTGTTTCTACAAATATTGTCCTTTGTTACTTGTAGTCCGTTAGTACGTTGTAAACGTTGGTATGGTTGTTAGTCGTAGTTTTTTTCGTTCGTCCGGGGCGGTACTACCACCATACCTATTTCTGCCACAAAGCAGTAGCGCTCGTATTACTGTGTTCCGGTTTGAAGGGTGTCGGTGAAATTAAAGGCACATGGAACTTTCCATCATTATGACTTAGGTTGACGGGCGCAGTTCAATGCCACATAGGCCGCGTACTTGGTGGACGTGACCTATGAGATAATGCACTGTTCATAGGCAGAGGGTACCGTTTAACAGATGAGCTTGTTCCAAAATCTAAAATTGTATTAAAAAAAACGTTAATGCCAAGAGGAAGGGTTACCTTTTTTGCATGTATGTACACGGCTTAAATTTTATTTTCTACAAGTTGCTTTTTAAGCTTATTTTTCTGGAAACATTTTTCAAATTGTGGTTTAAAAATACTGAAAAAACAGGTTTTTTAATTATCTATATATATTGATTACGTTCCTTCCAAAGCTTACTTCTTCAAAGGCATCCTTATTGCTAAAAAAAAAGAAGGTTTTAGCAATTAAATTTTGTTTTTAGTGATTTATTTATAGATTATTTATTGTACAAACATAATTTAAGTTATTTTTGTGTTACTAACGCAATATGGATCTCTGGTCTGAAATAAATGTTTATATTACTATTATTAATAGCCACTCCACTTTCGTTGTTGGTAAAATTGACGATAGCACTAACGAAAAGCCCTTTAACATCACCAACAAACGCCAGGTCATACGTCGAGATTAGGTGTAGTTTATTGGCCCGCGCCGCGGTACATGCACTGGCCATCTGGGCCGGTCCAGTTTGTATATGGCCCAATATTTCCGAACTGGCTAGCAGTGTATTGATAACCCTTTGCCATAATTGTCTATGCTGTAGGGTTTTTAATGGCTTATGCTATCCAGAACTGGTAGCGAATAAAAATAGGAATATTTGTTATTTTTATTGTCTCCATATATTTTCCGCCTCTGTTTTTATATAAAGATATATTTATATATTGACGACCTCTGTGGCGGGGCGGGCGAACGTTCGCCTGCGACGCCGGAGGTTGCGGGTTCGATTCCCGCCTCGGAACAAATATTTGTGCAATCTGCAGATATTTGTTCAGGGTGTTCTGGGTATTTTCTATGTATAATAAAAAATATCTATCTATGTTATATATTGTATTAAGTATATCAGTTATCTAGTACCCATAACACAAGCTCTGCTTAGCTTGGGGCTAGATAATGTCGTGTAAACTGTCCAGCATTATTTATTATTTATTATTATTATTTATTCCAGCCCTTTTGTAGTTTAGCCGTGTTGCTAAAAACGCGATTTATCTTTGGTGTAGTTACATAGTGTTTCGTCTTTTGCATTGATATGCAGTATCAAATTTGATCGAAAGAGACAAAACATTGTGTACCTAATGATTCCAAGGAGAATTCATGTAGCACGGGGTATATTAGTTATGCACGGGGTTTTTGACGATATAATATAGTGTGGTGCTTCGCTTCTTGTGTGCCCGTTGCCACCTTTAAGGTGGTTGCTTTCGCTTGTGGCGCAAATAATGTGCAAAAAACCCGAAAATAATTCAATTTCGCGCCACAAGCGAAAGAAACCATGGATTGTGTTTGTGGATAAAGTTATCCACAAATTTAGGGTTGAAACAGGTTTACACCTATCCCACTCATTGGAACTACGAGCACAGTATCCGTTTAACATTATCATTACATTTGTTTATATATGAAGCTGGAAGCTGGTATACAGTATATAATGATGAAGTCCAAACACAGCTAGGATTTTTTTTATGACGGGTTTTCTGTTCGTACCTGTTTTATCATCAGATCAGTTCGATGGTACCATTTTCATCAGAACCATTTATTTAAATCTGCTTCGTCATAGTACTTTCTGAATTGTTGTTGACTTGTTGCTGAAAATACCAACATTTCTAATATTTATCCCTATAATATTTGATTTCCCTCAATTCCTCATGGACCCCGTCATTATAAATAGGTTTTGTCAAAAATGAGACTAATCTGGAAGTGTGTCCTTTAAAATAGAGATGGAACTATAAGAAAAACTAATTGAGAACCTCCTTTTTTTTGAAGTCGTTTAAAAATGTAGCCACCGGACCATAATAATGGATTTAATAAATATTAGATGAGTAGTTTTGGCGCTACGATAGAACATACGTATATTCAAACATACATACATAGACTTCCAAAAACATAACACTTCCTTTTAGCTTTGCCGTGGTCGGGTAAAAAGCCCCAGGCCCCTACTTAGTATTCTAGACTCTAGAGTTTGATCATTGGTCTGTTATTAGACCAGACCTAATTAGACCAATTAGTATAGACCATTTTTCGTGTGAAAAACATAGATAAGAGTAAATATTGGATTATTTTCAATTAACAACATTAAACACTTATAATTCAACACAATTCCCACTTCAAACACCAATTCACTTAGTTTAGTTCCACCGTCGATTTAGTCTAATAAGCGTGATCAGATGTTTTACCCGTTCTTGCAAAACCTCAGCAATTATCGACCTAATCTGACCGCAATAAAGTTAAATTTGCGCAGACTTGAAGAAAGTTTCCGCTTAGAAAAACCTCGCAAATTCTCAACCGTATCTCAAACCAATAAGGTATGAATTAAACGCAGTAAAGGTGGGTTGGAACACAGCCAGGGTTAACTATTATTGCGACTAAAACAAATGTTTCGGCGTAAGACTCCAAATGCTAAGTGTTTTTGATTGGGCGATTCGTTTGGTTTTAATTTTATTTGCTTGTTTTGGCAATTGTATGTAGAATGGTGATTTTTTTTCTTAAGATAAGTAAATATTTACGTCACTAAATATCAATTAATTTACGTCAAGTAAATGTTTATCACGTACTTGTGCGAGTGTGGTGGTTCCATAAGTATAGAATCCCTCCGTTGTATTCTATGAGACCTCGCCCAGTGGACGTCTACTGGATGCTGATGATGAGTGTGAGTGTATAACTTAAGATTGAACTTCACGAAGCCGGTGAGATCACATACACTTTAACACTCACCCATATAAAACTTTGTCTACGTCGTAGGTGTCTCGTAGCATATCAGTACTACGGCGTAGCACGGCATGAGAGCGTATGTCGCCTAACGTGACGGCAATTCAATGATGATGCTCACATAACATCACTACAATAGTAGGTATTCAACACGATAGAATGACAATCGCATCGCAATAATACTGTGTCACGCGCAGTTGACCACCGACAATTATCATCACTTCAATTATAAGCACATAAGGTATAAACTTGCACATACATAGTATTAGCTCTGTATAAAATTCATCGTAGAAAAATAATCACTTACGTTATTACGGATAGTTGTAAAATGTTACGTTGATGATAAAAAATATGCCTTTAATGAAGAACTTAGGAAGCAAAAATTATTAACTGAAGTAATTCTGGGGCCCTGGTGGTCTCGGCAGATTTTTATAATGGGACTCCTCCAACTCCTCCCGTGGATGTCATAAAAGGTAACCAAGGGATTCACACAAAGCATCCATCCACACAACATAGTTATATAACTATAACACGTAATTAATTTTGTAAAAATTAAAAAAAACCCTCAGTGCAATGAAACGGCTGGTAGCTAAGAACACTCCCGACAAATTCACCTTTCAAACAAAACAAAAAAAAAACTAAATCTTTTCATCCGTTCGCGAGCTACGACGCCACAGACAGACACAAACACAGACACACACACAAACACAGACACACACACAAACACAGACATGTCATACTTATAACAACCCGTGGTTTTTGCGTCGGGGGTTAAAAATCAACTCGGCCGTTATGGAGTTGAAGGAAACTCCACAAAGCGAGCGTGGCTGCAGGCGAAAACTAATAAAACATAACCTATATATCACTCAGGGATAATGTCACCTTCTGTTAGTGACATAATTATCGGATGAGAAGTTCCGGAGATTACCCTACATATAAACGAACTTTCCATAATATTAGTGGGCGAGATTAAATGAAGTTTATCTTATCCTATGATAAAATACGCTTGTTGCTGGCCAAAAAGTTAAACACAAGTAGCCAAAATAGCCTGTTGTTGCCTTTTTCTAAGACATTTCTTACGGCACGGATATTAAATCAATCCCCCTCGAAAAGCGATTATTGACTGGAATGTTCTCGCAAAAATACGACTCCTATAAAGCTACCCGATCAACTTGAGTGTCCACTGACCGAATATTTGATAGAACGCGCATTTTGGGAAGGTGGGGTCAAGATTTGAGTCTTTTGGAATTGATTGTGAATCAGGTTAAGTGATTCAATAGATTAAGTCTTTTGTCCTGTGGTAGGTCGATTAAATATATTTTCTGTAATTTTTCGTTTTTTTAAACATTGAAAGACCTTTGTTTGACCACGATCTCACCTGTTGGTAAGTGACGATGTGGCCGCAGATGGAGCACAAAGGTCTAGAAGACCTCTACTCTACTCTACTCTAGACTTGAAGAGATCCAGATTATAGTTTTCAGGAAAGACAGTACTGAATTCAGTTATTGAATGCAATTTTAATATTATTGATGGCAGACGGACAGCATAATTTATAATATCAACCTTAATAAATGCACTGCCTCCAGAATTAATTAAAATAATAGAAAACAAAAATTACAAACAATTATAAGAAAAAACCTTTCATGATAATATATCTATGTAACTATCTATGTTACTACACTGACTACCTACATTAGTATTCAAATGCATAGTACCTCGCTTAATTGTAATTTTGATAAAAAAAACATAGTTTTCTATGAAGAAAAAAATATATGATATTCTTGAGCTTTTTATCTAGTGAAATCAATAATTCAATACAATATTTGAATCACTTCACTTGATAAAAAAAAATAACAAAGATACCTCCTTTTTAAAATTGAAATGCTATTTTTAACTCACTTCTCTCACGTTTTAATTTTTGAAACATTTGGTTACATGTTAGTTATTATTTGAGTTAGTGAATTCATTAACAAAATTAAACAAAACTTTGAACGACATTTTTATATAATTTTTTTATACATAAAAACACGGTATCAGAGCGTTCGCTCACCTTCTTCGCCTCATACAAAAATGTTCGTTGAACCTATAGCGCCTTAAGCTCACCCATATCTGCCTTACCTAGTAAATACCTATATTGTACCCACTGTTGTTACCTAGATGTTGGTAAATAGGTAAGAGGTGTAGTTTATGCTTAAGTACTTACCTATTTATGTATATTTTAAATTAAGTTAATTAATAGTGCGAGTAACGAACCTTTTTATTAATAAACGTATTTATCTATTTATCTATTTATTTAATTTATTTATTTTATTTTAGGAAGACTAACAGCACAAAAAACATCATAAATATATATAAATTTAGAATAAAAAGGCTAATGATAAGTCTTCACTCTTAAAAAACAATGTAACAGAGCAAGTTATAAGTACAAGTAAAACATAAACATAAAACGAAGTTAACAAAAAACAATAGTAATGAAATATTTATAGATTAATACAAACAGATTAGATATATTACATACATATACATTTCATAAACATACATTACTTTTATAAAAACCCAACTGTATTTTAGTGTGAGAAGTATGATCATGAGACAAATTAGCACAACACAATTTATTGCTACCCTGCTCTTTCTTAATAAGCCATTAATTTTGAAAAACTAAACATCTCATCTGTGTTGCTTCGTTACCTGCTTGCCCGATACCAGATCGCAGTCGCCACATGCGCTCTGAATAATACATTTTGCGACTGCAAGCATTGAGTACTGTGTGTGGTGCAAATGATAGCGGAGGAGTAAAAGTGGCTAGAGTGGAAGCAAGGGAAAACTACAAGCAGTGTACGAGTTTTTGTCGTACTATCATTGGATTTTGAAACAAATCGATTTATTATATTATGAATAATATTAGAAAAGTCTTAAGACGAATAATGAGAACGCTTATAATTGAGTATGAATGGAACTATACTTAGTTTGGTCACCGGCCGCAGTGTTTGCGTAAACTACTCGGACAGCACAAACTCAAGTACAAGCCATAATCAGATATGCATAGAAGTTTTCAAGAAAGACAGGTGACATGCGTATTCCATCTTAGCAGTTCGCATTATAATAGGGGAACCAAAACGCTTAGTGCCACTAGAAGGTTTGTTCGTTAGGACAAGACGTTCTGGGACATACATAGGCGAGAACCCTAACATTGACGTCTACTTGTATGTATGAATGTGATGATAGTGAATTAGGTGAAAAAATTGCACCAGGATCGTGATTATCAATTGAACACTAATTACATTCTACTCTACATTCTCTGTTGCTTATAACTTGAACCACAGGACATAGAGGCTTTTCGTAGTAAACGAAGTTAAGTCAGGTGCCAATTCTAGACTTGCTTGGTTAGCCTTGTTTTACGATATACAGCCAGTCTTGCAGTGGAGTGGACCTTCTGTCATAATTGCATTCCATGCACTGGGGAAATACCTCTGCTTTGTAAATGCCTTCATGTCAAAGCCAATAAGGTTCCACTATTGCTTATGAATAAGTAAGCAAGCCAAACGATGGATTGAAGAAGTGCCGGTGAAATTACAGGCACATTTATATCTCAGGGCATTACCGTGATGTGTCTGGAATAATAAACACCGCCATCTCCTCACGTGGATTCGTAAGAACTGACTAAGTGATACAACAGGGAATGGGCAGTTGCATCTACCTGAGTACCTACTTTTTAATACTGGGATCGCCAATCTGTCTGCCAGGCGATGGTTTTTATGTAAAACAATCCCATTGCTTTTTATGGACGAGGCTTCCTCCAGCAATGGACGTCCTGATGGTAAAGATGACGTTATTTTAAGGCGATGGACGCAATTAAATAAGTAGGTCACGAGCTAGATCGTATTCCGATTATATCCATAATATCTGGGCTATCGTCTACTACTATAATATGAAATATAGAAAATATATGCAAGACTTACATGTTGTCTCTTCCTTTTTTTTATTAAATAATTTGTAACTACCAGAAAATAACGGGATCTAGAATGATTGGCTGCCCCAACACCAGACATTCAAATAAATAATATTTAAAAAAAAAAAAACATGCTTTCATATAGCTAACCGAACTAAAAAATAGAAAATAATTTTCAATTTCAAAGAGTTTATAATATAGTAGTAGAAGATCGAACAATCAATCAGTTTTTTTTTTTTTTTTAAAGCGTGGGGTGCTTGTTAAAGTAAATGTAACAATCATTCTGTTGGCAACTATCTATGAGAGGAGAGTTATGAAAAGTAGTAAAATGCACCCCACGCTTTAAAAAAAAAAAAAAACAGATTGATTGTTCGATCTTCTACTACTGTAATATAAACTCTTTGAAATTGAAAATTATTTTAAATTTTTTAGTTCGGTTAGCTATAAAAGCGTGTTTTTTAATTTTTTTAAAAATATTTTTTATTTATCATTTTTTTAGTTCGATTTATATCTGTCTCTCTCTCTCTCTCTCTAACTCTAACTCTAACTCTAATTCTAACTCTCTCTCTCTCTCTCTCTCTCTCTGTCTCTCTCTCTCTCTGTCTCTATGCAAAGTTTCAAATTAATCAGACTTCTGGAAATTGGTGAAAATTATGCTCAAAGATTCAGTTACATACATACATACATACATAGATACAACCCAAGCTAATAAAAGCGTGTTAATAAAACGCCTCGCGCTGCTCGAAACAGCAATTTAATTGAACATGTCGTCAACTATACATAATTAAAAAACTCTTTTAGTAAAACTTCAGTGTATTGATTTTATTTATCTAATTTTTGATACATTATTCTGCACCATATTGGGAATCAATCAAAAGCCAAAGGTTAGAGGTAAATTTGTTTTTTTTTTATAATAGAAAATATTGTTCTATCATGTCTTTAAAACAGGAATTATAACATAGTATTTGTGCATATTTTTAATCTGAAATACTTGATTCATACAGTTAAAAATAATTTTTTTTAATTTTACGGCAAGGGGTAATCTAAAGGAAGAGTGAAGTAAAACTGGATTAAGTATTTATTTTGTTTCGAATAGGTTTACGATATAATTCTTTGATTTAGTTTATTCAATGGATTAAGGTTTTATATACTTAAACGTACGCAATAAAACTTTTAACATCCCATTAATGCATAAATTGGAACAATCCGACATACTTCACCAAATAATGTAGGAATCGTCGGGAAAACCTACATTTTCGTTTAGGTCATCGGAAAATGGAATTGAAATGACCTACTGAAATTTAAAACGAGCCAAATGGTATTTTATAATTAAGTTTTATAAATGTAACTTCGTCGTATTTTAAGCAAGCATTAAAATGAAAATGTTTTTTGTCCACAGTGCATTTATGGGTGCTACGTGCACTCTGCTATTCTGCCGACCTTCCACCGACGCTGCTACTGGCTCTTACAAGTAAGTGAGAACTATTCGTAAGCTTACTATGCTTTTACAGCCTTCATCGTCATCATCTACCTGCCCTTATCCCACTTTAGCGGGGTCGGGTCAACATATTCGTTTCTACCCTTCTCCCCTATCTCCCGTCTTATCAGAACTCACATCTTTCCTACACATATCATCTTCCACACAGTACATTAATCTTTTTTAGGCTTGCTATCGTTAACATTCATATGCATCACTCTTCTTGTAACAAAGCTTTCTTCCCTCCATATAACATGCTCATATAATACCACGCTAACTTTTTACTTTCATAGTTTCTGTTTTTTTCAAACTTGTTCTAATATACTTATTTCCTATCTTGTCTATTCTTGTCACTCCACACATCCATCTCAATGGCATGCACTGTTCTTTCATCCATCGCCTTAGTAGCCAAATGCTCAGATCCATACAATACGACAGGCCTGATGAGCGTCTAGTAGATCTTAAGTTTAAGGGGCATACGCGGATCACATGTGGTCCTTGCGACTTGTCACTATTTCATCCAGGCCACATCATTGTATTTTTTTTCTAATCATCATGTTGAAAACAAAGTAAAAATGGTCGTAATTTTGTGATATTTTTTTATGTAGAAAATATAATGTTCTAAGTTTTTAAATAGAACCAGCCTTCATAATAGGTACAATGCGTAATCCATGCGTAGTTTAACTATTTATGTAAAATTAAAATCTATGTTTAGTATTTTGCTCAGACCAGCTTAGGCGAAGCTTTAGTGAAGCTTAATTTGTTTTTGCTTTAGTAATTGAATACACTATTCTCAATACTCTCGACTTCATTAAGATATAACTACAAATACGAATAAGTATGTACTTATAGTATACCATTCACAAGACAAGCAATCTCGCAAAAGCAAAAGACATTTTTCAGCGTCCAGACCGTGGAATCCGAGATATCTTGAAACACGCCTTTGAACCCGAACCGAATTGATGAAACCGCGAACATAGGTAGCTAAAATTTAAGCAGTTAGGTCTCTTTGAGCCTTAGAAGCATGAGGAAACTTGAATAAGACCAAACAAAAGAAATGGAATATAATAAGCAGTTATAACAAGTGGCAAATCTTAAGCAACCCACGTATCTCACCTTACTTTGCTCTCATTTTAACTCACTCTTTTATTTTAGTGGTGTTATTGGTAGATCACCCACTCTAAATGACATAATGTTAAGGTAATATCTGAATATTTCAACTACAATACCACCTTAGACGTGACCTATGTGGTATTGAATTGCAGCCTTCAACGCGAGACAATGTTGCCAAGTCTATGTGGTACCTACTCAATTTTATTTTTATTTTTTCGCAAGAAAAATCTTTAAATGCAATGTAGACTAAATTGCCGTGGTGTGTCCGCCCTAAGAATAGACCCCTCCGTCTCCTCACGTGGATATCATAAAAGCCGACTAAGGAATTACCCGGACTTGTTGATAAGATTCGTTGGTATGAGTTTTGTCCTGGCTGCTAGCTTATTATGGAATATGTTATTACTGGAAGAAAGCGTTAGCAGAGTCAGTCGTGGGAAGCAATAGCGGCGATAAGCTCACCACTTGTCACGTCTATATTCCACGATGGTGCAGCCCACTGTGAAAAGAGGCCCATTGAGGCTCTGCCTATCCCTTCGGGGATAAAAGCGTGTGTCTATGTATGTATGTAGACTAAATTGGTTCCGCAACACTTTATTGTGAACCACTTCGATTAAGATTGATCGAAGGTGAACCAGCTCAGTTTCCATTTCAGTTAAGCATCGAATAGGAAGTTCTCAATCCAATATATGTGAAATATTTTCACTTTGCTCGTCGCGGTATTAATACAATTCATTCAGGCTATCAGATTTTTGCTTCAAAGTATTACTGAAACTAATAAACATTTGGTTTCAGTTTATTTTTATTTTTTGGGAGTTACGAGTTTTATGATAATAACAAGTTATTAATTTTGTAAAAATTAAAAAACCCTCAACGCAATGAAACGGCTGAACCAATTTTGATCAAACATAGCTAAGAAACCTCCCGACAAATTCACCTTTCAAACAAACAAAAAATCGAAATCATTTCATCCGTTCGGGAGCTACGATGCCACAGACAGACACACACACACACACACACACATACATACACACACACACAGACACGTCAAATTTATAACACCCCGTCGTTTTTACGTCGGGGGTTATAAATTAATCTATGATTTCGGTCACTTTTTCATAAAAGCCATCAGAAGAAAGTAAACAGTATTATTTATAATTACTTCCCCCAATTCGCAGTAGGCATCAACTTTTAAAGCAAACAGTACCCGCTACCCGACGCGCCGTAATGGGAATGAAGGTTTAAACTTTAATGAGCACGCTTCATTAGCACGCGGAGTTATGAGATGCGCTAGTTTTATGGGGTTAGTGGAGATTTACGTGTGCTATGAGAATAATGTAAGATTTGTATAGCAGTTGAAAATCTGACGCCCATTGCTGAACAAAGATCGCCCGAGTGTGTTCCGCGCGGAGGAATTGAGTGCCGGTAGATGTGGGCACTTCCAAATACCGTTCTCAAAAGCTTCTCAGCAAAAATCGTAAATTTTTCCATTTTGCAATTACCATTCGATAACGGTTTATTCTCCGTAGTCTACCGCGCTGTCCCCTTGGGTGGACCATAGGATCAAAATATTTTCCATGATCCACCAAATCTAGTCCTAATCACAGAATTTATTGAGCACAAGGAAACTTCTACATCACTACTCCAAAAAATTACTTATTTAAAAATAAACAAGTGGTTTGGTTTATTTTTGAAGGCAGCTTAAGATCGTTTGTCGTGGCATTCTGTGGGACTGGCCTATGACCAGCTGATGATAGAACCACTTTTGGCAGGAGGAATGGTGATCGCTGTATTGGCATTGAGTACTCAGTTGGATGCTGCTGTCCATCCCCTGACGATCCCCTGTCCATATATCATCCTGTCATGCGTGGTGTTACGGCAAATCCCCCCATTGTATTATACGGCAGGCCTCGTCCAGCAGTGGACGTCTAAAGGGTTCTGGTAATGAAGCCAATTTTGTCATATCGTCAACTGATAACTTTTTTTGAATGAATTTAAACTTGCTTTCTCCTCCCCTTCTTAACTTCAAAACCATCAACAAACAATATTTACTAAGCCCATTATAAAATTACATTTCTAAAATGCCATTAGCGCCGCAGCGGGAATGGAACGAGTAATTGAATTCCTGAACGATGCAGGTTAGAGTAACAGGTGTCAATGGGCACATCGGGTACCTGTATACAAGTCATGCAATATGAGTTTTGTACTGAAAATATTGGAAATTCAAGTAACATTTTGTGCCAAGCTTTAAACGGTATTAAAATTGGCATTTTTTATTTCATAACAAGCTTTTAGGAAAGTATGTTGTTCGGAACCCCGTGAGTTAATCGAAATAAGCCAAACATACAGAGTTTTTTTTTTACCTATGATCACACACAAAAATAACCTTTGAACAGTACTACTATCCACCTTCCATCTTCGTCATCAGGCCAGCTCATTACCACAATATTGTATTATCATCGGCACTTGGCCAGGTTTACCAAATTTCATCGAAATTGAGTACCAAACCCTGACATCCAAACATCGTAACTTTGACATCTAAGATATCAGTAGGATTGTTATATGGTAAAGTACTGTATATATTCTGTGGGTAAAGATTTTGTGCGGGAGAGGAAAGAGAATGTGCAAAGAAAACGTTCTATATCAAGAAGCTGGTAGTTTGGCGTCTATTTTATTGAAAAGTTCGAATCTTTCACAATGAATTGCAATGACGCGGGGAGACGAAGCGCGTGCCAAGAAAATGCCTGTCTTCCGATATGCAGCGATCACAAAAAGACGGAAAATAACTTCTCATCTCGAATCTATGCTGTGACTATTTCAAAAGTCTTCAAGAGGATGTTGTTTTCATAGGTATTGAACAAACATTCATTAGCATTAAAAACAATCATGAAACTGCCGATTTATTGAAAGATGGGAGCTAGTTATTTTAGGACTGACGGAGCGGTGTTTGTAATGCATATCTGGGGATATCTTTTTTTTAGCTGCTTGATTGTCGGTACAAGCACATGGCCCACCTGATGTTAAGCGGTAACCTCTGCCTTTACCAATTTATTACCTCATAGGTCGCGTCCACTTAGGACGCACCCTATGTGGCATTGCACTGCGCCTGCCACCCTGAGACAAAAAGATGAAAATTTTCATGTCTAGGTCGGGGTTGTTGAGATATTGGGGTCCAAGTTGGGGGCAAAAACAAGTTAGAGAACCCCCGACTATTTACAGTGTTCCATTAAAATTGGAAAAAAGGACACCGTTGAGCACATCGCTGTGTAGCACGCACAATGAACCCAGAGCTAATTACTCTATTCACGACTAGATGTCGCCACAGGAATAAAACATAACGCGCTATCAGCTGTCATACTTTGCAATCGTCTTCCAAAAGCATATTTGCGTAACGATCCTAGAATGGAAACGGTTGCACCAATTCCCACCAACCATAGCTAAGAACCATCTTTCATATAAAGTAAACCGTATCTAAATCGTTTTGGAGATAAAAAGGGGGGCAAGGGACATTGGTTTGCAAAAACACAATATCTCACCCTAAACGCATATACTACATTCCGTTACGTAGTGGGTAAAAATGAAAGTAGGACAATCGAAACAAATAGGGTGGATGGGTTTTATTTTCACATATTTAACTGTTTTAATTTAATTTTAGATTTGATAATTTTCTAGGTTAAACAAACAATAAAAAAAAAACTCTGGAGTTCTTCCAGTAATCCCACAATGCTGCAATATGGCATGCTAGTTGGTTTTGTGACACAGATACCGAATAATTGAAGAATTTCGACATATGTACACCTATGTAGATACAGACGACAAAGCTATTTGGTTACCCCAAAGTCAAAGTAAAATGTTTAGATGTGTTTTATCCTATTTTACCTATATTTGCTGTAATTTATTGTATCGTGTATCAATGTAAACAGCAACCACTGGTAATATATTGTGCTGTGGCTTTAATTTCCCAAGCGTATCCTGTACCTACGTAGCTGGTTATTTGTGTAGTTTTGTATTTTGTTATTCTATTTAACTGTTACATATCTACATTATAGGAGTAACACAGGAAGTGCATTTCATTTACTGTTATTGTAAGTTTCGTGCATTACTTCTGTAGTCGCTCTTTTGTGATGTCCAACGAAAATTATGAACAAAGTGATGTTAGGAGTTACAGGCTCGATTTTGGAAATAATATGTTCCGGATTCAAAAAAGTTGGAGTACATTTTTAGTGTCTCCGAAATGAATAAGTTTATATAAAAAAAATGGTTCCTTTGTTTGGTAATTATGGATTGACATGATGCATATTTTTGTACAAGTTTGTGCTCGCGAGCTCTACTGTTCGCAGAACTACTAGTTCTATATAAGTTTTCGTCGCAGGATATCATTATTATTTGGGGTAGGCTCATTCGACTTGGTGCCTCTTACGAACGCCATAGGCTTAGTAGTAGGATTCCATTGGCATCCTTTTGGTATAGAATCCTTAAAATAGCTGATAGAATATTGCATACATAATACCAGAATAATTGATTCCCTTTAATCTTCATGTATCTCATCATCTCACTAATCTTTTATGTCAAGTCCGTACCGTACCATAATCCTAGGAGAAGAGAGCCTATAGACTTAATTGGTTGGTTCAATATTTAACGAATTTTAATTGGACTAAAGCCGTTATGCTTTCTAGGTAGTAATTGGATTGTTTGTAGGTTAGATAATCTCATTTGGAATTTAAAGGGCTAGGTATTGCGAATCATGAAGGGTAATGACACTGAAGCAAAACAAATTTGCCTCCTTCCCGTTCTCAACGTGGCTCAAACTGGTCTTTGAAAAATATCCAAAAAACTCAAGGTATTCCAACGTGCAAAGGTGCACATATTCTTGAATTTAAATTAACTGTCCATGTCCGAAACACCATACTACGTTTAAAAAAAACACCGATGTGGCAGGTAAAGCTGCCAAGCTGAAGTGAGATTCGCCCGGCCACACCTGTCACATGCCGTAGAACATTAGTGCCACTAAGTGGAGCCCTGATCCAGCGAGGCGGCGTCACAGCAGACCACGTGTGAAGTAAAGTGAGGCCTTTGCCCAACTATAGGACAGCACAGACTAATTCATCTCTCATTTGACTTGTTTGAGTCCCGGCTCAGGCAAGATGAAGGCAAAATCTTCAAATGCTGTGTTACGTACTTCTAAAGTTTCAAATGCTGTATTACGTACTTCTAAAGTACGTAAATATAGATTAACATAATAAAAGAATAATTAAAATTAAAAATTAATTAATTTATTTATTTATTAAATAATTATTATTAATTTAGATTTTTTTATTAGATTTGTTATTTATTTTTTCATTATAGTAAAATTATCATTCCCATTAAAATTAAGTTCCTATCCTCTATACTTAAACTAATTGCTCTGCGTGTGACGTACGCGTTGAGCTCTGTAGAATTCCATAGAAGTCTCCATAGAAGTAGAAATAAATTACCCAATTTTGCTTACCTACTTTATACGTGTACATTGAGGTGTACACGTATTCTAAACCATAAAGAAATTCACATTTGAATCTCATGCACTCGATCCCGCCTGCGATATAAGCATACGATTTGTTACCTTAGTTTTACCTTACCTTACCTTACCTTACCTTATCTTAGTTTTAAATTAAGAATATCTTCTTCAGTTCGGTCGCCGAACGTCGTTAGATCGTGCTTAGCCCGCGGGATGGCTAACTTTTGACTTGGGTTTGAAAAAGTTAGGGTTGTCTCTATCAAAATTAGGATATTAATGTTAGTTTTTTTGTAGAGCATAAATATAAACTGTATTGAATGAACATTTGCATTAGTGCTGCATTAGATAAAATCTATCGAGAATTTGCAACATAAGGTAGTCCATGGACTGCCCTTAGGTTTGCAAATTCTGTATCTTACTATCAAATGGCAAACGTACAAAGAAAATAAATACAAAAAAAACTAATTCTACGCAAGTCGAAAGAAGTTAAAATTCTAATTCCACCGTTTTAAATTATGCGCGTCTTTTGATTTTAACAACCAAAATAAGTTCATTTTTATTTATGATATCAACAAAATACCACTAAAGCTAACCAGAAAAGTTAAAACACTGAAATATCCTTTAAAACAATGCAACCGCAACCTCACATTCGCACTTTACAAAACGAGTTAATGAAAAACCGCCGATAATAATAAAACACACGCGTCACCCCTGGCCAGCGGCCATTACATAAATACGGGCGCCATGTTTATTGCCGCCATTTTGAAGACAAATGGTTAGTTATTACTGCGCTCTCCATTTTACATTCTCTCTTCGTTGAAATTAAAATATTGTGTATTACTTATTTTATACGTTGTAAACTGCGCTCGAGTCGATTTAGTGGCAGTTAGGGATGTTCTACTGTTCTCGCCTGGCTGGTCGCCGTGTTTTCGGACAGGGTTCCGTACACAGGACGTACGTTTTATTACTTTGTATTTTTTCAGTTTAGAGTTTTGGTTTTACCTATACAAGACAATTAGGCACGTACTTGCACCAACATCATAAGTGGTTCTAATAAACTATAGGTTATATAGTGAATTATAGTGATTCATTTTGTGCAATGCGAATTTTTGCGCGGCCATAATTGCAATAGTGCTAATTTGCACTATAAACGTACTTTTATAACGATGCGCTCAATCAGGAATGTAAATAAGTCACATGAAATATCCCAAACTCTGTTCTGAAATGGTCTATTTACTAGTATATTATACTAGCAGCGCCCCGCGGTGTTACCCGCATACGACTTGATCCCGTGGGAATATCGAGATAAAAATGTGCCTATGTGTTATTACGAGAGTCAAACTATCTCCATTCCAAATTTAATCCAAATCCGTCGAGCCGTTTCAGCGTGAAGAAAGTAACAATCACACGCACACACAACCACACACTACCCATAATTATTATAGTAGGATTCTTGATTTACACACATCCTCAAAACATAAAATTAAACTATTTCTTTATTCTTTTTTAAACAATTGCCCAAACAATCCACGGAGTTCGTCCCCAAAGACCATTTTACGGAGTTTTAAAGCGTTTTACGAGTATGGACCGAGCTTGTTACTGTGAAGTATCGCCGCTATATTTTCACACATCACTTGCTGTTTAGTAACACGCTCTGTCTATGAGACTTTCGTTATTTATTTATCTGAACTTGTGAAATGATAATAGCTTTATGCAGAGAGGAAAATAGAGGCATGCACTTGGCATACTCATCAAGCGTAGGCTCTTTCGTTTTGTCTCTGGTTACATGTGCCCTATTGATGTTGGTCTTGTCTCTTTGCACGCAGTTTTTATAATATGCATAGGCACGCAATTTCTCTGATCTAATGATGGACACAGAGGGTGGACAACGGAACTCCACGTTGATTAATAGTATCCTGGCAATGTTTAGGTTCATTTTAATCAGCTCGCAGTTTCAATGAATAATTTCATCAAAGCTTGTTTTGAAAAAGACATTTTACAACAAAAAACGATTCTATGATAAAAATAAAAATAGAGAATCTTTTAGAATGTGCGTCATATGACGTTGACCTATATCTTTTATATGCTACTAGCGACTCGTCCCGGCTTCGCACGGGTAGTTTCAGATGAAAAACAGCCCCCCCCCCCCCTCGTATCCCCCCCCCCCCTGGTAGCCTATGTCACTCAGGGTGAACGTAGCTTTCCAATGGTGAAAGATTTTTTTAAATCGGCCCAGTACTTTTTGAGCCTATTCATTACAAACATACAAACATACAAAAATAGGTACAAATCTTTCCTCTTTATAATATTAGTGTAGATGTAGATGTAGATGTAGATTTCGAAGGTCTGTCTAAAACCTAGTGATTACTCGTACCTGCACAGTGGGTCTGTCGTGACTTATAAAATGTTACTTACACTCTCTAGGGTTATTGCGCTCGCAAATTATCTTATGGGTCAGATCTGTTTAGAGCCAATTCAAAAAATACTTCTTCCATGCATACACCATACACCGAAATTGTTTTAAATTAAGAGGTTCACCTGGACTAAGGTCATTTGTATATGTATAAAAGTTGTTACATCTCTCACAATATGAATAACTAGGTTCAGCCCGCAGCTTTGCTTGCATTATACCAAAGTAAAAATTAGCCTAGTGCTTAATCTATAATCTAAGTCATGATCTGCCTGTGAACCAAATTTCAACGAAATCGCCGTTTCGACATGAATATTGCTGAAATAAATAAATATTGGTGTTTTTTTTTTAAGTCTCCTTTATTTCTTGTAATCTGCCTTTCCGGGCATTGAGCAAGAGTTTTGTGCTTATTTCGTTCTTGACATGCATGGTATACGCCCAGTGGCATATCTACGACTCTAATTCAGTCCATATTCTTTTAGATAATATGTAGATGAGGTCTTGAGGGGCTCTCCTCTTTATCCTTCTGAAAGTTGTGGACTTTTTCATGAGACTGTTTGCAAGCTAGTTAGGGTGTTGCTCCATTCGTTTGGCAATCCTATGCCTAATCCTATTGCCGAGCTTGTTGCAAATATCTTGTTTGAATATTGGCATCTCTAGGTCGCGATGTAGTAGACAGTTTGTAAAAATAAATAAATTAGTAGTAGTAATCAGCTGAATAAATATAAATAAATAAATATTTCTGGACAGTTCACACAACTTTATCTAGCCCCAAGCTAAGCAGAGCTTGTGGGTACTAGATAACTGATATACTTAATACATTACATAGATAGATATTTTTTATTTTACATAGAAAATACCCAGAACACCCTGAACAAATATCTGCGATCGCACAAATATTTGTTCCGAGACGGGAATCGAACCCACAACCTCTGTGCGTCGCAGACCAACCTTCGCCCGCCACGCCACAGAGGTCGTCAACATGATTGAGTTACAAACATACAAACATCCTAACATCGTAACTTTGACTTTTATGATATTAGTGGGATAGCATTGTTCGGCGTTGTACATAGGTATATCATTTCTTAGATGTGTATCTTAATTTTTTAAGACCGCTTAGACTACAGAATATGTTTTTTAAATTTCAGAACCCCGACATAGTGCTAGTGCATTATCTGAACGTGCCATACCCGGACGACAACAAGCTGGCGACGGTGGCGCCGAGCCTGGCGCTGTGGGCGGACAAGAAGGAGTGGACCAAGGACGAACTTGTCAGCCAGCTGAAGCCGATGTGTAAGTATCAGCTCTGGCGTGTAGCATATTGGTAATCAGCCTATTATGTTTCCACTGCTGGGCTACAATGGGCTCGATGACAGTGGACAATTAATCCACCGTGCTAACACAAAGCGACGTGTTGTAAAAAACGACGAAAAAAACCTTCGACCAAAATAAAAAAGAATAAATATTAGTATAGGAAACGATAGTTTTGAAGCTTATAAAGTAAGTGAGTTCACTCACTTCACTTCAGTCGGTCTTTGTGACGGCAACGAATGACGTAACCTACGTGTGTTGTAATTGTGACTTATTTTTCACGGACGTTTTGTATTGGTAAGGCCCCAGTCCATACTTTTTATTTTGGTCGATGAAAAAAACCATCTATAGAGAAATACTTAGGACATGCATTGTCTTGCACTATGCCTGTCACCCAGAGATATACCTAAAGATGAAAGTCTCATGTGCCTGTAATTTCAACTGCACCCATTTCCCCTCAAACCGCATCAAAACCATGTGAGCACTACGCTTTGCGGCAGAATAGGTATGGTGGTAGTACTTCCTCAGCAGATTTCTTTCCGAAAAAGCTCTACTAGGTACTACTACATATGCTGCAGAAGACTCGCACTTTATTTACAAAACTGTACACTACGGACTGTGCATATTTATAAAATCTGAACTTGTGTAGCCCAAAAAACAATGTGTAACAGTGAAAATTGAGGTACACGAAAAGTTTAACTATATAATGAAAATCGGTGGATAATTTCAATTAAATTACAATATTAATGGCGCTGATCCGTATCAGAATGTTATCCGGAGTTGGTACCGTTATTAGTTATTAATTTATTTTGTTTATCTTCGTTGTTTTATTACTGCTAATTTTATGGTACTTTTCTGGTTTGCGTTTTTTATCATATGACTAAGAACTATTTTTGCAAAATATTTGTATCTTACTGTTTCAGTTTTTAGCGAGGATGAGCCGGACATCAACAGCGATTTGGAAATTTCGGTAAGTTACTACTAACCACGTTTCAATATCTTGAGATAGCCCATGGCATTGAAGATAATTTGAAAATCGTCTCATTCCAGGGAAAAATGTTCCAGACAGCGGAAACGGTGGAAGCTATTGTCGGCCAGCTAATGGAGAAGCAACGAGCTGCGCGAGCTGCAGCCCTAGCACGTCAGCTAGAATGCAGCTGCCCTGACTCAACCTGCCAAGACTCAAGGAACTGCACACACGCACTGCGAAGAGTACAAACGACGAAACAACCACCTTCAGACCATCACGTATCTTCTACAACTGGCCCTTCACCGAGACCAATGGCACACCCTCCGAGACAATACACCAGAGACCATAGACCGACGCAACAAACATCCTCACCTTTACTTCTGTCTCTCGGGCAGATCCAAGGAGGTGGTGGTCTTCTCATCCTAAACGGAACAAGCAGTGCCCAGTCACATTCGTCAATAGTCTCTCCTTTATCTGTGACGTCATTCATATGCGAAGAACCAAGAGACAGGTTTCGGCACCAATACAAACCAACGTTTGTATTAAAAAGGGAACTACCGGAAGCTACGTGTATAAAGAAAATAGAGCCGTTAGAAATCGAAAATACTGTACATGAGAATAAAATAGAGATTGACTTTGATAGGAAAATTAAAATGGAACCAAAGAGCAGGACGCATATAGTTGCCAGCGCTCCGGTGACCCCTTCTAGATATCCTGACTTAGTAGAAAGATTAGAGGGTGAAGTCTTGTCTAAAAACTGTGATGATACATTAGTGTTGCTAGGGACTGATAGCCATTTAGCCAGTGGTTTCTTTGATGAGACTCTGGAACTTTCTCATGAGGATATACAAAAGACTTTATCAGCTAATATGCCGAATTGTGATTTAAGAAACGGGGTGAGGTCTACCGAGACTGCGAATGTGATGGTGTCTGGGATAGATACGATGGACTTTATAGAGAGTTGTGAGGCTGTGGCGTCCCCCACTCATGTGGTGGACGACAATGTGTTTGTGAATTTGGACGCTTTTGATATGTTGGGGGATTTCCCGGAGCTGGAAGTATTAGACCCCAATACTATATCTAATCCTGTGGTGAGTATTATTGTATTATTTATTAACCTATTAGTTTCCTACTGCTGTTCAGGACAGGCAAAAGACCAGTTAAATTAGAATGAGCCGGTTCCACACCTTGTTTTCCTTCCTTTTTGAGACTTGTAGAAAGATACACACAGTAAAATCCGATACTTTTTCTGTTTGTAATGGTCTTGGCTATAGACATAATCTGATGGGCTTACGGCTAGTATTCCAAATAAAATGCATGATCTTGCAACCTGTAACGTATGTAATGCTTACTTTTAAGCAAAAACTAAGCGTGTACCAAATAAATAATTTGCAATTATTTTCTCTAGGGGGTAAAATTCCTACAAGTTCCTTACGAATTATGAATCTGTAGGAGATTCGAGTATATTATTCATGGTAATTAAAGTCGTGCATCTAAATTTTGGGCATTGTGTGTCCTAAAAAGAGACTCCTCCGTCTCCTCCCGTAGATGTCGTAAAAGCCGACTAAGGGGTTACACTACGGATGTGTAGCAGGATCTACCCGAGTAACCAACACCACGATCACCAATCTGCCTGCCAAGCGTGGTGATTATGGAAAATACTCACCAGTAGTGGTTGTCTAAGGCAGCTGACGATGTATATTTTGACTAAATCTTGCTGCTTCTTATTGACGTTGTCATGGCATAAATGTGCTAAATGAATTACAAAGAAGAAATTAATTCTATGTTGGAAAGCTTTTTCGAATATGTTTAGCCCTTAGACATCTAATCTAATGATATTGATAATACAACTTTTAATTGCCTTTATTTCTGAACCTTCCTGTAGTATGTTCGCGCTGGGAAGGCGGATCGCGAAATGTCACTTGAAAAGATTCTATCTACCCCCGGCTCACCACTCTTTGGGAAGGTTCGTAAAATAATGCACTCGTTTTGAACACGGTTTAATTAACTCTGCATTACGCTGGTAAACACCACAATATTATTTTTTGACTCAACACACAAATAATTCACAAGCAAAAGGTGCACAGTTAATTCAACCAAGCTATATCTTCTTCATTGTTACGTATGTGTCTTATTATTTTACGTTACATGTGAAAATTTTGATGATTGTTTTTTTGTTATTACAGACACTTTACGAGTCCCATCATAAACAGTCGACACATGTCGTCAATGGCGGTGTAGAGAAGATGCAGACAGATTGCCACACTGAACAAGATCAACGGACTCAGAACATCACTGACTACTCGCCCGAGTGGGCGTACCCTGAAGGGGGTGCCAAGGTCCTCATCGCCGGACCCTGGTCGGAATGCTCTGATCAGTACACGGTGTTGTTTGATAGCTTTCCTGTGCCATCGATCTTGGTGCAGAATGGCCTGTTGAGGTGTTATTGTCCAGGTCAGTAATATAGTTTAATAATTTGTAAAGTTTTAAATAAGATAATTTTCATGCGAACTGAATATTTCTACGACTTGCTTTGTGTATTTCTATATTCCCGCGAAGAACATCAATAACTAGTTAGTGTCTTAAATTCTTCTAGCAGAAGACAATAAATACTGTATTGAACCATAATATAAAATAATCCCACTAATATCATAAATGTCAAAGTTTAGATGTTTGGATGTATGTATGTCTGTAACTCAATCACTCTGAAACAGCTAAACCGATTTCGATAAAATTTGGTTTACAGATAGATTATGAGTATTATGCTACTTCTTATCCAAAGCTGCGGGTGCACACTACTATACAAATACAAATAAAAATATAACAAACTGTTGTACAACTAGCGGTCTGATCGCTTTGTAGCGATACCTTACTAGTGAACAACGGAACTTTGCCCGGGAACTGGAAATAAGACCCTAAACCCCTACAAACTCTAAGAACCTCTGAGAAGCCCCTGAAAACCCATATGAACCTCTACAACACCTAATACCCCCTACAAACCCTTAAACACCCCTACAAACTCCTACAACCTCTAACAACCCTTACAAAATCCTACAACATCCAAAAATCCCTACAACCCTACACACCCTTAGAAACTCCTACCCCTAGAACTTGATAGACCTTTACTGGTTAAATAACTCAGTTGTGTCCTACCTCATATTTCAGCGCACGAGGCCGGACTTGCCGCTCTCCAAGTAGCTCGAGGTGGCAGGGTTGTCTCCGACACCGTGGTCTTCGAGTACAAGGCGGGCCCAGCTCCCGCACCGTCCTCACCAGCGTCAGCACCGCTTCCATCGCTGGACTTCCGGAGGTTCTCACTACTGCAGCGGCTGCAGCGCTTGCATGGCCGGCTGCAGGTGAAGATTGAGCCAATGGATGAAAATAATCAGGTATAAATTCTACCCACTTCAGTATATGGCAAAAATTGACTATACAGTTGAATAAGTTATTGTGAATCAAGGTGCTACTCAAGCCTGCTTTCTTAAGTGGGAACACGGGGCCATTAATATTAATTAATTTTAAAAGTTTTTTTAAACAACTTGTAATGATGGAACAAGCATATGGCCCATCTGATGTTAAGCGGTAACCTCGGCCTACAATAATTCAATTACCTCTCAGGTCACGTCTACCTAGGAAACGCCCTATGCGGGATTGCACTGCACCCGCCATAAAGACCCTGAGACATAAAGATGAAAAGTCTCTAGTTCCTGTAATTTTACGGAATACAACAATACGACACCACAACTTTGCGGCGGAAATAGGTATGGTGGTAGTACTAACCTTTCACAAAAAAGCTCTACTACTACTAAGTCTGTCAAGACTTGATTCCCGGCAGTGAATAGGCACAATATTTCACCCAAACAAAACTGAAATTATCTTTTCCAGATTGAAGATAACCAACTTTACACAAATCCAAAATTTGAAGAGCGCCTAGTTTCTTTCTGCCGATCACTAAGTAGCCGATCACTGGGCACTTCTGAAGGGTTCACCACAGAACCTGGTGAAGACGCCTCGACCATCCTGCATCTAGCTGCAGCTCTTGGGTTTACAAAGCTGACGACAGCACTGTTGAGGTGGAGGCAGGATGATAATAGCCTGGCGTTGGAGAAGGAAGTCAATTTGGGGGCGATGGATGTGGATAATAATACGCCCTTGGTGAGTTCGCTGTTCTAATTGGGTGTTATTTTATGTTATAAACAACTTGGGACAGAGGCCAGGCGTTGCGTTGCCAACGTTTGAGCCTTAGTTCCTTCAGTATAGATACATCCGTTTGCCGTGTAATACAGGGAATTCGAAGTAAGCCACGCCAGCACCACATTTCAAAAACTTTTTTTTTTTTTATACTACTTGAATGACTGTACAAGCGGATGGCCCACCTGATGTTAAGAGGTAACCTCTGCCTATGAACAGTGTATTACCTCATAGGTCACGTCCACCTAGGACGTGCCCTATGTGGCATTGCACTGCGCCCGCCACCCTGAGACATAAGGATGAAAAGTCTCATGTGCCAATCAAACACACATCACACACATCATGTGTCTCACTGACATCAATTTTTTTTTTTTTTTTTTTTTTTTAACATTGATAGACCTTTGTTTGACCACGATCTCACCTGTTGGTAAGTGACGATGTGGCCGAAGATGAAGCACAAAGATCTAGAAGGCACCTATTCACTCTTGACTTGAAGATACCCAGATTATAGTTTTCAGGAAAGACAGACGACGGTAGTGTATTCCACTCCTTAGCAGTTCGCATTATAAAGGTAGAACTGAAACGTTTTGTGCGAATAGAAGGTATACCAATGAGGTAAGGATGGTACTGAGCCGTACGCCTGCTCGTCCTATGATGAAAAGGAGATGGTGGGATCAGATCGTGCAGTTCCTGGGAGCATTCACCGAAATGTAACCTATAGAAGATCGCAAGGCATGCAACCTTACGGCGGTGCTCGAGACTCTGGATCTTAGTCTCCGCCATATGTTGCTCACCTATAAGCCTGAAAGCTCTACGTTCGATCGAGTCCAAGGCAGCAAGCTGGTGTTTGGCCGAGCCATCCCAAACATGGCAGCAGTACTCCATACCAGCCCGGACTTGTGCTTTATATAAACTGAGAAGCTGTCCTGGTGTGAAGTAACGCTTTACCTTATTCAGGATGCCTAGCTTCATGGCAGCTGTTTTTGCCTTAGACTCGATGTAGGAGCCAAAGTTGAGAGTAGGCGTGAGCGAAACACCTAAGAGCTCGAGGTGATCTCCTATAGCTACAGGTACATCTCGGAATACAGGAACTTGGAGAAACGGACTTTTTTTCGCCGAGAAGAGACAAGCCTGCGTTTTAGAGGCGTTGAACTTGACTAGATTGGCATCGCCCCAGTCGGATACAGCCTTGAGAGTCAAATTCAGACGCTGCAGCATCTCATCTCTTAACTCCTGAATTTCATTCTGCCTAGCTCGCGCAGTGGAAACATATCTCTCCACAACTGTGCTGTCGTCTGCATACCCAATGATACCGGGCATTAGCAGATCATTAATGTGCAGCAGAAACAGTGTGGCAGATAGCACTGACCCCTGAGGTACCCCGGCGTTAATAGCCAATTGATCCGACGAGCAGCCGTCAATAACTACTCGAATGGATCTTTCCCTCAGAAAGTCTGCGAGCCAGGAGCAGAATTGAACTGGCAGTCCGTAGGCAGGAAGCTTGCCAATAAGGCTAGCGTGCCAAACCCTATCAAAAGCCTTCGAGACGTCTAATGAAACAGCCAGTGCTTCACCATATTTCTCGATGGCCTCGCTCCAAATGTGCGTTGCATACACAAGAAGGTCCCCAGTAGACCTGTTTTGGCGAAACCCGTATTGGCGATCACTGAGGAGGTCGTTACCTTCGAGGTATGCAAGGAGCTTCCTATTCAGTACACGCTCCATACATTTACAAAGTAGGGAGGTGACTGAAATAGGGCGATAGTTTGAAGGGTCAGCACGACTGCCTTTCTTGGGTACAGGCTGCACGTTAGCGAGCTTCCAAGATTTAGGGACTTCACCAGTTTTCAAAGAGAGGCGGAAAAGTCGCGTTAACACTGGAGACAACTCAGGGGCACAGGTTTTCAACACTATGGCCGAGATACCATCCGGACCGCTAGCTTTATTCACGTCGAGACTACGTAGCGTTCTGAGCACTTCCTTTTGCTGGATGCGTATTTCCTGCATTGAAGCTTCGCACCGAGGAAGGCTGGGTGGAGTTTCGCCAGAGGTGTCAAGACGCGAAGCCTCCGCAAATTGAGTGGCAAATAAATTTGCTTTTTCAACCGCAGCGTGAGCTAGGGACCCGTCCGGTTTCAGTAGTGGAGGGAGTGAAGGGCGGCTGAAGTTCGCTTCCACCGACTTAGCCAGAGACCAGAAAGCTTTACTTCCCGCAGGGTACGCGGCAAGTTTAGCCCCCAGACGGCCAATCCGATCGAAGCGAGCCTTCCGTATCACCTTCTTGCAAGACTTGGCGGCTTTGTTAAAGGCTTTCTTCTTAATCCGTGCATCCGAGGTCTTACCGTTTCTTGCTTCGACCCAGGCTAGGTAAGCCGCATGTTTAAGCGCTTCTGCGCTAGCACACGCGGGACTAAACCATGGGCGAGCATTGTCTGAAGGTGAAGCATCGGAGAATGGAATAAAATACTCCATTGCTCTTTTGATTACCTCCGAAACAGCATCAGCACAGACCGTCGGGTCACAAGAAGAAAAACAGGTTTGCCGCCAAGGATAAGAAGCGAAGAAATGTCGCATCTCATCCCAATCTGCCGACTTGTAACGCCACACTCGTCTACTACCTCTGGGCGAGGGATCGGGTGGCGAGTATGACGATACAGACCTCACCACACAGTGATCTGATGTACCCAAAGGAGGCAACACTGATACTGAGTGGTGATCCGGCCCGTTCGTCAGCAGAAGGTCCAAGCAGTTGGCTGTGTGGTCCTCAACGTCAGGAATTCTGGTTGCCTCATTGACCAGCTGAGTGAGATTTAGCGTGAGTGCAAGTTTACACGCCTCTCTCCCAGCATGGTCGGTGAACTGGTATGGGAACAGCCACTGTTGGTGGTGGGCGTTAAAGTCCCCCAGAATCACCAGTTGGGCACCAGGATAACGTTGTTGGGCCACATCCGCCGCTTCACAGATGTAGTTGAACAACCTGGTTGTCTCGGAGTCTCCAGAGTGAGACCGATATAAACCAGCATAGATAATTTTATCTAAGCCGGTGTCCACCAAAGTCCATAAAACGGAAAAATCGGGTTCTTCAAGGTCACGAAGACGCAGACAGCAAATGTCCTCCCGGACAAATAGACAAATACCAGCTTTGGGTTTAAAGTTGTGCTCCAGGGCATAGCCTGGGTATGTAAGGTAAGCTGTATCGGGAGGACATTGAATCTGCGTCTCCGTGAGGAATAATAAGTGTGGCTTAGTGGTCTCTAGGTGGTGGTGGACCGGATCGAGATTGGAGTGCAGTCCTCGAATATTGGAGAAGTGCACTTGAAGCGAGAGGAAGTGCTTCCGCTGTAAAGACAACTTATTATTTCTGGACTTTTTCATATTGTTTCTTGAGTGTTAGGTTTGTGGGAAAAACGGCTGTTGAGCGAGGCACTGACCAGCGAAAACTTAGAGACTTACAGCAGGCTCTTGCGCCAGTGGGAGACTAGACTGGAGACTGCGGGGACGCCCGAACCCCCCCAGGAATGGCCATCGGGTCCTCTCATCCGGTCGCCAACCGGCACGATGGAGCATTCTGGGATTTTTCGCGAGGCGGCGGGGCAGCCTTTCATGAGTGGCTAACTCACTAGTTGGGCCCCCTACAACCTGCGGTCGGCCAGCGGAGAACCGTGCTTCGGATCCCGCTACCCTCCAAGCCTAGCCTTCCGGCACACTTGCACCACTGCGGTCTCTAAACCGCACATGCTGAATCAAGTGCACGAACTGCTCAAACCCGTCACTTCCACGATGGCTACACTGGACATCAGTCCGAAACACGACAATGTCGCTTCACGGACTGGCTTTGTCCAGTGGGTGGTGACAAGCCACGGCCGAAGCCTACCACCAGAAATGTTGTTACCCGTTTGGCACCACCCAGAGATCACGTGTAGGGACGCAAGGGTATTTTCCTACGGACGCGGGTAACTTCTGATCAATGCTTTGCTGTCAGTGGCTTTAAAATTACAGAACTCAGTGCCATACAAGAATCTGGATAAGACTAATGCACGAACGACGTTGTTTTTTGTTCTTTTGTGAATGTTTCTGTCCTTCCATATCCTAGCGATTTGATTTATTCATGTGTCGAATTTATGTTTCACTGTTTCCTTTGTTACTGATAGCTGATCCTAGATGCAGCAATTCATCCACTGTCTCATAATTCATCATCGTTATTTCGGGTATCAGTTTGTTGGATGGAAGTGAAACGATTGACCACCATCAACCCCTAGTTCAGTGCTCACCAACTCAAGTCGGTTCGGAATATTCACCATTTCTGCTATACTGGAGGCAATCAGTATTGTGTCGTCTGCGTAGCGGAGATTTGATATCATCACACCAGGCCTCATATTTAGGATACCATATTTAGGCCGCCTTCCCACCCTTCAAGTGTTGTTCGCATTGCATTGTTAGCACAAGTAACCTAAGGTATATTGGTTTCAAAACTTAACGTTTGATAATGCAGACCATTGACATTATCAGAGAAAAGTAAGCAGCTGACCAGTAAATTTTTACTGAATTTATTATCCCATACTTTCATCGCACTAATAACCAAAATGTATCACATTTCAGATGGTAGCAAGCGCAGCCGGGCATGTAGAAACCGCAGTAGTCCTCGCTCGCTGGAGCGCCGGCACTCGCACGGAGGCGGGCGCGCGGCAGGCCGCGGCCGCAGCGCGGCGTGCCGGCCATAACAACCTGGCCATCTTGCTGGACAGGATACACCCTCCGACTAAGGACGGCGTGTTTCTGAGGCCTAATAGGTGGGTACAAAGTTAAACCAATAAACAAAATGAGAGCAAAACCAATCTACTCACAAATTTCCAGTATATCTATATGTAAACAGGTTGTTATTCGCTATGACCATAGGAGATTACTTGACAATAACGTGTGACGTCACAATGTATTCTGAACGATGATTCCACGCAGATATCGTAACGAGCCCGCGTTATGTCACGATTGGTCATAGTGAATAAGGGGGAAGGTTGTTATTCCCCCTAATATCATAAATGTCAAAGTAACGATGTTTGGATGTTTGTAAAACAATCACGCCGCAACGGATGAAACGGTGTGATGAAATTTGGTACTTAGATAAGTTATGATGTGTATTGAGCTATAGGCTACTTTTGAATCTGGTAAAACTTGAGTGAAGCCACGGGCGAACACTAGTCTATAATATACTCGCCAAAGGTGGTTACTTTACCCGAGATTTTAAATCTGTACTAAAATCTGCATCTGTGATTATTTCAATTCAATATTAAGTAGAAAATTCACCTTCCCATTCATTTCGGTGTTCGTTTTCCGGTGAATATTGGATTAAAATATACAAGATCAGGATTTCGGGTAGAGTAACCTCTATTGATTAAAATATGTATAAATCTTGCAAGCCGTGAAGCTGTTTATTTTGCTTTTCTGTCAAGTTTCAATAACAATACAAAATTGTACTAAAAAATAATAATCTGATAATGGCTAAAGAAGGTGGAAAAGATAACTTTTTCGATGAAAAGTAGTAGGTTGGCCGTCTTTGGGCTAATTTTGAACAGCTCGCGGTTCTGATACCTATTTTTATCATCGTTATCAGCCAGGAGACAAAATTTTAAATAAATAAATAAATAGTACTCTAAATAATAAATAATAATAAATAAATACATACCAGACAAAATAAAAATAAAAAATTAATTAAACTCTCATGTAAATCTCGAAAAAGCTCTCACTGTAGATATTTTATCCAGCACTGGGCAGTGGTTGTTAGACTTGTGTATTCATGAGTAATGATTAGATGACGGACTATCTCTTGCTTATGATTTCAGTTTATGGCAAAAAGGACGTGCGGGAAGCCTGGAGAGTAATCTGGTGAAGAGGCCATCTATAGACAGCGGCATCAACATGGCCGACGCATTTAGATCCAATTCTGCTATCGATAAAGCTGATGGCAGCTCAACTGCTAGGTAACAAGTCATAACCACACTAAGCACATTGTACGCATGGTTTTTTACTAACCGCATGGAATTTTCGTGAATTTGCAGATGGGAACGAAGTATGTCTCTACCTTTAGATTCTGACACCTCTGAAGATAGTTTCGGCGACTCTAAGATGGGAAGACGCATGGAGCTGGCTCTTTGTAAGTCTCCCATATCTTTACCAGGTCTCATTAACTAGTAAATTAATTTTTGATTTGCTGGTGATTATTTGTTCATATCGGCACGGCAGCTGATAACCATCGGAAGGTCAAAACTTTTGGGGTCTTATTTTGCTGCGTTCATTGAGATGAGGTCATTCGACGTCGTCGACGGTCTTTTGAACTTCAAGCGGTTTGAGTTCCTTTTTGCAAGATATAAATACAGTACCTAGTGATATTACAATAGTAGCTTTATCTCAGTTTTAGATTGACAACGTTAGTATACTTATTTGAGTCTCGATTCAGTTTAGTTCAGAGTTTCAATTTTGGTTAATGCTGTAATGCTGGCCTGACACAGTGGTTGAAGTATATAGATTCTGAGTTAACCAATAAAGCAGGCATACTTAAAATACAAAAATATTTATCAGAAACAAAAAGAAAAACCATGTTGCATAAAATTTGACTCGATTACTTTCAAGGCCAGTAAACTTAGATTGAAAGTTAAGTTTACCGAACTAGTGGCTGGATATAGTGACCTGGCTTCGCACAGTGTCAGGATAAAAAGGTAGTCTTTGTGCCATTCAAATCCAGAAAAAAAACGTGTTTTGATTTCTCAGTAGTTCGATAATATAGAATAGTTAATAAAACCTAAACGGAAAGTGAAAAGGAACTCGGCCGCTAGTTCCACCGGACAGTGAGCGCGGTGGTTGCAGGCGAGCCGGCGCCGCGGCGCGCCGCCAGCCCGCTCATAGACGTGGAGGCGCTGTCCGAGCCACCCTCGCCGCCGCCCCCGCCGCCGCCCGCCCCAGGTCAGTGCAGCGCCTGAAACGGTATAGTTAACATTTATGCAAAATTGATAGGGGAGAGGAGTATTTTTGAGACTAACGCAGTGACTAAAAGTTTCTAAAACTTTAAGGAAATCTATACAACTAAAATGGATTTCGGTAAAAATGACGTTGGTAAACCAACAAAGTTTAAGACGTTGATAAACCAAATGACGTTGATAAACCAACAAAGTTAACACGTTTATAAACCAAATGAAGTTGATAAACCAACAAAGTTTAAGCGATCACCATGAAAGTTGACATGGTATTGGATGTTTTTATGCTATCCACCTGAGCCACAGCAACGTGTGGCCAGATACAGCTAGTAATATAATATATAAAAAAATATAGAGAATAGAGGGAACTACCTCGAAAAACAAAACGAACCATTCAACATAATTTTCTGTCACAAATAGATCGACGAGGTGAACTTATCACGCATTGGCATCTAAAAGAGATCTTGATCCATCTGTAAAGATCAACTTGGCCAAAATTGTGAACGGAACTCCCTTGCATTCCCAAATCTTGATGAAATTTTGGAGAAGGTTTGGAATATTTTTATCAAAGATCGATTCAAAATTGTTTTACAAAGTAAATGTGTATGTGGATGATATTATTATGATCAGTAGCCGCGGTAAAATCACAGACATGATCAATTTAAAATCTAGTCGCTGTTATCACAATTGGCTCAGACAAGAAAGTTAGTGTTCTTCTATACCATTTCAAGTCGCAGCAATTACCCTCCGCTCGTCCTGTTGTCGATGTTGTGAATGTAGTAGTTGTATTGCCGCTCTGGCTGCTCGATTCTCTTCTTCTTACAAAGAACATCTATGTATCTCTATCCTTCTCTAAGTCGCCAGTCTGTAGATCTTGACAATGATCACTATTTGTCGGTAGACCACTTGTAGTTTCTTCTGTTACTTTGTATCCAAGTATTGAGCGGAGTCTCCCAATGTTGTAGTATCCTATTAAGCTGAACCGACTTGATTCCAAATGTATTGGCTACATTCGAAATTAAGTAACTTTTACTATTGAATTCAATATACCTAAAGTTCGGTTCGGCTTACCTATTTGATGTTGTCCTTCGATGTTGCTTTCAATGGTTCGTATTGGTCTATCCACAATCACAGTACTTTGAATCACAACCAATTCTATTGGCATTACTAAAAAATCTTCTTCATCTTCAATACACTTCAAGACAACGTTGCTGAAAGTTCGAACACTTATCAAAAATTTCGACTATACTTGACAATGAAACACTGCATGATGGCTATAACTGCTTGCATGGTTCAATATCTATTTGGAAGGCTTTTTATGTGTAGTGGTATTTACTGCTTACTCTTCTGAGGAAGGTAAGGGCTTGCGCACTGTGGGTTTATTGAGCACCTGATGAGTTACTGAGGTACTGAGTAGGTATAAGGAATCATTAGGCACGTCATTTCAATGTTTTATTTTGTCTCATCTCATAAATATCTAAGTAAAAAAATTGCAGGAGGGATCTATTAAAAGCATGGTACTTAACTGAGTAGGTTCCCTTGGTAGCAGAGCGGTGCGGGGTGTGTGTGTGTTTTCATTGGCCTGAGACTTCAGTCACTCCACTACCGCTGGAACCTATTTGGTTAAGCGACATGTCTGAAGATATTCTTCATATTCAAATACATGTAAGTACTACATTTAAATTTAAACCGAATCAGGTAATGAGATAATTTTTTTCTTATTGCCTGGTCAGAAAAAAATGTTTTTTTTTGTTTTTTTTTTTATAATTGACTTAATCTCTTCTTCGGAACATAGTTGTTATACGATATTCATGTAAATCAGCACAACAATTGAATGAATGCAACGTGTTCTTGCTATCCATGTTATTTTTATAATATACTAAAAACTAAACAAAATGAAAAAAAAGTCTAAAAAAATGAGGAAATACATATAATTTATTCATTTAGGAAAATTAGTTCCAGCTCCAACTGTGGCTAGAAATTGATGTTGTAGCTTTCAATATGAGACAAAAATTATTACTATATGTAGGTATAATGATTACAGGGGAGCAGGATGACAGGGTGTTTACGCTGGCAGAGCAAATCATCGCTGCTATGCCAGAGAGAATAAAGGTGAGAAATACTTATAAATATAAATATATTATAAATATAAATATATTATAAATATAAATATATTATAAATATAAATATATAATAATAATTATAAATACCTTTATAATTTATTTTAAAATATTGTAAACAAAAAGTAAAAAAAAAAATTTTGTTTACTTTGCATTATATTGTTATATGCACCAACAGGTTTCGACTCAAATTTAGAGATACTTCCAAGGTGAGTGAACGATACGCACTCCTACTGCATTCAATTAAGCATAGCTAGAGAGAGTGCTAAACGGGACGCGGAGGGAGTCCGTCACGTTCACTCACCTGGAAAACTTGAGTCGAAACCTGTCGGTGCCTACACCGAGATAACGTTACGTGAAAAGTTGTGTGTAATATGCTGCATTTTGACCCTAAAAACACTGCAACTTTTCAGTTTTATTAGAGCTTTTTTGTGAAAAAGTTCGTCCGGGGAAGTACTACCACCATACCTATTTCTGCCACAAAGCAGTAATGCTCACATTGCTGTGTTCCGGTTTGAAGGGTATGGTTGCCGGTGAAATTACAGGCACATGGGACTTTTCATATTTATGTCTCAAGGTGGCGGGCGCAGTGCAATGCCACATAGGGCGCGTCCTAGGTGGACGTGACTTATGAGATAATGCATTGTTAAAGGCAGAGGTTACCGCTTAACACCAGATGGACCATATGCTTGTTCCGTAATTCAAGTAGCTAAAAAAGAAAAGAAAAAAAAAAACTTTACAAGCAAGTGTGTAATAAGCAAGCAAAATATTTTATATGTTTTTATTAGTACATACATACATACATAAACTCACGCCTGTTTCCCGGAGGGGTAGGCAGAGACCACGGATTTCCACTTGCTACGATCCCGACACACCTCTTTTGCTTCATTCACTATCATCACATTCTTCATACATGCTCGTCGGTTAAGGGTACTCTTGACCTGGCCTTTTTCCGGAACATCTCCTATCTGGCCTGATTACGTTCGCCGAGGTCTTCTCCTTCCCACTTTTCACTTCCCTTTTATTATTAACAGTTACAAATCGCGTTTAAAAAACGGTGGTTTTATTTGACCTGTTTGAACTATAAAAAAACTCATACTAGATATTTCAACGTGGTTTTTTAATTTTTAATTTTAATTATTGTTATCTTTTATTATTTTCGTCAATAGAACGAGAGCTCATCTCTGCTGGGCTGTGGACTGGACGGCGGCGGCAGCAGCGGCGAGGACACTCTCATGACGCCGCTCCTGGACGACACCACCGCCTTCAACACAGAGTTTAGTTTTGAATTCTGCGATAACACTTACAGGTAAGCAGAGTACGCAGCTGATGAGTTTAGTTTTGAATTCTGCGATAACACTTACAGGTAAGCAGAGTACGCAGCTGATGAGTTTAGTTTTGAATTCTGCGATAACACTTACAGGTAAGCAGAGAACGCAGCTGATGAGTTTAGTTTTGAATTCTGCGATAACACTTACAGGTAAGCAGAGTACGCAGCTGATGAGTTTAGTTTTGAATTCTGCGATAACACTTACAGGTAAGCAGAGTACGCAGCTGATGTGTTTAGTTTTGAATTCTGCGATAACACTTACAGGTAAGCAGAGTACGCAGCTGATGAGTTTAGTTTTGAATTCTGCGATAACACTTACAGGTAAGCAGAGTACGCAGCTGATGAGTTTAGTTTTGAATTCTGCGATAACACTTACAGGTAAGCAGAGTACGCAGCTGATGAGTTTAGTTTTGAACTCTGCGATAACACTTACAGGTAAGCAGAGTACGCAGCTGATGTTTGAAGAAACCATTTACCTACATGCATAAACTTAGCGGCGTATAGTTAAGAAAAAGATGGTGTAACAAATAGACTCATATTTATAGCTACGTACGCTACCCTTACATTTTGTATTAGTGGTTAAAAAACGGTGGTTTTATTTGAACTATTTGAACTATAAAAAAGCAATGCAACAAGTGTCTCTGCCGGAAGACCAGCGTTGGTTGCTAGCTTGCTGTCAACCAACTCATGCTGAGACAGAGCCATTTTGTTACTTGAGTTACATGTCGTACCTTCATATTATCTGTTTCTTCTTAGTTTAATACGTGTTTCTGTGTAGCTCATGTATACAAATAAATATATATTCTATTCTATTCAATGAGCTCATTTAAGATGGATACTCTCGCTTGAGGCGCTAAATTCTTTTTTTTCGCTCAATTTATCACATGAACACTTTTTCTGATAGCGAAAGTTGATTTCGCGAGGACAAGAATACTTAATACACATGTTTTATTGATGGTGTCTCATATCATCAGTTTAGCTACGATCAAAACAAACAAAAAAAACTTTAAAAACACCAACAAATTTGAATTTCGCGCAACAAGCAAGAGCATTGTCATTTTAGTTGACGACCTCTGTGGCGTGGGTTTCAATAGATGCCGAGAGGTTGCGAGTTCGAATCCCGTTGTGGGAAAAACCGTGTATATATGATCTGCAAATATTTGATCCCTGTCTGGGTGTTGTAGTACCACGTGACGTACTAGTAAATCCTGTTAACCATGATATAAAATTCGTGTGTATCTTTCAACCTATATTAATTTGTTCCAGATACTGTGGTGGCTCCACGCCCTGCTCCTCAGGTTCAGTGTCTCCTGGCTCAGCACTGTCTCCTCCCCCGCCCTCACCCCGCTCGGCTCTGACGTCACACTCATCATCTGCTACACCTTCAGCTACTCTCCAAGAGTTCCTCAATGCCACGACGCATTTCTCTAGCCTGACTTTGAATGGTAGGATATGAAAACCTTTGTTACTCTTTCTCTCTGTGTAATGTTTTTCTTATAATGTTTGACTGTAGTATTTTCTCTCGCGACATTGGGCGGTTACACCTACAAATGTAAGGTATATGTCTGTGCTCACATAAATGCAATTTATTTACGTCCACGACAATTGGATACAATTATGCATAGTTAGTCCAAGCGCCAATTTCAGTTTTTTGGGAATCAACAGAAAAGCGTTTTTATTGGCAGAAGATTTACATTTGCATTATTTGAAAGTAAATCTATGTATATCGAAGCTTCTATTTCTAATTTAACATGCTACAAGGAAAAAACACGAAATAAGTATTTATTTTAGAAGATATATCAAGAAATGCACTTGGACTCACGATAAATATGATGTTCTCATTTTGCAAAACGAGTCCAAGGGACTATTATGTCGTTTAGACTCCTTATGCATAAATAAATTAAAAAAATAGGTTCTTACTAACTCGTATAAATAAATTAATTTTCATTTAAATACCCATTATTCAGTATCTGTGGCTGGGTTTGATAAAGGAGATTGAGAACAATAAATTAAAATGTATCAAAATACCAAAGGAAAGTAAAGAATGTATTGTCATAAAAATTAAACACTCCTATGAAAACACCAACAATCTTAAACAACTAAATCTACTCTTCTTCGACACGTTCTAGGTTCTAGGTCAAAATCCAAATTGCCATCAAACCATAGCATCAAACCCTTCAATGTCATCATCGATTGTTTCGTCTGAAATTAAACATTTGTAAAATGACATCGAATCATTTGGGATGTAGGGGAACAGCGATTTTCAGATCTTTCAGTTTTTTTTCTGAAATAGGCTTTTCATTAGGCCAAAGCGGTCTTATCATTTCTTTAAAAGTTGTAAATAATCCTTTCCTTCCTCTTTTTCTCTCAACATCAATTTCTACGCTTCCTTCCTCTTCTACTAGAGTTGTCTTAAAATTTATTTTAAATGGATGATCTTTTGCTATCTTGATTTGCCTTATTTTTAACCAATTTACCTTCTCGCCCATGGTATCTTTTTTCCTGTTCACAATAGCTTTTTCCATTTCTTCAGTGTTTATGAAATCGATTTTATCCATTTTTATGGTGTTCAGTGGATTCTTTCTTCTGCAGGTTGCCATAACTCTCATATCATAGTCTTGTGGTGTATGTAGTCTTTATTGCAGTTTCAACGCCTTTTCAACGTCACCAAAATCTTTATCATTTTGTAGGTAACTATGGCCCGGTATCAAATAATTTAGGGTTATGTTCTCTAACCTAGGGTGCTCTTCGAGGATTAATTTCATCATCAGGACAATTTTTATATTTCTGTTTTGGCCCCCGCAACTATCAGACCAAAGGATTAAGTTTTTGACTTTGGGAAACTGGTCACTTAGTACCTATATGTTTTCTTAATCATGGACCCCTCTGCCAGCCTCTCCTTCCACCCAAACGTAACAAAAACTTTTATTACTTTTTCCGCAGTATATGCCGGCGTTGTATAGCCAAAGTTGCCTCAAATAGAAAACAATATTTGTTGGTATTCTTGGCATTGGAAGAGTTTTTAAGTTGCCTCAAATAGAAAACAATATTTGTTGGTATTCTTGGCATTGGAAGAGTTTTTAAGTTGCCTCAAATAGAAAACAATATTTGTTGGTATTCTTGGCATTGGAAGAGTTTTTAAGTTGCCTCAAATAGAAAACAATATTTGTTGGTATTCTTGGCATTGGAAGAGTTTTTAAGTTGCCTCAAATAGAAAACAATATTTGTTGGTATTCATGGCATTGGAAGAGTTTTTAAGTTGCCTCAAATAGAAAACAATGTTTGTTGGTATTCTTGGCATTGGAAGAGTTTTTAAGTTGCCTCAAATAGAAAACAATATTTGTTGGTATTCATGGCATTGGAAGAGTTTTTTCCAAATCAAACATCAGAACTTCTGTTTCAGGGTCAGATTTAGGATTTTAGAATTTAGTATTGTAGCCCATGCGACAAATGTTTTGAATTATTTGTTTGCTCTGGGAATCAAACTTATGTTTATAGTTTTGCATTACCAGTCCAAGTAACGAACAACTGTCGCGTGGACTACTGATGCGTAACACTGCGGCGTTTGGGCTTGTAATGTATAACTTACATTGTGTTTTCTTATTATGGAATTTGGTTGTTAGTTTATAAATGGTTTTTGGACTTGTTTTGCGTATCCAAAAATGTCGCTGTCTATAGAAGGCGTTTGGACTGGGTATCAATAAATACCACCTAGAGTGAAGCTGCTGCAAGAGTGTTTTTTCTATGGCTAAAATATGTCTTCCTGATTACGAAAATGCAAAAAAAACAAAAAATGAAATTTGGCGCTTGGACTCACTATGCATAACTGCATCCAATTGAAGCTGTAATATTAGTACAGGCAAATTAGCAAAGTGTGGACCTAAGTCGAGTAGTCGTGGATTCTTATGGAATCGTTAGATGACACGAATAGCAGCTTATCTCAGGTTTGCACCGCATCTGGCGCATACGGAAGGCGGATTAAAAAATTACTTGGTGCAAATGTAGATCATAACGGTCTTAAGTGTTTGCCAAATTGCACCGACTACATCTATTTTCCCCATTAAGTTACGGGTATTATAAGGTTTTTACCCTAATTCACCCCTTTCCGGGTGGGTGAATTTGCTGAAAGTTATATTAGAGGTGACATTTAAGCCAAACAAAAAAAATTGAAAAGGTTTTGTGACTAAATCCACACTTTTGCTAAAAATCACCTAATTTGCCTGTACCATATCGCAGATTTTGATGTAATTGTCATCTTGTATCATTTGAATGAGATTATTATTCAACATGAGTCCACTTTTAAATAGATTGTTATTGCAATTGCTGTTGTTCTGGTATCCTCCCTAGATACCGTCACACACGTCCTATATCGTCACTTACCAACAGGTGAGATCGTGGACAAACAAAGGCCTATCAAAGTTAAAAATAATAAAAAGATACGGGTATACGCTGTCCAACTGCTCCACCATGCCGTTCCTCGTCTGGTTGAAATGTTTTGGGATGGTATCAGGCCTAAGCGTAAGGGAAATATTGTTGTTAAACAAACCTTTTCAAGGTTTATTTTTTTAAAGAAACTTTATAGACAAACTAGTTTACGGCCCACCTGATGTTAAGTGGTACTATAGCTATGAGAGGATAAATTTCTACAGCTAAGAATTACTTCCCGCATTGTTGTGTTCCGGTTTGAACGGTATGGATGGCGATTTAATTACAGTTACATGAGACTGTTCCTCTTTATTTGAGATTGGCGGGCCCAATGCAATGTCACATAGTGCGCGTCCTAGGTGGACGTGACCTGTGTGTTAATGCATTGTTATAGGCAGAGGTTACGGCTTGAGGTAGGCCATCTGCTAGAACCTTTGATTATATGACAAAAAAAAACTCTAAGGCTAGAACGTTTCGCACTTTTTAATAAATTACTACAGGTGTACCTCTTAACTGAGGCAGAGAGGTATGGGAGCGGTACGGGAGGGGAGTTGTCGTCTCTCAAATGACATTAAATTTATCAGATGACATGTGACATAATGACGATGACGACGATAAAGACACCCCTCCGGTACCACTCCTATACCTAAGAGACTTCCTCAGTTAGAAAGAAAGAAAGAAAGAAAGAAAGAAAGAAAGAAAGAAAGAAAGAAAGAAAGAAAGAAAGAAATAAAGAAAGAAAGAAAAACATTTATTTGTGTCAACAACATGGATGTAGTAGTAACAGTCAAAAAACAATATTCCACACAAAAAGACGCACACACACACAGAAACAAAGATAAATAAAACTAATTTGTGCCTCTTAGTACCAGCCACGCATTATTGAAACAAATTGTCACAGTTAAGCCTCAGTTAGACCTGTAAGATTTGACATCCATAATTTTTACATATTTCATAAAGAACCACGGGCGGGTATCGAAACTGCAAACCTTCTCTAGATATGGATATGGAGATGATTTCCGCATTTGTGTTAGATCGTGAACAACGCGAGCTGTACTCTGCGGCCATCACCATCCAGAAGGCGTACCGGCAGTACCGCGGGCGACAGCTGCAGCGCCGCGCGGCCGCCGCCGCCATCACCATCCAGAACTGTTACAGACGTTACAAACAGGTGAGCTGTACTCTTCGCCATCACCATCCAGAAGGCGTACCGGCAGTACCGCGGGTGACAGCTGCAGCGCCGCGCGGCCGCCGCCGCCATCACCATCCAGAACTGTTACAGACGTTACAAACAGGTGAGCTGTACTCTGCGCCATCACCATCCAGAAGGCGTACCGGCTGTACCGCGGGCGACAGCTGCAGCGCCGTGCGGCCGCCGCCGCCATCACCATCCAGAACTGTTACAGACGTTACAAACAGGTGAGCTGTACTCTGCGCCATCACCATCGAGAAGGCGTACCGGCAGTACCGCGGGCGACAGCTGCAGCGCCGCGCGGCCGCCGCCGCCATCACCATCCAGAACTGTTACAGACGTTATACAAACAGGTGAGCTGTACTCTGCGCCATCACCATCGAGAAGGCGTACCGGCAGTATCGCGGGTGACAGCTGCAGCGCCGCGCGGCCGCCGCCGCCATCACAATCCAAAACTGTTACCGACGTTACAAACAGGTGAATCTTATCGCTTAAGAGGCTGTCAACAGTCAAATAGGCTTTTTTAAAGGTATTTTAGCAAAATCTACTCAGTTAAAGACAGAAAAAAGTATATATTATGTTAATCTTCATCATATTTCCAAGGGCATGATTGAGCCCAAAAAAAGATTTCGACAAATTTTCTTGATTATTAAAATCGTGAACTTACTTCTACATTGCGTTTATTACGTAAATATCTCTATTACCTATCAGCGTATACTGATACAATTAATAAGAGTAACAAATAATATAATTTTAAAGGGCATGATCGATTTATATTTTCGATTACGCAGCAAATATATCTTTAAATACCGTTTTTTTTAATTTTCGTTTATTTTTCGTAGCTCGAGCGCTGTTCTGTCACTTTCTAACTTACCTGAACTTTACTGAGTTAGATAGTGAAGGAATTTAGCTCTTGTCTGCCTCTTAAACTCTCTGTCATTATAATTCCGTAAACAGTAACTTCATCCGTTATAATGATGGTAACGTGCGGGCGCCTAAAGTGATTAAAAGAAGTGAACTTGGAACTCCTTACAAAATTAAGTTTGAGCCTACACAATCTACAGGCTAGTGGTTTGTCAGTTTCTCATTAAATTGTTTTTTTTTTTACACAAAAAGCAGCGGTCTTCAGTTAGCTCAACTGTTTCATATGTATTTTGTACATACCTTGTATTAGTTGTATAATTATTTATGTAAATAAATGTATAGTTGTTTCAATTGTATTGAATGTATTATATGGAAATCTTATAACGCATGCTGGTTCTAAGATTTCCAAATCTTTAAGGCAGAAACTGTGAAACCACGGGCCTAGATATAAATTTATCCATTCATGGAGTTTCATGGAAAATATAAAGAAATAATATCCAAAATAGGAGCAAATTTAGTTTGGCTCCCTCTAGGCGTCATAGCGGTACACTTTGTTCTCCAAACCCAGGCAGAAATATTCTCAGAAAAAAAACGCATCGCGCCGCTCGAAAAAGCAGTTTTTTTTTAAATATCTCTCGTAATATATAGATAATTTTATGAAACCCTACAGTAAACCTTGGGCTTTTTTGTATTGATTTTATTTATCAAATTTTTTACTCAATCATTTGCACCATTTTAATAAACAATCGAATCTAGCTAAAAGTTAGAGGTAACTTTATTTTTTTTTCTATCTAGAAAATATTGTCCTATCCTGTTTCTGCTAGGTACATTGTAGTGTAGTATTAATCCATATTTTTTATTTGAATGTTGTACTTAACCAATATATTTTTCGTGCAGTTTGCGTACCTGAAACAAATGCACGCGGCGGCCACCGTCATCCAGCGCGGGTATCGCACTATGCGCGCGCGCCGTATGGCTTCGAATAACGCTGTCAAGTAAGTACCTACCCTCCTAAGGATCCACGGTATAATAATACACTGACTGGAGTGGAATACACTACCGTCGTCTGTCTTTCCTGAAAACTATAATAAGCTGGTTATCTACAAGGCTAGAGTGAAAAGGTGCATTCTAGACCTTTGTGTTCACTTCACTTACCAACAGGTGAGATCGTGGCCAAACAAAGAAACATTATAAAAAAAAAACTTCAGCAAGGTTCGATGTTCACGTGGTTAAACACCAAGCGACGTCATCACCAATGAGAATTGAGACAGCCTGTCTCTGTGCTATCAGTAGAGCGTAATCTAAGTCCCCGCCCCCCTTATGTTATCTGTGCGATCAGATAAAACTACGAGGTTTTTACTCAAAGACTTTTAAAATCAATATTTCAATATTTTGTTAACAGAATTATCACTGTTTATTTTTCCCGGAAAATTTGACATTATTGCAATAAGGTGGCAACTGGATAGTGACATCATGTGGTGTTATTCACGTCACAGTTTTACTGGATTGTAAAACATTGTGGTGGGCAGCAAACAGAGTACTTGGCTAATACACAAAACGTGTCCTAGTCAAGGTACATACAGGATGGGGCAAATTTTTGGCCCCTTAAGGGTAGCTACCTTTTATTTCGTAGTTATAAGGTTTTGTTCTTAGAAACCTTCTATTTTATTTTGAAGAAAAAAATATTGTCATTTTTAGATTTTTGAAAAAAGGTACGGTTCACCCAAAAAATTACATTTGTTAAAAAAAAAACAAGTTGGTCTTAATTGACTCTATTTCCAACCAGGAACACTTTTCCCAAAGTAACTTACCAAATCAAATCGTAAGTTTTGGCAATAATTAAAAAAAAACATTCCTATACATTTTCTATGAAAAAACGAGTAAGTGAAAACAACAATGTCACTATTTCAATGGTTCTTAATTTAAATTCGTATGTTACTACATTTTTAAGTTGGTAGGCTAATTTTAAAGGCTTATGTCCCTACCCATGTTCGCTCTAACAACGATGGTTTATACGTAAAAATATCTCCAGACCAAAATAAGAAACATACCTACCTAGTTACTTGTTAGTAGCCAAACACACCCATTTTATTGAGTTTAAATAAAAAAATACTTATTTGGTAAGTAAATAAATTGCTTTATAATAAAAATAAAAAATAAGTAAAAATTTAATTCCTGATATGTTCAAAGTGTAGACCATTAACTTGACTACACAGATTGGCACGCGTTAACACAACTTGCGTAGCAGCCCTTACCTTCAATGTAATGCATATTTTGCAATTCTTTCAGTTGGGCGGGACTTTCGAAATGCCCACAGCGTATACCTATAACTCTTTCAGGTAACCCCATAGAAAAAATCGCAGTTATTTTGAAAATAAGCTTATACTAAGCTTGGCCGCTGTTGATTCGTAAGACACATTGTGGATTTATAAAATATTTCCTGCCAATTTTATCTAGCGGTATTGTCATTCAAAGAGGTGGTATATCATTCTACCAATAAGGTTTAATACCAAATATCAATAAATAATTTGAATTTAAAACAAATTGCTTTCCGTGTCCGAATGGTAAACATGACTTTGTTGCGGCGAATAGCGCTTCTTAGAAAAATGTATAGGAATTGTTTTTTTAATTATTGCGAAAACTTACGATTTGATTTGGTAATTTACTTTGGGAAAAGTGTTCCTGGTTGGAAATAGAGTCGATTAAGACCAACTTGTTTTTTTGACAAATGACATTTTTTGGGCGAACCGTACTTTTTTTCAAAAATCTAAAAACGCCAATATTTTTTTCATCAAAATAAAACAGTAAGTTCCTAACATCAAAACCTTCTAACTACAAAAGAAAAGGTAGCTACCCTTAAGGGGCTAAAAATTTGCCCCAGCCTGTATACCTTGTGTGACGCAAAAAAGGGTCAAAAGGTTAGTTTAAGGTTAAGGTTAAGGCCTAGCCTAGTCACGTTGTTCGCTATTCTGAAATCACTCAAGTCACTGCAAGTCAAGATACGCCTCTTTTCTACTTGAGCGAGCTATTATTTTTCTTGTGCTTTGTTGGTCAAAGAAAAGTTTAATTGAATGAGTTTAGTTAATGTCATTAACTAGACCATGAAACCGCACATAACTAACAAGGCACTAGAACACTCGTGTGAAACTATTGAAAACCAAGCCACACTCGTGTTGTAATAACCCCTGTTACGTCAAATAAAATATCATAGTTATCGGTGTAAATTACTCATTTTGGAAATACTGCTGTTCAATATCACATTTTTATTCCTCCGAGGATTTTTATTTATGACATTGTCTTAATTTTTGTTTAATTTGTATTTTTTCATTATATAGGAGGACATACTCCCAAAGGCGTCAAAACCAGGCTGCGAGGAAGATACAGCAGTTCATGAGGCAGACTAAAATTAAGTAAGTATCAGATTATACATAATTAAATGAAGGTGGGTTAGAAATCTCAGAGGGAGCTCGTTTACAGTGTTGGGCAGAAAATATCTCATAAGTGGAGCACCACCCACTGAAGTCCAAACACATGTCTCGTTTTTCAACTCCACAATCTTTGCCATAAAATCACGAACCTTAAAATACACGGACGTAATGTTTGCAGATAAAGTGTGTGAAGCCTATATAGGTCCAGCAATTTCGCTTGCTAGTACACGCGAGCTACACGCCCACAAATACATCAAGGTCCGACAATCAGCGACAGTTACCAATACACAGCGCGCGTCACCTCCGATGACACCCACACACATTTAGGCCCAAGTTCACGAACAAATAAATTGGTGGTTACCGTAACTAATCGTCAAAGTGACAGATAACGTATGAAAACATCTGTCAAAAAGAGTGGTTTAAGCTAAACAGTCGATTAAACGTCCGTTAATGTGTTGGTGAACAGTGGCCTTAGTGAACGGCCATTTGCAGCCTTCATCCACTAGAGGAGGTTGCGTCCGTATATTATAAGGTCCGTGCATAAAATGTGTTACGAGTATATTCTGTGCGAAAATAGAATAGTCGTGGCTTAAAAAGCAATAGTTAATCATAACTATTGCGTTGGCATGTTATGTTATGTATTGGGTTGCCATGTAAAAATCCAATCTTGATAGATTCGATTTTTACATGGCAACCCACCTCACTCTTTCATAACAGAAGCCCAATTCTCGTAATAAAAAATAGTCAAATTAAAGTTCGGATCATATTACGATCTAGTGTCGATGTCACAAACGTTAAAAATGGTATTCTGCTCACCTGACAATACAACGCGGAATGTGATTATATCGAAATGTCACTGTAACTTGAATGTTTCAAAGTTCTGAGAATTATCTCTTTCACTCTTTACAATTATTATATAGCACTATCCTGCTCTAATATATGGTCGCAAGAACCGAAAGTCGATTATATTGTTGTTATGAGGGAGCAGAATACCAATTTCTCAGTCAATTTACAATACAATCTCGTTTCGGTCAACTTGCAGTGTGGTTATAAAATAAATAAGAGAATTGGGCTTCAGGATTTAAGCTATAGTGAGGAAATAGTGATGGCCATAATAATAATATATAAACAATCAGTACTGTTACGCCCTCTGCTCCTACGATCATTATATTTCCGTAAACAGTATCTACATGCGTTATAATGTTGGCAACCAATTGTACACCAATTTGGTAACATAGTGGACGTTGTTTATTTTTTATTTTTACATAAATAACATCTACAATACATGTGTTTCATAATAAATTATTTTGATTTGATTTAAAACTACCACTTTAAGAATCAATATACGAGTATGTTCAGCTTCTTATAGAAAATTCACGTAAGAAAATAACCCTCTATAGAAATTTCGAACGTCCGCGTGGTGACAATTATTATAATGTTACCAACAACTAAAACTTTCTATATAATATTTTTGTCACCACTGTGTGGTATCACCACTATGTAAGTAAGTAAGTAAAACTTTTACTTTGACAAAAAACTATACACAACACAAATAAGTAAATAAAACAGATAGGCTTTGACAGCGTTTTGGCTGTGTTTTGTTTTCTATGTGTGTAACGGCTGGGTATTATGTGTTTATAGGTATTGTGTTATATTACTACTTTCGGCAAATACACACGTACTTGATACTTACTTTATCTATTCATACCAAATTTTCCGGAAGTTGCGTTTGCTATTGTTTTTGTGTCTATGACTTGCCGCAGTTAATCCTATACAGCACAGAATGTTAAATTACGATAATGGAAGTCAGTCAGTAACAGTCAACTATAATGTAATTGATAGTCCTCAAATGCCCGATTTCCAAGTTAATGACCTATTAGATTTATTAAAACGCTAATTGCAACATTATTCGTTGGTCGCCTCTTGTTTAGACTATTCTAAACGATCCGTCTATTTTCAACGTCTATTTCTTTGCGTGCTATAAATCGCGTAATACCCTTAGAATAGTTACAGAGCATTTGTCTGTCATATTTACATACATGCATACCACCATCATTAACAAGCAGTTTAAAATTCGATCGAATGAGACAAAACACGGTGTAACCATTCAAATAATACATACATACTCAGACACACGACTTTATCCCCGAAGGTGTAGGCAGAACCTCAATTGAGCCTCTTTTCACAGTGGGTTGCACCATCGTGGAATATAGTCGTGACAAATGGTGAGCTCATTATTTAACTGTAATATTCAAAGAATATTTCGCGTTTATTAGTAGCACGGTTTGACTTTAGGGCGATGCTAGTAAAAACTGTTAAATCCCAAGAACCATTTAAAAAACGAATACACGGTACTTTCTATACTGTTTTTTCTACCAGACAGGTAGTAAGCACATAAGAGGAGATTGACCTAGTTAGAATTCGTGTGCAACCCATCTAGGAGAAGTTCAAACTAATCTTATGGCACAGATGCCGTTTCAGTATGCTGAAAGGCCTCAGAATCATTTTCTGAGAGGGGCTTCTGTCTGGACGCTGAAAAGAGTGACCAGTATAAATCTGCACAATCACTCCATAATAATGTAACTAATGCAAATTAATTTTGCTTATGTTGCGCCGACAAATGCAAAACTTTCCCTAAAACTACTTTTCCTAAATGAGCCTAAATTAAAACCCTCCCACTTAGTTCAGTGTTCCATTGAAATTGAAAAAAAAACATACGTAACGGAAACATCGTTTTTTTTATAAGAAACAAATAGGCAAAGTAGCACACGGCCCAGTTGATGTAAAGTGGTCACCGTCGATTATAGACACCGGCAACACCAGGGGTATTGTCGATGCGCTGCCTACCCTGAAGGAATTTATGAACATTTCCAGCATTCTCAGCTCTATTAACTCTATTCACAAGTAGATGTTGCCACAGGAAAAAATAGAACGCGCTATTGGCTTGCAATTGTCTTCCAAAAGCATTTTTGCGAGCCTGATCCTGGAAACGGTTGCTCCAATTTTCAACAAACATCTCTCAGATACCGTATTTTATGTACAGAAAACTTTATCTACATCGGTCAAATAGTTTTGAAGATAAATGGGGAAAAAAAATTGCACACACCAACAACCTCTCACCGCAGACGCATACACCATCGATCTGAGGGGCTAGTCTGCAAATTTGACAAGCAACTTACACGGCCGTGTGGTGTACACTTCACGCGTTTTTGTACGGAATTTGAGGTTCTCAAGGTGCCCGCTAGGTTCTCTCAATTTCTCCATACTAAAATCCGTGTAGAGTACACCACACGGCAGTGTAAGTTGCTTGTCAAATTTGCAGACTAGCCCCTTTGCCAGGGGTAAAAATAATTTACCAAACATATCCTACTACATCTTTACACTGTGTCCGTCCTATTACGACAAGGGTTGCCGCCTATTAGAGCATGTATTGGCTCGATATCTTCTGATAACTGCCTGTATTGTCGAAGCTCGGTTCTGTATGATAATTGTGTTTCATGTTCATTGGAGAGAGCACTAGAGAGAGCTATTGTATAAGAAATATGTTTATTTGCCTATGAGATTGCTGCGATTGTATTCAATTGTGGCATTTTGTACGGCAAATGTATTGTTGTTTTCGTTTGTCGTCGAGTAGGTACCTACATGATTGTGTGCATCAAGAAATTTTATGATGCTGACAATAATAAATAATTGCGATCCTATAACTGTTACGATGAAATAATGTTTTTTTATGATAATTCCTCGGGTCGAAGTTATCTTGAAATAATCTCTTATATCAGTTTCCAAACTTTAAGAACTGTGAGTGATAGATGTATACCATTTAGATAAGATGCACACACCTCTTATCAACTTAAAGACATACACATTATACCCAGCATGCGTTTTGAACTCAATCTGAAAAAAGCTTTTAAATTACTTACAAAACAATAAACAGAAACATCGATCTAAATGTATGAAACCATATTCGAAGCCTATTCATATTTAATACCAACGAAACTCCACGAAGCGTATCGCAATAATTTCACCCGATGGATAGCGAAATCTTATTTTCCTAAGTAGATTATACATCTTTCGGTTAGCCCTTTGAGCCCATGAAGTGTATCCCCGCAGTATAACAAATAACATTTTCCAAATTTATTCGTTTTGTATCCTTCTGGGAAATCTAAATTGTTTACCCGGAACTAATGTCGTCTCTTCTCAACCATTACGAGGGACTAAGGCCTTTTTGAATGGAAAAAGGATAAGAAAATACATCTATTATTGCGAGTAAAGCCGGGTAAAACTTTAATAAAGTTAATGACCTTGTTATCCGTATTATCTTTATGTACTGTTTGGAACGTTGTTCTATCGTAACGACCAAAAAATACGGGTTAGGTTAGGTTAGGTTGACTATGCCAAGATTTTCAGAGTAGTTTTGGATTACCCACGAAAAACAAACAAATAGGCCTTTTCAAGCTTCAGGACGTAGGTTCTTTATTTTTGAATTTCGTATTCCACTTCCTGGTACTGTCAATGACATCCAGTATAAGTCCACGACTTTTTCTAACTCAATATAAAAAGTAATAAAGGAAGCCGGACCCAATAGAGCCTTGAGACACCCAAAATAATATTTTCTCGATAACCTTTGCACAGAATTCTTTCCCGTTTCTAAAAGAAGTCTTATCACAAAGGGAGCTCAAACCGACGATTATTAAAACCACAAAGGTTCGAGTCTTTATTGAAAATGTATAAGATCACTTTCACCGAAGACCTTCGAAATATCGATGGCTTTTGAATAGGTTAGGTATAACGATGTCTTGTTATAAAATTGAACTTGGCAAAATAATGTGCAAACATTAATGTGATGACTTTTCCTTCACATAAAGGCTTTTTTTTATCTATTATGGATTTCTAATGTAAACGTTATGAGTATGCTTAGTTTTACAGTGGATAGCGAAAAATACCTGCTTTATTTTGCTCCAACCATAACTATTGCTATCGTTAATACGCCTCACCATCATTTTGCACGCCCGTAATGATTGGTAGCTAATGCTATTAGCATTAGGTTCTGGTACACTATTGTTTAGAGTAAAATGTACAAATGAATAAATATCAGCTACATTGGTGCTTAGTTGGTGCGTTCATATTCTTAACTACGAGATAACACACTCGGCTAGACACAGAGGTATTGTTTGGTAACTTGTTGTTTGAACTTTCTTTGCAAGTAAGTTCATAAATTCTTTAAATAACTAAACGATTTAATTTTATAATTCCAAAAAAGCTTTTATCATTTTGCACTTCCGTGAGGTTACGAGTCCTTTTTATAAAGTTTTGATGAACAGAATTTGAACAGAATTTAACAAAAAAAACTTTTGTCTAAAACTTTTGTTTTTCGTTCGGAATCGTTGATGCTGAAATTCCGTCGGTCTTCCTTTTGAGTCGATGTTAAATAAATTCAAGCTCACTGAGTTACTTTCAATCCTCTTTTAAAAGTTGCCTAATCCTCTCCATATTTCAGTACTTATGTATTTTAAGACTGTTGTCCACAGTCCGCTATTGTTTTGTTGATCATTTGTTTGTTTAATCTTAATACTATTTTTACTGTGTTTTTATTTATAAATTTAATTTCCAGTATTTTTAATAATACGTCTCAACTTTTGTTGGTTATGACGTAATAATAACAGCGTTGCATATGAAAAATTCGTGGATTACAATTTTTCGATCGTATGTTGAAGAAATTTTTGGAACGTAGTTCCTTATCGCATGTTACAATCCAGACAATTGGCGAATGAGAGCTAGGGCGAGAAAAGTGTATCACAACACTTTATGGGATGCGTGCAATGGTTGAACAACAAAAACAAACAACACCGTACAAGACGATGAAACAACAGCGGTTGTTAGTTGTTTAATATAAAGTGTATAGCGAAAGAAACTTAGTTCCAACCGGGTATCCCATGACACCTCTCGAAGTTATTAGCTATTTTGTTATGTACATAAATAAAATAACTAATAACTTAATAAACTCTGAGGCTCTTATGTGTACTTACAACCGTCAACAATAATGTGATCAATAAAGAGTTATCTATGAATCTATCTTGTACCTTCATGATTTACTGTGGAAGGATTTCACCTCTACAATCAACTTACATAAACTTTTGACTGCTTCTATGCTGGATAGATACAATTTGAGTAGTTTGACTGAAAATTATCGTTATGACGACTCCCAAAAATGTCCAGACTTGCCAAAATTAATCTTCTTCTCTCAAACTTGTACCTATTTCAATTTTAAATGAATAGTAAGTTTTGTAATATTTACCCTTAAGATTTACTAACAAATCGCGATTAGGTTTTTAGCTTTTAAGGTTTTTAATATTATTATCTCAAAGCTTTATGAGTTTTTCATCGCACTATGCAAATGCCCGTTAATATAGTTTTAGAAAATTGTATATCTTAAGACAACTTTTAATGCAACTTTAATATTCTTTTCAAAATTATTTTTGCCTATAATAACATTATGATTTCTATTCCACGCCGCTCAGTACTTGGGAAGAATTCACAACTAGCGTAAGTTTGTTAGACTAAAATAAATAAGTTTCAACTTTATAGCAAAAATATGTATTTCGTATTCGGTTTGAATCTGTAATGTAAACTTTAAATTCTATTCATAGAATCAAAGTAAACCATATTTTTTGTAGTTTTTGCCTATGAAGTAAAACTTCAGTGCTTATTATCTGTTTAATGATAAAATTACGATTGGCCCTTTTTGCTTGCCTTGGTTCTGAAATTATAATTACATTTCCAAAAAAATATGAATAACAACGCATGTTAAGGTGGATGTTCACACTGGTGAAGTGAAATTATTATTTTTTGGTGTTTTTTGCCCATTAAAGCTCATCAACAATTCTTCAGATAGCGAAAGTTGATTTCGCGAGAACAAGGAGACTTAACACACATGTTTTAATTGATAGTATCTCATAAATATCATCAGTTTAGTTAGTTTAGCTTAGTTTAGTTTAGCAGTTATAACCCTAAACACATTTTTAAATTGTTTTTTTTTTGTTTAGGGGTTCGTTTAGATGATATGTATAAGATACTATCAATTAAAACATGTGTGTTAAGTCTCCTAGTTGTCGCCAAATCAAGTTTCGCTATCTGAAGAATTGTTTTGTAATGGGCAAAAAAACACCAAAAAAATTGTATTTCGCGCCAAAAGCGTGAGCATCCACCTAAAAAAGCTTTTTTATTTGAAAGCAGGTCTACAGTTTTATATCGTACTTATTGTTAGACGTAGCGCATCCAAATATGACTATTGTTTTTTTTAAATATTTAATGGAGTAATACTGTTTGTTTGTTAATTAGGTTGCAGAGCGCACGAGTCGAAAGCGCGAAGGCTGCCCTGCTCTCACAGGCTGCCCGCCGAAGCTCATCGCCGCGCACCACCAGTACACCACCCACGCCCAATAGGTACCTACATAGCTACTTACTTTAAATCCCCCTCTCTTCTTTTTTTCTTCTCTTCCCCTCTTTTCCTTCTTGCGTCGGTAACCTCACTGCTGAACTGGAAATTCATTTCCCATTTGTTATGTGAACAGAACTGATGGAAAAAACCCAGTAGTTCTACCGACAGAACTACTCAACAGAACAGGGAGGAATAGAAGACTTTATGTATGACCTTGGCTTTGACGATGTGTCTCTGTTGGGTTATATCCACAGTGGAACGGATGGCGTCGCTCACGCTGGAACCGAGCGCAGAACGAATTTGATCGCTCCAGCGCATGGGACTCCATCTTCGAGGTCTCTTTCTATCCACATTTCCAGTGACCACCAGCTTTCCAAGATTGCCACCTTCCTTCCTGACAATGTGGCCAAAAAACTCGAGGAGCCTGCGGACACATTTGGTGGAAAGTCTAGTGTTAATGTTGTGTTCAAGGAGGATTGAAGCGTTTTGGTGCGATGAGCCATCCACGGGGTTTGGACCATTTTCCGCCAGCACGACATTTCAAATGCATCGATGCGCGATTGGTCTGCATTCTTCAGCGTCGAAGTCTGCGCCCCGTACTGAAATATGGACTTACTTTGTATAACTTATGGTTTACTTTGGATTAAACAAGTACCTATAGGTTGAATATGCAGAGAAAAACAGCCGTACTGCACTACGCGCAAATGCGTTCTACTTTCTACCTGCCTGCGGTAAAAAAAATAACGCTAGTAGTGTCTAGGAGAATGCTACGTCGGCCGTTTGCAGCGTTAAGGAAAGAATAATTAGGTAGTAATGACGATTTAAAATGTGTTTCATAATATAGTCTTTTTAATTATCATTACCACAGATAAAAGAATACTATACTCATTACGTAGAAATTTTACTAAACCAAAATTTTATTTTGATGAAAATGTTGTGTTTTTCATGTTTATTTTCAACTCGCAGAGATTTCCTATTTTTCGAGATGCAAGACGAATTATCTCTCCCTAGGGACCTCTTATTCTACTAACCGATGTGTGGTCCATAAGTCACGCTGGCAACTATAATTTTACACCGAGACACGCCAACCTTCTTGATAGTATAGCGGAAGGTTTTGATATTTCAAATATTTTTTAGAAATATGATTCTTTCTGACATGTTTTGTTTTTAGCTTTGTATAGTATACTTGCTCGGCAAAGAGTTAGTTGCTAATTCAAAAGAAGTCTGGAATAAGCTCTAGAAGCGGTTTTTTTTCATTGGATTAAGTGTCTGCCTCTGTAGCCATCCTCAAACTATTTGGATAGTTGAATTTATTAAGTTTCTGACCTTTGGGCAAATTTACTGAAATAGGTAGATAGCTATCTCACGCTAGATTATGCAAAGTTTGGATTATTTTGCAAAGGGCAATTTTATTTAGCTCATCTGTATTCAAATAAAACCGACGGTGCAACCCACGGTGATAAGAGGCCCATTTGAGGCTCTGCCTATTCATTCGGCATTTATTATTAATTGCATTAATAAATATTAATTGCCATATCTAAAGTTTCATAAGATGTTGGTACCTAAATGTCTAATTGTGCAAACGTCCTAATAGTAGAAGTTAGAAAAGTAGTAGTGGTTTAAGATTGGCGACCTCTGTGGCGCGGCTGGCGATGGTTCGCCTGTGACGCAGGAGGTTGCGGGTTCGATTCCTGCCTCGGAACAAATATTTGTGCGTTCTGCAGATATTTGTTCAGGGTGTTCTGGGTGTTTTCTATGTATAATAAAAAATATCTATCTATGTAAGTTATTATAATATTAAGTATATCAGTTATCTTAGTACCCATAACACAAGCTCTGGCTTAGCTTGGGGCTAGATAATGTTGTGTGAACTTGTCCAGCATTATTTATTTATTTACTTGATTTATTGGACTTTTATAGAACTAAGTCCAATCTTAAACCCAGGCATTCTACTATTAAGACGTTTGCACAATTAGACATTTAGCTACCAACATCTTATGAAACTAAGTAGTTTTGCTTTTATAGTCGTTATGCAATCTAGTCCTTACGATCCTAACTCCTTGATTTGTTGACGGCACTTTAAGCTGACAGATATAATATTTGGTATGAATTTAGGATGATTTCTTTAGCCGTTCGTGTTAAAAGGGTCTTACAGACAGACAGACAAACTGACAGATTGACGGAACGTACCTTTAAAGGTACGGAACCCTTAAAATATTCTTTGTATGAACAAACATAATTATTTTGAGATTAAAATGTGTGCCTACTCACTCGGCAGATTAACCGTACTGTAAAACGCGAAATATCCTTGGGGTAGTTACACAGTGGTTTGTCTTTTGTATAGACAAGCAGTTTCAAATTCAATCGAAAGAGACAAAATACGGTGTAACTGTTCAAAGGATGTTTCGTGGTTATTAGTAGCTCGGTAGCGGTATTTGTTTTGAGTTTTTTTTATTGATTTTCGCAGGTGTCGTTTCGTCTTTGATTGAATTCAGCGATCATTGCTGACTGTTGATTATTGACCAAGTAACACTTATTTTATTTTATTTATCTAGGATTCACAGTTATCCTATAGTTAGTTATAAGCTTTACACTATATGCTATTCTGAAACCAATTAGAACCCACATTTTGTATTCAGTTCGTTTACAAAGAGGTAGGTACGCACTTAAATTTTTATTATTATAACTATATCAGCAACTTACAAATTTGTTCTAGGGTCGTCAATTACTTATCACCAGGGACGCCAATGAACGCTGATGAAGACCTTCTTCTGGAGCTGCTGTTCAAGATGTGACCGGCAAGTGTTCACCACCGTTACCTGAACATTTTTTGACAACCATAGGCACGATTCATAGTTACCATTAGTTGATAGAACAAATATTAATTATTGAATATAGCTATTTCAGATCGTAATTCTTCTCAAAAAGATTTTTTCCCAGAGTTGTGAGCAACCTCAGCCTTTAAATTTTAACAGTTCTTTTTGTAGAAACAGTTTTGTAATTTTGACTTCAAAATGTTAATTTGCTTTGATAGATCTTTCCTTAAGAATGACTTGTTCAGAGTTTGGATTCCGATGTTATTTTTCTTTTAAACTCTTCAGGTCATAGACAGGGTTATATTTAGCATAAATTTTATCGTATTTGTATTATATTTTCATAAAATATTTTTGAGATATTCGTTTAGAACATTTATTGGATTTATATTTTTGAAAACTCTAAATTGGAAGAAATTTACTTAGATCATCAACGTATTGGCTGTAAAAATGTATGAGACGATGGAAATTTTTATTTTCAATGTTTCTTTTGATTGGATTAAAGAAACGTCGAATGTGAATTTTTGTAATGTAATCTTTTAAAATTTAAATAATTTTCGTTAATTTGCTTGAAATTTAGGAAAATTCGAGTTCCTGTAGCCCTTGATACTTGTATTGTTTTACGACGAAGATAGGGCCAGAGTTGCAAGCGTAGGTTAAGTACAAATTCAAATTATTAAAAAAGCCACTGTTCTTATAAAGTAGATGCACCTAGCGTTAATACAATAAACCCGACGAGCTGTGAGAATTTTGAGATTTTATCGTATGTTAAGGTTAAAAGTTACTTGCGTTAGTTCGGCCCCGGTCGAAAGTTTACCGGTTTTGAAAAGGTTTCGAAGATTTTAGTTCAATTCCAGCCTAATTAGATTTATTCTCTTTAGTCTACGCAGTGAAGCCTTTGATATCATCGAACAAGTTGAATCTTTCGAAAACTCGTAGAATAGTATCTTGGAAAATCTTTGAATATTTCATTCACTAGAGCGGTACTTTCAACCCGTTTCTGTTATATTTTGTTTGACAATCTTGTCTTTTACTTTGAATCCTACTCCCCCAGTTCCTATTTATATAAATTGTTTATCCATCGACCTGTTAGTTCACTAGATAGATAGATATTATGTTTTAGATCCCTAATTAAAGCCTAAATGCCATATTACCTAGCGTTCATGAAAAATTAAGGTTGTGCACCTCTTTATATAGAAAATACTACCTAATATTCCCTTTTTCAGAATTCTCTGATATTTTAACGTAGTAACATAGTTTATGGTTAAGAATAGATTTAACTATAGCTTAACGATAAGATGACGTGCTGCCGTCGAAATATTTTCGATTCGTATTTTTATAAAGCAAAAGTTACGAACGAGATAGCTTTGCTTGAGGCGGGCCAGGATCGAACATTTAGTTAGGTACTTACCTTAATTTACCCAAAACCTTACATACCTTTACTTGATTCAGTTAAACAATTCAGTTCCTTTCAGAGTATTCCCCTGAATTAGTTTACAGCTCTTTCAATGAATGATTCCCATTTACATTTTGAGAGGCCCGAGGGGTATAATATTAAATAAGTTTGTGGACAGCTGGTTTATTCACCACTACGTCCATATATGGACTCGTGGGGACAAAGGAGTTTATAAAGAGGAAAATAAATGTCACGCGACGAGGATTGAGACATAACCGTCCAGTTGTGGCGGCTTTTGCAGCCTCCGGTGGCGAAACAGCAAAAGTCGCAATAATCAACAAGCGATTACAGACACTGTATGTGTGGGGATGGAGATGCGAGTCGTTTGCAGGTTACGGGACACCCGGGGCGCACGAATACAATGTGTATTGTATATTTCATATTTTTGGATCGCTAATTTTAAGATGTTATATTTATATATGTATATGTAGTGGCGAATACAATACCAGTATTTAGTGAATGTATTACGCCAAAAGTTTTGATGTATTAATTTTCCATGAAAGTTCTGATTTATTTTCACGTAACCTATAATTTTGAAATGATATAATAGTTCGTTTAGCTAGTGGTCATGCGTATATTTAAATAGAGTGCACGATTGCTTATGGAGCGCCAATCATGTTTATAGATAAGGCACTGGGAAAAATGTATAAAAAAATATTTAAAAAATTACGAATATTTTCACAGTAACGCGAAACCTCTAAAAGCAATAATATTTTTGTGGTGATTAACCTCCAATATGTAAGGAAAGAGTATTTTAATATCTACGCGATCGTCACACAACATTAAATAGAAGACGCTTTATAGTGCTAACAGTAACTGTGCTATTTTGTTAATTAAAATAATATAATAAAAGCAAAAAAAAACTTACACCTACGTAAATCATTAAAATAACATTACCAGTAAAATTTATTTAACAGATGCTTCATTTTCGAATGATATTATTTTATCGTAATCCAGAGTTTATTTTCGTAAAAATATAAAATATCATTTTGCAAGTCCATTAAAACAATAACACCAGTTCTATTAATTTACAATAGCACAGTAACTGAGGCTTAATTATTGACCACAGCTAAATCCTAGTGCACTAGAAGTATAGATAGTTAGATAAAATACTATTACATTTATGAAATAACTAAATAAAATCTTGAAATCTATGAATAGAATTTGAAACTAAAAGTTTAACTAATACTTTTTATTATTATATAGTAAGAAGCTTGTTCACATATTTTAAATTAATATTTAGTAAGTATTCCTAAGACTTAAATTGATAAATCTGGTGGCATTGATAGTGAGACTACCTTAGTTTCTTTTATAATTTGGATGGTGAAATGTTCAAGGCTATGTCAAAATAACTACTAAATAGTGGGGAAAAAATTATACAGTTAAAATTCATACGCTAGGCATGATATTTTGTGATGACATAGCACAAACAGGCATAGTTATGGCCGGTGCTCTGTCACTAGTAATTATTCTGACAACGCTCTAAGTGCTAATATTATAAACTATACTGGAAAATATAGCAATTATGCCAAAGGCACGTTTGTTTTACTATTGTGATAACGAGGCAGAATTTAGTTAAAGCATCATTGAATAATTTGCTTTGTTTGATAGAAAGGTATGTTTAGTCGTTATTTGAGAAAATGACTTGATTGGCGTAGCTTTGCTTGTATTAGATCAATTTGGTCTAGCCCTCCGTGAGTAAGGCTGTATTATTAAAAATATAATTGCAATTTGCAGATTCAATAACATCTGCAGAAGTTATATTCTTAAGGAACAGCAAATTTACAAGTTTTTTTGTAAAAATTGAGCCTGCCTAAATATTGTGTATTGCATATCACTTAGATATATTATGTATTGTTGAAGATGAATTATGCGTATTAGTCGTTTGATTTTAAAATGCTAGATGAATAGTTGTATATTATATATACAGTTTTATTTTATGTAGGGCTGTAACGATTAGTGTTATACAACTTTACAATGTAAATGTTTATTGATAAGTATGTAAAAGTCAATTTCTGGTTCAGAAGTGTTGGTTTTAAACCCTGTATAAATAAGGTGATTTTTAAGGTAAAAGGTTCTTTACATTTCCATTTTTTCTTATAATGTTATGTGTTTTTGTCTCAGACTAATAGTTATACAATCATTTGTGTATTTAGTATGTAGTAGCTCGTTACAACCCTATATATAGCTACGGTTAGTTAGTAGATGAACTAGTATTATTGCTTAATAATAATTTTGTATAATATATCGAACGTTTGATAGCCAATTTTATGATGGTTTAAGCAATCGCGTAGCGTTTTTTTCTTGTAAGATTACTTACTGCCAGTTTCAAGGTTTCGAACACCAAGTGATGAAGGTATGTGTGATTGTATGTCCAAGAGTTAGAATCTCTTTTTTGTATCATAATTTGACTGTTTTAGTGAAAAATAATTGTGTAAATAAAAAAATTTGCTAAATTTATAATAACTATTCACAGTTGAATTTTATCCAACACATTATTCATAAATCGGGCCCTAGTGGTACAAACTCATTAAAACGTATTTATTTTTATTCATATATGGCTTAAAACAATACTTTCGTATTTATTTTTGTTCTTATATGACTGCGAAGGGCAGTGACAATCGCGGGAAGGGTTAAAACATTTATTTTGGATAATTTTGGATACGATTTTAATCAAATGGCATTTAAAATAATTACAAGACATCAATATTTTTATAATATTTTGAATTGATTAAACCTAAACGCAATCTGTAATATCAGTATCCTTTGGAAACACTAACTCATGTAGATTATTATGCTATGATAATATTTTATTACAAAGCTTTATTATTTAATTAATTTATTAAATTATTTTACGTCAGCAGGATAATAGTAAGTAGTACGTGGTGTATAGCCGTATTTTTTCCAAAATGATAACAAGCCACGATAATTTAATTGGTATGTCTATAAGATTATGTTGGAGCCTAGTTTATTTTATTTTTATTATGAATAGCTTAATTTAGACATTGGAAAACTATATTTTTGTTAAATATTTAATTTAAGTGTTGTTAAATTATTTTGTTACCTTTTTGATTGTAAAAAATGTTCAGAGTTTAGTTTAACTAATGTCAGCCATTTTGTATGTATTATGAGTTGATTATACAAAAGTCACTGTATCACTTTTTTATTATTCTTATATTTATTACATATTATTTGATTTATTAATGATTATTACGGAATTTTATCAATAGCCTGTTCCACCATCGGCAGTTGAAAGTCAAGTAAAATAAGCTGAAGTTAAGATAACAGATAACGTATGAAAATTTCAAAAAGCTTCGTACCAACAGCTATCTAAAGATGGTGGAAGATGTTCTTTATTTATTTGTTGTTATTTATGAATATTCATTTATTTTATAATAATTAGCCTAGTCTATATATTTTTTTAACATATACCTACTCATTATATCTTATACTTATTCTCAATTTTTATAATCTGAGATGACATGTATGTATGGAAAGTCCGTTGGTTAAGTGTACTTTGAACAAAAATCTTCCTTTGTAATAATTATAATCTATAAACACTACAAAATTGTGATTCAAAGCAATTTAAAATATTACTGCTGATTATATTTGATGTTTTATTTGACTACCCTTGAGTACTAGCACGTTATGAAGGCCGTTTTGGCAATACATACATACATAATACATTTAGTAGTAGTAGAGCTTTTTTGTGAAAGAGTTAGTCCAGGGAAGTACTACCACTATACCTATTTCTGCCGCAAAGCAGTAGTGCTCGCATTGCTGTGTTCTGGTTTGAAGGGTAGGGGTGCCGGTGAAATTACAGGCACATGAGACTTTTCATCTTTATGTCTCAAGGTGGTGGGCGCAGTGCAATGCCACATAGGGCGCGTCCTAGGTGGACGTGACCTATGAGTTAATGCACTGATCATAGGCAGAGGTTACCGCTTAACATCAGGTAGGCCATATGCTTGTTCCGTCATTCAAGTAGTATAAAAAAAAAACATACATAGACATCAAATGGGCCTCTTTTCACTGTGGGTTGCACCATCGTCGGAAATAGACGTGACAAGTGGTGAGCTCATCGCCGCCATTGTTTTGGCAATCGCACCAATAATTGCCGTAATAAACGATGCTTGTTCGTTTGTTACTCAATTACGCCGAAACGGCTGAATCGATTTCAATGAAATTTGGTGCACTGATCGGGGGGGGAGGCCTATGGACTAATGTCAGCTGATGATGATCTAGATTGTGTTTTCAAAAATCTCATCTATCTAAAGACACGCTGTGAAGGCACGCAGAAGATCCAGGCTCACATTTAAATAAATTTTTTGTAATAAATTAGGCTAATTCGAATCTTCAGTGAGCACGTAAAATTTTAATGGACCATATTTTATTGGTGGAGTAGGTACATGGTCCCTGATTAAATGCCTACTGCCGATTGGATACGTGATCACCCTTTGTTTTTGAGGTTTTAGGGATCGGTACTTACGGGAATAAAGGTAAGAACCTGATTTGCATTGAGTCATGGCGTGAGTGCGGGTTGAAGGACCGCACGAAATAATTGCTTCAAACACCATTAAAATTAGTATAGCGTAATTAGAATGCGCAATATGGTCTTACATGTCTTATATATGCTTGTAGAAAAAGAGTTTAACCAATTTTCTCATAAAAATAAAGACAGTTTAAAAAAAATTACATACGTCTTTCACGAATTGTAATGTCGGAAACCAATAACATTTTTAACCGACTTCGTAAAAAAAGGAAGAGGAAGGATTTATGTGTGTTTTTAATGTTTGTTACTCATATCTCCGTCATTTATGAAATAATAAAAAAAAAAGAATTGTAAGGATATCCTTCCAGATTGGTCCCGTTTTCATCAAAATCTGGTTCAAAAACCAGATTGGATTTTAGAAGTCTTTTTAAAAGCCGGATTAAAAGAAAGTTTTCTGAGAGGGGCTGCTGCTTCTGACTTAAGGTGGAAGCTCTCGCTTGAGGCGAGAAATTCTTTTATTTTGGGTTTTTTGCGTCTTAACATCAAGGGCCGATACTCAAACGGGGTGCAGATATCAAGGGAAAACTACTATCCAGTCTAAGTTTTAATTAACTACCTGCTTAATCTGTTTCTGTAAATTACTAACGTTCATCAAAAACTTTCATATGAGCACCATCATCATCCTCGCCATAAGCCCACACCAGTCCACTGGTGAACATAGGCCTCTCCCAATACGCGCCACTGAGCCCGGTGTTCGGCTCTTATCCACTTTCTGCCCGCCGCCTTTCGTATGTCATCGCTCCACCTTGCCAGAGGGCGCCTTACGCTACGTTTGCCGAGACGCGGTCTCCACTCAAGAACTCGCTTACCAACTCGAATTCGAACTCATACTTGCTCGCCAACGGCAACTGCTCCAACGGCTTACTATGAGCACCATAGTAATCTAATAATACTTAATTAATATGTTTTTCTGCTTAGATGTGGGTTGAAGGAGCGAAATATTCCATCGAAAAAATCTTGATCGCTTCCAATCTGCGGCTTTACTTATTGACCTGGACTTAAGATTGTTTTTACCATCTACCCTGACTAAATTTCATAACTCGAACAAATATACATACAAATAAACAAACACTGATTCAAACTAGCTTCGCTCATGACCGAAGACTCATTCATAGTTAAGGCGCTATAGGATCAACGAACATTTTTGTATGAGGCGAAGAAGGCGAGCGCAAGCTCTGATAACATGTTTTTATGTATAAAAAATTTATATAAAAATGTCGTTCAAAGTTTTGTTTAATTTTGTTGATGAATTCACTAACTCAAATAATAACTAACATGTAACCAAATGTTTAAAAAATTAAAACGTGAGAGTTAGTGAAAAATAGCATTATAATTTTAAAAAGGAGGTATCTTTGATATATTTTTTTATCCAGTGAAGTAATTCAAATATTGTATTGAATTATTGATTTAAGCTCAAGAATATCATATATTTTTTTCTTGTAGAAAACTATGAAAATTCTTATCAAAAACTTTAAAATTCTAGAGACATTTTTCACAGCCTAGCCTCATTAGTTTTTTATTGAGCTCTTGAATTTTAATATTTTTTATAAGACTTTATACTGTTTTCAAGAAGAAAATAATATATGGTATTACTAAGCTTTTTATCTAGTGAAATCATTAATTCAATACACTATTTGAATAATTCACACGATAAAAAAATATCAAAGATACCACCTTATTAAAATTGAAATACCATTTCAGACTTACTTACTACACGTTTTTATTTTTGAAATATTTGGTAACTTATTAATTATTAAAAGATAAGCGGCTAATTACCACTATTATTCGTCACTTTGCTGACGTTTCGAGACTGAGTTCAGAAGCCTCTTCATCATGAGCACCGCCCGCGAACGCGGTCGCGGGCGGTGCTCATGATGAAGAGGCTTCTAATAATAACTACGAATAATAGTGGTAATTAGCCGTTTATCTTTTAATATGATTCCCAACCACGATAGTTTCAATTCTATAACTTATTAATTATTATTTAAGTTAGTGAAGTCATCAACAAAATTTAACCAAACTCTAATAATCATTTTTATATTATTTTTTTATACACAAAAACACGGTATCAGTGCTTGCGCTCGCCTTCTTCGCCTCATACAAATATGTTCGTTGAAACTGGTTGGACCTATAGCGCCTTAAACGAGTCATCGGTTTCGTGAAGAGGCAAATTAATAAAACAATAAAATATTTGAATATTTGTCAAAGTTATCATGGTATAATAAATTTAAATAACACATCATTTAAAAACGTAAACCTGGACCTATTCCTTGAGACTTATAAAGAAATGAGGCAACAATGGCTTAGCTATTCTATCAGAGATGCAGGCTTTAATGATAAACAGGTCTCAAAGGCGATATCCGATGCGGCGGCTTTACAATGTACGGCGACGCTACATTAGTTACCGCAGTTGGAAGGGGCTTAAAGAGACAGCGTTGGCTTGATACAACTGGATCAGGTATCTGTGTCTGTGGAGGCTGAGATGGCGTGAAGTACTTCTCGTGTGCATCGAGCCATTGATGGACCTGGAAGAATGGTTTGGTTTATTTAATAACTTTGACGACCTCTGTGGCGCGGCGGGCGAAGGTTCGCATGCGACGAAGGAACTTGCAGGTTCGATTCCCGCCTCGAAACAATAATTTTTACGATCTGCAGATATTTGTTCATAATCATAATCATAATCATTTAGTCATTTACAAACTCAATTAAACGGCTGAACCGATTTTGATCAAACATAGCTAAGAACACTCCCGACAAATTAACCTATCAAAAAAAAAAAAAAAAATATATGTTCATCTATCCGGGAGCTACGATGCCACAGACAGACACACACAGGCATACACACAGACATGTCAAACTTATAACACCCCGTTGTTTTTTCGTCGGGGTTTAAAAAAGATGCCCAGTAAGAAAAGACATAATAATATCAAACAAAAAACTCACGATTTCACAGCGACAAGGTAAAGCTTCATTTTCCACGAAATTCATTTTAAAACAATGTGTTCCAACTGAAATGTTTTAGACGAATAATGATTTATTCGATTTTCTGCAACATTTATCTGGGTTAGGTTCATTAACTAATTGCAAAGCATCATTACCAAAAACTAACCTCGCATGTTATTTTGACCCTAAGTGTAAACGAGCTTGTAATTTTCACAGAAATCCTAATGGTATGGTGCAGATAACATAATGACTTGATACCGTATCTAAGTGCCCAGTAGTGCCTATTAACGACATTATTAATGAGTTAATTACAAAACGACAGATCGAAAAAACTTTCTCACAAAAGAAAACAATATTGCTTAAATGTATGACCAAAGTTTATTTGTATACATCTTGGTATGACGGATCATGTAGATGGCCCACCTGATGTTAAGCGGTACCCTCTGCCTATGAACATTGCATTACCTCATAGGTCACATCCACCTAGAACGCAATCTATGTGGAATTGCACTGCGCCCGCCACCCTGAGACATAAAGATGAAAAGCCGCATGTGCCTGTAACTTCACCGGCACCCATACCCTTCAAACCGGAACTCAGCAATGCGAGCACTACTGGTTTGCGGCAGAAATGGGTATGGTAGTACTTCCTCTGACGAACTCTTTCACAAAACAGCTCTACTACTATTAAAACATAATACCTACCTATCTAAAGATGTATGATCGGATTGGTCACAGTGTTAGTGTTCAGTACTCAGGTGGATGCTGCTGTCCACCCTCTGGTGCTATCCCTTAGTCGACTTTAATTACATCCACGGGAGCAGACTGACGAGCCTATTCTTAGCCAGACCAGTAAGTTCCTGTTTATTTAACAAAATAAATAGTTTGTGTTCTAAAATCAAATCTGCCGTTCACCCCCTTAATCTTCATGAAAGCCTAGACCGGATCCTTAAACTCCCAATAGCCGTTACTCGAAAACAAACCTGTCTGATCCGTATTTAGGGTCTTGCGGACCCTTCTTTTGTCTTGGATCTGAGATTTAATGAGTAATGAGCATCATCATCAGCCTACAGAAGTCCACGGCTGGGTATAGGCCTACCACATAGACATTTAGTAGAAGTACAGCTTTTTTGTAAAAGAGTTTGTTCGGGGAAGTACTACCAACATACCTATTTCTGCCGCAAAGCAGTAGTGCTCGCATTGCTGTGTTCCGATTTGAAGGGTAAGGGTGCCGGTGAAATTACAGGCACATGAGACTTTCCATCTTTATGTCTCAGGGTGGCGGGCGCAGTGCAGTGCCACATAGGGTGCGTCCTAGGTGGACGTGACCTATGAGATAATGCAATGTTCATAGGCAGAGGTTACCGCTTAACATCAGGTGGACCCATATCCTCGATCCGTCATTTAAGTAGTATAAAAAAAATGCCACTACGAACGGTCTTTAATCGCTTCCATTCACCGACTTTAACCTTTACAACGTCTGGTATATCGAGTCTGGCCTTTCTCTTTTGCGTCGTCTGGTTTGTGGTCGCTACTCTTAAACCTTTATTCCCCTAACGGTTATCAATACTGCGCGCTATATGGCCTACCCATTTGTTAAATACTTTTATTTTACTTGAGTTTGTTATAGTTCGAGTTAGTGTAGAATAAATCTTGAAACAGTTCACCTCGACCGAATGAGCTGAAATCTAGCATACCTTTTTTTTATACTACTTCAATGACGGTACAAGCAGATGGCCCACCTGATGTTAAGCGGTAACCTCTGCCTATGAGCAGTGCATTACCTCATAGGTCACGTCCACCTAGGACGCACCCTGTGTGGCATTGCACTGCACCCGCCACCCTGAGATATAAAGATGAAAGTCTCATGTGCCTGTAATTTGACCGGCACCCTTACCCTTCAAACCGGAACACAGTAATGCGAGCACTACTGCTTTGCGGCAGAAATAAATATGGTGGTAGTACTTCCCCGGACGAACTCTTTCACAAAAAAGCTCTACCTGATTCCTGTCAAGTTCAGATGATATTGTCATATTATGGTGAAACGGAGATGATCTGATGATGGAGAAGTGGAAGGAGAACAGACAAAGCTGTCAAATTTTGCTAGCTGAAGCTGACCACTCCTTGACATCCGATTGCATGAGCCGAAATTTTGCATACCTGTCAAATTCCGGTGACAATACAATATTATGGTGACAGCGAGCTGATCTGATGATGGAGACAGAAGGTGGACAACGAAACTCCTTGATGGATAATAGTAAACTGGCCATGCTTAGGCTCATTTTGATAAGCACTAATTTTATAATAGCTTTAATATTGAAAAATATATATTTCACAAAAACTTATTCACTTCAACTTGCTGATTCCGAGAGCCTGCTCGACGAGTAAGGGTCAACATTAAATTTAAATAAGATGGTGACACAGAGACATCTATATTTCCTTGTTTTTGGAGCGTGCTAGTAGCTGTTCCAGTTACTCTTACACAAATTTAAAAGTCGATTTATTTTTCGAGTCCCGCTGGAACGATATTTTTGGGTTACATTTAAATTTAATTTTATCCATAAAGTTTGGTTTACACTTGAAAAATAATAAACTACTCTTACACAGGTCAGGTCTTTAGGTAGAGGTTCCATGATACAGTTACCTAGTAAGCGGCATCAATGTGATTAGTGCCAAAAAAATTGCATCTCAGCCGGCTATTCGTCCACACGACCTACTAAGAATTTGATTAAAGGGAGGTGGCAAACTAGTTCATTTAATCAACTTCTTAGTTGGTTTCTAATTTGGACGACATCTGATGCGCGGCGGGCGAATTGCTAGCAGACATGCGAGAGGTTGCGGATTTGATTCCCGCTGCGGTTACATTTTTTGCATGATCGGCAGACACTAATTGTTCCGGATCTGGGTGTTGTGGTAACATGATAATCATAGTTCCTGATACACACGACATAGGGGATACTACTGTGGGATCAGGACTATGTATATGACTGTAGGATGTTATGTTATGTAATGAAGTAACGTAGTAGTAGTAGCGATTACAAATTCAACAGTATAATATATCTTAAGAGTAGAATTAACAAGCTGAAGTCGTTTCGAGACTTGGTGGCTCCCATATCAAATCATACAATTGGTTTAATGGCTTTATAGTTAAAACAAACAATCGCTAAAAACGTACTTGTGTCAAAATGTACAATTTGTCACAAATTACTATTAACAGAAAGAAAAAGTGACAAAATATACAGTAGCAATTGCTGGGTAGATATATAGCGCTCATGCAGAACCCACCAATCGCTTGGTAAGAGGGTTCTCGAGTGATTACCGCGAAATGAAAGACGAATGTAATGTAGGACGACCACATCCGATGAATTACTCTGATCGTGTCAAGATGTAGGTGTGGATGGAGCCGGCTTCAAGACCCTTCCTGGAAACATTCTACGGCCTATATTCAGCAGTCTTCCAGCTGGTGTTGGTCTCATTTGATTTTGTGTAAGCCTATTATGGAGGTACATAATTAACCACATTAGAAAAATAAATAAAAAATGCTATTACAACGCTAATTTCCAACAAACTTCATTAACTTTTCACGGAAATTATCACAACCATAATAAACATTAAAGTGACAGCCTCAACTCCAGTTTACGACAAATTTTTAGTCGTAGTACTGCTCCTTTTTGTTTTGTGGCTATTGCCGGTGTTGTTCAAGACGTTAGTGGTAGTTGGTGAAGGTAAACTGCAATGGATGTGGTAATAGTCAAAAATCTCTTCTCATAATAATGTTTTTGTATAATAATATCTGAGGTCAGTTTAGTGGCTACTAGGGACAGTCGTTAAAACTTTTATCATTGTTTTGGGAATATATTTGATGTGCTGTCGACGCTTAACGACTTGTTATGTTCGCATGGTAATTTCGGGTTTCTAGGCCACTTGCAGTAGGGTTACATAATAAATTTAATGCCGGATAAAAGTGCATGAAAAGTCACTTTTTACAATACCCGAACTCCATAAAACACAAAGGCTTCCACCATAGAAAGCCTAGAATTAAGGCGTTAGGGAATAAAGGTTTTCAAATAGTATTTTAAACGTCACAAGAAGGCGTCTTAAGGTAGGGTATAACCCAAAATTACCAATCACCGATTAGATTTTTAGCTGACTAAATCGAGTACAATATTCAAATTAAAAATATGCATGGATACTACATTTTAATACCGAGGAATCACCTCGACAGAAACACAATAGGACAAAATTTTCTCAATAAAAAAATCACCAAGTTACCTGCAACTTTTGGCTAGATTCGATTGTTTTTCAATATGGTACAGATTATTAGGTCCAAAATTTTATAAATAAGATCGATACAATAAAACGGAGGGTTTTTTAAAATGATCTATATTTCGCGAGATATTCAACAAAAACCAAAAACCGGCCTAAGAATAGACCCCTCCGTCTCCTCCCGTGGATGTCGTAAAAGCCGACTAAGGGATTACCCGGACTTGTTGATAAGATTCGTTGGTATAAGATATGTCCTGGTTGCTGGATAATTGTAGAATGTGTTATTACTGGAAGAAAGTGTTAGGTGAGTCAGTCGTGGGAAGCAATGGCGGCGATGAGCTCACCACTTGTCACGTCTATATCCCACGATGGTGCAACCCACAGTGAAAAGAGGCCCATTGAGGCTCTGCCTACCCCTTCGGGGAAAGAGGCGTGTGTCTATGTATGTATGTATGTAAGATTTCTGCGGTGGCGCTATCTTAAGGCGTTGTGGAATGAAGTATCTGGAAAAGTATTTTAAACGTCACAAGATGGCGTCTTAAGATCTTAGTGATAATGAAGGTAGAGTAACTCTACGAGTCTAATTGCACTAAATGTTTATAGTTTAGTTTACATTCTCATCCTAATTTAGATGTGGGAGGAGTTCAAACTCGCAAAGTCCCGTAGAATGGAGCAGTATTTTCCCAGGCATTGCATTATAATATTTACCTTGCAATTTGTAGTGTAAATGGATTTTGCGGTTACGTTTAATAACAATGCAGATTTTATGATGACACGGGAAACTAGATGATTACTCATTTGTGAAACTTAGATCAAGAAACAATACAAAAATTATTATACATTTTAAAGGTGATGGGAGAACCTTTGTATAGTAAAAGCAATGTGAAATGTCTCAGGTCGCTGTAAAAATAGATGTCTTGTATTATGATAGATTCTATTCATCCAAACGTTATCTGGAGATCACTTTTAAGCCACAAAATAGACCATTGTACCTCTGATCTGATCTGCTTTGAAACTGTATTTTTTGTATTCATTGTTATACAGCACAGTTAAGTTATAATCTATCTTAACATAATAAACATTGTGAGTAGTGGCACTTCCATAAATAACTCAGAGTTAAATTAAACCACAGCTATTTTGTATTGCGCTATAAATTAGCAAGAAGTCCTCTGTGGCGCGGCGGGCGTGTAGCCGGCTGAAATGCGAGAGGTTGCGGGTTCGGTTCCCGCTGTGGGACAAATGTTCGTATGATCTGCTAATATTTGTTTTTGGTCTGGGTGTTGTGGTACCATAGTAGTCGTAGTTCCTGATATTCACGACACAGGGGATCCTAGTGTGGGATCAAGAATATGAATGTGGTGTTATGTTATGTGATGTTATGTTCAGAATTAAAAAACTTCGTATGACGACGCAAGTAGCCCTACCAGCAATTTGACAGAAATTCCCAGGACTAAGTATAGTCCTAGAATACAGATTTTAGGAACGATTAAAATTGACATCGGTAAATCAAATATTCTACAAGATAATAAAAAAACGACTAGTGTTAGTTTAAAAAACACCAGTTTTCATACAAGAATTTCGCTTGTACTCATTTTAATGAATAAACAATGTTTTAGCACAGTGTCCCCTGTCGAACTAACACCAAACATCTGTCTTAAACCCATCTTCGTTGTATCACAAAGCCTTTACAGAAAACCGTATCTAAATCGTTCAAATCGTTATAGAGATAAATGGGAACATTCGTTTGCACCCACAAACAACGCAGTGCCCCCTGGCAAGGTAACACCATAACAGCTATCTAAAGGTGGGTATCCACTTAGGTAAGCGAACCTCCTCCATCGTGCTCCATGCTCCTACAACTGCTTCACATACTGAATACGCGCTCCTGGAGCGTGCAACGGTACGCGCCCCGGTGTACGTTCCAATCGGTGGCGGTTTTTGTGTGAACACAAAGGGGAGCTTAGTCTGTTGGTGGACGCGAGCAATATACCACGTTTAGTGCATACGTGTCGCGCATCACGCTCCACGCTCGGATAAAGTATATGCTGCACTGGCTACTAATGGTGGCAATTTTTTTTAGCTACTAGAATGTCGGGTCAAGCAGTTGCCCCACCTGATGTTAAGCGGTAACCTCTGCCTTTAACAATGCATTGCCTGATAGGTCACGTCCATACCTAGGACGCACCCTATGTGGCATTGCACTGCGCTCGCCACCCTGAGACATAAAGATGAAAAGTCTCATGTGCCTGTAATTTCACTGGCACCCATACCTTTTAAACCGGAACACAGCAATGCGAGCACTACTGCTTTGCGGCAGAAATAGGTGTGGTGGTAGTACTTCCCCGGAGAAACTCTCACAATAAAGCTCTACTACTAGGTGCTATGTTCTTGTCCGCAATGAGACTGTGGAGCAGGGGTTCCCAAAGTGGGCGATAACGCCCCCTTGTGGGCGTAGCAGGGCGGTAAGAGACCCAGAAAAAAAATTAAAATGGGGGCGCTATTATTATAGGGCGCTAAAAAATAATTTATTCTCAAAGTGGGCAGTAGACAAATTAAGTTTGGGAACCCCTGCTGTGGAGCATGCGTGTTTCGTGCGGGAGATACGCGTACCGTCTCATCTCATTTCCAGATGCGCGGAGCATAGTTGGTGCGCGAACATAGTGGACAACCGCCTTAAGAACCATTGCCAATGAATCAGAAACCCTCTACAGAAAACCGTATCGAAATATATCAAACCGTTTTCAAGATAAATGGGAACATTAAGTTTTCACACACCTCTCACCGTAAACGCATTCAACTTCTCTGTTCCGTCGTGGGTAGAAATATCTTTCTCTGGTTCAAAGTTGACTAAAAGCAGTGTGATCCAACAAAGTAGTCCTTTACAGTGCTTGTATTGTTAATTTGTTTACCTTTAGACTGTTATTTGTAACGCGACGTCACCCAGTATAGGTTCAGGCTGAAAATCAGCGTCGATATCGTCCTCGGTCGGTATCGTCATTAAGCTGAGGCTGGACCTGAGACCGCAGACAAGTAACATTCTACTAGCGATGTCGCTTGTAGAAAAGCCAACAATCTATGAGATTGACGTAAGCTATCGAAATATCACGTGGTCTTTTTTTTTTCTTTTTGTGTTTTTGTTTTAATTACGAGTGTAAAAATGGAATAGCTTCGAAGCGAATGCCTGGCTAGGCCGGCAGTTAAGCCGCACACGTATGGAAAGACCAATTTTACCCATTCCATAACGTAGGGTCTAGTTTTATGTTTAAGTTTAAAACCAAATTTTTTTTTTTTTTTTTTTTTTTTTTTTTTTATAAAATATTTCTTTTATTTTGTTAACAATCTCTTTTTTTTTATTTGTTATTTCTATTATGTGTGCTAAAAAAATAAATCTCTCTTTATTTATTTCTTTCTTCAACTCGTAGATTCGTAAATGTAGAGAACTCGTAAATATTGTTTTTTGTCCAATTCTTCTAAAGAACATGTATATTTTTAGAAGTTGGGAAGCAAAAGACTTATTTATAAATTATTAGATAAATCAACTCACTGCATTTGCGTGAAACAAAACGCAACAAGCTTCATTATTTTCGCACAACTTCTCCAGAAGAAATTAAATTAACTTTTTCATTATCTTAACAATATTATCAATAACAAAAAGTATACCAACCGTACGAATCGTTAGTCAAAAAAGTTGGGTCACAGAATGTATGCGGAGTTGCGTATGTTCTTTGTACATATTTTATTTAGTTGATATCTGTTTTTTTAACTAGTTTGTAATGTATGCATTAAAGAAGTTTCATTCATTAATTCATCGAGTACCTCCGTTTTACATACATACATACATACATAGACACACACCTTTTTCCCCGAAGGGTTACGAATAGCCTCACTAAGCCACTTTTCACAGTGGGTTGCACCATCGTGGAATATAGACATAACAAGTGGTGACCTCATCGCCGCCATTGCTTCCCACGACTGACTCGGCTAACGCTTTCTTCCAGTAATAACACATTCCATAATAAGCTAGCAGCCACTCAATCTTATACCTACCGTTTTACACATAACTACATAATCAAAATAATGCGAACTGCTAAAGATTGGAATACACTACCGTCGTCTGTCTTTCCTGAAAACTATAATCTGGGTCACTTCAAGGCTAGAGTGAATAGGTGCCTTCTAGACCTTTGTGCTTCATCTTCGGCCACATCGTCACTTACCAACAGGTGAGAACGTGGTCAAACAATGGTAAAAAAAAAAAAAAAAAAAAAAAAAATTCAGTGTAACATAGGCAGTAAAAAAGCAATCCGTCTCTTAAAAAAAATAACTTTAATAAATTGTTTTTCTTTGAAATTGAAAACCTATTTAGCCCTTTCATTTACTCCAACAGACATATCGCAAAAGGTTTCTTATTTAAAATATCAAAGAGAGTGGAATAGTCAACAGTTCGTGAAAATCTAAAACCATGTTAGAAAATCATGGACGCAAGTAGCTCCCATGTCCCATGTGTTGACTGGAGGTGAGGACCAAGAAACAAGAGATAAAATAAATAATAAAATAAATAAATAACACTGGACAGTTCAAACAACATTATCTAGCCCCAAGCTAAGCAGAGCTTGTGTTATGGGTACTAGACAACTGACATACTTAATACAATACATTAATAGATAGATATTTTTTATTATAAATAGGAAATACCCAGAACACCCTGAACAAATATCTGCAGACCGCACAAATATTTGTTCGCTGGCGAACCGCCGCCCGCCGCGTCACAGAGGTCGTCAGAGATAGAATTTGAGTTTTGGAGTTTGGCAACCTTCAGTAACCTAATGCGGCCTAGATGTCTGGAGTTCACTCGTACCACTCGCACTCATGTCCGTACCGTCCCGATCACGGTATTTAAAGTTTATATTAGAAAATAAAAAAAATAGATCACTATAAATAAATATAACAGCCAAAAATCGCAAAAATAGTCCTGACCCCACACCAGGATTTACTGCATCTTGGATATCAAGAACAACGAGTACCATGGTACCACAACACCCGACTAGGAACTACAGTATTTGCAGATTATACAAACATTTGTCCCAAAGCGGGAATCAAACTCGCAGCATTTGCGTCTCAGTTATAGTTGCCCGGTGTTTTTTTGGGCTGTACAACGGTATTTCTCGGTGCTCTTTTGGGCAGTACAACGGTATTGCTCGGTGCTCTTTTGGGCATTACAACGGTATTGCTCGGTGCTCTTTTGGGCAGTACAGCGGTGTTGCTTGATGCTCTTTTGGACTGTGCAGCGGTGTTGCTCGGTACTCTTTTGGGCAGTACAACGCTGTTGCTCGGTGCTCTTTCGGGCATTGTAACGGTATGGCTCGGTACTCTTTTGGGCACTGCAGTGGTATTGCCCGGTGCTCTTTTGGGCTGTACAGCGGTGTTGCTTACTGCTCTTTTGGGCTGTGCAGCAGTGTTGCTTGGTGCTCTTTTGGGCTGTACAGCGGTGTTGCTCGGTGCTCTTTTAAGCAGTACAATGGTATTACTCGGTGCTCTTATGGGCAGTAGTAACAGCGGTGTTAAGCGGCGCATGTTTTTAATTTTTTATGAGTTATAAGGGCCTTAAAAAGTTATATTTCATGATATTATATAAGCCGGGGACACAACTTTAGGTTATTTCATTACCTTCGCTTGTAACTTAGCCTAAACAACTCAAGGCTATCAAGCGAAAAATTCGGCCTGACCCTTTTCAACAAAATCGGCTATTAAAACAAGCAATTTATGCATATGGGGCCCTTTCTAAAGAAAATACGAAAAAAAGAGAAAATAACCACTAGCGGAACATTGGACTTCGAAAATTGGATTCTAGAAATTTTCTATATAAAGTTTTACTATAAATTTTATTTAAAAAAAACAAGCTACTTTAAACTAAGTTAACTGCGAAAGTTAAACCATACCGATCGAGTTTGATAGTAACTTAGCCGGGGGATGACTCTAAAGTTTCGTAAGAAAACTTTGTGCAAAGTGTCGCTAAAGACACTGCTCGTCGGATTAATCAAATAAGAGAATGCCACATGTCTAGAATTAATCAAATAAGAGAATGCCACATGTCTAGAATTAATCAAATAAGAGAATGCCACATGTCTAGAATTCTAGTTTATTACGTTACAATATGTTCAGGAAGCTAAGGATACAAACATGAGTTTTCTGGAGACTTTAATACTTTGTGGTCATTCATGTAGAAATGTCTAAACTACAAATAATTGATAATTAATGACCCAAAATATAGTATTTTCGTATCATAGTAAAATACACCTTATTTTTATTTTTTTTAACGCTTATAGAAGTTTAATTTGATTTTTGACGTTTGATTGATAGGTTGTAGGCTAAATTAATTAACTTAACCTACATATCAAATGTAGCTTTAAAATAATCTTATACATTATTCTTGAAATTCGTGAATCTTCAAGTCCATATTGACTAAAACCGAAAAATAAATACGTTTAGTAGTAGTAGAGCTTTTTATGAAAGAGTTCGTCCGGGGAAGTACTACTTTCATACATATTTCTACCGCAAAGCAGAAGTGCTCGCATTGCTGTGTTCAGGTTTGAAGGGTAAGGTTGCCGGTGAAATTACAGGCACATGAGACTTTTCATCTTTATGTCTCAGGGTGGCGGGCTCAGTGCAATGCCACATAGGGCGCGTCCTAGGTGGACGTGACTTATGAGGTAATGCATTGTTAAAGGCAGAGGTTACCGCTTAATATCAGGTGGGCCATCAGCTTGTTCCGTCATTCAAGTAGCATAAAAAAACAAAAATGTTTATTTACAGAAGGAATAATAACTAATAGAAGTAGGTAAGTAAGTACGCACAAATTAAAAAAAAAAACTTTTGAAACAGTTGTGCTACCTGAAGACAGCTACTAACGATCTAAAGGTAGCTCACTACCAGACAGAAGCGTCCCTAAGATGCTGGCTGCATTACCACGCTGAATAGCAATACTAATGCGTTGAAAAAACCGGTAATAACTCACGTAGGTACTTGTTCCGAGTCACGGACGTTTTAATAGTATTACTAATGCGTTGAGCCAGATAAGAGCCAGCTCTCGGGTCACGCGTCAAAAATAAATAGTTTCCCTAGTTTAAAACGTCAGATTACTATCATATCAGCACATCGGCTTTGCGCTTTCTATTTCCTCTCTATTGAATAGAAACAAACTCTAGCTGCCGTGCCAAAAACATACAAGCTGTGAAGTGTGCTCGGTTATGTGATCTTCGGGTTCCGTGTCAGTTAACTTATCAGTTAATTGACGTTTTTTTGAATACTTCTTTGAATGACGGGTCAAGCAGGTGGCCTACCTGATGTTAAGTGGTACCCTATGCCTATGAACAGTGCATTACCTCATAGGTCACATCCACCTAGAACGCACCCTATGTGGCATTGCACTGCGCCCGCCACCCTGAGACGTAAAGATGAAAAGTATCAGTGCCTGTAATTTCACCGGCACCCTTACTCTTCAAACCGGAACACAGGAATGCGAGCACTACTGCTTTGCGGCAGAAATAGGTTTGGTTATATTATTTCATTAGGTAAACCCACAACCCATGTAGATCCAGTTTTCAACAAGCTGTAATTTAACGAATCTAAGTTTTTTAAAGGTACACATTTCTTTGTTTTTGGCGTCAGTAACAGTTGAGCCACAGGCGTAATTAACTACTCAATATTTAGCTAGGTATATTGTAAATATATATTGGCAAAATTATTTGGCAAAGCCTCCTTCTATGGGGTAGGCCTCATTCAACAAAAGAACAAGAAGAAGAATAGATATAATTATAGATATTTATTTGTATATATGAGCTACACAAAAACACGTATTAAACTAAGAAGAAACAGATATGAAGGTACGAGGTGTAACTCAAGTAAACGAAACGGCTCTGCCTCAGCATGAGTTGGTTGACTAGCAAACTAGCAACCAACGATGGTCTTCCGTCAGAACCACTTGTAGGCGTTACGGCTAACCTCTCACAACGACTATACAACAACACATTAACATAAAGAAAACTAATAAGAAGAATAATAAGTACCAAAAGTAAGGTATGCTTAAATTTAAAAAAAAATCAATTTTTAAAAAGGTAAGAAAGAAAATATGATAGTAATTATACCATCATCATCATTTATCAGCATCTTTCCGTCCAATATTGGATATATGCCTCACCTAATTTCTTCCAGTCGGCTCTGTTCCCACTATCACGAGTCCAGTAGCGGCCAGCTACGTTTTTAATGTCATCGGTCCATCGTGCCTTCGGCCTGCCTGGTCTCCGGCCTCCTACCCAAGGTCTCCACTCGGTTATCCTGCGGCTCTATCTGTTATCCGTGCAGCGCATGAGGTGTCCCGCCCATTGCCACTTCAACTGTGTGATGCGTTTCCCAAGGTCCGCGACTTTGGACCGTCTGCGAATCTCCTGATTTCGCACTTCATCTCGCAGGGATAGCCGTAGCATCGACCTCTCCATTGCTCTCTGCGCTACCTTTAACCTATACATGTTCGTGTCAGTAATCACCCACGTTTCGCAACCGTACGTTAACTTAACTTTGGCAGTATGCACTCGTCAAAAGTGCATAGTGTAATTATACCAACGATAAAAATTAATGATCCGAAAAAGGTGCTATTTTATGCTTTCAAGAATGTACCGTATTACCACCACCACCGTACCCACCATTAACGCTCACAGAACACTGTGAACAGTGGATGTCTGAGGCTGTTAATAATGATGATGATGAAATAGCCATCCTTAGATGACCTACATGTTCGATTCTCGCTGCAAGACAAATCTACACTAATATTATAAAGAGGAAAGATTTGTACCTATTTTTGTATGTTTGTATGTTTGTAATGAATAGGCCCAAAAAGTACTGGGCCGATTTAAAAAATTCTTTCACCATTGGAAAGCTACGTTCACCCTGAGTGACATAGGCTACCAGGGGGGGGGGGGATACGAGGGGGGGGGGGGGGCTGTTTTTCATCTGAAACTACCCGTGCGAAGCCGGGACGAGTCGCTAGTGTTTGTATAATACGACCTCCGTGGCGCGGCGGGCGAGTAGTCCCCTAGTAAGTGGAACCCTAAAATCCCAATCCATTCCACCAAAACCATTTCAAAATTGGAACTAGCGCACCTTCTAAGCGGATTTTTACGCTGCCAACGCAACTTTAACCTTTATACTCACCTCTATTCCAGTAGACTAAAGTCGAAAATTGCGTAGCCAGGTCAATTGTAAACTTATTCGTTTTAAAGCCCGTGCATAGAGAACACAGATTTGAAATAAGGAAGTACGGCTCATCCTATTGGTAGACGGCCTTTTTGACTTACACACCTGCACCTGGTAAAACCTGATTTAAAACTAAAGTTTACGGACTAAAGTTACGGTGAATTTAAATTTCGAATTCAGTGTTTTATTGTAAATGTAACGAAATGTGATTTCATTTGTTTGTTTCATTGTTTAACTAGGAATAACTAAGCTAACAAAAACGATCAAGGAAAACGGGTCGGAGCAGGCGGGTTGGTGATCTCAGTTTTTTTTTAATTTACTTTTTAACATTGGTTGGCCTTTGTTTGACTATGATCTCCCCTGTTGGTAAGTGACGATGTGGCCGAAGATGGAGCACAAAGGTCTAGAAGGCACCTATTCACTCTAGCCTTGAAGAGACCCAGGTTATAGTTTTCAGGAATGACAGACGACGGTTGTGTATTCCACTCCTTAGCAGTTCGCATTATAAATATTATTATAATGCGAACAAGCATTATTATAAAGGTACGTGCGTCACAGATATACAGACCGTTCACCGAAAGGTGCGTACAGACTGGTGAAACGTAACATGCAATGAAATAATTTTCCGTACATATTGCTGCAATTTTTCATGCATTTGTCATTTGTCACACATTAATTTGACATGTACTTAATTATGACATTATGTTAATCAATTGATCAATGTGTGTGTACCAACTGAATATATAATAAATAATTTAAATTTGAATATGTAAAACCTTCAAAATTTACATTATAGGTTGAATTAGTGGAACTGGATAAATATGAATAAGATCTAAATTTGTAAACCCTTTTTCTGCGAAATAAATCATTCATTCATTCATTAATTCATTCATTCACACTTTGTAACAATTTATCATAGTTCGGACGTCTTGCGCGCGTGAAATGTGCATTTCACGCGCACGCTACGACCATCACAAGCAACGCGTGGAGCGATCCGTGATTTATCGGTTTTTCGAATGAACACAAAAGGGCGCGTAGTCAATGAAAGTTTCAAAAAAGGAAGACGAGTGACGCTTTTATAGCAGTCATTGTACTTGGGCTCCGGTCGACTCGGGCCGGCTCGACGTCGCACGAATGTCTGGTTCGGAACTCCCCGACTGTATTCCCCGTATTGTCTATCTCGCTCTCTCAAATATGGCGACGTGGTCGGTATTTAATCAACAGTCTATATTTTTCAGCTAAATAACGTTTAAAAATAAACTCACGGTTGTGTATTTTTCTTCCCAGAGTGATTAAAGCACTTTTTAAATACACAAGAAGGCATTTTGATGCGTTTTAGGTCTAGGTATAGGTTATAGCACACAAGCATTCTCGACTTTGTTTCAAGTGCGACTATAGTACGGGTGTGTCAGCAGACTCGGTTGAGTAGGACCAGCCAAGAATGTTTGTCACTCGTCTTCCTCTTTTGAAACTGTCATTGCGCGTAGTGTGGAAACAAACGTAAGCGGTAGTTTCGTAATGAATGCGCGGTATGAGCGCGCTACGCGTCCACGCTTGCAGCGAACATGCGATGAAAGGCAGGATGATACATTTCATGTTACGTTTTACCATTCTGTACGCACCTTAAGATGTCCCCTGCCTTGGGAATAGTGCCAACCACGGCAGGGGACTTCTTACGGTGAACGGTCTGTAGATCTATATCTGTGGCGTAAATCCCCTAGGTGTATTAAGGACACAGTGTAGGTACTTAATGCACCTGGGTGATTTATATGCACTACTTGATAGACTTAATTCATCTGGGGCCCTGGGGTATTACAACATCGTGAGAAAACTGATATATCCTAGACAATACAATCCGAAGAGATAAGACATGTGCACTGAATCCTTTCACCACACTGGTTCTTTTACCAACGGGCACTCGGGTTTTTTCAGGGCCACCACACCTCAAGCTGGTCACTGACCTAATGTAGGGTGACCAAGACAGAACCAGTGACATGCAGAAGTAAATGATAAATGATTTATTGCTGTTAGATCTAGGTGGTAACATTTGTTGGTGTTAAGATCTTAATGTGCATCTCTAGTCTGCCATGTCTGGCCTACAACCTTTTTTACAAGCAAAAAACAAAAATTATTAATAAATGTTAAACAATAATAATAAGTAGTAATAAATAGTAGTAACTTTTAACTAACGCTTATGATTTGTGGCTGGAGTTATGCTTTTATTTATTGAGCCTACTACAAATTGGATTGGATAACATGGGATTGTAAATGGCGGCCGGCAGTGTTGTTAATCTGAGCGGGACAGCATGAGAATTTGATGACCACTGTGGCGCGGCGGGCAACGGTTCGCCTGAAGGCATAAAGTTGCGGGTTCGATTCCCGCCCCGGAACAAATATTTGTGCGATCTGCAGATATTTTTTCAGGGTGTTCTGGGTTTTTTTCGATGTATAATAAAAAATATCTATCTATATTGTATATTGTAATATATTGTATTAAGTATATCAGTTGTCTAGTACCCATAACAGAAGCTCTGCTTAGCTTGGGGCTTATTGTATTAAGTATATCAGTTGTCTAGTACCCATAACAGAAGCTCTTCTTAGCTTGGGGCTAGATAATGTTGTGTGAACTGTCCAGCATTATTTATTATTTATTTATTTATATTTATTTAGAATGGCTGCTGAAGCATCATATCTACCAAATAAGTATTCCTGGTTCCTTAGCAGCAGCTCCGTGGCAGAATCTGGATCTCACCCCGAACACAGGCCATCACCGATGCATCACCGACTGACTGACTATAGAAAAATGTCTGTTGTCTTTTCTACCGTCTACTTGGAAAGAGGCAACTGTCGGCCTCAACGTGCCACAGACTCACAATATAATTTAAGCACATGCACTACAACCGCCATTTATAATACCATCAGAGCGGTACAACATGAGAGTGGCCACAATTTATAATACCATTCTTTAACCCCCCCCGGAAAATGTGAAGACTTACTTGAGCCCTGAATTCTGGCCGAAATGGGTGAAGTTCCGGCGGTTCAAGGACCGCCTGTCACGTGATCCACCGGGCCGCGACGCGTCGGCGATCACATGTGTGTTAGATTAAGTGTTTTTATGTGTATGTTAGTTTCTAAGGTATTTATGTTGATATGGGCTTACTGTTTAGGTTTAGTGCATTTCTCAGTAAGCCTGAATTAGATTTTGAATTTGAATTTAACTACGCGGGTTATATCTATCTAAGTATATTCTACATATTCTATGTCCATATTCTGTTTAGTTATCAATTTTTAAATATTTCCTTGGTCACCTTATTTATTGACGACCTCTGTGGCGCGGCGGGCGAAGCTTGGCCTGCGACGCAGGAGGTTGCGGGTTCGATTCCCGCCTCGGAACAAATATTTGTGCGATCGCAGATATTTGTTCAGGGTGTTCTGGGTATTTTCTATGTATAATAAAAAATATCTATCTATGTAATATATTGTATTTAGTATATCAGTTATCTAGTACCCATAACACAAGCTCTGCTTAGCTTGGGGCTAGAAAATGTTGTGTGAACAGTCCAGTTAAAAAAAAAAAAAAAAAAAAAAAATGCAGGTTTTTTGTAGCAGTTCGTAGACAATGTGGCATCTAACAACTATGGAAGCGATCCCATTTTCAGGAGAAAGTTTACTCATTCATAGTTATATCCGATGCTACTCATAATCCTACTACTATAATACTTCTTCACGCTGAAACTGCTAGACGGATTTGCATGAAGTTTGGAATGGAGATAACTGGACTCCCGGAATAACACATAGAAACATTTTTATCCCGATATTCTTACGGGATCGAGACTTACGGGATCGAGACTTACGCGGGTGAAACCTTGGGGCACTGCTAGTAGTTATTAAAGAAACATCTAATGTACGGCGATTTATAATTGTGATTAATAATCTAAATACCCGTATCTAATTACACAAATCCGTAACGAATGTCGTAGGTATGGGGCGCTTTGTCACAGTGTAACGGATCAATACCCTACCCCGTTACTGGATCGATAAAATTAACACACGACATAATGCTAAACGCATTACCCATCTTTCTTGCTTCGTAGAGGTCGGGTAAGCAGACGCGCTACGAAGTCGGGTAACACGGAGCATAGGCACATTATATTTGGTTTCAAGTGGATACGGCTTGTGGGATGAGCATTACGGACAGGACGCTGAATTTTGTTTTTTGCGACCTACAGTTTAACATTGAATTCCACGATATATAGGCAATAAATTGCACTTGACTCTGACATTTCAATAGATATGGTAAAAAAACTAACGCGGACTGAATCCACTAATGGTTTTAAGATATTTTTGTTACTAATATTTTTTGCTATGATTTGCCTCAACCATTTTTTTTGTTATGAAGTCATAGCGGGGGATAACTTGGGCGTGAAGGAGGTCACATTTTAATATTCAAGGATACAATTCAAGGACTGCCAGTTGAACATTGACCGGCATACGCGAAAGTAACGATTTGATCCTCTGGTAATTAACTTTTGTGGATATATCGCGAGATTGGCGTAGTGATCTTTTGAACACCGTTAAAGTTCATTTCAGTCATTGTGTTAAGTACAATCGTTTAGTGAGTGAGACAAAAGCTGGCTGCTGACTCCTGCAGAGACCCTGAAAAAGCTAAGTACCTAGATGTTTACGCTAATTAAGTGTACCTATAGAGATGGCTGGCTCACAAACTAAGTACCTAGGTGTATATGCACGTCTAAGTACCTAGGTGTATTTGCAAATCTAAGTACCTATGTATAGAGATGGCTGAGTCGCAAACTTAAGTGTACCTATAGAGATGACTGTTGCACCTTTTATATTTAATCTAGGGATGGCCGAATCATGAGTCTTGATAAATCTAGACTTCAACCTAACACTGTTGCACCTTTTATATTTAATCTAGGGATGGCCGAATCATGAGTCTTGATAAATCTAGACTTCAACCTAACACTGTTGCACCTTTTATATTTAATCTAGGGATGGCCGAATCATGAGTCCTGATAAATCTAGACTTCAACCTAACACTGTTGCACCTTTTATATTTAATCTAGGGATGGCCGAATCATGAGTCTTGATAAATCTAGACTTCAACCTGAATACACTGTTGCACGTTTTATATTTAATCTTTATTGTGTAATTTTGTTGATCATAAACTGTTTACCTAGGATCTGACTATTATATATTTATTGACAGAACGACTTACAGTCCATATTATAAATATGGCCTTCTTAATTAGTCTCATGTGAGGGAACTATAATACAGCTTTTATCAAACATGACTGTGACGCATGAGAGTAAACTGCTTAGCGCAAACACACACACAAACAAACACACTCTCGTCCAATTATTCACGTGTAGTGACAAGGTGGGAAATTACATGACATATCAGTATTTACGTATTCTCGCGAAGTGATGTTGGAGTGTGGTATTTTTGGACGCAAGAAGCTAAACAACGACAACCCTAAGCGAATTATTCTATAGTATGTACTATATTCAACTGAAGCTCTCGAGAGTGAGCTACCGGAAAAGCCAACTTAAATGGCGGGAAATCTTTCTGAATTGAATAATGCACGCGTTTCTACAGACACATACATTACACTATCATTATAGTGAAACGAGTCACCAGCACAGAGAAATCGCTTGCGCCGGCTTGGAATCGGATTACAACACTTACGAGGTCATTATAACTGACCATCGCTGGATCTAAATGCGATCACAACCACTTAATCAAAACCTAATCTAAAGCCACCTATACGGTACCTCCGGTTGGTACTTGTGACACGTTGGAGAACAGAACACTAAAGTCGACGTACAAGTAAATACGGTATCTATATTTTGAAACTTAGCCTCATATGATTAGGGCTACACCGCTGAGGAGTCTGGGTGGTCAGCATATGATAGGATTCACCCCCCGCGCATCGTTAGGGCGGATGGCAAGCATCCATGCAACCCGCGCTGTCACGTAGTACAAACAAGCAACGTTGCACACCGCTGGAGTAAGGGATCTCTTCGTATTTCCCACAACGAGGGAATCCATAGGGGGCGAATGATACCCTTGAGCGGCCCACAATTCTCAGATTCCAAGGCGACACTAGAAACAGACATATACCTGCACTACACTATGCACGAACGGGCTTATGAACGAAAGCTTAGAACAATGCAATCAATCAAACGAACCTACACAGTTATAAGGTGGTGGCACTAATTGCGCAAGGACTTACCTGACATTCGACGACGACCATTAATATACCGACATATAACCTATGTTTGACTGAATCACAACGTTAGTTTAGGAACCTAGGATGTGAGACAAAGTCATCATTTTTACATAAACATTACAGGATCCTGAAGACGACATACGAGGCCCCTCCAGAGCGAATTGCAGAAACGGGGTAAGTGATTTCTGAATTACGAACAACATTTCCTTTCTGTAATTAGGTAAATAAACGCAGGCAGGATGCTTCTTTAATTCTCTACAGATTATTAAGACGATCACGGGACACATTCAATTAACTGCCAGGCCAGTTGAACATTGACCGAATCATACTACGAAAAGTAACATATAATTCATCACATTAAAATATTGTAGAAGCTTTTTGTACACGCCTGTTGGGTGGGGGGGCTGAACTTCACAACAGATAGGGCAAAAAAGGATGTATCATCATTAATCCTGTTCCTAATGACCTTTCTGATGGTTCCATACATTATTGCTGCACGATAAATTGTTTTTTGTGCGTCGCTAGCTGTTGTAAGAGGTGTAGCCTCATTATACCACACGAATTGTATTCACGGTGACGTGAAGGCCGCAGAGGTGGTGGAGTACGTCATGAAGAAAGCCGGAGTGGGATTGAGGGTCATGAAGTTGGACTCTCGTCATAATGTGGGCTTTAGCTCATTTATGGTGAGGGTCCCTACGGAAGATCTGAAGACCTACTTGAGCCCTGACTTCTGGCTGAAAAGGGTGAAGTTCCGGCGGTTCAAGGGCCGTCTGTCACGTGATCCCCCTGGCTGCGACGTGTTGGCAATCACACGTGTGTTAGATTAAGTCCTATTAATATTATAAACGTGAAAGTTTCTAAGGATGTATCTTTGTTACTCTTTCACGTAAAAACTACGGGATGGATTTGGATGAAATTTGGAATGAAGATAATTGGACTCCTGGAATAGCACATAGGAACATTTTTATTCCGATATTCCAACGGGATCGTGACTTACGCGGGTGAAACCGCGGGGCGCTGCTTGTTATAAAAAAAGTGTTTTTATATATAATAATATGTTAGTTTCAAAGGTATTGATGTTTCCATGAGCTTATGAATATACATTTATTTACAGCAAGAATAATACAAGGTATGTACAAAATACATATGAAACAGTTGTGCCACCTGAAGACCGCTGCAAGCGATCTAAAGGTAGCTTAACTGATCCAAATCACTACCAGACGGAAGCGTCCCTAAGATGCTGGCTGCATTGCCACGCTGAATGGCAATACTAATGCGTTGAGCCAGATAAGAGCCAGCTCTCGGGTCAGGCGTTGCTTCGACCAGATGCCCTGAAAGAATTTTGATAACGCGAAGGGCCCCGGAACCCCACGGACCCAGAGTCTCGACCCCGAAAGGCTCAAATAAGTAAGCTCTGTCGAGACTCGCATATTTGCGTCTTTTGAGGTCCTCAGCGGAATCTGCCGCCACACCGGCCCTAACTGATGTCCCGGACAGATGAGATGGCGCAAGGGTATCAACGCATGTAGCGTCCCACACCAAAGGCCTACCCTTCTCCCACGGAACAAGAGTCATGCCGTCAGGCCGCTTACCATCGTCACGTAACAGACCATTCGGTTCTAGAATGGCTGGAATGTTAACGCTGGTAAGGGCCCGGCGAATGATATCATTAAGGCTAGCGTGGCGGGAAATCCTACCGGCAGCCCTGGTGCACGATAATTCGTGGTGACCAAGCTGATCAACAGCAGTACCGCACTGGCAGTGATGAGGGGCACAGCACCCTGCACCCAACCGTGAAGAAGTTGCAATACGGAAAGAAACTGGATCCATTAAAGTACCAGTATTGTGTGATGGAAGTGCTTGCAACCAAAACCCTGACTCCCATTTGGAAACGGCCAGGAGACGAGCACGATCTGTGGAGCTTGAGCACGTTTAGGTTTAGTACAATTCTCAATAAGCCTGAAATAAAGATTTTGATTTGATTTGATTTGAAATATATTTAAACACATATATGTCAAAGTTACGATGCCTAGATGTCTTTTTTCCCTCAAAAAATAAATTCTGGGAGCCTTCTAGTTGACGGTAGGTAAAAAACGTCTTCTAGATAAGCTTGCTACATTTTCTACCACATCGTCACTTTCAATCAGGAGAGATGGTAAGGAATGGAATACACTACCGTCGTCTGTCTTTCCTGAAAACTATAATCTGGGTCTCTTCAAGGCTAGAGTGAATAGGTGCCTTCTAGACCTTTGTGCTTCATCTTCGGCCACATCGTCACTTACCAACAGGTGAGATCGTGGTCAAACAAAGGTCCATCAAGGTTAAAAAAAAAGATGGTGGTCTACGCTAGAAAACAATGCAATACAGGTCGCCTAAGGAGTTTTGAAGTTCCGTGACCAAAGAGATCGAACGAAAATATTTTATGAATAAGGTTACTGGCCGTTTAGCAGGACAGGAAGCCATCGAGCAACGCAGGCCTCCGTACCGTCGATGCAGGAAGCCGGATGAATTAAAAAAAAAATTTTTGTTCAGTTGTGGTCATGTTATTTTTGTTATTACATTCTTTTTTTTTTAATTTATTTATATCTTTCTTTCTTTCCAAATAACTTATCATTCGATTATTATTTTTTTGAGTACCAAATATATTTTATTTAAAATAAATAAATTAATAATATTCTTCTATATTTTAATTTAAATATTTGATCCTTTCGTAATAAAATATTTTTTCAATTAAAATATAGAAACTGGTGTTGAGTGTATTATTAAGTGAATATACGAATCAAAGTATATACTATCTCTTAACATGGTGCGAACACTTTTCATACGTCGGCACCCTCAAACCATGTCACACAAAACAGAGGAAAAAAATCTGTTCCTGACAAGACGTATAGACAAAATCGTAAATCCATCGCGAACAAGCCTACCATGCAAAAGTAACCAAATAAAATAAGCGGCAAACAGCTGAGTAATATCGCAGACAAACAGGCAGAATTACATCTGTAACTCTCAACTTTGGACGGATGGAACTAGCGGATAGCGAGTACAAATAGTTCACTTCTTATAGTTAGTAGTAGAGCTTTTTTGTGAAATAGTTCGTCCGGGGAAGTATAACATGCCTATTTCGGGTTAGGTTCGTAACGACTAGATTGCATAACGACTATAAAAGCAAAACTACTTAGTTTCATAAGATCTTGGTAGCTAAATGTCTAATTGTGCAAACGTCTTAATTGTAGAATGCCTGGGTTTAAGATTGGACTTAGTTCTATAACCTTTTTTTTGTGTAACGCTCAAATATCAAAATGTCCCAGTAGAAAAACGGCAACGTATTCAGAACGTACTGATAGTAAAACGACCAGGTAGGCATATCGTCAATAACGTTTAAACCGTATGTTAATAAATTGTTGACGAGAGTCGGGGTTTTCAAAAGTACCATGTATAATACTGAATTAAGGAGATATGAATAAATATATATAATTTTATTGAAAAATTCTGTTGTTTTTATGATGATGATTTTTAACCCCCCACGCAAAAACGACGGGGTGTTATAAGTTTGACGTGTCTGTGTGTGTGTGTGTGTGTGTGTGTCCCATCGTAGCTCCCGAACGGATGAACCGATTTCGTTTTTGTTTTATTTGAAAGGTGAATTTGTCGGGTGTGTTCTTAGCTATGTTTGATGAAAATCGGTTCAGCCGTTTCTTTGCGTTGAGGGTTTTTTTAATTTTTACAAAATTATTACTTGTTTCATGATGTTTTCTATGAAGACCATATTATGTTATCCAGACACTTTGCCTTATGCGTCATTTTACAACCAAGACTTTCTATAATTTGGTCGTAAACTCTATTAGTCATTTTGCAACTTTGGCATTATGCCTTTGTTGTCGATTGTACAACATTCTACTCACTAGGGCATTCTGCAAAAAAGGCGTTATGCTTACTAAGGCACTATGAAACTAAGTCCTTTTGCTTATATAGTCGTTATGCAATCTAGTCCTTACGAACCTAACCCCCTATTTCTGCCGCAAAGCAGTAGTGCTCGCATTGCTGTAATCCGGTTTGAAGGTTCAGGTACATTTATCTGCTTCAATGAGGAGATCTGTAGAAGAACCAAGTTCACCTGCACAGCTCTAAAAAAGGCTATTTAAAAAAACAGGTAACCAAAAATACTTTGATACAATAGATGGATGTTTTTATATATGTCGCAGCCAACCGGTTGAGAAAAATTATTCCCTTTATCGTAAAAGCAGAAAAACCTTTGTGGCCCGGCGGGCGAACTGAGATACGAGGGGTTGCGGGTTCATTTCCCGCTGTGGGGCAAATGTTTGCTAAATCTGCAAATATTTGTTCCGGTTATGTGTGTTTTGGTACTTGTAGTTCCTAATACTTATGACACATGGGATCCTAATGAAGAGAACAAATATTTTTTGATCTCTTAAAATATGTCTATCTCTTTTTCTTTCTATTTTTGGAAATCATAAAGAGAATGACATAGAGTAGTTGTTAGTGAACTGTCTCTAGGTCCCCTCAGCTTCTCGCTCAATATGACAGCAATAAGAAAAAGTTGGGATATTGTATTGTGCCACTTCATAAAATTGTATAAGTTTTTCCCGTTTTCATTTGATATTCTGCGAAGGGTAGTAAAGTTAATGGGCATATTTTATTTATAGAGTTGTACATAATGTTATGAGGAGAATGGTTAGAGGGCCGTAAAAATGTTGAAAGTTGTATATCATCCTAATTGCGAAAATCTCACCATTTAAAAAAGCTCTTTCAATTTTGACGACCTCTGTGGCGCAGTCAAATTCAAATTCAATTCAAAATTATTTATTCCGTCTTGATACCAATTATTGTATACTAGGAAAAGTCATATTATACATAATTGTTACATAAAATTCTAAAAATAACAGATAATTGAACAAAAATTCAAACATTCAAACACACTAACACTAAACTGGTATGATTACATACTAAAGTCATCAGCTAGAGCTTCGTCAATGTCATAATAGGATTTTAGAAGTAAAAAATTTCTTACTTGAGCACTAAAATCTTTAAAATTTAAATTTCTAATGTCCAAGGGCAATTTATTAAAAAGGTTTATGGTTCTGCATAACAAGCTATTAGCTACTTTAGCTAGTCTGTGTTTTGGAACAACTATATTGTTTTTATTGCCTGTATTGTAATTGTGGATGTCACTTTTTAATTTTAAATCGTCAATATGTAATTTAGTATAAAGTATAGTGGGTGAGTAGCCGGCTTAGAGAGGTTTTGGGTCCGTATCCCGCTATGGGACAAATGTTTGTATGATCTGCAAATATTTGTTTCTTGGTCTGGATGTTGTGGTAGGTACTAATGTTACTTGTAGTCCCTGATACCAAAGACGGGATCCTAGTGTGGGATCAGGACTATTAGTTATGTGATTGTATTGGGCCAAAATAACCACTATGTCAAGCCCGGACACAGCGAGATGGCGCGGCGTTGCGGCAGCCCACGCAGGAGATGGCGCGATGAAATAGACACCTTTAACACAGATTGGCAAAAAATAGCGCAGGATCATAGTGATTGGAGGATATCGGGGGAGGCCTTTGCCCAACAATGGGATGATTCAGGCCAACAGTAACAGTAACAGTGATTGTTGGGTGTTTTTTTTAACTGAATGAATGGTTGAACATTTGATGTCAAGCGGTAACTTCTTTAACAATTCATTTACATCATAGTTCAGGTCCACCTACGCACCGTTAGTGGCATTGCACTGCTCCCGCCATAGATGAAAAGTCTCATGTACCTGTAACTTCACCGGTATACCCTTTAAACTGGGACACAGCAATGCAAGTACTACTGCTTTGCGCCAGAAATAGGTATGGTGGTATTACTTCCCCGGACGATCTATCTCTCTATTAAAAGTTTACATAAATATTATCAGAGTTAACCTCAATGGAGGTTTGTTTCAGAATATTGAAAGTCGTATATCATCCTATTTGCAAAAATCTCTGCTTTCAATAAACGTTCTTTCAATTTAATTTTCTAAAAGTTTTTATAATCCTATAGTTAACCTCAACGGTGTTAGTTTCAGATAATCAATCACGTTATTATTTTCAAATTTGTCTGACCTCGCAAGTTGACCTGTGGTTTCTCTAAATACTTTTACCAAATCAATAACCATGAATATAAACAATAGAAAACAGAAAATAGATTTGTATGAGCAAGTTCAATTGACTCACAAACAAAGACTTGTTGTTTTTATAGCTTCAGTGTCATACATTGGTTAATTTCCATTCGATTTCTCGCCATTATTGAGCGGTCTTAACACTGTTAATCGAATTATATTCGCAGGGATGGCTCTTGTGTTCTATTCAACGCCTTGTGGGCAGATACATTCAATCTATTCTATGAAAGGGTCATTTACTTAGGAGTCAGGACACCCTGTCTGTGTGTGTGTACTTTGAGACAGAGGTCAGGACTTTTGTGTATAACGATGACATGCATTTTTATGACAAATCACCATCATCTCAGATGGTTGAATGGATGTCTACCTGCAACCTGAAATATGTTTTTTTTTTTTTTTTTTTTTTTTTTTTTTAACATTGATAGACCTTTGTTTGACCACGATCTCACCTGTTGGTAAGTGACGATGTGGCCGAAGATGAAGCACAAAGGTCCAGAAGGCACCTATTCACTCTTGACTTCAAGAGACCCAGATTATAGTTTTCAGGAAAGACAGATATGTGTAATTTTTCTCCGAAATAAAGCCGAATTTATAAAACAAGAAAAAATTTATATGCTCAGTTGTCTCCGAGCCGTAGGATTTTTCGTTTTAAACGTCATTCACCGTTGCATCACCATTACTTATATTCACTATTGGATTAAACATTTTAGCCTGGCTACTATGAATAATTATTAAGAGACGTTTAATATGTAAAAAAATAGGCAACTCATCGATAATCCCCTCCGTAATAGTCCCCCCTTGGTGTTGCCAATGTCTAAGTAACGCTGACCACTTTACATCAGGTGGGCCATCAGTAAAGTAAGAGAAAGAGAGAGAGAGAAAGAGAATAATTAATTTGCAACTCAACCAACAAGCATAATTAAAAATAAAAGACAAAGCTTACTTTATGAATTGAGTCACAAAACGGTCTCTGTCTCAGCATGAGCCAGTTGTAAATACGTTACAACCAACGCTGGTCTTCCGACAGAGCCATTTGGTGATGTCACGGAAAATAACACATAAGACACAAAAAATAAAAAATAAAGAGACATCTACGGCAACGATTGACAAACACAAGATAACGAAAGTATTACCATAATCATAGAGTAGGTATTTACGTTTACAAATGTCGTTTCTAAACACATTGCAAGAACTCAGGATGAGACGCTGAGTAATTTGTACAAAAATAAATATTTTAAAGTAAGTAGGTACACAGCATCATTATATGATACTCGCATCGCCTTTATGACTCTCCTGACTTCTCCATTTTTTTTTTGCTGAAGTCGTCTTTATCTCAATACAGATCAAAATCTATCTATGTACCTCAACAAAATCGGTTTAGGCGTTTCGGCGTGTCAAAAATCTAAACATTCAAACATCGTAACTACGACTTTTATGATATATTTTAAGCTAAGGCCAAAACAACGCGTTCAGCCCGCGTCCGCGGTGGCGTGCACGGTGGCGATCCATTGTCTTACCATTGATCGCCACCGTGCACGCCACTGAGGACGCGTACTGAACGCGTTGGTTTAGCCTTAGCTTTACTGGGTTGGCCTGCGTCTAGTTTTATTTGAAATAGATGACAATTTAAAGTGAACTTGAAACATCTTGCTTTACAACTTATAAATCTCTGTTTGTGTGTTGTGATACCATGGCACTAATAAGTCTTCATATCCATAATCCAGGGAATCCTACGGGCTATGTATGAATGTTGTGGTGTTATGTTGTACAGAAGCAGCAGATCAGGGCCATTTTATCCTTGAATATCAGTAGGCAGATTCTATGTCTTTGGTTTTCGGGAGCTGTATTTTTATACCCTATACAGCAAATGAAGGCAATTATTCCACAAGATGCGTAGGTAGGACAGTAATCTTCGTAGAGCTTCATTACTTACTGTTAATCTTATTATTGTTAAACCTTTTTCCAATAGCAAACCGAACCTTTAATCTTCTCAAAAGGCTGACATGGCTTTACGGAGATTTTGCTTTTTAATTACGAGGCCGCCACTACTTTTAGCTGCATTAATGTAGAAAGCAGATTGTCGGCGCCTGTAGGTTTTTTTATGTATAATAATATAATATAATAATACTGGACACAGTTCACACAACATTATCTAGGCCCAAGCTAAGCAGAGCTTGTGTTATGGGTACTAGATAACTGATATACTTAATACAATATATTACGTAGATAGATATTTTTTATTATACATAGAAAATACCCAGAACACCCTGAACAATTTTTTTTTTTTAAGTATAAACAACTTGGTATGACTGATCAAGCAGATGCCCTACCTGATGTTAAGCAGTCGGTACCCTCTGCCTATGAACAGTGCATTATCACATAGGTCACGTCCACCTAGGACGCACCCTATGTGGCATTGCACTGCGCTCGCCACCCTGAGACATAAAGATGAAAAGTCTCATGTGCCTGTAATTTCACCGGCAACAATACCCTTCAAACCGGAACGCAGCAATACAAGCACTACTGCTTTGCGGCAGAAATAGGTATGGTGGTAGTACTTCCCTGGACGAACTCTTTCACAATAAAGCTCTACTACTAACCAGCGAGCCTTACAATATGATGTGTAACACCTGACATCTCACCTCCTTGGTAATAAGCAACATGGTTGATAGTAGCAGCCTCTCGAAACAAGTAATTAATTTTGTAAAAATTAAAAAAAATCCTCAATGCAATGAAACGGCTGAGCCGATTTTGATCAAACATAGCTAAGAAAACTCCCGAATGATTCACGTTTCAATAAAAAAAAAAAATGGTTCATCCTTTCAGGAGCTACGATGCCACAGACACACACAGACACGTCAAACTTATAAGACCCCGTCGTTTTTGCGTCGGGTTTTAAAAATGCGCTCTTCCTGTAACACACTTTCGTCTTTTTTCACGATATCACTCCCACAGAGTGCAGGAAAGCAAGAGGAACGATGTTACCCATCAAAAACACGTATGATTTGCTCAAAGCTAAATCTTTTTGAGAAGTTAGCAATATTGTACGTGTCAAACAATGTGTTAACAGGCACAAGTGCCATACTCATGTGTTTGAGATATAATGAATGTTTAATATTGCGCAGGGCAACACTGATATCTACGGGCCGCCATACTTGCGCGGCCCTGTTTTTAACCCCCGACGAAAAACGAAGTGGTGTTATAAGTTTGACGTGTCTCTGTGCGTGTGTGTGTGTGTGTCTGTCCCAACGTAGCTCCCAAACGGCTGAACCGATTTCGTTTTTTTTTTGTTTGAAAGGTGTATTTGTCGTGAGTGTTCTTAGCTTTGTTTGATCAAAATCGGTTCAGCCGTACAGCGTTGGGAGTTTTTAATTTTTACAAAATTAATTAATTGTTATAATACCAGCTTACTTCTCAAAGAGTTTTAACTTTGAGCTAATCATACTTATAGCCGTATATTCATTTTAATATGATTCCCAACCAAGTTAGTTTCAAATCCCTTACTAGGCTTTTACGATATCCTTAGTAGGAGACGGAGGGGTCTATTAATTCATGTGCCAGACACGCCACTGCAGATTAATGCGTACAGACCGTTCACCGTAAGTTGGCAGTAGCACCTGGCATGGAGTACCTATTTACAGGTGCCATCTTACGGTAAACGAGCTGTAGTGTTATTTATAAATTTTGACAATGAGCATTTGTCAGGCGCAGGAGCACTCTGCGGGCATGGTTTCGTTTCGCCGCTGGTAAATTAGACAGTGTCGGCAGCAACCTGTTTTATCTGTAATTGTGGAATTAGCCGTCACCGGCCAAATTAAAAGTTAAAAACCTTTCTCTGTATATCTTTCGCAAAGAAAATTGCTAAGATTGGTATTTTTCTTGTTGCCATAATATGATACCAGAAAACTTTGCTCCCACTCTGTGCATATTTTTCTTACTGTAGATAATGCGCCAAAACATAAAGATACTGTGGTATTAGATAAACTTATGGTTTAAATTGAGTTGGTAGCGTTACCATAACCGCGGAGTAGAATAACCTTCCAAATAAATTATTTACTCCTAATTAGGCACTATCGGCCTTATTATAAAAAAAACTAAGTTAGTCCTGGTTTAAACTCGAACTAAGTAGTTTAGGTTTGTCACGGTATTAAAGTTATATACAACTTTAACACAAAGACAGATGGTTTATTTTCTAAACTACACATATTTCCGACGTGTCAAACTGACGGTCTTGTTTCAAAGTGTCACATCACAATCGATATACAAACTTCTATCCAACAAGCAATCAACTGTAAATTTTTAGACCATTGCAAAACTAGGGGGCTGCCTGGTTTAAGAAAAACCAGAGATAGTCTGAGACTTTGTCATTTTTGACAAAATATCCAACTATCTAGCTCTAGAGTTGACTTCGGAAAACAAACCATCTGCCTTTGTATTAAAGTTTTATATAACTTAATACCGCTACAAGCCTAGACTACGTAGTTCGGGTTTAAACCAGGACTAATTTCGTTTTTTGTAATAAGGCCCTGTATGTCTGCATTGGAGGTTAATGTTCGATTTTGAATCAAATTAAGTCATCATCATCATCATAGCTAGATAGATCGATAAATCTTTATTGCATTCACCATTAAATAAAATTACAGCATATATTATCATGTAACAAACTAGTTCACGGTGGTATAATGAGCTGCCTTAACGCTAAGAGCGAACTCTTCCAGGCAACCTTTGCATCATCATTATCATCAGTCTAAAAAAGTCCACTGCTGGACATAAACCTCTCAAATATAATGCCATATTGAGGGGGTTTGACATAATCACCACAATTTTCATGTGAATCTGGTGATCGCGTTATTGGCGTTAAATACTCAGGTGTTTGCTGCTGCATCCACGAGAGGAGACGGAGGATACTAATCTAGGCCGAACAGGCCAAAACACAATAAAATGAATGGATAAGGTAAAATAAACGAATCAAAAACTTGTCTTGTGTACTAGGTATAATATTAATGAACTTCAATAAGTTTTATCTCTTGAACCAGTCATCTTTTCACCGTGGCTTTGTTCAATACTTATCTACGTAGTAAATTATTACTATCACCCAGGGAAGTGTTACTTGGAGCCAGAAGGCATCCCTCAACTTTATGGTCTCTAGTGTAAAAGTACTGAAGATTTTATCAGAGAGGTAGCGATATTTCAACATTATTAATCATTTACCCGATTTGTAGAAAGATATACATTTTAGGTGAGTCGTAGATTTACTTTTCACTAGAAACGGGATATTTAGTTACCATGATTTTTGAGTCATTTATAGTCATTTATATTCATTTATTCATATAATCATTATACGTCCACAATACAATAAAAAACAATACAATACCTAGTAGAAAAAACATTTGCAGGTAAGTAGTTACGTAAATACATACAGCAAATACACACAATTGTTGTTGTTGAGTTTTAATTGTTTCCGATACATCGGCACAGATATATCCCGTTTCTAGTGAAAAGTATGTGCATAACCATGAGTTTCAAAAGTTAATCATAGATATGTTGTTATTGCACTAGGTTTTAAAAAAAATATTGCACCAAAGCGGCTTAATAATTTACATCAAATAAAGCTGTGTTTGTTGCCTGATTCTTCTATAGGTTTGGATTAGACTATTCGATGTTAAGATACGGGTTCAAATCCGCTAGAGCTGCATTTTTGGGTCACTTTTATATGTGGTGCTGTTAGGTACTAATTTTGATGTGTGGTGATTAAGGCAAATCTCCCCTTTTGTTCTAAGAGGACTTGTCCACTAGTGGACATCTAAATGATAGCTGTAATAGCGTATCATAATAATGAAAAACAATAAATCAAAATTAAATTTCCGATGGAATCATCAACATTGCCGTTTTAACTATAGACTACAACAATATTGTTAAAATTTCAATTTACAGTAAAAATGCAGAGTTAATTAAAGAACATCTCGAGAGCTGAACATTTTTATGACGCCTTTAAATGGTGGAAATGAACTCCACAAACCTGTCAAAACAAGAAGATTGGAATTGAGACGAACAATCCTGTCAGGACCAGAATATTGGAATTGAGAAGTGTCTCGATCAGTGTTTAATTATTTTCTCGGGTTTGTTATTTTTAGTCACTAGTTACGTATGTTTTATTTGAGCTGTCTTTAACAGAAATTCCCAACGAACGGTATAGGATAAGTTTCATTTCGTAATCTTGTATGCCAACCTAGCGTATTACACACTACATGACTATGTTAATGATAAAGCCGCGTGGCCTGATTTCGCTCTGCCCCTCGACACCTAATTTGACAATTTGCAATGTCTGTACCTACATATAATTTATTATTGATGTGTTATTTATGAGTATATCAAGCGTAGAGTGTGATGCCTTATGAACTTTTGCTTTTTTCTCTATCATCTTACTGTTGACTGCCTACCTAAGTAAGGCTTTTAAGTTGATTTTCCTTTTTTCTTTGAATCAGCTTCCACTTGTTCTCGAGGCACCACACAGGCGCTCCCCACATAGTAGTAAGAAGGATCATCAAAAGAAAAACAGACCGTGTTTGTTGCCTGATTCTTCTAGGTCTGGTTGCGTTGGAACAGGAGTAAATGTAAATTTATTTTTTAAGACGATTCAAAATGATCCTTGTGATTTTAATGAATAAAATACTTTTTGACTTTGACTTTGAGCGCTAAATCAATTCAATCATCATACTCGTAGGACGAGTAGGCGTACGGCTCAGTACCATCCTTACCTCATTAGTATACCTTCTATTCGCAGAAAACGTTTCAGTTCTACCTTTATAATGCGAACTGCTAAGGATTGGAATACACTACCGTCGTCTGTTTTTCCTGAATACTATAATCTGGGTCTCTTCAAGGCTAGAGTGAATAGGTGCCTTCTAGACCTTTGTGCTCCATCTTCGGCCACATCGTCACTTACCAACATGTGAGATCGTGGTCAAAAAAAGGTCTACAACGATAAAATAAAATAAAATGGGCGGATATTTAATGAAGTAATTGGTATTAACATTGAAATTGGCCACCAGCAAAGAGCAGCTAACTTCATAGTAGGTACTGACTCAATTCTTAGCCAATCCCAACTAACTTCATACGGACACAATTCTTAACCAATCCAATGTAAAACCGAATTCAAAAACTACAATATATACCGGCGAGACAGAATAATAATTGATTTCAAAAGTACGGTGAATATGACATTATTGTGCTAATATTAAGATAAGATAATATAATAAGATAATATTTATTTCTGTTACTTAATGTAACATAGTAATATCCTTAGTTGAGACCACCTTTTAAATATAAAATACCTGTGCTAGGTGGAAAAATTGAAAATATTGGATTCAAATTGTCATTGGACAATTATTAGCAGGTATTGGATTTAAGGCTGCGGCTGCAGATGTGCTATATCAAGGATTATAGGATTGTAAGAATATTTTTTATCCAATTCTTTATATCCATACGGTTCAACGGGCTTAGAAAAGAAACGTGCCTTTTTATGGCCTTCTTGACAGGAAAATAATCAATGAGTAGTGGATACGGCATCATCATCATCAGCCTGTAGAAGTCTTTCGCTGGGCATAGACTTGCCTCAAAAATTGCCACGACGAGCGGTCTTGAGCCACCTACATCCACCGACTACCTGCGACCTTTAAAATACCGTCTGTCCACTGACGGTCTTTCTGCGTCATCCGGTTCTTGTTCGCTCGCTACTAGAGAACCTTTATTTTATAACAGTTGTCGGTTCTCATGGATGTGTACAACTTCTTCTATATCGGTTCTGCGAGCTATATAGCCTACCTAAGTGTCACTTCATTTTGATATCTATAATAATAGCTATGTCATCAACATCATCATCCGCCGCCGCTGCCTTACGCATATCGTCGTTAGCGTCGGTGATCGTAGATAGCTATGTCGGTGATGATGGATCTCTATCATTCTGATTCTATTATTTGACCTAATCTCTCTCCATAGCCCATAGAAGCCATAGTAGATAGATCAACATACGTGGCCAAAATAATTATATTCCCAATGCCTAATTATGCAGAAGAGGTATTTTTATTAAAATCTCGAAAAGCCATCCCCAGCTGTTCTGAGTTGTTATACCAACTGGCAAAGCTTCTTATTCACAACGCGACTTAAAATTACTGCAACTGTGTCGCACAGAGCGTAGGTACGGTGAAAACACTTTCAGTGCTCACATTTAGAGTGTTCTCTGTACGGTTTTGAGCAGTTCTTCACTATTGGGAGCCCTCCGAGATACAGTTTATAACTAGTTCGGAGTGGTAGGGCGAATCTTAATCTGCCACCAATTACCCACTAACAGCTACCTTTGCAGTGTAGTCTAAACATGTTCTATTCCAATATTTCTACCTAGAAACCTGCCTATAAATAGGTAAGTGCATTAAATAGTGAATTGATTTGTTAAATACCTACCGAAGTGACTTTTTATCTATTTTAAATAGGTACTATATAGGCAACTAAAGCAGTGTTTAGTCAGTTATTTCGTTAAGTTAGTGATGCGTGATGCGTCCTCTGTCATTTGGGTATTCGATTGGTTGTAAAACAGCGTCTTGATGACGACGTTATAAAAACGCAATTTTTACTATTACATCTTTGTTGCATCGAGCAACGCAGGCCTCCGTACCGCTTTGTTGAGATTGATCAAGCTTTATGAGGCTAGTGTTGATTTATTTTTTTCTAATTGAAAGTTCTGCTATAAATAGCTTTATACAACTCCCTCTCTAAAAAGCTTATTTTATTCACTGAAAACAGTGAATAATAAGCACTTTTAATAACGATTTTCGTGTTTGAATTTAGAACACACCAATATACTCGAGCCTCAATCTCAACACTTGATCACTCGCTACGCTCGTGATTAAATCATCATGGATCACTCCCTACGGTCGTGATTCAATCAAAGTCAAAGTCAAAAAGTATTTTATTCATTGAAATCACAATGATCATTTTGAATCGTCGTAGAAAATAAATTTACATTTACTCCTGTTCCAACGCAACCAGACCTAGAAGAATCAGGCAACAAACACGGTCTGTTTTTCTTTTGATGATCCTTCTTACTACTAGGTGGGGAGCGCCTGTGTAGTGCCTCGAGAGTGGAAGCTGATTCAAAGAAAAAAGGAAAATCAACTTAAAAGCCTTACTTAGGTAGGCAGTCAAAAGTAAGATGATAGAGAAAATCAGCAAAAGTTCATAAGGCAGCACACTCTACGCTTGATATACTCATAAATAACACATCAATAATAAATTATATGTAGGTACAGACATTGCAAATTGACAAATTAGGTGTCGAGGGTCAGAGCGACATCAGGCCACGCGGCTTTATCATTAACATAGTCATGTAGTGTCTAATACGCTTTCTTAATTAAACTATTCTTTATGTAGGATTTAAATCGTTAGAATCCTTCACTTGCTCGAGATTAAACCGACCACAGCCCTCGATTTAAATCCGTCCTTTATTCACTGATTGCATAATGTACTTTTATGATTCAATTTTTATTTAAGATCATGTGAGTATCTCAATACAGGGATCCTACGGTGGGAGCAGAACTATGAATGTGACTTTTTGGTGTTAATAATTAAGAAGAATATCGGTTCTTGTGTGCAATCCCTAAAATAGCAGTCTGCGCATGACAATAATGATAATTATAGTTAAGGGAAATATATTTTGGAACGAATCCAGTTGATGGTTACTATCCATTCGCATGTGAATCGTTTTTATTTTGTCAGTTTTGATTTTCAATTTGTGGAAAATGCAACAAAATCAAAGCAGACTCTGCTTTATTTTGTACTACCCATGACATATGTTATGAATGTTGGGTGTTTATGTTTATTACCTCCGCTAGGCAAACAGTTTTCTGACCAGCTACCTAGTACCAGACCTAGTGGTTTATTTTTACAATTTTGGTGGCAGAGATCTTGACAAAACATATGAAAGTGATATTTGGTTACCTACCTGATTTTTCATATCAGTTAAAAAATTATCAAAGACACCTCTTATGACACAGAGATTTGCATTCTATAGGCAAACGGGACCGATGTAAGCCTCTAAATTTTTTAGGTAGATTCATCCAAACACTCACTTTAATATAATTGTAGGTTTTTTAAATTAATCGGTCCCGGCTGTTATTGTTAGCAGTCGATAAGCCATGTCAGAGGCCCTCGGGCGGCTTGACAAACTCCGACACCAGAGGCCAGCACTACCTCATACGAAACGAAACGAATTAATTGTCGTTTTTAATTCAAAGGAAAGAAACTTTTTTAGCGTATGTGACCTTAAACGAATCCCTATACGAAACCATTCGAAATAATAGCTATCAATGCGTCGCCTTAAAATCTTTCCACCAATTTCTTCACCTTTTAGTATAGTAGGTACTCGAGACGGCGTCCACTCCTTATCACGCGGTTGCCAAGCGAACACAATTTATGTCTCAATTTCCCACAGCTTATAAATTGTCCTCATCCCATTGATACGACGGTCGAGTCTGTAAAAAATACGAAAATGTACATTGGCAGAAAAAGGTCGTAAGCGGCAAAGTGATTAAAATCATATTTTATGTCATCGTTTGGGATACAATAACTGAGTCACTCTTTAGGAAATGGGATTAGGTATTACAGAAAAAATACACCTAGATCAATAGAATAAATTTAAACAAAAAATTATGGACACAGTGATCACAACATTATCTAGCCCCAAGCTAAGCAGAGCTTGTGTTATGGGTACTATATAACCGATATACTTAATACAATATATTACATAGATAGATATTTTTAATTATACATAGAAAAATACTCAGAACACCCTGAACAAATATCTGCGATCGCACAAATATTTATTCCGAGGCGGGAATCGAACCCGCAACCTCCTGCGTCGCAGGCCAACCTTCGCCCGCCGCGCCACAGAGGTCGTCATAAAATAGGTCGTCATAGGTAGAGAAGAATAGCATAGAAGAATTATACTTTATTGTACATCTTAATAAAAAAGAAACAAACCTAACTACGTAATTATAAGGACAATGGGCGGTATTATCGCTTAGAAGCTATTTCATCCAGCAAATTGTTTTTTTTTTTGCAATGTTGTAAAGTGTACCGCCGGCTCGCTCGATTCAAAACGTAGTTCATCTATCATAAAGGTATAAATTAATCAAACTTAATAACATTTTGTAGTTTTTGTTTTGATCTAGTTTCTGAGAATACTGTCCAAGCCAAAAATATCAAATTTAGTTTCAGACGGTTTTCTGGGAAAGTCTAAATATTGTAATTATTACGCTTACCAACTAACTAACTAACTAACTAACTAACTAACTAACTGCCTATAATATTTTCATTGATAAACCTTGGAAAAGTTTTTAACCAAAATTGTTATCTGCTAGATAGATCTAGAAAATCTGAAGTGTTTGTAGTCTGTATTAATTTTAAACAGTACATGTGTTGAAAAACTATAATGCACAAAGGCCCGTAATGTCGCGAGTAGTCCCTTAGTCGGCTGTTACACCATCCATGGGAGGAGATATAGGAGTCTATTCTAGGTTACACATATCACACACAGGATCCAAGTGGATCCTGGAAGCCTGTCTTGGCCCTGGCTTCTTTTGTGGCCACACAATTTAAGATCACATGCTCCGCCGTCTCTTCTTTCTGCAGCCTCGACATAGCCCGCTGTCAGGAGCCCCAATCTTATACAGGTGATGGTTGAGGTGCTGGTTCTATTCTTGCGCCCAGACAAATACCTAAAGGCCCACGATAGGACATTAGTTAAATATGTCCCGTAGAGCTCGGTAGGTCAAGTAGTGACTATATAGCCACTCGTGGTGATAGATTTATAGTTATACTGTTGGCGATACGGTAAACAGTAAATAAATAAATAAATAATGCTGGACAGCTCACACAACATTATCTATCCCCAAGCTAAGCAGAGCTTGTGTTATGGGTACTAGATAACTGATATACTAAATACAATACATTACGTAGATAGATATTTTTTATTATACATAGTATATACCCAGAACACCCTCAACAAATATCTGAAGATCGTACATATATTTGTTCCAAGGCAGGAATAGAACCCGCAACCTCGCAGGCGAACCTTCGCCCGCCACGCCACAGAGGTCGTCAGTTGCTAAACTAAATGGCTTACAAACAATTTTGATCTATTTATGAACTCCTTTCCATGACTGTACTTGATGTGACAGTTTAACTATATATGTGTGATGTAAGGAGTTTACATTGCAGAAAAGGTTTTGGGGCCTTAAAACCTAACATAATGGGTAACACCCCAACCAACCTTCCATGTAAGTTTAGCTCCTCTCCATCCAAAGGTTGTCTGGAAGACATCGCGTTTTAGCGATAAGACCGCCCATTGTACATTTTTTTTTGTTTAATTGTTATGTGTTGATTTTAACTAGTTTGTATGGTGTGCAATAAAGTATTTTCATTCATTCTCATTCATAATGTTTGCTCACCTCAAGATGGTAGGAAAATGGGACCAATTAATATATTTTCATTTAGGACAAGATGCATCTAGATAAGTTTTTCATTATTTAAAGTATATTTTCTGGTGATGGTGATGTGGGCAGCCCTGGTGGTATAGTGGCTTGTGACTCTGACTTTCGTGAGTTTGAGTCTTGGCCGTGTAACAATGGGTTTTTACCTAAAAAGTCCAACAATGAAGAAGACAAACGTTTTTTTCTAAAAATGCCGAAGTAATAAAAAAAAATACGAGAATAACTGTGATTTTACTTTTTTTCTATCTTTAAAAGTGACTAAAAAAATTAAGATCAAAATTCACATTTTCAAACGAAATTATTTAAAAACTCGGGCGGCTCTCGATCGCGTTATGACGTCACGATTGCGTTCGTTGCGGCCGGGCGCGGCGGTTCCTTCACTGGTCGCTCGCGCTTATGCTTCTTTCTATCATTTTGCTCTAGGTAGTTAATAAAAATAACCAAAAAATACTGTGTCGTGCCTATGTGTTTTAATTCAACTGTAAAAACATCGGAAAAGTTGTTTTTTAACGTGCCGAAGAAGACAAAATGCTAAAATTTATCACCATCGCGTCGTCGTTGTGTAGGTTAATTATATACCTAGATATTATTTTACTGAAAATGAACCGAGTGAATATTTATTATTGAATAATCAGATCTGGTTTCATGTTTAATATTAAGGGTATTCCTACAACCTACTAATAGGTACCAAAGGTACCTATTAGTAGGTTGTAGGAATACCCTAAATATACCTAGGTACCCAGGTAGGTACCTACATTGGAAAATGGATTGTTCATAGGTAGGTACCGGTAGGTACCTAACTAACAAAACCGAAGATAATTTTATTATTATAGCGGTTAGTTATATTTTTATCTAGTCCATCAAGTTACTAATACTTACCACATTCCGTTTAAAGTTCGAATAGGTATCTTGTATCGGTATAGGTATCGAGTAGGTATAAAAACCTGATACTTATATTTCTTAAGTACCTAAGTAAAAAGTGTTAAGTACCTACTTATAACAAGTAATGCTTATCATATAAATAAATAATTCTGAACAGTTCACACAATATTATCTAGCCCCAAGATAAGCAGAGCTTGTGTTATGGGTACTAGATAACTGATATACTTAATACAATATATTACATAGTTTTTTTTTATTGTACTTAGTTAATACCACGGTTTATTCCACGAATTTCAGCAGCCGTAAAATCCTTGTTTTTAGGCTTCCGTACCCAAAGGGTAAAACGGAACCCTATTACTAAGACTCCGCTGTCCGTCTGTCCGTCTGTCACCAGGCTTTATCTCATGAAGTTGAAATTTTCACCGATGATGTATTTCTATTGCCGCTATAACAAAAAATACTAAAAAACAGAATAAAATAAATATATAAGGGGGCTCTCATACAACAAACGTGTTTTTTTTGCCGTTTTTATAGATAATGGTACGGAACCCTTCGTGCGCGAGTCTGTTTCGCACTTGGCCGGTTTTATTATAGATAATGGTACGGAACCTTTCGTTCGCGAGTCTGACTCGAACTTGTCCGTTTTTTTAATAAAATATTTAGCCACTATCAAGCTCAAACCGTTCTTCCATTCCGTTATAACTTAATTTATAAAATTAAAATAAGTAGGGATATCTTTTTATAGTTTGTTACAACAATAACAAAGTAACAAACACGTACTATTTGGGCAACAGAATTAAAACAAAACGTGCGCGCGTGTCTTTATTTGTATGAGTTTCACTATGGCGGGCGGCGCGCGCGGCCTGCCACGCGATACGTGACGTCACGGAGGGAACGCGCGTAATCCCGGAAATTTAAAAAGTGGTCTAAGCTTTGCGCAGTGATAACTTCGGTAATACTGCATGTATTTACGTGAAATAAAAACTAATATAACGTACGTAGTCTGTGCTTTGATGTTAGGTATATTTCAATGTAACATTTTGACCCTTTTGTGTTCTCTATTCTCTGAGTAAAGCCAGGTAGAAGGCTTCAGAAAATAAGATATTACTATGTAAATCCCACACGGGTGATCCAGGTTCGATTCAATTTCATACTCGGTCACCTTTTTCTGAGAAACAATTTTTTTAAAGAACGAACGATTCCATTAAGTAAAATAAAATCTACATAAACGATTAAACTAAAATATCTTCCAGACAATTAAAATTATTTAAGTCCCAATGCGACATTGCCGTTGACTAAAAAGGTCACTACGGCCTCTACAATATCGCCTAAAAAAACAGCCAGACGGGTTCCGTAGCAGCAAGTAACATAATATAAAAAATGTTGAATGGTTCACGATTTATGACGTATTAAAAAAAAAACTTACTAGATCTCGTTCAAACCAATTTTCGGTGGAAGTTTATATGGTAATGTACCTACTTACATCAAAGTTTATTTGTTTTAGTATCTTATTTTAGTGTTACGGGGGGACGGGGGGGGGGGGGGGGGGACATCACACATTTTACCACTTTGCAATTGTCTCTCGCGCAAACTATTCCGTTTAGAAAAAAAAGTATATTAGAAACCTCAATATCATTTTTGAAAACCTAACCATAGATAGCCCACACGTATGGGTTTGATGAAAAAAATTTGTTGAGTTTCAGTTCTAAGTACATATGGGGAACCCTAAAAATTTTTTGTTTTTTTTTTCTATTTTTGTGTGAAAATCTTAATGCGGTTCACAGAATACATCTACTTACCAAGATTCAACAGCATAGCTCTTATAGTTTCGGAAGAAAGTGGCTTTGACATACGGACGGACAGACAGACAGACATGGCGAATCCATAAGGGTTCCGTTACTTGGATACGGAACCCTAAAAACAGTTGAAGGAGTTGTTTTGTCGGTGGTCTGTTGTTTAGTCTGGTCTCTCTACGATTAACGATGGGCTTCTAACTTTGAAAGATCGGTTGCTATCAAAATTTTAAACAAAAGACAGATAGTAGTGTACGTAGTAGGTAGACTGGACCGGGATGATCCGGGATCGATTCCGTTTAAATCGTTGGCGTAACTAATAATTAAAACGGCTTACAGGCCAGGGGACGGAGGGGGATGGGATCAGATTGAAGGATTAATGATTTTCTAATCAGTATGGATTATAAACGGACACATTGCAGTTTGATTTGCATTACAGTAGTAGTAGTAGAGCTTTTTTGTGAAAGAGTTCGTCCGGGGAAGTACTACCACCATACCTATTTCTGCTACAAAGCAGTAGTGCTCACATTGCTGTGTTCCGGTTTGAAGGGTGCTGGTGAAATTACAGGCACAAGAGACTTTTCATCTTTATGTTTCAGGGTGGCGGGCGCAGTGCAATAGTAATACAAGTACATAGGGTGCGTCCTAGATGGACGTGACCTATGAGGTAATGCACTGTTCATGGGCAGAGGTTACCGCTTAACATCAGGTGGACCATCTGCTTGTTCCGTCATTCAAGTAGTATAAAAAAAAACATTAAAAATAACTTGGGTTTTAAGTTGGGTTACAAGAGAACCGACCATATTAGGAACACCACGCTGCGTTCCCTGACTGGTATTGCCGACGTAGGTGACAAAACAGCCAGGCTCAAATGGGACTGGGTGAGGCACGTCAGTAGAATGCATCCCAACAGGTGGGCGAACATCAGCACACCCTGAATACCTGAACGACGGCGACCTCGGGGTCTTCCGAGAAAGCGCCGCCTGTTAGTGCTGGGTAAGGCTTTAACACCACTTTGACAAGGATCTAAGTCGGAAGTCATTAAGATTCCTAACTATAATGGATTCATAACTATATATGTAAAATAAAAAAATAAAAGGGCATTTATTCTTTACACTATAAGTACTAATAAACAAACAGAGGATATAGGTATAAAAATTACATATTTAATCTAGTGTAAGAGAAAAGGTTCAGAGGGCTCAGCCACGCTGCTTTTCAGGCTCGCCTTAGAATGCTGCTGTCGTCACAGCAGCCATGATACTAGTTAGCTATCCGCTGTTCCCAAATGTGTAAATGTTTCACACATTTTAAAAGAAGCAAAACGTTGAAATCATTTAATGCATTGTAAAAATAACCGGGTAATCACGGAAAACCAAAATTAAATGTAAGCGAACTCATTTACAATTTCAACAAATAAGTCACATAATTATGATTGTCGTTGTTCAGAGTCCCTGCAAATATTACGTTTAGGTAATGTGCCCTAATTATGGTTATGTCTTGTTGATGATGTTTGTGAAAAGATGTGATTGTTTTTGTGAATTGGTCTCTTAGTGGTTGATTTTTGATAATTTTTAAATAGGGGTTTCATAGTATCTATCCGCTCTCATAGTGAGCCAGTCTGAGTCCCAACCGTGGGACTGGGGACATGGATATATAATATAATATTAATACGATATTAACTATGATATTAATACGTTTTTATTTACTTTCAATCTAATTATAAGTTAGTTCCTAAAAAAGCGATGGTAGCCTAACGGTTCAATAGTGCAACTCAGAATCCAACGATACCGGGTTCGATCCTAGGCTCCGCACCAATGACTTTTCTAAGTTATGTGCGGATTTCCATCGCTCTGTGCTTCGGAGGGGCACGTTAAGCTGTCGGTCCCGGCTGTTATTGATTAATAGCAGTCGATAAGCCATGTCAGAGGCCCTCGGGCGGCTTGACAAACTCTGACACCAGAAGCCAGCACTCCCTCATACGAAACGAAACGAGTTAGTTCCTAATGAAGCTGCCGCCATTTTGATTTTCACAACATGCAAAAATCTTCTTTTTTTTTTTTACGATTGGAAAATGCTTTACGCTTTCCCATCAGCTCGAGGAGAGCTGAGGGGGTCTGTCGGGCTCTCCGTTGGCTAGCACCCAACGGCATGCCGACTAAAAACCCATCGATATTCCTTCCTTCATCTTAATGCTAGCGCATCATGAAACCACTCACCATCTGACGAGAGGTTTAGAGATGCACAGTGATTACACTTGACAGGGTCACGGGGTCCCGATTGGATTTTACCGCGGACCTGTCCGACAGGTGGTTGTTCGCATAAAGCGAACCCCTCGTTCCCCCCATGTGGGGGTGGGGAAAATCTAATCCTAATCTAAACTGCACCTAATGCAGCACGCACAAAAAGTTTTTTTTCTCGGTACATAATAAAGTTATAATAATATTACAATCACTTGAGGCACTTTTCTTACTGTCTCTAAGGGGAAGAAATTTTGTTCTTGTGTTCTTCTTAGCAAGCACTAGTTTGCACTACATTACACTATAGTTTACACTACACTAACTTATAAGGTATTTTTAATTTAGTCTTCCGGCTATGTCATGTTGCTGAGAAGAAAGCTCCTACAAAATCCATAAAAATGTTACCGGTCGTAAGCAGAATAGTCCGTTCGTAAGTTATTGGAACCGGGCATTTATCAACCAACTCTATATTAAGGTCCCGGTGGAGATAGTCGTTTCTTACGTACCGGTAATAGTAATGAGTTATTATAAATTATGTATTATGAGTTTTTTTTTTATGTAATGCCTCGACAAACTGACTTACGGCCCGCCTGATGGTAAGCGTTTACCGTCGCCTATTGACATCTGCAACACCATGATATTGCCAATGCGTTTCCTTCCCTGTAGGACTTTTTTTTAATTTTTTTTTAATCGTCCTTTGTTGTAGTTTACCGGAAACACCTCAGGAGGGAGCCCATTCCACAATTTGCACATATGGGTGAGAAAAGATCTCGTAAAGCGAGCTGTACGAGATACTCACGTGTCGATGATGTGTGGATGAGCTCCCTTGTGTTGTTGAGATGTGCGATAGAACCTGGAAGCGGGTATGAGATTAAACAGCTCTTCAGAGCACTCCCCATTGTAAAGCCGATAGAACACAGAGAGCGAGCCGATGTCTCGGCGCAGGCTCAGCGGCTCTAGTGTACTGGAGAGCTTGGAGACGTTGACGATTCTAACGGCTCTTCTCTGTAGGGATTCAAAGCGAAGCAGCTGGTACTTCCGTGCCATAGATGAGAACAGTATTCCATGTGCGGCCGAACTTGTGCTTTGTAAAGAAGTAAGCGCTGAGTTGGCGTGAAATACTGTTTTGCACGTTTAAGCACCGCAAGTTTTTTAGAAGTTAAAGCTGCCTTCACTTCTGAGTGACACCATATCACACCTCGTTAGAAATTTCGACTCCCAAAATCCCAATGCTCGCAAAAAATAAAGAAAATTAAAAAAAATAACAATTATGAATAATAATAATAATGAATTGAGTAATAAATAAATGAAAAGCGTGCAATTTTCGTTATTTGAAGAATTAAAGCGTTAGTAAAACGTAATCGAATTCACCCTTTTACCTCGCCATTATCCTATTAACATGCTCGAACCAAACTTCTGGCATTAAATTCCTTCCCCCTAAGCTCATACTTGCATACTCGGGAATTCCCCCCGGGTCCTCTCCCTACGCGTGATAGCTGCGTGTAGTGTACACCTATTACGTGTAGGTATACGCAACTCCATTTGTTACTTGCTTGACTTGGTTCCCATGGGCACAAGTTAATTTAGCCCTGCTTGCTGCGTAAGTACTTGGATATTTGTTTTTTCATTTTCTCGTTTGTGGAAGATTCCTGTCTTATAAGTACGACGAACCTCTCCAACAAAATTGCGAACAGAGATATCTATGAGAAAATATATTACTTAGCAAACCAAATTCAAAACCGAAGAGTAGCCTACTCATTTTCTTAAGTAATTTTAGGGTAACAAGCTTGATATTATCTAAGTAGGTACTTCGTTAGGTACCTATAAAATAAAAATATGTATAAAATAACCAAAGGCTATGTTTCTGTGAAGAAAAATTCTGCTCTAATTTATTAGAAGGTAAGTATCGATAAATTCTAGTTTGGGATATCTTTAAATCTTGGGGTGATCGATAAATCAAAATTAATTATAATTTATAGCACCTGGGGTAAGTCTTTGGACAACGCTTGCAGCCCAAGCACAGGCTTTACGATATAGAAATAAAATAAATGTGAAACGCGACCTATAGGCACGACTTTTATACTTGTATAGATATTCTATGATACTATATTACATTATGTGGTAGAATCCGAAATGAGGATATCTGTAGAAGAACTAAGATGACCGACATAGCTCTCAGAATCAACAGGCTGAGGTGGCTATGGACAGGCATATTATCATCATCTGACGGAACAAGTAGATGGCCCATCTGATGTTAAGCGGTAACCTCTGCCTATGAACAGTGCATTACTAGGACGTGCCCTATGTGGCATTGCACTGCGCCCGCCACCCTGAGACATAAAGATGAAAAGTCTCATGTGCCTGTAATTTCACCGGCACCCTTACCCTTACACAGCAATGCGAGCACTAGGTACTGCTTTGTGGCAGAAATAGGTATGGTAGTAGTACTTCCTCCGACGAACTTTTTCACAAAAAAGCTTTACCACTACTAAAACCAACCTTACTAATCTAAGTAAGTTGATTAGGTAGAATCATTTTAAGGCTTGACGAGTATGCAGTATTGACCAGGGTGTCGTTAACAGACTTGTTATTTGAAAAATTATACATTTCAATTATACAAAAACATTATTTCATGTTTGTATGAAACAAGCTTTTTGGCTGATTCTGATAATAACCAAACAATCAAATCAATCAAATATCTTTATTTCAGGCTTATTGGAAAATGTACAAAAACCTAAACAATAAGCCCATAGCAACATAAATACCTTAAAAACTAACATACATATAAAATTACTTTTAGACTAGACTATTATTTTTAACAATGAAATCAATATTAAGAACCGCGAGTTAGTGAAAATGAGTACAAATACTTCCAGTCTACTAAATATCTATCGAGGAGTTCCACTATCCACATTCCATGTCTATCGTCAGATCTGCTCGCTGACACTAATATTATTTGTAAACTTGCGAGACTTGACAATGATTCGCAAAGAAAAGTTTTCAACAAAACTTCTTGTGCGTCTAAAAGTCGCACCTGGGAGTCGCGTCCGATAGGCCCTTCTAGGTTTAATAGAGACAATACAGGCCGTAACGCTGACAGACAGGCTTTTAACACCGGCGCTCTCAGCTATCTTCAAGCTTTGCTTAGAACGTGACAGATTTTACAAACTTTCGTTTATATTTTTATAACAAAACATTGTTTTGGCTACGTGTGCGTAGACACTATCACAGCTTCGTAAAATAAATAGGTAGGTACAAATCAAACACAAAAACTAAGTTTTTTTATTAAATTAAAAGTATTGTTGTAAGTCTTAGCATACATACACAATATCCACATCTCTGTACACTTACCATCAGCAGATTCAGTTTTCTCTTTGATGGATTGACACGCTCTCTCTACATATCTTCAGAAATATAATTATCTGCACCTATATTCCAAAAATAGACAAAATATGTTGGTCTCGCTCGACCACATAATTATATTTTCGTCACGGGAGAATGGTACAGAAACTTGTTTTTGCTTCGTTGTGAGCTTAGAATATGGAATAAACCAAAAACCTGTTTCACTTGTAAAAACTGTGACCACGCAAACTAGTCTAAATGAGAATAGTTTCATCCAGACTGTCTGGTCGGCCGTGTGGCTAGTCGTGTCGAACTCAAAAGATTTTCTTGTGAATATGCCGTCGTGTGTCGTTCTCACATGTAAAAATTCTGCTAGGAGTAAAATAAAAAACGATAGTAACACATTTCATGCGTAGGTATTACATATAAATATCTTTTTGGTTTAAATAATGAATTTTGTTTACCATTCATTCATTAGAAAAAATTAATGCGTCCATTTTGACATTGTTATCAGCCAACATCACCAAAATATTACCCCTACTGGTGGGAAGTATGATAGGCGCGGGGGAGGCATTGTGTTTTGGCGACACAGCGCCCCGTAATAATAGCATCGTACGCAACTTCTGGTTTATTCTATATTCTAAGGTTGTGAGATCACCATGCTCGAGACTGCAGAAAAGTTGCCCAAGTACAAATATCAGGCGCTACCAAGTCGCTAGGCACGACGATCACAACGTGTTTACCAATAAAATTACAAAGATATCACGCCACCAATATCATTGGCCAATCGGATCGTCTCAATAGTGTCTCGATAGTCCATCTTATGTACTAATGCTAACCCTAGAGCTTGTTAAATAAAAAAAAAACATACAAAATCAGATCTAAAACTAATCGAGTAGGCAAAATACCATTAAATGATTTATTTTACCTAATGTTAAGCGGTAACCTTTGCTTTGTTTTTTTTTTTTTTTGCTTTTTTTTTTTTGTTAACAACGCATTACCATATAGGTCACGTCCACCTAGGACGCGCCCTATGTGGCATTGCACTGTGCCCGCTATTCTGAGACATAAAGATGAAAAGTCTCATGTGCCTGTAATTTCACCGGCACCTTCAAACCGGACGGAAAACAGCAATGCGAGCACTACGCTTGCGGTAGAAATAGGTATGGATGTAGTACTTCCTCGGACGAACTCTTTCACAAAAAAGCTCGACTACTACTAAAAGATGATTAAATATCGTAGGTTTTTGGTTTTCAATCTCAAAACCATCCTTGAATATTATTTGCATAAAATTTCGTCGGCTGTTCATAAAGTTTTACAGCTGCGCGCGTCCTTTTCCCATGAGAATCTCGCTCATAAGATTATGGACATAAAAATCATCACGTACAAAGGATACCATAGAAAGGGGGCCGTGATTTCAAAACGTGACTCGAGGCTGCTTTATATGGGAAGATTTACGTATAATAATGTTAACTTATTAGTATTTACTACGTGAAACACGAGAAAATTATTGAAAACGTGAATGTAGCTATGTGCGTGTGTGACTGTGTGTTTAAATAGTGTATGTTTTAAACTCTTTTAGAATGCGCTAATACCAAGGCACTATACTTATAACAATATAGGCCACACCTAATTATTATCATGATTTTTTTTTTTAATTAAGGCGCTATAGGTTCAACGAACATTTTTGTATGAGGCGAAGAAGGCGAGCGCACGCTCTGATACCGTGTTTTTATGCATAAAAAAATATATAAAAATGTCGTTCAAAGTTTTGTTTAATTTTGTTGATGAATTCACTAACTCAAATAATAACTAACATGTAACCAAATGTTTCAAAAATTAAAACATGAGAGAAGTGAGTGAAAAATAGCATTTAAACTTTAAAAAGGAGGTATCTTTGTTATTTTTTTTTATCGATTGAAGTAATTCAAATATTGTATTGAATTATTGATTTCACTAGAGACATTTGAGAACCTAGCGCGCCTAGGCGCGCTAGGTTCTCAAATGTCTCTAGAATTTTAAAGTTTTTGATAAGAATTTTCATAGTTTTCTATAAAGAAAAAAATATATGATATTCTTGAGCTTTCTATCTAGTGAAATCAATAACTCAATACAATATTTGAATTACTTCACTCGATATAAAAAAATAACAAAGATACCTCCTTTTTAAAATTAAAATGCTATTTTTCACTCACTTCTCTCACGTTTTAAATTTTCAAACATTTGGTTACATGTTAGTTATTATTTGAGTTAGTGAATTCATCAACAAAATTAAACAAAACTTTGAACGACATTTTTATATAATTTTTTTATACATAAAAACACTGTATAAGAGCGTGCGCTCGCCTTCTTCGCCTCATACAAAAATGTTCGTTGAACCTATAGCGCCTTAAGAGAGGCTCTTACAATTTCCAAAGCTTCTTATAAGAAAACTAATAATTTACTACTAAATTTGTTCAAAATTTTCATATTCATAGCAGTATATTTGCCATCATTTGCCTGACGTTCTCTGCTTACTATTCGTTTTTAATGTCCCTGTATTTTATGTGGAAGCCTGTTATTGGCCATTCTTTATTATATCATAAGCATAATTTATCATAAGTATAATTTAATAATCGTTACGTAGGCACGGAACACATAATTTTTTAATTATTCTTTTAGCTAACTGGTAGTAAATAACAATCTGAGAAAAATAGTGTATAAGTAAAACTAAATTTTTTTTACTGTAATTCAACTGAAGGTCTCAAAATTACAAACAACGCAAAAGTCTGTGGCAGTTGCCCATGTCTATAAAAACTAATTGAATGGGTTATACGAATAACAACCCAATAACAGTATTTTTGTTTGAACCAGTTGATTGGGAATATAAAATTGGTTAAATGGTATTTGTTGTCGTTAAAATCAATTATTCAGCTATTTACTTCTTTTTTTATAGATGCGTATTAGAATTAGTCAAAAAGCGTGATGGTCATTATACGTCAGAAGGACTTGAATGACGGAACAATCAGATGGCCCACCTGATGTTAAGCGGTAACCTCTGCCTAATGAACAATGCATTACCACATAAGTCACGTCCACCTAGGACGCACTCTATGTGACATTGCACTGCGCCCGCCACCCTGAGATATAAAGATGAAAAGTCTCATGTGCCTGTAATTTCACCGGCATCCTTATGAACACATTACCCTTCAAACCGGAACACAGTAATGCTAGCACTACTGCTGCACTAATACAGTAACTTGATCATTATTATTTATTTTCTATGTATGTAGATAGATAGGTTTGTTGCATGATTTTTCTAGGCTTGTTTGCACGCAAGTGACATGAACACTTTTATCTAATAAGAATAAGAATAAATTTATTTTCAACAAAAACATAAAACAGTTGTATACTTACACAGCTAAACACTCATACAATAGGGAGGCCAGTCCTCCGAAATTGAATTCCCGTCGGACAGACGAGTAGTATCCATGTGTTCAATGTGATCTACTGAACAAAATAATACATACATTTATTTACAGAAAGAATGAAGAATGAAGAATGTTTTCGAATCTTTCCCCTCCCCCCTCCACCACTTTAGAATGCGACTACCAATTTTTCTTGTTCAGGAGATCATGCTGAACACAATGATACCGATTGTCGTCGCGGGAATCGTCAGTCCAACGGGAATCGCCGTTTGACGACTTTTTGAGAAGTGGCCTCTCTACTACAATTAGAATTTATAATAACTAATTCTTATTCTCTTCTCTCCGTCAAGTCATAACCCAGTTAAAATGGTGGCAGTATAATAGAGTTTTTGCAGGACAAAATCCACCATTTCGAAAACGCACGCAATACCCAACTTTAATTAAATAAAGTTGACTTCAATACCAATTTAATTTAAATACATCACACATGAGCTGTTTATCCAAGTTACACCGGTTAAAATGCACCGAAATTACATAAAATAACTCGAAAAATACGTTAAGATGACGACGTTTTTTTCAAAATATGGAGATTGAATCCCTAATAAAGATCCACCAACTTATCTGTAGAATAAAATGTATGTAGACGATATAAAAATGTAGGTAAATGGTTCTACAGATAAGTTGGTGGATCAAGTTCTGAGAATTTTTGACATTCACACGTTTTTTTTCTCTAACCTTTATTCTGCTGTGGTAAATATAATTGCCGTAAGCAGCATTTTTTTGTAATACCGAGATATTTTGAGTCGCCACATCGAGATCTGTATCTTTTTCTTTTAGTTTTAGTTTAATAATATTTGTTTACGAGTATTATTTTCAAACGGATATAAACTACGTCATTTTCTCTGTAGTTTAAATGCATTAGAAATAATACAGTGAATTTTGTGAACGTAAATGAAAAAATACCGAATTTGAAACTTTAGGCGCCATTTTCATAGCTTTAGCACTGTCCCTCTGCTAGATCACACTTTCACCATAAATTATTTTATCAAAAATTTAAAACTCATGTCTTACAAGAAGACAATCCAATTTGGAAAAGACGGTCAGATATAACAAAGATGTTTTATTTTCTTATTTTTGAACATATAACTCTTACCTACTATTGAATTAAATTCAGTGGCAACAGATAATTTTAATTCTTGATTTTCCTTCAATCCAAATTCAGGGAAAGATTCCGGTACAAAAGGAACTATCCCTATTTTCAGTGTTCCTATATAATTGGATAAAGGAACACTTATGGACGCACATCAGTTTCTAGCACGCATTATGTAGGGTTCTATTAACTCTATTCACAACTAAATACAGGAAAACATAGAACGCGTTATTAGCTGTCATGCTTTGCAATTGACTTCCAAAAGCTATTTTGCGAGCTGATGGTCCTAGAATAGAAACGCCTGTACCAATTCCCACTATACATAGCTAAGAACCATCGTGTAAAAACCAGTTTTCACAAAAAAATATAGCATTGAAATCAGAGCAGCCTTTCCGGCTATGACAGCTATGAGGCCATAGGCAAACAGACCGACAAACCTGGATTTTTTGATGGAGAGGTGCAGGAAAAGCATTCGAGACAATGTAAAATCTAGTGTGTGAGAGAGTCCGTTTCCGTGAATATTATGACGATGCCAAAGAAAATAGGTTTAGCAAATGCTTCAGGTACAATTAAAATATTGAGACGATCTTCTGAGTGATCCTTGTTTTACTATAGATCCACAGACATAAGTAGTCCGTGTTTTGCGGTATTGGGGATGTCATTTTTTTTATAAACTGCTTGTTTATACGTTGGCTTGAAAAACACTCACTAAATAGGGTTTTGTGGCATGATTAACTGCTATCCGTGCTCCTACGAGCATAAAACGCGAAACATCCTTGTAAAGAAATAAAAATAAAAATAAAAAGTCATCTGGTTGTAATGGTTACACAGTCTTTCGCATTGACAGCAGTTTTAATTTCGATCGAATGGGACAAAATACGGTGTAACGATTCGAAGGATAATTCGTAATTATTAGTAGCACGGTAACGTTAATTAAGCTAGACACGCGTTAAATCTGTATTTCAGTATTTTTTTGTATTAAGACTGTTTGTACGTATGTTAGTATTATAATTTTATATCGGTATATCTGTTACTGCATTCTTTCTAATGCTTTTCTAACTTCATTTTATTCTTATGTCGTGTAATCTGAAAATCAAGAACGATTCTGTTTGTCAAACATGTTCTAATGGATCGTAGTTTTGGCATTTTTTTTTATAACAAAATAACAATAAATTACCATTGCAGGTAATAACGATGACAGTATTTTTGCGAAAACACGAAGCACGAACGTGGTAGACGGTGATCCCGTATTTTATGATGACTTTTTTATTGCTGCCTGCCTTTTTATATAACGAATATTTTGTAGCATTTTTTTGTTTTTAAAATTGGGGAAATATTACAGACACATTTTAATAGTGGTGTGCACGTATGCTTTGTTTTTTATTTTTTTTGTTCAGCGTTGCTTTGTAACCATGCTGTGTTTCTTATACCTACATACCATGTAACTATAAAACTCGGATTGGCCTTGGAGTAGTAGTTACACAGTGTTTTGTCTTTTGCATTGACAATCAATTACAAATTCGATCGAAAGAGACAAAACGCGGTGTAACTATTGCATGGATATTTTGAGTTTATTAGAAACATAATCATAAAATCATAAATCATTTATTTGGCCAAATTAAAGGCACACAGATAAAGTTGAAGCCCTGTCTCCCGGAAAAGCGTAAGCTGTGGCCCAGGAAACAGTTCTCTCCCAATTAAAATAGCACAATTTTTACATTTGCAATTTTATGAAAATGGGTGGAGTATGGGTGGTGGTGAGAGTGAGTGTAAAAGTTAGGGTGTATTATGTTAGTGTAGTGTGTGAGTGTGTTGTGTGAGGTGTGTGGTGTGTGGGTGTAGCGTGTGTGAAAAGTGAAGTTGAATGTGTGCGCAGGCTCTCCTGCTACCACCAGTCTCTTAAGGAAGTATGGCGGCGGCACTGTAGGCATGCGTGCGCGTTGTTATTTGCTCCGAATATTTTAATCGAATTTTAATGTAAATAGTAACTTTTAAGTGCTGTGCTAAGTGTAATTGTGTATTACAAAATTAATACTGTGTTTTAGTGCATGTAACATTCTGGGACATTCATTACCAGTGAGTTATCAAACTAAACATTTTCAATCATTAATTTTTGACTCGCACGCACACTAACAAACCGCGGTCGCCCGTGTACGGCGCATACCGGCGCGAAGGCAGCAAGGAGCTTCCTCAACACAGTCAGCGCTTTAAAGCTACATCGAAGCGCGTGTCTGTTAGACGCAACAACTCGCTTTCGTCACTTTTTTGCCTTTACAACTTGAATGAGCTTTGCGCTGCGTATGCAAGATGTCGCCACGTGCTAACAAAATTTGCGCCAAATGTAAACAAATGGTGAAAGGCAGAGCTTTCCTATTCTGCACGGATTGCAATTTACACTTCCACATTGAGTGCCAAGGCTATGAGAACCGCTATCATCTCCTAGATGCTGACCGAAAGGCGAAATGGAAATGCGAGACATGTCTTAGGAAAAATTATTTAGCCAAAAATAAAAATACTGCACTAGGATCGTCGTCAGTACTACCTAGTTCCACATCGAAGCCAGCACAAAGACCTGAAAACTGTAAGGCGCCCGTTGACTCCAAGGTAATTCCACCTTTTAGCCCCCCTGAAGGCGATGATCAGGTCATTGATCCCTTTCAAAATGTAACACTGCGAGGAAATTCTCGAAAATGCGATAATGTCTGTTCCGATGATATTTCATCTATTCAAGGTGATTCGGCACTTGAAATAACCACTGCTCTAAAAGAGTATATCACAAAGCAGATGTCAACTTTAACCCATCAGTTGCTGAGCAAAATAGATACCCTCGCTTTGTCCATTGAGAAGTTTACTAGTAGATGTGAGGAAATCGAACAGAGGGTATCTACACTTGAAATGCGCCTCGATAATAAGGACAAAAAGGTCAATGAGCTCGTGGTAACCGTAGATCAGCTGAGAACTGAACTCAACGACAAGGAACAGGAGTTGCTTGTAAACGAAGTAGAGATTTCCGGTATTACCGAGATTAACGGTGAAAATCCCATCCATATCGTGTCAGTCGTCGCCAACAAGCTTGGAGTGAAGATCGCGGAGAGCGACGTGGTCAGCGCGGTGCGGGTGGGGGGCGCCCGCCGCGAGCCCGTGGCGGGCACCCGCGCCCCCCTCGCTCGCAATGCGCCGCGCGCACCCGCCGGCGCCGCGCCCACCGACACCGGGCCCGGCACCCGCGCCCCCCTCGCTCGCAATCCGCCGCGCGCACCCGCCGGCGCCGCAGCCACCGACACCGGGCCCGCGAGCGCTACCGCCGCCGGGGACGAGACCGGGCCGCGCCTGCTCGTGGTGCGCCTCCTCCGCCGCGTCCAGCGGGACGAGCTCCTGCGAGCGGCGCGCGTCCGCCGCGGTGCCGACACTGCGGGGTTCGGCCTGCCCGGCCCCGTGCGCCGGTTCTACGTGAACGAGCGACTCACTCGCGCTAATCGGCTGCTCTTCCGCCTTGCGCGGGAGAAGACTCGTCAGCTGGAGTGGAAGTTCGTGTGGACCAGGGACGGTACGATTCTCGTACGTCGCGAGCATAGGGAGCCTGCGAAACGAATTCGTTCAGAGAACGACTTCGAGAAGGTTTTTGGTGCTTAAATTGTTAGTGGTTATTAATTTTCACCTATCTCTACATAACACAATAGCTTTAAATTTATTGAGTATAATTCTAAAATGGTATAATATCTCAGTTATCTTTGTAACTTTGTTACACATTGATCTCAGAAACTACTTTACTTCCATTATTGCTCATATATTTTACTTTGATAGGTTTTTTGTAGGTATCTTTTTTCTCAGATTACTTAAATAATGTTCAGGTAATATTACTGTTTGATTTTATTAATTATCGTGTTTTACATCCAAAGTGGCGTAATAGTACGAAGAAGCAAAGCTGCCGTTATATACACATAGTAAGGCTATCTATGATATTATTTATTCTAACGGAAGAACGCCACGTCTCTCTCCTCAGACTGGTTTTGTTAAATTGTAAGTATGATCAGATAATTTATTCGTTCGTCATACAATTTATTAAGGATAAATATCTATCGCTCGGTCTCTTGAATCCTGGGTCTCTAGGTAATAAACATGATGAATTCGTGGTAGCAATGATGCGGCATCCGGTGGAAATAATGGCGATAAATGAGACATGGCTGCGCGAGGGCGGGGAGGCGCGCGCGCCCGTACTGCCCGGCTATCGGCTGAGGCACGCGCCGCGAGACTCGGCCGGCAGCGGCGGAGGCCGCGATCGTGGCGGCGGCGTTGGTTTCTATCTCAAGCGCGGCGTGAACGCGCGCCTGATCGCTCATCCTCAGGCTCCAATCGATCAGATGTGGCTCAGTCTCACTCTAAATGGGCTAAAGCTGGCCATCGGTACCGCTTATCGTCCACCGTGGCAGAATGTAGATACTTTTTTAGATGCACTTACGGAATCTGTAACTTCACTCCATGCGTTTGACTATATTGTGCTAACAGGGGATTTCAATATAGATCTTCTAGAACTTAACGCTCCTAAAACAAAAAAACTCTTGGACTTTTTAAAATGTGCGGGTCTTGACCAGTATGTCACTGTTCCGACTCATTTCACGGACCACAGTGAAACACTAATTGACTTATTGTGTTCAAATATTAAAATAACGGATATCGATGTGGACCATATACCTGACCTGAGCCGCCATTCTTTAATATCTTGTAAACTTCGTATTAAGAAAGACAAACCTGTACCTAAATGGATTGTTTACAGACCGATCAAAGACATTGATTCTGAAAAATTTAACCATGACCTTAATGATATTAACTGGAACAGTATAATTTCTAGCGACGTAAATAAAATGGTAGAAGATTTTAGTTCAGCTGTCTTGGATTTATTTGAAAGACATGCACCATATAAAAGAGTTTTAATTAAGGACCAGTCGTATCCCTGGATAACATACAATATCAAGGAAATGATGAAGACTCGCGACAAAGCTCACACTCGGAGTCGCCTGTCTGACACTGAGTCGCATAAAAGATATTATAAAGATTTAAGACATCAAGTAAATATGGCCCTATATGCCGAAAAAAAGTCATATTTTCAATACAGCATAAACTTAAACTCGAATAAACCGCGTACTTTGTGGAAAAACATTAAACGAAATGTGGCTAACTTTAAACCAATAAAAACCGATCTACCATCACATTTTCAGGATCCAAATGCTATAAATATAAATTTTCTGTCGCTACCTGGGAATAATGCTATAAACATCTCAGATTTGACTTATTTCGAGTTTCATAGACATGGTCCATCTGTTTTTAGCCTTCATTCCGTAAGCGAAACTGTAGTAGGTAAAATCATAAGATCTTTCTCCACAAATGCGATAGGTGTCGACGGTATTTCTATGGATATGATTTTGTTAACTCTACCTCAAACGCTCACTGTAATAACAACCATAGTTAACTGTAGTATTGATACGGGAATTTTTCCTTCGTCATGGAAAACAGCCATAGTAAGACCACTTCCCAAAACCGATCACCCAATCAACTTAAAAGATTTGCGCCCGATTAGTATTTTACCATTTCTGTCCAAAATCATTGAGAAGGTTGTATGTCTACAGCTCACTAGTTATATGGAAGAGAACAAAATTATGCCTAAAAAGCAATCAGGTTTTAGAAAAGGGCACAACACAGCAACGGCTCTACTGGATGTTGTTGATGATGTTCTGGCTGCTCAAGATGCTGGCGAAGGAACTATTTTGACACTCCTAGACTTCTCACGTGCATTCGATACAATTAATACCACTCGTTTACTTTCAAAGCTTACTTATTACGGGCTTAATAGCGTAGTGACTAGATGGTTTGCGAGCTATCTCGGTGAACGATCTCAATATGTCGAACTTAAAAATGCAGACGGCTCAGGCTCTGTTTCGGCTGCCATGTCCGTGACTCGTGGAGTTCCCCAAGGTTCCATTCTTGGCCCAATACTTTTTGTTTTATATTGCGCAGATATAACCTCACAAATAGAAAATTGTAAGTACCACCTTTACGCTGATGACCTTCAGTTATATGTGTCTTCTAAGCCTGATGAGATCAAAGTTGCTATCAGTGGGTTAAATAAGGATTTGGATCGTATAGTCAGATGGAGTGAAGCAAATGGCTTAGTTTTAAATCCTGACAAATCAAAATTTCTGATCCTGGGATCTAAACATCAAATTGATAAGGTTCTTTCTAACGATCCCAAAGTATACATCACAGGGGCATTGATTAATCGCGTTACTGAAGCCCGCAATTTAGGTTTGCTCATGGATGGCTCACTTAAATTTGAAAAATACGTGCAAGAAACAGTTCGTAACTGTTTCTATAGGTTATCTGTTTTGTATCGGATGCAGGAGTTCCTCAGCACTGATCTACGTATCAAGTTGTGTGATTCGCTCATTTTGTCTAAACTTAATTATGTTGACAACGTATTTGGTGAGTGCTTGCTAGCTCGTTCACTAAAATTAACTCAGCGTATACAAAACACCTGTGTGCGATTTTGTTTTCCGATCCCGCGACGAGCTCACATCTCCCCTTACATCTGGACGGGCCTTAGGGAACGATAGTTTTGAAGCTTCTAAACAGACCTAGCTAGTATACTTCGCTTCAGTCAGTCTTTGTCACGGCAACGAGTGACAGCTATGCTGAAAAATACCAAAATTAGATACCTTGGTAATACAATGCCTTCCTGTGCTTTTCTGCAAGTGCAAACAACACAAGAAATACAAATAAAGCTTCAGGCATCGCATTTCATTCGTAAGTAAAGGTTTTGTAATATAATTTTCATCAATTGATAAAAAACTTATAAATCGTCGTGTGGTAGGAAAACTACATAAGTAACACATTTTGCGAAATCGACTTTATTGCATGGTTATGATGGCCCATACATGTCGATGGACACGTCTTGCACTAGAGGACGAGCGACAAGGAGGACTACGCCCCAGGACATTATCTCAATGTTCCCCACTCTGAATGAAAGTTAACAGACACAAGTTTATACTCGTAGATAGTTTTAATTTTAGTCGACATACCTTTTTCTTTTTGATACTTAGAATTATTGTGTTCCACAATTTTTTTTCATTTTGTTGATTTTATAAGCATTAGTCGTATGATAAGTTTGTTATGTCACTTACTTTGAATTTATAAGTCTGCTAAAATAATGTAGGTGTTTCAGTAGTTTTCTAATATTCAGTCTTGATAAAAAGAAATGATTATAAGTTGGTTTTATTTTAAAATGTATTTTAATATTATATAAATCTATACCCATGGATAGGATTGTCATATTCAAATAAGTAAATAATAGATCATTTCAATTATTCAAAACTTTGGCGAGGGAAAAATACATAGTCGTTTTTTTATTTTTTTCTCTTAATCAAAAGAACTAAAATGTATTATCATTAAATTCGAAAATAGATACAGTACCAATCTATAACATATCAAAACACGGACTGAAAAATTAGTTACGATAAAAAAGCTATTGCCATTTTTGACGCAATAAAACAGTAAATCGCGTTTTTCTCGCGATGTTGGTTTTGTTGTTGTTATTACTTATTTAGTTTTCCAACTACAGCGACGAAATATTTGACAAGACTTCACGCATGACGGATGGTCCGGTACAGACTGCAAAAAAAACTGATGCCTATCGATGGGTATCGTATTGATTTAGAATTGTAATTTGCATTATTTACGTCAAAACATTGCTAAGCACGTCGCTTTAGGTAATTGCATATAATATGTAATGGCATGTTAATTAACCTTATAGCTTTCCAAAAAAAATCTAAGGTAAACTAAAATGGTCTATCCATTTTAGTTTACCTTAGATTTTTTTTGGATAGAAGTCATAAGACGAGCAAGAACAGACGACTTTTGGAAGTGGAATACATTTTCCCGTATTTGCTCTGATCATTTTCTACACAATGAATTCTATACGCCAAAAAACGGTTAGTAGTAGTAGAGCTTTTTTGTAAAAGAGTTCGTCCGGGGAAGTACTACCACCATACTTGTTTCTGCCGCAAAGCAGTAGTGCTCGCATTGCTGTGTTCCGGTTTGAAGGGTAAGGGTGCCGATGAAATTACGGCCACATGGGACTTTTCATCTTTATGTTTCAGGGTGGCGGGCGCAGTGGAATGTCACATAGGGCGCATCCTAGGTGGACGTGACCTGAGGTAATGCACTGTTCATAGGCAGATGGTACCACTTAACATCAGGTGGGCCATCTTCTTGATCTGTCATTCCAAGTAGTATAAAAAAACTCATTGTGCAAAATTCTTAAAACTGCACTCTGCAGTTTCTTAAATACTGGAATTTTTATACATTTATGTTTCCGTACGATTTTTATGATATTTTCTTAGTTTATTGAGTGATGAAAAATATATTTTTCACAAATTGATTGAGCTGAAGACCTTAGGTGGACTTGCTTTTCTATTGATTTATATTGTGTATGTTTGAGCGCTGAAAAATAGATACGTAACTACATAAAACAGAAGGGAACCATGTATTTTTGTAAAAGTTTCATTCTATAATTGCATTTTTTTCGGCGATTTTTTGTACTATAAACCTACTGAAATAACTTTAGTAAACACATTGCATTAGTATTAAGTATTAAAAAAATACAGTTTTTAAGAAGTTCAATAATTTAATTTCACCTAGTTTATTTACAAGACCGCCAGGAGTGGCGCTATAGAGAAGAGGCCTTTACTCAGCAGTGGCTGGATAGGTAGATAGATAGATAGATAGATAGATAGTTTATTTGTTGACCGTACCCTAAATCCGAATTGTCTTATTTTTCACGGACGTTTTGTATGCGTAAGGCCAGTCCATTTATTTTACTTTGGTCGAAGCTTACATCAATCAGAACGGTTTATTGAACATGTCATCGCGCCGATATCTTCATTTTGCGACTTTGCTTTTTGGTATTGTTAAAAATCAGCAGCCTTTGTATCTATACGATAAGCTCGACTTTTCAAATCGACATATACGTTATGCCACTCGCTTAATTTGTCCACACCACAGAACGACTGCCTTTCGTGGCAGCTTCCGGTATGCTGCCACGAAATGTTGGAACAATTTGCCGCCACCAATTAGAAATTCAAAATCTATTCACTCCTTTAAAAACACACTTAAGAAACATTTATTACATTCACAATTTTTACCATCCACAGGTAGTCGTTCTGGGCCTAAATTTAGTTTAGTTTAATACAGCATAAGTTTCACAATGGTCTCTCTTCTCTTTTGTTTGTTTTGTTATTTGTTTATTTTATATAATATAATACTTATAGAATCATAGCTCTACCACGATTGCATTTAATAATATTTCATCTTTTCTTTTCTGTGTAAAACGTGTGTCGCAGTGCTGCCCAACACACTGGCGTCACGTAAAACCAGCGCTGCACAGCGTTTGCGCTGTCGCAGCATACGCTGAGTGACGACCATTTTTGCTAATTTAATTAATTGGATAATGTTTTAGTTGTAAGTTTTTGTGTCATTGGCAAAATAAATATATTTGTATTTGTATTTGTATTTTGTTAAGAGTCTGGGTATCACAGGAGAACCCGCAGGGTGTGTGGGTGAGTGTGTATGTAGGTGTGTGTATGAGGTTGTGTTGAGAGGGTGTGTGCGCTAGTTAATTAAGTTCTCAGTTTGATAGTAGTCAAAGGACTCTAACCATTGAATTAAAATAGCTTTTAGTTGGTAGTTGCTGCACTGATTGATACACAATCTGGAATCAATGTTTTTGTATAAGCGGGGTGCGTTATAAGAGTAGTGACACCGAGCTATATAACAACGAGTATGTGGAACCGGGTAAAGGTTTCTTCCTTTTTGATTTAGTATTAATGTTGGGACAGTAAGACGGTGATATCGGCGAATGCACTGGTAAATATACAACTTGCGAACAGTAAATACCCTAACCTGGTTATATAGGATTTTCGTAGAGAAGCGGAATGGCAAATACAACATAGTTTTGAGGAGAGCTCTTTGCGCGCGCTCAATTTTTAACATAAATGTCTTTGCAGCCCCTCCCCATGAACATATACAATAGCTTATTAGACATTCACAAAGTGCTTTGTAAGTTTTAATAAGAAGACTTACATCGGCAACAGTTCGAAGATTTTTAAAAACGTAAATGAGGGATCTAACTCGTTTTGCCGTGACAGTAATATGTTGATTCCACTGAAGTTTTTCGTCACTCAAGACACCTAAGTATTTTACATGTGTCACTTTAACTAAACTATCACATCCGCAATCATCAAAATGTTCAGTAAATTTGTTACATGGATGCGTGTGTACGGTAACTTTGAAGTTAGTAGGAGGACTGGAAGCAAGAGTCTTATGAAAACATAGAAGTTTAGTTTTCGAAGTGTTTAGTAAAAGAAGGTTGTCCTCTAACCAACCGGTAACATCACATAAGCCCTTTTCTGCGAGTGCCTTAACATTATCCCATGTCTTATCATGAAAGAGAAGAACTGTGTCATCTGCGAACATTAACAGTTCCGCACCTATAATGTTCATATTGCACAAGGCATTTATATAAATGATGAAAAGTGTAGGTCCAAGAGTGCTGCCTTGTGGAACTGCCTGTGTCCGGCAAGAGTTTTTCAAGTTAAGTAATACAAATGCTGTACAGCGATAAGTGACGTCAGTGCCGTAAATTTATCTGCCATTAGGTTATAAATTCAACCAATTCTAAATGAAGATTTTAAAGTATCTACCAAAAGTAAATATTTTTGAAAAACGTTTGAAACGATATCTATTGCCATTTTATATTAACAAGTTACCCTTTCAATGTTTTAATAAACATCTATACCATGCAAAAAATATATTTCATCAATATTAAAATATATTTTTGATTGAAGCAACCGTTCCAATTTTATGACCCACAGTTAAGTTACAAAGCAAATGGCTAGTTTAATTTTCAATTTGCTAAAAGTATTAGCTTCCAGCCTCTTTAGATTTACCATCACAGTGATGAGTTCTTCAGGCTAAATCATGAATTTTGAACACGCAAAAATAGGTTCAGATCTATTGGAACACGGTTTACATTGGTTTCTAGAGGGAATATAAATAGCTAGTTTCGTGATGTCGTGATGCGTAATAGGTATTCTATATTCTGTAGTGACGTCTTCAGCGGAATCCATTTCCTGGCGTCGAAGAACGGTGGAAATGTAGCCGAGATTGTGAGCCCATGAAAATACGAGTACCTACATATAAGTGAGGAAGTTTGATTAAAGTGATACGGTGGATATCCTTAACATTGCTGTTCTCATGTCTCGTTCCAGGGAACAATATTTGCGAGCTGCCCTCACTCGTATGTTTTCCGAAGTATATTAAATGGCTTATGATCTTCATAAAGACAACAAGTAAAAAGCTATAATAACTATAGCCCGACTACGTTGAACCACAAAGTTAGGTACTTATGCAAGTACAATATTTATTTTAGTTACCTGCTAGTAGAACATACAAACTTCAACACCCTGCTGTACCCTCTTAGGGGTTGAATTTCAGGAATTCCTTTCTTAGTGCTAGACCACAAAAGGAATGTAACTTCCAAATTTAAGGTCTCTAGAACTTACGGTTCAAGCTGTGCATCGATAGTCAGTGAATGAGTGAGTCAGTTACTGAATGAATGAGTCGTTAGTGAATGAGTGAGTCAGTCAGTGAATGAGTGAGTCAGTCAGTGATGCAACGTTTTTATATAAATTGATGTAAAATCTTAGTGCAAAATGTAAATAAATATCTCAATAGTACCTAATCTCAGAATTTTCTCCTCTTTCATAGGACATTCCACTTAAAGACCCTAAAGTAAATGGACTTTGGGTCAGCATTAAAAAGTGATCGAACCAAATGACGAACAAAACAAAGATGAAAAGTCTCATGTGGCTGTAATTTCACCGGCACCATACCCTTCAAACTTGAACACAACAATGCGAGCACTATTGCTTTGCGGCAGAAATAGGTATGGTGGTAGTACTTCCCTAATTAACTCTTTTACAAAAAAGGTCTAATAAGCACTAAAAAATGTAAATAAGAGTGGCATAGAGCGAAATAGTAAACACAATGCACATTCGGCCATCTCCAGTGTTCGATAACGAATCAGGCTCCTGATTTCCAATCCGTATTATTCCCGCCGCGGGACCCGTTGGACCGAACTGTATAAATAAATAAACTGACGCCATTCCTGCGACGGTGAATGCTCTTTGTGCGAGATCCTTATCTCTATTGGCTGCGATTGCCGTTAGCTTGAAGGTTTGGAGACAGCCTAATGTGCTACTCTGTGTTGCTTGCTTTAAAAATGGCCTCCTCCTTTTTATCAATGCGTCAGAATCTTTTATTTTATTTTATTTATGTATGTTACTGTGATTCGGTTGTGGAATAGAATCCCACACCATATTCGAGATGTATCATCCATCGGTGCCTTCAGAGTAGGAGTGTTTAATCACTTGTTTACTCTCATGATTAACTCATATAAAGTAAGCGGTATCCTGAAATAATAATTCTTAGTTTATTTGGAAATACCTATGTATTTTTTTATATGCATAATTTAATATCCAAGTAACGTAGGTTTACGTTTATGCATATTACCTATACGTACTACTAGTTATTTTAGTACTATGTAATTATATTATATATTTATATTATAGGTACATTATTATTTATTTGTATAATATAACATTATGCTACTTACATATCTTGTATTGATATACTACTTAAAGGACTTTTTTTTTCTTCTCCTTATTACGTTTTTTGTGCACTACCTACATAAATGTATCCACAATACACAAAGGTTAGCTGGTAGAGAATGCTTCTTAGCATTAAGTTCGCCTATGTACATTGTTTGTTTTGTGCAATAAATAATATTCTATTCTATTCTATGTTACCCGATTTTTTTAATTTTAAAGGGTATACTTTCCACGTGGTTCCATGGTCATCAGGTCTGATGATGGGATCCAGGAAAAATCGAGGGAACTTTTAAAATTTTATAGGCACACTACTTATACTAATATTACTAAAAATAAAATAATTCGAAAATAAAACTGATTGTTAAATTCGTTGTTTGGTACGACGTACCTAAGCTCGTTCTTAGACTTGAGCATTATTCTGTGAACTGAGTTAGATTTATTAATACGGGTCTAATTGATACTAGGGCATGGCATGCAAATAATACAAATGAATAAACCAAATCCCAAGAAGACGCATAAAGGTCTCAAACCTAGGAATAAAAACGATATCGCGTTCTTATCTCTATGCAAAATCTAGTTTTCAGCAATCTTTCCCGTTGTATGATAAAACAGTACCCTTAGTACGAGAATTTGTCAGTATTCGAAACTATATGAAGTTTCGTTTCCATCAATACATTTTGTGACGGTGTCCTTAGTTTTCTACTCGTTTTCGCTAGGGGCGCTGTTAGTAAATGTATGGAAGGAAACGAAACTTCATGTAGTTTCGAATACTGTCAAATTCTCGTACTAACCCCCCAGAAGTATGTGATTTTCACAGATTTCGAGTTATGGAAGGATTGTGACTTGACTCCGGAACATGCGTGGTGCGAGAGGAGACACGTGACTGGTTTATTATTTACTAGAGTAATACTGCGGCTTTGCTCGTATTTTACCGGGATTAAAAAGTAGCTTATAACCCAATCTAGGTATTAATAAACATATAGATTTTTTAGTACACAGACAAATTTAATCAAAATCGATTCAGCCGTTTCACCGCAATTGAGTTACAAACATTCAAACATTTTGATGACCTCTGTGGCGCGGCGGGCAAAGGTCAGCCTGCGACGCAGTAGGTTGCGGGTTCGATTACCGCCTCGGAACAAATATTTGTAAGATCTGCAGATATTTGTTCAGGGTGTTCTGGGTAATTTCTATAAAAAAATATTTAACTACGCAATTTATTTTATTAAGTATATCAGTTATATAATACCCATAACACAAGCTCTGCTTAGCTTGGGGCTAGATAATTTGTGAACTGTCCAGCATTATTTATTTATTTATTAACCTCTGTGGCGCGGCGGGCGAAGGTCCTCCCGGACGCAGTAGGTTGCGGGTTCCATTCCCGCCTAGTACGATCTGCAGATATTAGTTCACGGTGTTATGAGTATTTTCTATGTATAATAAAAAAATATCTATCTATGTAATGTATTTTATTAAGTATATCAATAACACAAGCTCTACTTAGCATGGGGCTAGATAATGTGTGAACTGTCCAGAATTATTTATTTATTTATTGTAACTTTGTTATTTATGACCCGTTTTCCGTTGCACAATACCTCAGACTAACGTAATGAAACGAATCCATTGAATGCATCCAATGTATTGAATTTTCGTTAACTTTCCACTCGAGGAGTGGAAGCCGGTGCTCTGCGGATATTGAACAACGCGACTCGCTGAGCACTGCACAATACACGTACGAACGGGCTTTCTTGCTGGACAGGGAATGTTTTATACAGGTAGGTCCTGAAAATGGATGAAGTCTTAGAAATAGAATAGAATAGAATAAAATATTCTTTAGTGCACAAAACAAACAATGTACCTGCATAGGCGAACTTAATGCTTAGAAACATTTTCTACCAGCTAGACTTTGTGTATTGTGGATACATGTATTGTATGTTGCAAGTGCACAAAAAAAAGGTAAGCATGTGAAAGAAAAAAAATTAATTTATGTAGGTATATTTAACATAGACATGAACAATACAATATATAAAGAATGTGGAACATGATATGTACAAGTATATATGTGGTAATAATAAAATTAAGGAATCAGTATGACATAATACAGTATCCTATGATTAAAAGGAATTACCTCATGCGATCAAAACTGACTTTAAGAAGCATTCAGTTCTGTTTAATATTGTTGGTAATTGCTGTAAACAAAAGTGTAGTTAAAACATTTAAATCGCTTAATAAGTAATGTTCGCAGAACTGATAAGAGGAAGGACTTCCTATCGATGGACTAATGACATTATAGATGGACTAATGACATTATAGATGTCACAAGTCGGTGGATTGAGGTGGCTCAAGATTTGGCATTATATAGGAGAGGCCTTTTTCCAGCAGTGGACTTCTGTGTCGAAATGTACAATACCTAAAATAGGTATTAAATTGTTTCAAAATTACCGTTTCCCGTAATGATTAATTCTCAGAATATAAAATTCCCGGAATGTCCAATTTCTGGAATGTATCAACTCCCATATCCCATACTGTCCAATTCCCAAATTGTAGCCATCTTGGATAGTTTTTATGTTTCTGTCTGAAAACTCATTTTCTGTAAACAAGAAAGTTTTAGATCGCAACGAACTCCGTAAAATAAGTTTGGAAGTTACCACATCTGCACGGTGTCGTTATTACAAGACACGGACTGGTTGGCTATGAGGTGGACATGGTGTACAAGCCATGGGCGTAAGCGAAAGGCCACATATTTGTCGCCAGCGTCATCTCATCATTACCTCGCCGTAACACAGTTTCTAACTAGCACGGGAGGTAATGGTCTCCTCGAACTACTTAACTTATCTACCTTATTTTTTTTTATTTGCTTGTTAAATCCTAATCCTATAATTAATACCACATAAGTTGAATCTGTAATTCTAAGTTTGTAAGTATACAACTGCTTTTTAGTTTTTGCCGTAATAAATTTAATCTTATTCTTATCTCGAAGGCACATTGCTGATCCACGGAAAAGTGCGGATCCGAGAAAAACTTGTTAGTTATTTGGATAAGAAAAGAAATAAAGAAAAGCTTTAAAAACAGAACAAGGCTGCATTATTAGTGAAGAAGACCAGCGCAGGTTGTTTTCAACCCAGCAAATACCACTATGTGGTTATTGAACGTAGATTTTCGTCCAGATAATGTTTTCTTTTAAATTATTTATGAGTATTTTACACTAAAAAACCTTAAACTCTGTGTAAATGTGAATTTTTTCAGCGGATCATTTAGAACATTGAGTCAAGTTTTTCAATAATAAATGGCAGGAAAAGAAACGGCAAATGAAAAATAAAAAAATCGATGATGTAAATAAAAAATCCTATGTTTTTTTCTAATATGATTGATGTGGATTTTTTACTACAAAACTTAAAACTCTCTTTAAATTTTAAACTCCTGGAAGCTATAACTTGTACCAAACTTATTTGCTTACCAAGCTTCACACCGATAGGTAGTCCAAATAGTTTTAAAAGAATATCAGCTCAGCGATTGAGGTTCTTAGTTTCATCAGAAGAAACCCCTGCTCGGTTGCGTATCGTATGCTATGAGAATATATTTTTGGTAAGAGATAAAGGTTATTGTAGTTGTGAGCCTGTGCATGTATAGAAAAATGAGTGTATATATGTGTCGAAAAACTGAACCGACGCATGAGCCAATACAGCAATTTGGCCTCGTGTTGCTCTATGAATGCTCTATTTTATTTATAACCTAAGTGTCTAAATTATGTTTTTGTATCAGTTCTTATGTTTTTGTTGTTTTTTTTTCAGCATTTGTCCTTGTGTTTTGTATTTGCGTGCCAAATAAATGTTTTTCATTTATTTATTTTTTATTTCTGTGTATAGTCAATTATTTTCTTATATTTTGGACTCCTTGGACTTATATCCGCCATTTTTGTTAAGTCTTTATTTTTTTCGTCTAATTTTATGTTATTGTGTTTTTTAAATATATATCGTGTAGTTTTAGTGGCATTTTAACCGGTGTAACATGTATAATTATGTGTGGTGTGATAGATAGAAGTGTATTACGTGTCTTCTCGGAATGGTGTATTTTGTCCTCGAAAAGCTTGGTTTTACTGCTACCATTTTAACCAGGGTTATGTTTTCTGCCACCATATTATTAAATAAATAAATGGACAATGCTAGACAGTTCACACAACATTAACCCAAGCTCTGCTCAGCTTGGGGCTACCAAGCTAAGCAGAGCTTGTGTTATGGGTACTAGCATTACATAGATAGAAATATTTTATCATACATAGAAAATACCCAGAACACCCTGAACAAATATCGGCAGATCGTACAAATATTTGTTCCGAGGCGGGAATCGAACCCGTAACCTCCAGCGTCACAGGGGAACCATCGCCCACTGCGCCACAGAGGTCGTCATTTTAACCTCCGTTATAACTTAACGGAGAGTCTTGACGACTTGACTTATTTTTATTACTTGAATTTATTATTACTTGACATTGGGTTAATGGGGGGGGGGAGGTATTTTGAGCCGGGCCCTATTGGGCCTAGCTCGAACACATTGGAATAGCACGAGATGCTTCCCCTAATTCTGATTTAACACACGATTTACCAAAAGGTCTGGGATTAATTTTAAATTCGGGAACTTTTGTACTACACTTTAATTTATTAGGGTGTAACTAAGATATATAATCTAGATTTAGGTATTATTATGTAGGTTCTACGTTTTATGAGCCATTCTGACAATTAATTTAAATAAAAACCCAATTGAGGAGGTCGCGGGTTCGATTCCCGCCTAGGAACAAATATCTGTACGATCTGCAGATATTTGTTCCGGGTGTTCTGGGTATTTTCTATGTTTTAAAAAATATCTATCTATGTAATGTATTGTATTATTGCAGTTGTTTAGTAGGCAATAACACAAGTTCTGCTTAGCTTGGGGCTAGATAATGTTGTGTGAACTGTCCAGAATTATTTATTAGTTATTTATTATTTATTTAATTGTGTCCAGCATCATTAACGGTAGAGAAATAACCATCATCATTAATGAGGTATTTTTATTTTCCTTAACCTATATTGTCCCACTGCTGGGCAAACGTCTCCCCCAAATTCTATAATATAATAAATAATAATAAAAATAAAAAAAAAATCTTCAAATTCTTTAATAAGCAAATAAAAAACATGTATCTTGCCAAATCTTTTTCAGTTAGGTATCGTCTTACTATTTTTCACCATATTTATCATCATCATCACAAGACAGTAGATAACCGCTGGACATAGGACCGCCTCCAAAGAAGGCTATGATGAACGGTCTTAAGGTGAATGCTCACGTTTGCGGCGCGAGATTCAAATTTTTTGGTGTTTTTTGCCCATTACAGGTCATCAACACTTCTTCAGATAACGAAAGTTGAGTTCGCGACAACTAGGAGACTTAACACACATGTTTTAATTGATGGTATTTAATAAATATCATCAGTTTAGCTATGATACCCCTAAACAAACAAAAACACTGGAAAAATGTGTTTAGGGGTATCATAGCTAAACTGATGATATTTATGAGATACTATCAATTAAAACATGTGTGTTAAGTCTCCTAGTTGTCGCGAACTCAACTTTCGTTATCTGAAGAAGTGTTGATGACCTGTAATGGGCAAAAAACACCAAAAAATTTGAATTTCGCGCCGCATGCGTGCGCTTCCACCTTAAGGCGATAACATCCAAACTGCAATATAAACCACTCTTTCATAGCCTACTTCTAATAAATGGATAATATAAATACAATGAAACTTTATAATAGACTTGCAGTATAGTCATATTTTTTTAAGTTACTGATACTTTCTATAGGAAAAAATCCTATGATTTACGCAATAAATCCTACTGCTTCCAAAAGCTTAGTGATTTTATCGATTCATTTACAATATTAAAGGCGTTTTTAAAGTTTGTAAAAAGATGTTAAGATAATTGAAAAAACCGGTAATAACTCACGTAGGTACTTGTTCCGAGTCAAACACCCGACTCGAGTTATTACCGGTTTTTTCAATTATGAATATCACTCACGGAAGTTTTAAGATGTTAAGATACTCAAAAATAATCACTTACTTAGGACAGTTCAAGGGATCATTAGTAATTTGAAAGCGGCCTAAAAAATTAATGGTTGTATTAGTAAGATCAAAGTCCACAGGATCATAATAGCCAAGGGATCTTTTAGTAACTACTCGCTGTTTTTATTATTTTCGCTCACTTTTAATTTTAAGAAAACTTTTACCGCACTTACTAACTTACCTACACTTTAATGAGTAAATTAGTGTCAGAATTTGAGATTATTAATCAACTCCGCCGATTTCCTGCGACCTTTAAAATGTCGTCAGTCCAGCGAGGGGGCGAACTACACTGTATCGTCCGTTATTAATAATAATAAGTAAGTAATTAGTAATACTGGACAGTTCAAACAACACTATCTAGCCCCAAGCTAAGCAGAGCTTGTGCTATGGGTACTAGATAACTGATATACTTAATACAATACAATACATAGATAGATATTTTTTTATTGTACACATAAAATACCCAGAACACCCTGAACAAATATCTGCAGATCGCACAAATATTTGTTCCAAAGCGGGAATCGAACCCGCAACCTGCTGCGTCACAAGCGAACCTTCGCCCGTCGCGCCACAGAGGTCATTAGAGTTATTACTGTGTACTTATTATTTAAAACGACGGGTTGTTATAAGTTTGACATGTCTGTGTGTGTGTGTCTGTCTGTGGCATCGTAGCTCCCGAACGGATGAACCGATTTTGATTTAGTTTTTTGTTTGAAAGGTGAATTAGTCGGGAGTGTTCTTAGCTATGTTTGATCAAAATTGGTTCAGCCGTTTCATTGAGATGATGGTTTTTTTTAATTTTTACAAAATTAATTACTTGTCTCACTGTGAAAACAGCAGAAATATCGGCACTCATTTGAGATTCCTAGCGATATCTTATCTCTCATTTCTGAACTAAGCAACGTGTTCTTATCTGCGAACGATTTCATAGTAGTCCCTTCGGCCATTCGACTGATGACTCCCCATTTGGCCGCCATTGGGCTTGATGAAAAAAATTATCGACCTCCTTTGTTTCCGCGGAGGCCCCGAGCCAACCGTTATTGCAAAGGAGAGATTGCTAGGGAACCATTTAAAATTTAGAAAAGATATTTTTGAATTTCGATCGTTGGTTCTGTTTTTAAATTCGGATGGTCGTCCAATTTTCCGGTTACGTTCTTGTTATAAAATTAGGCAAGAGAATCCTGCATTGGAGGTTTATTTCTATTTTAATTCCACTTTTATCTATGATCACTTATTTTTTTTTTTATTCTCTAAGACTTTTATAATACTTCAATCACAGATCTTTTATAATTTATAATTCTGGAATTTTCCTAACGTCGTCATTATCATCAACCTTTGCAATACGATCGCCACATCATGCAATAACCAAAAACCCATCTGTCTTGCCTCTATTTTGCCTGGCGCTAATCTTTTATCATCAACAACAGCAGGTCCACTGCTGGATATGAGAATGCCCACAGAATGCCGAATGGCTTTGAATAACCTCATCCACCGGCTTCCTGAGACCTTTGAAATGTCATCAGTCTATAGTATAGGTATCAATGTTAGGTTTAGGTTAGGTCAGTGTAACTGCGGAGCTCCTATACAAAGCATGACTCAGCTGCGATTTTGCTCTCTCTGCCCGACCACCTGGACACTAGAAGACCGGAATCAGGCAACGGAAAGGGGCTTAGCGATTGCTTCCTATTGGTCCAATAAAATTTAGTCATGTTTAGCCACTGACACGAAAGAAGAACATATCAAAGTAAAAAAAAAATAGAAGATGTTTTTATACACGGCGTCGTCAAGTTTGTGTTCGTAGTCAGATAATCCATAGATAATCAATCGTTTTTACTAGTTATTAGTAGGTACTCGTTAATCTTAAAACCTCAATTAAAAAAACCCTTTATTTGACCTCGATCTCAGCTATTGGTAAGTGAAGATGCGGTCGACGATGGAGCACGAAGGTCTAGAAGGCACCTATTCATCCTAGGCTTAGAGATACCCAGATTATAGTTTTCAGGAAAGTCAAACGAGGGTAGTGTATTCCACTCCTTAGCAGTTCGTATTATAAAGATGGAAACGAAACGCTTAGTATGAATAGAGGATATACTAATGAGATAAGGATGGTACTGAGCCGTGCGCCTGCTCGTCCTATGATGAAAAGGAGATGGTGGGATCAATCATGAAGTTGAATTGGTGGTGTACATAACGAATGTCATTCAGAGTTATGAACAAATTAAATGGTTAAATGCGAGCGAGACTCACGCCCTGAGGGTTCCTACCCGTAAATTATTTCGAAATCATCAGAGCCCTTTTCGAGTTTCGGCTACTTTTTTCTACAAACTTCACCAAGTCATTTTCGGGGTAAAAAGTTGAAACTCCTCAATTAGTAAATAGAATTTCCCTTTATTTATGTGAAAAAGTCTCCTAGTATTTCAATTTTTTATACAGATTAGTGGCAGTACCCTAGATGATTTTATTTTCACGATTTCCATACAAAATATAGTTATTCATTGCCCTTTTATGCAAGTTTATGACACTTTGTATGCAATGAGTTAGAAGTTTGTTTTTTAGGTTACTATAAACTCACAGACTTTTGTATTTGGTATGAATTTCAAGTTGATACCTTTAGCCTGAGAGCATTGCAGGCCTCCGTAGCCGGTCCTACGTACAGGGTCTTTACAACCAGACAGGCAGACGGAAAACAAAGTGACCCTATAATGGTTCCATTTTGTTTTCAGGCTCGGAACCTTAGGTGTAGATTTGCCGTATAACGCGAATATAAATGCCCATTTTTTTTTTAGGAATGTTATTCAAATAATAATATTTTTTTGTAAAATATGTTCTTCAATACAAGCTTTTATAAAATTAGTGATCGTAACAGTATGCTGATCAAAATGAGCCTGAACACGGCTAGTCTAATCCCTCAAGGAGTTCCGTTGTCTCCATCATCAGATCAGCTCGCTGTCACCATCATATTGTATTGTCATTGAAACTTGACAGGTATGCCAAATTTCAGCTTAATCGGTTGAGGATAACTTCTTAAGGCTGCGTTTCCATTGACGCGGAGCTGGGCGGAGCGGAGCTTAGCGGTGCATGAATTGACCAATCACTATGCTCGAAATCTCTGCTGGCTGCTCGCTCGCCATAGTGATTGGTCAATTCATGCACCGCTAAGCTCCGCTCCGCCCAGCTCCGCGTCAATGGAAACGCAGCCTTAAGGTGGTTGCTTTTTCATACAAACGTAATAGCACAAATATGGGCGAACAAAGTATAATTTTACACTGAAATGACTGTTGTTGACTTTTACATTGGTCGTTATTTGTCGTAAATCATATTTGGTTGAAGAAAACAGTGGACTAATAGCGAAAATAACATTGAAATTACTTGTATGGACTAAAATTTCGATGTTATTTTCGCTATAAATCCACTGATTTCTTCAACCAAATATGATTTGCTGCAAATAATGACCAATATAGAAGCCAACAACAGTCATTTCAGTGTAAAATTATACTGTATTCGCCCATATTTGTGCTATTACGTTTGTATGAAAAAGCTACCACCTTAAAATTCAGTTGCAAGATTCCACCCGGATTCCACCCGGACAAATATACATTACAAGTTAAATAAAAGCTTGTAAAATGGCCCGGGCTAGTAATTTAAATAATGAATGGACCTGATAATAAAATAATTTACCAGGCAATCTGACCCGAACCCTGAACCTGCTAACGACCCCCGACTATTCCATCCAACTTCAAACATTACACTGCCAAAAACTAAAACAATATAAAGCCGAGGTGATCCCACACGATTTAACTTTAAGGTCGGTTCTCTATTTCAGGGTCTTTTGTACGCACGATTTATTACAACGTGTGGAACGTAGACTTGGTGATTGAAGCAGCGAGTTAATCCGGTGACTCCACCCGATGCCCCATTTCGTTTCATTTATTTCCACCATAGGATCACACAAGGAACACTTAGTTACGTCAAATAAAAGTACATATTCATGAAATCTCAAATTATACAACAAAATAAATCTATAATATTTTGTCAAGATGATAACACCACTGTCCCATTCTTCCATATAGTCCTCTCCATCCTAAGGTTGTCTGGAAGAAATCGCTATGAGCGATAAGACCGCCCATTGTACATTTATGTTATTTTTTGTTATTGAGTTATGTTTTAATATTTCTGTGTGTTATTTGTGTGTAATAAAGAGTTAATCTATCTATCTATCTATAATTATATAAAACAAAGTCGTGTGTGTTACCACTCATGACTCAAGATCAGCTGGACCGATGTAAGTTATCTCTATTTTGGTGGATTCTTCTACGCTCCGAATAACAGAATAAGTAATAAAATATCGGGGGGGGGAGGCTGTTTTTCACCGGGGGCTACCCGTGCGAAGCCGGGGCGAGGTGCTAGTAACAAATAAAATAAGCAATCAACTTGAATCAAAAGTTTGTCAGACACTATTGTTGTGGTCATAACATAAATAAAAAACTAACCGATGATTTTTCTGTCATTCCCTACCATTGTTTTGACATACGAAATGGCCTGAGTCACGTCTTTATTTGTTTTTCTGCCACTGACTTGACGGAGACTCTTGACGACTTGACTATAAATAGTAGTTTATGCAACTGTTATATAAGAAGGGGTATTAAAACGCGATAATAGGTTGATTCGAGTGTGATACCTAAGTTATACGCAGTTTCATACACTACTTTATCTTCACTCATAGGAAAAATTTAAATTAAACAAAGAAAAACACGATCGGCAAAAAAATGTATGGGAAGCGCGGGAAATTAAGTTCAAACTACGCATGCGTGCGCCATTTTTTCACAGTTCGAACTGCGCATGCGTGCGCCTTTTTTATATTCAGGCCATTACCATAGACTAGTTTAATGAGTTAATAAAAAAAAAGATAGCGGTACTATAATGAGTTTTATGATACAGTTGGCGGTACTATAATGAGTTTTATTCTTCATTTTATGTATATGCGTTTATAAAGTGCGTCTGTATAGAACCGGCTTTGAATTCGTAATTCGAATTTTTCGATTTGATTGTAGATAAAATATATTATTATATCACATGGCATTGGCTAAATTGTTGCAAATAACGCACAGAAACCATTACCTAAGATAAGAAGAAGATAGTATGCCGTGGTGTGTCCGGCCTAAGAATATACCCCTCCGTCTCTTCCAGTGAATGTCGTAAAAGCCGACGAAGGGATTACCCGGACTTGATAGTAAGAATCGTTGGTATATTTGTCCACGCTGCTAGCTTATTATGGAATGCTGGAAGAAACGATAAGCACGAGCACCGCCGTAAGGTGGCATGCCTTTCGATCTTCTATAGGTTACATTTCGGGGAATGGTCCCAGGAATTGCACGATCTGATCCCACCATCTCCTTTTCATCACAGGACGAGCAGGCGTACGGCTCAGTACCATCCTTACCTCATTGGTATACCTTCTATTAGCACAAAACGTTTCAGTTCTACCTTTATAATGCGATCTGCTAAGGAGTGGAATACACTACCGTCGTCTGTCTTTCCTGAAAACTATAATCTATGGGTCTCGTCTAGTCTAGGGTGAATAGGTGCCTTCTAGACCTTTGTGCTCCATCTTCGGCCACATCGTCACTTACCAACAGGTGAGATCGTGGACAAACAAAGGTCTATCAATGTTAAAAAAAAAAAAAAAAACAGTCGTGGAACGCAATGGCGGCGATGAGCTCACCTATTCCCACGATGCAACCCAGGTGAAAAAAGGCCCTATGAGGCTCGGCCTACCCTTTCTGGGAAAAAGTCAATATATGGTAGGTATGTTATGTATGTAATATTTATATTTTTTTGTATTGCTCGTAAGGTGACAACGAACCGAGTGATTCAAAGTCTGTTTGTTGTGGCATTCTACTCATAGCATACCTAAATAAACAGTCTTGAACCATTGAGGCTTAGCACTTTAGTAGAGCTTTTTTGTGAAAGCGTTCGTCCGGGCATACCTTTTTCTGGCCCAAAGCAGTAGTGTTTGCATTGCTGTGTTTCGGTTTGAAGGGTATAGGTAAAATTACAGGCACGTGAGACTTTCATCTTTATGTCTCAGGGTGGCGGGAGTAGTACAATGTCACATAGGGTGCGACCTAACGTGGACGTGACCTATTAGGTTATGCATTTTTGAAGGTAGAGGTTACCGCCTAACATCAAGTGGGCATGTACTTCCAACATTAACGAAGTTAAAAAAAACGTGATGATGATGATAGTAATAAATGGGATTTATGTACTTAGTTTACAACGTTATACATACAAAGTATTCAATTTCGTCAAAGTCCCAGTCTAGTCATGTATTTAGTAAAGTGGTGGCACTTTTTTCTGAAACCATTAGCGGGAATTTCTACCTTATTATAATGCCGCAATAAGTACACATTTATTTTATTTCACTTTGTGCACTTCAATCAAGCTAGTTTAGTAATTGATAATGGAAAGCGAATTTAAATTTTCGAAATTCGAATTCTATTCGAATACAAATTGTATTCCAAACCAGTGTATTCCACCTTTTTAAATATTTTGTTCTCTCATCACAAAGTGGCTGTTTGAATAAATAATGCTTTTTATTACACAAAACTTTGACCAACACTCGGAGCTTTTAAAGGACTATAATTCCATCTCACGTTGAGCATGAAATAAGTACCAACTTAATGTTTGTTTACTCACAAGTTTTATTAATTTAACGCATTGTTAACTTCGTCTCATTTTACAAAGAGTACTTTGTTTTAATTTTTGAAAGCGTCTCTGCGCTAATGAGTACCTACTAAATGCGCAAATAATTGTAAAAGAAACTCGCTGACATGAAATAAATGGTGGTAGGTACCTCAAATATTTATAGATTCACACTATAATAAACTTTGAACTTAGAATAAGTCGGTTCTTGCGAAACGCCCTCAGGAGAATTAAGCACTAAACAGATTTCTATATAACCCTACTAATATTGTAGTTACTTTTTTTTATTTCCTTTACTTGCTTCGTTCATATGTCTGTCTATTCTGTACATTCATAAGTATATATCTGTATTTGCTGTTAAAAAAAACTAGAAATTGCTGGTTTCTGATTGAACTGAAATTTAGCAAACCAGGCAAGTTCCGATGACGATACAATATTATGGTAACATTGAGCTGATTTGCAACTCCTTGATGACTAATAGTTGGGTAGCCTGGCAGTTTTTTGGGTAATTTTGATCAGCTCACGGTTCCGATCACTAACATCATAAAAGCTTGTTTTGAAATATATATTGTTGTAGAAAAATCTGACTACAGCTTTGTTTTTATAATTTTACAAGAATAATTATATTCAAGCCCATGGTCTAAATAAGTACTTTTCAGGGAATAATTAAATAAATAAATAATGCTGGACAGTTCACACAATATTATATAGCCCCAAGCTAAGCATAGCTTGTGTTATGGGTACTAGACAACTGATATACTTAATACAATACAATTACATAGATAGATAATGTTTTATCATATATAGAAAATACCCAGAACACCCTGAAAAAATATCTGCAGATCGCACAAATATTTGTTCTAAGGCGGGAATCGAACCCGCAACCTCCGGCGTTGCAGGCGAACGTTCGCCCGCCGCGCCACAGAGGTCGTCCAATAACACAATTTCAAGTTTTATTTTCTACAGCAGGACGTTCAAATGTCCTTTCCCGAGCGTTACTAAGTAGGGTGACTGAAAAATTACCATTTACATAAGATAAAAAACAGAATTCACATAACAGCTTAGGTGGGTACATCTCAATCACGTTTCCTAAAGTACACTTCCCAAACTCGTCTAAAGTTAATCGCAGCTCAAGTTAAACAGAAGTTCCCGGGATTGAGTTAGCTGTATTGGTTTGCTTAATATCGTGGCCTAAACTTACAGCTTGAGAGTACTTGACTATCAAAAACTTGAAACTTTCATACAAAGTCCACACTCGAAATGTAATTGTAGATTCTTAGTTGTCTATCAAACAAGGCACAATATAATAAAGATTGACTCACTTTAATTTAAAAATCTTACTTAATCTTCAGTGCACCAAAAATATATTTTTCGATGGTATTACCATAAAAACGAGGTAGGTAGAGTCAGGCTACTACCGCTAGTTATTCTACCTTTATAATGCGAACTGCTAAAGGAGTGAACACTCTACCGTCATCTGTCTTTCCTGAAAACTATAATGTGAATCCTTTCAAGGCTAGAGTGAATAGGTGCCTTCTAGATCTTTATGCTTCTTTGTCGGCCACATCTTCATTTACCAACAGGTGAGAACGCGGTCAAAAGTAGGTATATCAATGTAAAAAAAGCGGCCAAGTGCGAGTTGGACTCGCCCATGAAGGGTTCCATAGCAGCAAGTAACATAATATAAAAGTTCATAGATGGCTTACGATTTATGACGTATTAAAAAAACTACTTACTAGATCTCGTTTAAACTAACTTTCGGTGGATGTTTACATGTATATAATATTTTTTTTTTAGTTTTGATCATTCTTTTATTTTAGAAATTACATGGGGCACACATTTTACCACTTTGGAAGTGTCTCCCGCGCAAACTATTCAGTTAAGTTTTTTTTTATTACAAACCTCAATATCATTTTTGAAGAACTATCAATATATAGAAAAAGACCATGAAAAAAAAAATTGAGTTTCAGTTCTAAGTATGGGAACCCCAAAAATTTTTTTTTTTTTTCTATTTTTTGTGAAAATCTTAATGCGGTTCACAGAATACATCTACTTACCAAGTTTCAACAGCAAAGCTCTTATAGTTTCGGAAAAAAGTGGCTGTGACATACGGACGGACGGATAGACAGACAGATAGACAGACAGACATGACGAATCCATAAGGGTTCCGTATTTTACCATTTGGCTACGGAACCCTAAAAATGCTATCGTATATGAGTTCGATTTTATTAGTATTTCTAGGATGAAAGCTTTTATAACAGCGATATTGATATCAAAAGAAAGGATGATGAGATGATTTTAAAAAGGTTTATTGAACTAATCCAATGAAGCCCTTTTGATTTTATACATATTAATATTTTTGTGATATTCTAAACACGCTTTATGTACAAAAAATGTGTTGAAGGTAGCAAGTAAGCATTCACATCACATGAGGTAACAGGTTGGCTGCTGATGTGCACAGTTATTTTCTGGTGGTCCAGACGACCTCCGTGGCGCGGCGGGCGAAGATTCGCCTGCGACGCAGGAGGTTGCGGGTTTGATTCCCGCCTCGGAACAAATATTAGTGCATCTTGTTTACAAACATTTTGATCAGCATATGGTTAAAACCACAAATTTTATAAAAATGTATTGAAAAATATTTTTTTCAGAAAAAAATTAAAATAAGTTTGGTTTCTCTTTTGGTTCGGACACTTTTTGAACGCTGGCGAAGTTAATTTACATTGAGGTCAGTGCTTTAAACATTAAAATTTAATTGAATGGTGCGACCAACGTTATAACCATTACAATAGTATTTAATAAGTATGATTTATTTATTTTATTAACCCAGGATTTACAGTTATCTTATAGTTACTTATAAGCTATACAGTATATGCTATTCTGAAACCAATTTAAATCCACATTATGTACACAGTTCGTTTAAAAAGAAGGTAGGTACGCATGCAAGGTCAACAAAAAACAAAAACGTCAGGAAAGCCGGATAAGGTATATCAGTTACATAGGTAAATTAAGTAAATTAAGTTAAGTACCTATATTAATTTGAATAAAGCAGCAATGACTCTTACAAAAACAATATAAGTAGGTAGGTACCTAAATCTGAGAAAATACATAAACAAAAAAACAAACAAAAACTTAGGTAAAATATATGTAAGGTAGGTATTCATAATCGCATAAGGGTGTCTGTAGTGTATATGGGTGTGTGTGTGTGTATGGGTGTGTGTGTGTATTTTTGGAGTGTGAAATGTATTAAATATATTATATTATATATGATTCAATATATAATATCTACCAAGATAAAATATATTATTTTGACCTAAAAAATTCAAGCTTGCTGAAAATTATAAATCGTTTCATTTTTCATCCAGCCAAGCATTTGAGAACGGTACACTTTTATAAAAAAACTCTTATTAAACCAACGTGAGTTATATACGTTTAAATATTCCCCTTTAAATTCCCGTGACAACTAGACGAAGATGGACCGCGTTTCAGGAAAAATGCCTTCACGAAGTAGCGTGTCCACGCTTGTTCTACTCCAATACGACAATCAGTGTAAAATGTGCTTTCTGTTTTAGTGTTTGGATTCAATATAGCTCATCATTCTCGTACCTTACAGTCCTCTCTACTCGAGCCATAATCAGCGGTCCCAGTAGTAGAAGTAATAGTAGTCGTAGAAGTAGTAGTAGTCGTAGAAGTAGTAGTAGTCGTAGAAGTACTAGTAGTCGTAGCAGCAGTCGTAGCTAGCGTAATTAAATAAATAAATAAATAATGCTTGACAATTCACATAACATTATCTACCCTCAAGCTAAGCAGAACTTGTGTTATGGGTACTAGATAACTGATATACTTAATATAATAAGTTACATAGATGTTTTTTTATGAGACAGAAAATACCCGCAGAACACCCTGAACAAACATCTGCAAATTGCACATATATTTGTTCCGAGGCGGGAATCGAACCCGCAACATCCTGCGACGCAGGCGAACCTTCGCCCGACCCGCCACAGTGGTCGTCAACCTCAATATTCCTCACGTGCGTGTCACAACATTATGAGTAACATTGGAGTAAAATTTCTGTATTCATTTTATTATTCAGTGGCATAAGACGAGTAGACGCTCGCCCGGAGCGTTCACTTTGCGAGACATTTAGCGGAGAAAAAATGCCTAATTTGAACGTGGGGTGAAATTGAGACTGCGAGAGTATGCCGGCTTTTGTTCGTATACCTAATATTGTAGCACCTGTGTGAAGTGTTGTTGGCAATTTTAGGCCATTATACGCTTACTTTGGAGGAAACATTACATAACCGACTTAATAAAAGTGATTAATTTTGTAAAAATTCAAAAACCCTCGATGCAATGAAACGGCTGAACCGATTTTGACCAAACATAGCTTAGAACAATCCCGACAAATTCACCTTTCAAACAAAAAAAATCGCAATCGGTTCATCCGTTCGGCAGTTACGATGCTACACACACACACACACACACACACACAACCACGTCATACTTATAACACCCCGTCGTTTTTGCGTCGGGGGTTAAAATGAGGAGGTTATCAATTCGTACATAACAAAATATAACACCCAACACTCACACACGTAGTGCTGACCCTAGGATTCCCTGCGTCGTGGGTATTAGAAACTACGAGTACCATGGTACCATAACACCCAGACCCGGAACAAATATTTGCAGATCATACAAACATTTGTCCCGCAGCGGGAATCGAATCCGCAACCTTTCGCATCTCAGCCGGCTATTGCCCGACGCGCTGCAAAGGTCGTCAACTTACGGTAGCTATTATCGCATTGAATAACACATACATTTTTCTTTTTCACATTAATATAGCTTAGTTGTATACAAAACTTGTAGTAAAATAGTACAAAGAATAATTGGGGTAACCAATTAGGTTCGACGTCTGTACACCAAATACTCCGTATAATTAAAATAATATAAGGCGGGTTTTATTTGCAGCTTATGGATATTTTTTCCAAACCGGATAAGTATTTCTCCATATAAGTATTTCTTATTCCACAATAGTATTCAAATTAATAAATAATAAAATACCCAGAACACCCTGAACAAATATCTGCAGATTGCACAAATATTTGTTTCGAGGCGGGAATCGAACCCGCAACCTACTGCGTCGCAGGCGAACCTCCGCCCGCCGCGCCACAGAGGTCGTCGAATTCTTATTTCTTAGTAGTTCTTCTTATATCCGTCTAAGTATTATAAGTATTTCTCTCATACCAAAACCTCTAACCTCTTACTTCCACTAAGGCCTATTGAATGCGTAAAATAAACACATAGATATCTAGCTCACCACAGATTTCAGGTTGTCTATACAGTAATTTGGCACGTGATTAATCCTCCGCCGTGGCCAGTGAGCGGGCTATAGTGTGGCCCAGCAGGGTCCTCTAATCAACTGTCTCAGTCGAACGAATGATTAAACAAGGGTTTACACAACACGACATTTGAGTACTTCAATACATCCACTAAAATCAGAACTGTGTTTTTGTTTCAAATCTATGATACACTCAGGATTCACCAATATTTGGTAACTTACGGTAGATTTTATCGCATTTAGTAACATACATTTTTCTTTTTCACACTAATATAGCTTAGTTCTGTATACAAAACTTGTGGTAAAATAGTACAAAGAATAATAGGGGAGGAGGTAATCAAATAGCTTCAACGTTTGTACACCAAATACTCCGCATAATTACAGAAATATAAGATAAGGTGAGTTTTTATTTGCAGCTAATGGATATTTTTTCCAAACCGGATAAGTATTACTCCATATAAGTATTTCTTATTCCATAATAGTATTAAAATAAATAAATAATAAAATACCCAGAACACCCTGAACAAATATCTGCAGATTGCACAAATATTTGTTTCGAGGCGGGAATCGAACCCGCAACCTCCTGCGTTGCAGGCGAACCTCCGCCCGCCGCGCCACAGAGGTCGTCGAATTCTTATTTCTTAGTAGTTCTTCTTATATCCGTCTAAGTATTATAAGTATTTCTCTCATACCAAAACCTCTAACCTCATACTTCCACTAAGGCCTATTGAATGCGTAAAATAAACACATATATATCTAGCTCACCACAGATTTCAGGTTGTCTATACAGTAATTTGGCACGTGATTAATCCTCCGCCGTGGCCAGTGAGCGGGCTATAGTGTGGCCCAGCAGGGTCCTCTAATCAACTGTATCAGTCGAACGAATGATTAAACAAGGGTTTACACAACACGACATTTGAGTACTTCACTACATTCACTAAAAGTAATTAATTTATTAAAAATTAAAAAAAAACCCAACGCAACGGCTGAACCGATTTTGATCAAACATAGCTATCAAAAAAAACGAGATTGGTTCATCCGTTTGAGAGCTACGTTGGGACAGACACACACACACACAGACACGTCATACTTATAACACCCCTTCGTTTTTGCGTCGGGGCTTAAAACTCAGAACTGTGCTTTTGTTTCAAATCTATGATACACTTAGGATTCACCAATATTATTATGTTATCTAGTACCCATAACACAAGCTCTGCTTAGCTTGGGGCTAGATCATGTTGTGTGGACTGTCCAGCATTATTCATTATTTATTTAATTGTATTGGGCAAATATTGTTTCCTATTAAACCACTCAGCAAACAATTTCTCACAAATTATAATTTCGCATACTATTAATTTAAAAAGGTTACTTCATCTTTAGCACACTTACGATTGGTTCTTTCTTAAGAAAACTAAAAACCCTTTTAATAGGCCGTGCATACTACACATTTGATGAATTTCTTACGGATAACTTCACTGCCGCTGATGACATTGATCCCACTTGTGGGCAAATTCCTAAACCCCTAAACTAAATACTCACATGCTGTAACAATGGTAAGTACCAAAAGGTACTACCAAATATTTATAAATTTATATGATTGTAGCTCATACTTATATTGTGTTATTTTAATTTAGCAAGTAATATTGAATTGTAAATAGGTCTATATAACCCTATCTATGTTTAACCAGTGACTTACTTGAGCCCTGACTTCTGGCCGAAAGGGGTTAAGTTCCGGCGGTTCAAGGGACGCCTGTCACGTGATCCCCGGGCCGCGACGCGTCGGCGATAACACGTGTGTTAGATTAAGTAATAAATAAAGTGTTTTTTATGTGTATGTTAGTTTCTAAGGTATTTATGTTGATATGGGCTTACTGTGGTGTGTCCGGCCTAAGAATAGACCCCTCCGTCTCCTCCCGTGGATGTCGTAAAAGCCGACTAAGGGATTACCCGGACTTGTTGATAAGATTCGTTGGTATAAGATTTGTCCTGGCTGGTAGCTTATTATGGAATGTGTTATTACTGGAAGAAAGCGTTAGCCGAGTCAGTCGTGGGAAGCAATGGCGGCGATGAGCTCACCACTTGTCACGTCTATATTCCACGATGGTGCAACCCACTGTGAAAAGAGGCCTATTGTGGCTCTGCCTACCCCTTCGGGGAAAAAGGCGTGTGTCTATGTATGTATGTATGTATGGGCTTACTGTTTAGGTTTAGTGCATTTCTCAGTAAGCCTAAAATAAAGATTTTGAATTGAATTAACCATTTAAGTGTATGATTTTTTCTTATAAATAAATTCTGAACTGAACTGAACTGATTATGTGTACATACCATCATAATAATTACACGTAAAATGTATCGAGGCACGCGTTGATAATAAAAACAAACGATAATAAGCTCATTAACGATGATTATTATCTTAATGCATTAACATTACCCTTATTCGTGTCTGTAAACGGGTGATTCTAGTAAATGTATGAGAAAATGCGTCTCGACATATCATAGTCGTTATAACAGTGTGAAGTATAAGTACCCAATCAACTGTAGGCAAACGAGTATCTTTTTTTTTTCTTTTTTTTTTTTTACTTTGATAGACCTTTGTTTGACCACGATCTCACCTGTTGGAAAGTGACGATGTGGCCGAAGATGGAGCACAGAGGTCTAGAAGGCACCTATTCACTCTAGCCTTGAAGAGACCCAGATTATAGTTTTCAGGAAAGACAGACGACGGTAGTGTATTCCACTCCTTAGCAGTTCGCATTATAAAGGTGGAACTGAAACGTTTAGTACGAACAGCGGGTATACTAATCAGGTAAGGGTGGTACCGAGCCGTGCGCCTGCTCGTCCTATGATGAAAAGGAGATGGTGGGATCAGATCATGAAGTTCCTGGGAGCATTCCCCGAAATGTAACCTATAGAAGATCGAAAGGCATGCGACCTTACGGCGGTGCTCGAGACTCTGGATCTTAGTCTCCGCCATATGTTGCTAACCTATTAGCCTAAAAGCTCTGCATTCGATCGAATCCAAGGCAGCAAGCTGGTGTTTGGCCGAGCCATCCCAAACGTGGCAGCAATACTCCATACCAGCGCGGACTTGTGCTTTGTACAGACTTAGAAGCTGTCCTGGTGTGAAGTAACGCTTTACCTTATTCAGGATACCCAGCTTCATGGTATCAGCCTTGCTATGAGATGAGTTTGTGAGATGTAGTAGTAGTAGTAGAGCTTTTTTGTGAAAGAGTTCGTCCGGGGAAGTACTACCACCATACCTGTTTCTGCCGCAAAGCAGTAGTGCTCGCATTGCTGTGTTCCGGTTTGAAGAGTAAGGGTGCCGGTGAAATTACAGGCACATGAGACTTTTCATCTTTATGTCTCAGGGTGGCGGGCGCAGTGCAATGCCACATGGGGTGCGTCCTAGGTGGACGTGACCTATGAGGTAATGCACTGTTCATAGGCAGAGGTTACCGCTTAACATCAGGTGGGCACTTGCTTGTTCCGTCATCCTAGTAGTATAAAAAAAAAGAAGATGATTTTGATGAAACTGAAACAGATAAAGACCCTAAACAAACATGTTATAATAATAAACAAATAATGCTAGACAAAGTTTACATTATCTAGCCCCAAGCTAAGCAGAGCTTGTGTTAGGTACTAGATAACTCATATGCTTCATACAATATATTACATGGATAGATATTTTTATTATACATAGAAAATACCCAAAACACACTGAATAAATATCTGCGAACCGTACAAATATTTGTTCCGAGGCGGGAATCGAACCCGCAACCTCCTGCGTTGCAGGCCATTGTAGCCGTGTAAGCTTTTCTTTAGATGATGGAACAAGCAGATGGACAATTTGATGTTAAGCGGTACCGAATTCAGAATAGTGCCTATGGACAGTGCATTATCACATAGGTCACGTCCACCAAGTACGCGCCCTATGTGGCATTGCATTGCGCCGGCCACCCTCATACATAAAGATGAAAAGTCTCATATGCCTGTAATTTCACCGGTACCCATACCCTTCAAACCGGAACACAGTAATGCTTTGCGGTTGAAAAAGGTTTGGTGCAGGTAATACTGCCCGGGACGAACACTATCACAAAAAAGCTCTACTACTAACAAACACACTACATAGCGGGTTCGTGGTCAAGGGCAAGTGAGACTCTTGCCCCGAGGGTTCCGATCCGTAAAGTATTTGGAAATCGTCACAGCCCTTTTAAATAATCACTTTTATGATGATTTAACTTAGCAACCTTCAGTTGTGTGTCACCACTGTGTGTGTGTTTGAGCACTGATTACAAAAGTGGCTTTCCAGTAGGCTCTTACCAGATGTATATCGGTGTCTTGCTCGCACTTGTCTGTTTGTTTAGTATGTAGAATCTCGTTTTCAAACAAATACAATAAAAAGCAAGACTGCGATCGTGTCGTTAAGCAAAAACAGGCTGTTCACTGAAGCCCTGGTTTGATCGAAGTTTATCTTGGAGTTTGAAATACGGTGTCCAGAAGCCGAACAGATATATCTGGACTAGATACTATCGACTCTCTAAAATACAAGTACCTACGTGATTTAATACCGTTTTGTTCAATTATAACTAAATCAAGTAAAATATTCAAATTAAAAATATGCATGGATACTACATTATACTCGTACTACCGAGGGATCACCCAGACAGAAACAAGATAGGACAACATTTTCTCGTTTTTTTTTTACAAAGTAACCTCTAACTTTTGGCTAGGTTGTCAATATGGTAGTTTTTTTTTTTTTTCCCTAACCTATATTTTCCCACTGCTGGGCAAAGGTCTCCCCCAAATTCCTCCATTTGTCCCTGTCTTTGGCAGTCTCCCACCACTCCTTCTCAAAATTTACAAGATCGTCCCGCCAACGCTTTCTCGGGCGACCCCGAGGTCGCCGTCCTTCAGGTAACCAGGGTGTGCTGATGTTGGCCCACCTGTTGGGAAGCATTCGACTGACGTGCCCCGCCCAGTCCCATTTAAGCCTGGATGTTAAAGATTATTTGGTCAAAAATAGGATAAATAAAATCAATACAATAAAACGGAGGGTTCACCCACGGGGTTTTTTTTTAAATTATCTATATATCACGAGATATTCAATAAAAAATGCTTTTTCGAGCGACGCGTGGCTTTTTTTTGTTTGAAGATTTCTGCTTGGCGGGGCGCAGTCTTAAGTAGAATATAGGTAGGTACAGAGATGTGGGTGCCAAAATATCCAGTTCTAAGTTCTCCTTGTAACAACTAATGTAAATTGCTTGTCTAACTCACTGAGCAAAATGCTTTGGGATATGGGACTGACTGGAATATCCTACTGGAATTACATCTTCTAACGCAATTCACTAACTTTGAGTGTATGAGGTAGAACACAAGTATTATGTTAAATAATTACTATTCCCACAGCATTTGCATTTTGTGGTACATTTTAAGAAAAAACTATCACACATATAGAGTTGTAATTTAGCTTAGTAATTTAAATAAATAAAATGAATAATGCTACACAGTTCACACAACATTACCTAGCCCCAAGTTAAGCAGAGCTTGTGTTATGGGTACAAGACAACTGATATACTTTAATATAATATATTACTAGATAAATATTTCTTATATATATAGAAAATACCCAGAAAACCCTGAACAAATATATGCAGATCACTGAAATATTTATTCCCTGGCCGGAATCGAACCCGCAACCTCCTGTGTCGCAGGAGAACGTTCGCCCGCCGCGCCACAGAGGTCGTCAAACCTATAGATAATATCTCACCTAAAGATTTGTAATTTTGCATAATAATTTAAATTCATGTCTAGTGTGTGTAAAAATAAGTAAGTACAAAAATATTGCGAGCCCTTACAAAGCTGTGCTTTTTCCTAGTAATATTTATATAAATTTACACAAGAAAATGTTTGTAGATAAAAACTTTTGACTGAGAAATTTAATGGAGTTTGTGAAACTGTATGATTTTGTAACTAAAGGCTGCAGAAAATCGGTGGATGGAGGGGGCTCGTAACCGATTCTCTTAGCATTCTCTGGGTACCGCGGCCAGCAGGGGACTTGTACTGGTATGAAGGTGTACCTAAGGTGAACCAAGTACTAATTCTATTTCTGCTATCAAAATGGCTGGCTATCAATTGGCTGCGCCAACCCCAAACTGAAATCAAGAAAAGGTCTCCCGCCGCTTGAAACTGCCATTTCAACTGAATATCAAACCCTCAAAAAAATCTGTGTGATGGTGGTGGTGTGTCCAGTCTAGGAACAGACCCCGCGTCTCCTACCGTAGAAGTAGTAAAAGTCGACTAAGATATTACTCCAGGTAATGGGCAGTGACATCCACCTGAGTACTCTGTACCAATATTTTTATCACCAATCTAGGTGGATTTGTGATCGCAATATTTGTAGTGAGTAATGAGTATGGTTGAGAATTATTGAATAACATTTTTGTTCTCAATAGTCTATATACACCACGGCATTCACCCCATTGCAGTTTATGAGAGATAATAATCTCTATTACAAATTGTCACAGAATACCGAATTGACCTAGTAACACAACTTGAAACACCATTAAACTCAGGCGAGCTGTACTCTGGCGAGTCCGCTCAGTCCTAATTACCGCCTCGATCCGGTATAAACCAGGCATAACCGTATTAAAATTTAGGAAACAAGGTTACGACCGTTTATTTTCGAAAATTAAATTTCACTTGGGAGCAAAATTTAGTGCTTTAATTAAAATATTTGTCGGTAACAACTGTTTAGATTAAATGGTGTCTCTGTCATGTTAAATGATATTAGGATGCCTATTATGCTACATCATGTTAAATTAAACCCAAAGCAAATGGTTAATTATTCACCGATATGAGTTGACATAATTTGAGCAATACAACATAGCAAAACAATTTTTTTCAGAAATTGCGGACTTACATACTGTGTTGTTTTGTTTCTTTATCATTTATAGGGAAAAGTTAGATTTATAACAAAAAAAATAACACACTTCCAGCATGATGAACGTCTTCTACAAAATTACACTATGAGGAATAAAATATTATTCATTATTCTTTGACTGACACAGATTAGTGAATTTTTGTTTCGTTTTCCAAAGATGAGACCTACAACGATTTTCAAACTTTTGACAAAGTTTATCGCAATAGACGAGATCAGTATAAAGTTTGTGTCCGTAGCTGTAAGACAACACTGATGAGCAAAAGTTTATTGAATAAGTCTCCATTTATTTACAACAAAATACCTGTATCACTGAGAGAGTTGCCAACTTCAATGTTTCAGAGAAAGCTGAGAGCCAATTTATCTGATAAATGTTATTATAGGGTAAATGAATTTCTATGATCGATAATTTTCTTGACAAGTGATGAAATTTCTTATAATTTAATTTTAATTTTTATAATTTTTATCACACGTTTAATTAATTTAATTTTCTGTGTGCTTTTTTTTGCTATTCATATTTCTGCTATTATTTTTAATTAAAATTATTGTTAATAAAATTTACATTGCACGCCCATAAAGGGTAAAAAATATTGGATAAAATGTAATCTACATTGAATCCAACATTTTATCTATATCTTTTTGAGATGTAATTCAGCAATAAATATATACTTTGACTTTGATTTTGACTTTGATTGGACGGTAAAAATAAAGTATTGCAAAGAAATCTCACTAGTCTGGTAAAATTAACTTTCAAGCTATGTTTGCTGGCCTTCTTAGTACACTTTTAGAAATACGCTTACCACTTGTCTTACCTTGGTAATCGCTATAAGCGATAACACCGTCCATTGTGCATTTCTGTTATTTTTTGTTATTTAGATAGATAGATAGATTAACACTTTATTGCACACCAAATATAAAAAATACAAAGATAAAATAACAAAAACAATAACAGTAATGTACAATGGGCGGTCTTATCGCTAAAAGCGATCTCTTCCAGACTACCTTTGGATGGACAGGATAATACAAAATCAAAAGACGGCGGTGTACAAGTAAAACATACCTTCATAAATACATACCTAGACCTAACTATAGCTATATGCTAATAACTAAACTACGACTAACTAATATACCTACTTATACCTAATAATAACAAAAAATATATATATAACAAATTATAAACGACATTACTACTATAAATAAATAACAATGACGTATGTGCGTAACAATGGCCTAGCAGTTCACGATAAAGAGAGGTAGTGATTGTATAGGTACTTTGTATTTAGTTATGTTTTGTATTTCTGTGTGTTATTTAATCCTTAGTTAATCTATCGATCTATCTATCTATCTTGGAGTGATACCTACATGGGGGGTAGTTTCCATTGGTATAAAGATTGCTTGTATAAGAGTGTACAATACCTTGTGTACTTGTTTAATTTGTACCTTAAAGAGTTTAGAACTGGCTTCAAGTTATTACTGGAAGAAAGACCTAGCGAAGTTAGTTGTGGGCAAGTAACGGCGATGAGCTCACCACTCAAAGACTTCTATTAAAACTGGTTTTAATAGAAGTCGTTGTCACCACAAGTCAAGGCGCGTGTAGGTATATGTACCTACGTATGTATAAAATCTATAAGAAATTCATGTGACCAAATGTTACTTTGATATATTGTAAGTTATGGCATCAAATTTACGTGTACCTACTTAGGACTAAAAGGGTTTCGTCAAGATCCCATGTCGATAACCTCATAAGGGCAGCTCCCACATGGGTTCTTTACATTGAAGTATAATAGAGATACAAACCACGTCAACGTGTCAAAATTGTGTAAAGACCCGCCACGAGAAGCTTTAAATTTTGTAAATAAACTTACGTACGTATTCAACAAATAATCCCAAATTCAATCAACTCAAAGAAACATACGTGTAATACGAAACTAACGAGCATTTTCACTTGGTCGGGTTATGTTTAGGTGTTTACAACACTTATAGCTGCTCGTGGCGCGGACTTCAGTCACTTTAAACATTTGACAATGTAGCTTTGAAACATTTTGAAACCAGAAATCATTTTGAAGTAAACATCTGTTTATCTCTTTTACTCTTCTTACACTACTTGAAGCATGACATCAATTTGATAGAGACAGCTATATTATATCTACTGACACCATAGACATCGAATTTTTGCTACGCTCTAGATCTATGAGTGGCACTGTCTGTGTGACCAAATGTTCCCCAAGTTTGACTTACATACATATTATATTATATTGATATTATTTTGATGACAAACGAGTTTTTTTTATTCATTTGCAAACGTCGCATATACAAAAAAAACAGGAAAACTGAACACACTTTTACTGGAGGCACTTTGTTGTATGTAAAACAAAGTTTTTCAATGTATTGTACGTGTTCCTACAAAGATGCAAGAGTAAAAACATCTCTTATTTGTGAAACTTAATTGGGTATTTTTTGTTTGTTTGTGCGATCCTAAATTCTCTATCACCACACTTTTACCCATTTTGTATGACAGATTTTTGTTTGGCGTTTTGCACGCCACTGAATGGCATGAAGGTTGAATTCCGTCTATGGACTTCTCTTTGTTTGAGAACGCTTTGGTTCGGCAATAGCTAATCTAGTTACCTGTCCATCAAATCCTGCAATAACCCTCTGCATTCACGTGAACTATGACATTTCCTTTCAATAAAACAAATGGTCACACAAAGGCCGAGCTAAGGAACCATGCATTATTCAACCTCTCCCACTTTACTAAATGAAATAAATTACTTACCATAGATACTGCGCTCAGCTACTTGTGATTCTAGTTAACACTTTTACATTGTTTTTAAAACATCACATAGTTTACGAATGTCTGATGTATGTTTTGATGTTTATTTCAATGTTTGTTTTAAAATATCTATCTACAAATGTCTCCGATTGAAAAGTATTTAATTTAATTTATTCGAAGTTGCTGGAATGGAAACTTTTAGGTTCTTTTTATGAGTTACTTAGGTCCCTAAATACAATGTATTTACAAAAGAAACATGTACAAGATACATTAACATAATAGTTTTTTTTTCTATTTTGAACAAGGTTCAATGAAACTGAAAACATTCTACAGAAATAATTTTAGAAGTAGATTATTTATAAAATGAGTAAATAATAAATTTAAACTGGGATCGGCTTTTATCCTTGTATGTTTTATAAAAAGACAAAGGTTTAGTATCGGATTACTTTAAATAACATTCGTGCAACATTTTCAATAAGTAGCTTATCAAAAATTAAAGCTAAATGCATATATATATATATATATATAATATATGTATATAAATATATATTCAGAGCATATTAAATACGAGTTTTTTTCATATATTATCTTTGCAGCTAATAAAATTAACAGTTAGTTCAATACGAAGAATCGCCAGAGAAGACTTTATATAATAATTTTAGTTCGGCATTGCTACGGATTATGCGTAGAGCCTTCTACGAAAATGTTGCCAGCTGCGGTAATAGTATTTATTTTATTTAAAAATGTTATAAAATGTTAAACAATTACATAAATAGCCTTTACATAACAAATTTAATTTTCTTGGTGTAAAGTACAAGTTTACTTTGATCAGCCATACTCTGCATAATAAGGTGTAAGAACGAACTGGGTTTTTTGTAGTCTAGAGTTGCAGTACGACCGACTAAACTGTGAATTAAGGAAAGGGGTAGTCTATGCTAAGTAACCGATATCTGCTAAAGTTCGATCGCTCCTGAATATAAACCAACTGGTATATTTTTTTTTTTTTTTTTTTTTTAACTTTGATAGACCTTTGTTTGATCACGATCTCACCTGTTGGAAAGTGACGATGTGGCCGAAGATGGAGCACAAAGGTCTAGAAGGCACCTATTCACTCTAGCCTTGAAGAGACCCAGATTATAGTTTTCAGGAAAGACAGACGACGGTAGTGTGTTCCACTCCTTAGCAGTTCGCATTATAAAGGTGGAACTGAAACGTTTAGTACGAATAGCGGGTATACTAATCAGGTAAGGGTGGTACCGAGCCGTGCGCCTGCTCGTCCTATGATGAAAAGGAGATGGTGGGAGTATACAAGTTAATACAAGCTGTGTCATCGTAAAAAGGGTCTCCATTTCTGGCTGATTACACAAAACCTTGTTGACTCGTCCTAAGCTTATAGGGATTAGGACTTTGACATTATATTTTACAAAGTCAAAGGACTTTGACTTTGACTTTGTCATTATACATTTGGATTACGTGCAATGTAATCGAAGGACATTTTTTTCTAATTCAATATACATATTGAAAGATAATTAATAATTGAATAGTAGTTTTTGGTGAAATATTCTAAGCAATACCTACCATTGTACCTACCATGTATACCTACTAATTATTATGTTGACTTTGCACAAATTGGTATTAAAGGTAAGTGTTGAATCAGGGTTGCAGCTCAAAGGAGCCAAAATAAAAATAATAAAAATAACCCATAGAACCCATAGAATGTCACGACGAAAGGTCTTGAGTCATGGGCTGCCGCCACCCACCAACTTCATGGGACCTTTATAATTTGCTAGAATGGTACAAATACTATGTTGTTTGAGTGTACCTAAGGCATGACCTCTATCACTCATTATCATACATACATAAACTCTTGACTGCATACCTACCTAATGTAAGACATCCACAGAATTCCACAGACTCCGGTAAATAGGGCAACCCAGTCAACGCGCAAAAGTGCGTTACTATTTTTTGATGCAACTATGATGTGTATCTTCACATTCCATAATCATTGAAACTCCGTCAAATCTAAGCTACCATAATAGTATCTTTACCATTAGACCTGGTAACAATAGATCGCTACCAAGAGATACCACGGAATATATAATAGTAGCGCTACGTATACTGGCTCTTTTGCCACGGAATAAAAAAAGCTTTGGCATGATTTGCGTATATTTGTGGAGTACACCGGCTATTAAACAGGCTGCGTAAACGCATTTAGAGCCTCGTGGCGCCATCTGTTGATGAATAGACGCACTTAGTTGTAAACGTAGAGTTACTAGCGCCATCTGCCGACGAGTAGTGAATGATTTCTGTCGCTATCTGCTGTTCCAATGGGATCGATATTATCATCTAGACATTTCTACTGCATGCTCGTTAATGCTAGAACATTCGAGTTTTGTAGTTATTTCAGGTTACGACAAGAAATCAGTATGGATATTGAAAGTAGTTTATAGTAGGTACGAGTAGTAAAATACCACGGCTGTTGTCTATATCTGGGTATAATAATTACATCAAATATTCTGTCTCGCGGAACATGACATTTTGGCAGAGTTAAGAATCATGGCCGTTGCCAAAAATGCAAATAATGCAGACGCAGTTGTTACAGTTTCACTAAAATAAATAAAATAAATTTGGAGGAAATATTAAAATAAATTTTAAATAACGAAGTAAGTAATCTAATCAAAATCGTAGTCGGTCAGGAAAGCGTTGGAAAGACGACCTCAAAGCGTTAGATCGAGGATGTTAGGAGACGTTGAAGGGAAGAGATGGCTGATGGTTTCGGGGGAGACCTTTGCCCAGCAGAGGGACAATAAAGAATAAGGAAAAAAATGAATACTAATTCTTCGCCCCGAATGTGATCTCGAATTGCAACAGTCGCAGGAAGTCAGTGCTTACAGACGGATCAAGTCCGTTTGTGAAGGCCTATGTCCAGAAGTTGACGCGCTTTTTCTAATGATGATGATGACTTTGGTTATAGGATGACCCATGACTAGGACCAAAAAACTGTATTCAACCAGACCACCACCAGGGTCTATTCATAATTCGTTCGATCGTCTAATCAGTGGTTCTTTCCTGGTTTAATTGCGGTATGGTAAACGTATTATTTTGAACAAGTCTCTACGACCAGCTGATTAGGCTGTGCATTGTCACTCGGTCAGTCAGTCAGTCAGTCAGTCAGTCAGTCAGTCAGTCAGTCAGTCAGTCAGTCAGTCAGTCAGTCAATCAGTCAGTCAGTCAGTCAGTCAGTCAGTCAGTCAGTCAGTCAGTCAGTCAGTCAGTCAGTCAGTCAGTCAGTCAGTCAGTCAGTCAGCCAGCCAGTCAGTCAGTCAGGATATTGCCTTTTATATATGAGATGTACTTATCCAACGAACCAGTACTGATACTACTACTTCGTATCACTGGTTCTGTTTTAAATAGGTTTGATCGATTTTGAAGGAACCAGTGTGAAAAGATTTAGTGTACCTTGCAAGAGCTCGAACCACATACAAACCAGTGTAGGAACCAAAGATCCCAATGGAATGGACCGATGAGATAGGTCGAAGAAAGTTGTTCGGATGAGGCTGCTCAACGTCGTTAGTCGTAGAATTCGATGGCGAAAATGTCCAGTAATGGACTTGTATGTGCTGTTGATAATTATGTACCTACATAGTTACCTCATTGATATTTAAATTCCGATAAGAAAACGCGGGCAGTGACCACAAATCACAATAAACTTGGCTCGTATCTAGCAGTTGATCATTTGACATTACGGCCGATTTACCTGAGTTATTTCCTGTCTATAGACATTATCTGATGTAAATTTAGTACCCAGATGTTATCCAGGTGTTCAGGATAGATAATTGGGTAAGAGATACGAATGTGACTATGCCCAGTTCTATCAATATTATGATTGCGAAAGTTTGTTCTAGGGTTCGGTATACAATAAAACTGAACTCTGGTTTAACCAAATTACGATAATTATAATAAAAACTTATTTACACTTCACTAACACTGTTCACTAATTATTCCGAAATCACTCTCAAGTCATTTAATTGACTCGCACTGAAAGCCAATTTACGACAGAATGCTCTTTTTTTAGAATGTCCTTTTAGTGTAGCTAGCCTTCTGATGTCACTACTGCTTTACCGAGCTTTTGGCGAGCGCAGATATGGCGCTCAACCGATTAAAATTAGGTTGGGACAACGAGCGCAAGGGCACCACTTATAGGTAAAGACCTCGGCTTGGGCTGGTGCCAGGTCGGGAATTCTTCGAACGAGCTTCGCTTATATACATGGGTCTTGACGCTTACAATGATCTAATAAAATCGGGCAGTAGGGCTACGGAAGATTCTAGGCTTAGGTAGGTTTGAGGTATTTGTTGAATATTCTGTATCAAAGTAGATCCAGACTTTTCTGGAGCATTCGCGAGTTTTATCGAACATTCTTGAACTATCTGTTCCAGTTAAGTACATTGAAAGTTCAGGTAGGTATACGCGTTACTGTCTAATTACGCAGTGCGTCTACTCGTAGCATGAGTAGTAACTACGAACCAGAAAACGCACGTGTAGGACTAACAAGTACGGACTGCGCGTTCCAGTAGACGCATTCCAGCGTGTGCGTTCCAGTGGGCGCGATCCAGTATGCGCGTTCCAGTGGGCGTCTTCCAGTGAGTGCGTTCCAGTGGACGCGTGAAAAATGGCAAATTATTTATTTATTTATTTAATTCAGTAGTACAGGTTTAGTAGATCATTAATTCTACTTTATGAGAGTACGCATAATCTGAGCATCTGGACCGTACCAACCGTACACTCAAACTGTCTTTGTTGTTAATAAATGGCGCAATAACATTAAAATATATGGCATAGATTAGACAGTTATTGAAAATGTAGGCCCTAAGCCAACTGGCGTTTAGACGGCTCAGTGCTGAATAGAAAGGTCTAATTATATTTGCATAAAGTTCAATTGTAGAGCAATATGGTGGAGAATATTAATTTTACAAGCATTTAAACTTTCAGGTGTCTTGGCTTATTGGGAGAAATATCTGACAAGCCAGCGGGAGAATGGTAGAGTAAACTCTATTAAAACAATTAATGATAATCTAGGCGCCCGGTAGCGCACCCACCAAGTCAAACGGGCGAAGCCGTAACCGTAACCTTTTCTCGTAGCAACAGAAGAGGAAGGGCAGGGATATGGGAGGGATGGGGGAAAAGAGGGGAGTGGTACAAGGGTGGGGGTTGGCTCGATCTAAAACACTGAATTTATTACCTGACCGAGATTCCAACAAAAACATTTTCAATGTATATAATGCACAAATATACCGCACAAAAAGTTCTGAGATTTAAATATGTAGTACCAAGTCGGTCATCCATGCATATAGGATCTTCCATATTTAATCATCTTGAATGAATTAAACCATTACCTACCAACTTTTATTAGATACAAATTGTAGCGCACTTTGTTACGAGACATGACTACAATTTCTTCTAAGGTTACCTTACTGGTTACAAAAACAGTTACCATGGTGGCCGAAAGGTTCCGTAGCTGCCCATCCCAATATGTGGACTAAAAAGCGAAGCCCCCTTCCTGTTTTACACAACTAACAACTTCATCTTCACCGCTTGAAAGCACGTATTTATTACGTAGAAAAACCTATTCGTTCACAACATCACAACCTGGATCCAAACCCTCGACGGGATTTTAGATCACATTATTTAATAAGTACACCTATAGTTTAAACTAGGTTAATTATAAGTTTAAACTAGGTAAACAATAAGTTTAACCTAGGTAAACTGTAAGTTTAATCTAGATAAACTATAGGTTAAACCAGTGTTTTTCAATCTTTTTCATGAAGCCAGGGTGTCCCGACCCACAGGTTGAAAAACACTAGGTTAAACCTATAGTTTACCCAGGTTAAACTATAGGTCAAACCTGTTCAACCTATAGTTTAACCTAGGTAAACTATAAGTTTAACCTTAAGTTTAACCTAGATAAACTATAGGTTTTACCATTTGTTATATGGAGGAGGCCTCGTCCAGCAGTGGATCTAAAGGCTGATGAAGCAACTGGTTTTATCATCATCATAATCATCAGTCGATAAACGTCCACTGCTTTACGGGGCTTTCCCCATCGAATGTAATGGGGGGTATTTGCCATAACCACCATGCTCGGCGGAATGGTGATCGCAATATTTGTGTTGAGTACTCAGGTTTATACCGCTGCCATCCCTGGTGTAATCCTTTAGTCGGCTTTAACGACATCTATTATTCTTCTATGGTTCTATTCTTCGGCTGAACACGCCACTGCACAAGCAACTAGTTTTTTTTATACTACTTAGAATAACGGAACAAGTAGATGGCCCACCTGATGATAAGCGGTACCCTCTGCCTATAAACAGTCCTAGGTGGACGTGACCTATGTAATCATAGGTCTCGTCCACCTAGGACGCTCCCTATGTGGCATTGCACTGCGCCTGAAATTTCACCGGCAACCATACCCTTCAAACCGGAACACAGCAATACGAGCACTACTGCTTTGCGGCAGAAATAGGTGTGGTGGTAGTACTTCCCCGGACGAACTCTTTTACAAAAAAGCTCTACTACTACTAAAACTAACTTTCACTCAGAGCCCAACGCGAATGACGTCATCGGCAACCACTAGTCGTTCATAAACTGTTTCAATTTCGCGATTGTTTTAAGTAATGAATAATTGATTGCGCCTGCTAATTGGTCGGGTCGATGATTTATGGAGGTAATATCTACTTGATGAATGGGTTCCTATTGGTTGGTTTTTCAGCGGTGGCGAGATTCATCGGTTGTTTTGGCAAAATGTTTTTTAAATGTGGACTTTTCACTAAGAGCGTTTTTTATGACGAACTTCTTACTAGTATTATAAAGAGGTATAGTTTGTTTGTGAGTTTGTACGTGGGCTAATCTCCGAAACTAATGATCCGCCTCCTAAATTACAATAAAAAAATCGTTAATTACGTGGGACATTTATTTATTTATTTTCAACTAATAAACATTGTTTTTCATTCTTTTTTTTTTAATTTAATTTTTGATTTTATTTTATTTATAACTTAAGTGTCTAAATTATGTTTTTGTATCTGTTTTTGTATGTTTTTGGTTGTTATTTTTTATTTATTTTTCTGTTTTTTGTCCTACTGTTTCCTAGCATTCTGTTTGTTCTGTTTGTTTTTTTTTGTTTGTGCCAAATAAATGTTTTTCATTTCATTTCATTTCATTTCAAATGGTCCCTGAGTGCTATGGGCTATAGTTTATTAGCTTCCGCCCACGGCTACCCGCACGTTATAGGTATGTGGTAGGAGCTTTTCTATGAAAGAGTTCGTCCGGGGAAGTACTACCACCATACCTATTTCTGCCGCAAAGCAGTAGTGCTCGCATTGCTGTGTTCCGGTTTGAAGGGTATGTTTGCCGTTGAAATTACAGGCACATGAGACTTTTCATCTTTATGTCTCAGGGTGGCGGGCGCAGTGTAATGCCACATAGGGTGCGTCCTGGGTGGACGTGACCTATGAGGTAATGCACTGTTCATAGGCAGAGGGTAACACTTAACATCAGGTGGGCTGTCTGCTTGAACCACAATTACAAGTCCTATAAAAAAAAAAAGTTGTTCCACTCATCTCCGTAACGGTTGAACGTATTTTGATGATATTTGGTGTGATATTTCCAGCCCAAGAGTAGACCCTTCCGTCTCCTCCCATGGATATCGTAAAAGCCGACTAATGGATTACCTGGACTAGTTAGTAAGATTCGTTGGTATAAGATTTGTCCTAGCTGCTAGCTTATTATGGAATATGTTATTACTGGAAGAAAGCGTTAGCTGAGTCAGTTGTGGGAAGCAATAGCGGTGATGAGCTCACCACTTGTCACGTCTATATTCACATTATGGTGAAACCCAAGGTGAAAAGTGGTCCATTTGAGGCTCTGCCTACCCTTTCGGGGAAAAAGGCGTGTGTCAGTGTGTGGTACCTATTAGTATGTATTTGTTGTATGAATCGATGCTGCGGAGAGGGGCAGGAGGGATTGCTTTTTAGGGTTCCGTACCCAAAGGGTAAAAACGGGACCCTATTACTAGGACTCCGCTTTCCGTCTGTCCGTCTGTCGCCTGTCTGTGTCTTATGAACCGTGATAGTTAGACAGTTGCAATTTTCACAGATGATGTATTTCTATTGACGCTATAACAATAAATACTAAAAAAACAGATTATAATAAACATTTAAGGGTGCTACAATACAACAAACATGTTTTTTTTACCGTATTTATTGATAATGGTACGGAACCCTACGAGCGCGAGTCCGACTCGCAATTGGCCGGTTTTTATCTCGTCACTATGCATGCGAAACCACGGGTATAAGGGTACTTCTAATAAGATAATAACAAAAGGAATATACATTTATTTACAGAAATAATAATACAAGGTATGTACAAAATACATATGAAACAGTTGTGCTACCTGAAGACTGCTGCTAGCGATCTAAAGGTAGCTCAACTGATCCAAATCACTACCAGACGGAAGCATCCGTAAGATGCTGGCTACATTGCCACGCTGAATGGCAATACTAATGCGTTGAGCCAGATACGAGCCAGCTGTTGGGTCACGCGTCGCTTCGACCGCAAAGGGGACCCGGAACCCCACGGGCCGGGGGTATAAAAAAATGATGAAGTGAGGTAACAAACAATAACAAAAATACCACCAAATTGAGAACATCCTTTTGTTTGAAGTCGTTTAAAAATTTGTTTCAATATTTACCTCAATGTCCGGCCAATCAATTAAAGGATTCAAAATGGGATCGCCTCCATGAATAAAACATTACCACCGGTGGGACGGAAACCTATCGCTCTGGATAATTCCCATGGCAAAGTGAGGACGTGTTTTATTGTTTTCACAGACCAAATTTATATTGAATTTTAAATAACTTCACTTTGGAGTAATCAAACTGTGGTAATATATTATTATACGGACTGGAATGACTTGAATGCAGTTTTATACCCAGGAAAGAACGGTCAATTTTTGTAAAGGGTTGTGTTGAGAGCTTCTTTGTGTATGTAGACGAATGCTCCCATTTATCTCCAAAATGGTTTGATTGTTTTTTTTTGATTGGTTTGTGATAAAGGGTTTGTGATTCATCGGCGATAGTTTTTAGATAGACGTTATGGTGTTTTCTCTCCAGGGGGCGCTGCAATAAGAATTTTTCTCGCGTTAAATTGAGGTTTAGCTCTTTTTCTGTATGAGAACTGGTGTTGGAACACTGAGAAGTCTTGTTTTTTTATAAAATTATTTTCTCATTGTAGTACATAGATTCTTTGCAGACGGAATCGCGAACAATTGCTTGTGTAATTTAAATTAAAAACGATTTGTATGCGAAAGCCGGTGGAGTGTGGAAGCCGACATTCAATTAGAGGAAAAACCGACTCAGCTGCGGAGATCGGTTTGAGTTAGAGCCAGATTTTTCAACGAGGAAGTAAAAGGGCAAATATTAGTAAAGAAATACAAAATGTAGAGATTTTCTGTGCGGAAAGATACTCGTAACTCATTTCGAGTGACGATTCTTGCAGTACATTGAGTTAAACTACTAGAAATAAAAACCAAATATCACGTATAAAAAGTAATTAATTTTGTAAAAATCAAAAAAACCCTCATCGCAATGAAATGTCTGAACCGATTTTGATCAAACATAGCTAAGAACACTCCCGACTAATTCACCTTTAAAAGAAAAATTCCAAAAACTATAAAAATAGGTTCCTCCGTTCGGGAGCTACGATGCCACAGACAGACACACACACAGACATGTCAAACTTATAACACAACGTCGTTTTGGCGTCAAGGGTTTAAAAAATAATGTTGTTGCTAATTTATACAATTAACGATTTAGCTTTGAAACTAGCAATCATTTTGAATTAAAGTGGCTGCGTTTTCATATTAACGTATTTTACCAAATATTTTTACACTGAAATGACTGTTTTGCGGCAAACCATATTTGGTTTAACGCTGGATTAATACAGTGTTTTCTTATTAGTTTTGTTATTTTCGCTATTAATAGCGAAAATAACATCGAAATGACTTATTTCTGCACAGACTACAGCTATCTTGTTTTAGGTACTTAGCTGCTCCGTTTTTTTTAAATTACCCGCTGCCTATGTCCAATAAACGAGTGCTATCTATCAGAATAAATAAAAATAAATAATAATAAATATAGCTGGACAGTCCACACAACATTATCTAGCCCCAAGCTAAGCAGAGCTTGTGTTATTGGTACTAGATAACTGATATACTTAATACAATATATTAAATAGATAGATATTTTTTATTAGAGAATTTTAGAAAATACCCAGAACACCCTGAACAAATATCTGCAGATTGCACAAATAATTGTTCTGAGGCGGGAATCGAACCCGCAACCTCCTGCGTTGCAGGCAAACCTTCGCCCGCCGCGCCACAGAGGTCGTCAGAGGGGAGAATTACATAAAATAACCATAAAATCCCAAATTCTACAATTATATTTGTGGAAGTAGTTCATCTTTTTTTAAAAAAGCAATGCCAAGCACGTTTTGGATTATCAAAACGGAGTATAAGGAGTGCAAATAGAATTCTATATTCTATATTCGGTCCACATGTGAACACCTGTTTGTTTTTCCGACGGTACGGCGCATAACGTGAATTTCTTACGACATTTCCGTTGGATGTAAATTTTCTTAGGAAAATACTGTTTCGTGTCGTGAAAATTAGTAAGATAAATATTACGCTACTAGCATCCGCTCACGGCTTTGCTTGAGCAGGACTGGGATAAAAAGTAGCCTATTTGGCAGTTCAGGTCATATTCTGGCTCTGTACCTGATTTTATCGAAATCGGTTTAACTGTTACGACCAGAAATTAAAGAAGAAGTAGTGATAAGGATTGAGAAGAGATGCTTAGATGGTTTGGGCATTTACAAAGGATGGACGATTGTAGATTGACGAAACGGGTACCTAAATAAGATGAGTGTATTGGACAGCCGGAAGACCTCGGCGAATGTATTCAGATCAGATCGAAGAAGTTCTGCAAAAAGGCCATGACAAGAGTGGGTATCTACCCTTAACCGACGAGCCGATGTATGAAGAATGTGATGAGAGTGAATAAAGCAAAAAAGTTACGTCAAGTGGAACTCCATTGTCTCTGCCTCCCCTCCGGGAAAAGATGAAAATAAACCATAAATAAAATATAGTTAACATACAAAGAAATAAACAAGTGTTGTAAAAGATGTCAAGATGGGCCCCACAGAAAGCCTACTTCCATGCTAATAACATGTAAATGTAATAATAACAGTTATTATTTTTAAAATCTTGCTTTGGTTATCGACTGGTATAACATTGCCATGTTATACTAGTCGATAACCAAAAAAACATAACATAACATTACACACAACAGTCACATACATAGTCCTGATCCCACACCAGGATCCCCTGTGTCGTGAGTATCAGGAACTATGAGTAACATGATACCACAACACACAGACCCGGAAAAAATATTTACATATCATACAAACATTTGTCCTGCAGCAAGAATTGAATCCGCAACCTCTTGCGTCTCAGCTGGCTACTCGCTTACTGCTACGCCACAGAGGTCAAACGACACCAACCAAAAGACTGTAGTTCGTTCCTTTGAAATAGCATTATCGTGGTATATATACAGTATTAGTAGTAGTAGAGCTTCTTTGTGAAAGAGTTCGTCCGGGGAAGTACTACCACCATACCTATTTCTTCCGTAAAGCAGTAGTGCTCGCATTGCTGTGTTTCGGTTTGAAGAGTAAGAGTGCCGGTGAAATTACAGGCACGTGAGACTTTTCATCTTTATGTCTCAGGGTGGCGGGCACAGTGCAATGCCACATAGGGTGTGTCCTAGGTTGGCGTGACCTTTGTAATAATGCTCTGCTCATAGGCAGAGGGTACCACTTAACATCAGGTGGGCCATCTGCTTGACCCGTCATTCCCGTCATTCAATGATGAGCAAGAGCATATTTGGTATGGCTCCATCTATTTATAATAAACTACCACGGAGCATAAGACTACTACTACTGCCAAATTTGGAGTTCCAAAGAAAGATAAAAACGATACTTACAGTCAAATGTTATTATGATATAAATGAATTCATAAATGACAAAGATCTTACAGCTTGACATTCGTATTACTTTTTTATATTTTATTACTAAATTTTAATACAAGTTTCAATATTATTACTCATATTTTACAAAATGTTTAATGATAATCTCATCTAAATCCTTGTATATTTATTCCAATGTTATCTTACTTTCTTTAATTAAAACATCATGAAATCAGACATTGCACACGTAACAGTAGAAATACATTGAATCATGCTTATACCTAAACCACCTTTGTACACATGTATTTCACGCAATAAATAATACTTTACTTTACTTTACATGTAGTATAAAAAAATAACACATATATATAGATTGGTGTTGTTAAAGGCTGACGAACAAGAAAGCCTAATTACCTGGTGAGCAACGTTACAGATTGACAGGCGCTAATTGGAGAAAGAGCACTGTCAATTATACAGACAATAAGTAATTACGATCCCGTAATTTATTTAGCGAAGCATTGTGGCAGGTAATTTATAACGTCTGAGGATGATACAAAACCATTGGAATTTAGCACAGCAGATTAGATTGAAAATACGGTGGAAGGTTTTTAGTATGAAAATTGTGTCATTGAAAGAAAGAAAAAACAAAGAATATATATTTATTTGTATACAAGAGCTACAAAGAAACACAGAACACACTAAGAAGAAACAGATATGGAGGTACTACGTGTAACTCAAGTAACAAAATGGATCTGCCTCAGCATGAGTTGGTTGACAGCAAACTAGCAACCAACGCTGGTCTTCCGGCAGAACCACTTGTTGAAGGCACCATTGAAGTCTAGAACACAAAACATAAACTACTATTTTACTGGTCTCTGCATAAACTATAAAAAAAAATTGTGGGTTATCAAGGTAGGAACCTTCATAATTTGCAATAACAAGGGTATGTGGGAAGTAAGGTTTTAGTTTATAAAGTTATACATTAGTTTAACCCAGTATTTTATAAAGCAAGTGCGAATGTTAATAAATAAAATAAAGTTTTAGTTTTTAATTTAACTGCTCAATATAAGTGCTCTCAAACGAAGTAAAAAACATCGTGTGGAACCCGGCATAGACCTTGAATACAATGATAAAAATAATGCTGGACAGTTCACACAACATTACCTAGTCCCAAGCTAAGCAGAGCTTGTGTTATGGGTACTAGATAACTGATATACGTAATACAATATATTACTAGATAGATATTTTTTTATTATAAATAGAAAATACCTAGAACACCCTGAACAAATATCTGCGGATCGCACAAATATTTTTTCCGAGGCGGGAATCGAACCCGCATCCTCCTGCGTCGCAGGCAAACGTTCGCCCGCCGCGCCACAGAGGTCGAGTTACATGTGAATAGAAGGAGCCTCTGTGAAACGTACTAAATCCTTTCTGCACACTGATTCTTTCAAAATCGGTCATGGCTCTTTTCAGGGCCACCATGCCTCAAGCTGGTCTGATCACAGGCCATATATCAAGGTCTGGGTCTCTGATCTAACGTAGGGTGAGTAAAAAGAACCTGTGACATGAAGTTGCAAGTATAATACAAGTTTTACAAAAATGGTGTGTGTCAGCTCCGAACTGAACTGGACTGGAGTTTACTCCAGTCCAGTTCAGTTTATGATGCGAGAATATGTTGTGCAGAGAGAAAACATAACGGACTTCATTTTTTGTCGGTCGATTTTACGATTTTACTCCCCATATATTTTCGTACCGTGGGCCTTATATGAAAATCGATGCTTATGGCGTAAACTCCAATAAAAACATTATAAAAACAGGACATGACAAATTAAGCTTATTTCTATGTCAACAAACACTTCGCATACTACTAGAAATTAAATGACATCGCTTCCAAAACTCTGTAAATTCATTACTAAATTTAGATGTTATATCTAAATTTGGAAATCCAAATGGCTGGACCCTGCTAGACCCCACACATTAAAATCCGAAATAACGGCCAGCTGAAACTCTAAACTAATGAAGCCAGCCAACGACCAGTGTACAAACCTTTATACATAGGAATAAATGCTTCCAAGAAACGCAACTTATTTTTAAACACAACGCGGCGTTTACATGTAATTTGACAAAGGAAGAAATTTTAAAAAAACATTTTAGTCATTTAAAAGTAATTTAAATACCCTCAACGCAATGAAACGTCAGAACCGATTTTGATAAAACGTGTTTAAGAACAAAGCTAGAAAACCTACTTTCAAATAAAAAAAACATTCGGATTTTTTCACACGTTTCCACTGAAATAATAAATAATAGTACAAACGTTTCAGAGCTACGGTGCCACAGACAAACACACAGACAGATACACAGACAGACACACATAGCGTTCAAACTTATAACACCCCTTTTTTGCGTCGGGGTTTAAAAATAAGAAACCATGCTTACCTAATGCTTGCCTAGATATTATAATTATAGAAAGTAGGCACTAGAGAAATTTAAAATAAAGTAAGTAAGCGTTGGTAAGGAAGCGTGGTTCGTTTGCCAGAATATGAGCAAACTGCTCATGATCTTTCACTCGTGGTCTAGTGGGCTTAATGTCAAGGATTTACAATGTTTAATAATTAAACCAAACACAGAATTTGATGATAATATGTCGAAGATACCTTGTAACTTTTCAGTTATTTTCCACTTGCTTTATTTAAAAGGAAAAAGCAGCCAAGAACAGGATAAAACATCTTGGCTCTGTTATTTCTCCAGTTAGCGTATTAATTCAGTCTTGAACCATGACACCTTGCAAAAATCGAAGTCTGATATATAGGACACATGGATTCACATAATACACGTGGGGAAGTAAAATAATTCATATGTTTATGTTTGTAAGTGTAAAATACATTTATTTACACAAAGAATAATACAACTAATACAAATAAGTAAGTACAAAACTAAAAAACAACATAATATGCAACAGTTGTTCTACCTGAAGGCCACTGGTAACGATGTAAAGGTAGCTCAACTACTCCAAATCACTACCAGATGGAAGCGTCCCTAAGATGCTTGCTAAAGAAGTGTAAATTGTAATGCGACAAAAAACGGCGACGTCATCGGTTTCAATGCAAAATAACACGAATAACACTTTTCCTTGCTTCAGATTTATGTTGTTATTCCCCAAACGCTGACATATTCAGCATCGTAGGACGTAAATGGACGTTGTCAGGCATACCTAGTAAGGCGCTATATGTTCAACGAACATTTTTGTATGAGGCGAAGAAGGCGATCGCAAGCTCTGATACTGTGTTTTTATGTATAAAAAATTTATTTAAAAATGTCGTTCAAAGTTTTGTTTAATTTTGTTGATGAATTCACTAACTCAAATAATAACTAACATGTAACCAAATGTTTCAAAAATTAAAACGTGAGAGAAGTGAGTGAAAAATAGCATTTAAATTTTAAAAAGGAGGTATCTTTGTTATTTTTTTTATCGAGTGAAGTAATTCAAATATTGTATTGAATTATTGATTTCACTAGATAAAAAGCTTAAGAATATCATATATTTTTTTCTTCATAGAAAACTATGAAAATTCTTATCAAAAACTTTAAAATTCTAGAGACATTTGAGAACCTATCGCGCCTTAAAGAAAGAAAGAAAGAAAGATAAATAAAACGTTTATTCGTGACAAAATAAAAGACACACACCAACAAAAAAGGAAACAAGATAAGAACTAAATAAAAAGTGAAACAGAAACCATTACACAGAAACTATGGCAATTTGTGTGTGTGCCTGACGTAAGCCACAAAAGGGTCCTCAACTCAGCGTTTGCTAGGCCGCGTAGGCAACCCAGCGCTGATCTTCCGATGATCCGATTTTTATTATCTACTTAGCAGAGGATGTAGTCTAATTATAATGATGATAATTATCAGCCTTGAGTTGAGTTTCATCTCTAATTATACTCTGTTTCAGCAACGAGCGTACTCACTGCGTTACGAAATTAAGAAACAAAATTATTATTTCAACTTTGCGAACTTAACGGCGATACCAACCCGCGGGAAATAATCCGAAGTAAAATCGTAACGGAACCGGTTTTGACCTTTATTTACCAGATCTTTAGGTCTAAGGAGTTTGAAAAACCTGAAACAGTTCATGGGTTTTTATTTGGTAACACAGGTATAAAATAGTAAATTTACCCGATGGGTTAGCGCGTATTTCTCACCGTCAATGTCTATCATAAAAAAGATCACAAAATATTAAAATAACAGAAGGGCTGCTGCCGCCGTTCTTGTAAATAATTAGCTAAACTTGACTGACTCAATAGGGTTGCTACTGTATTGATTCTGAATTTTGAAAAGGAGTAGGTAGTTATAAGGCTACACTACAACATATGTACATTACCTACATCAATTAGTTTATACACACATACATCTTATGATGCTAACATGCCTTAGAGGGTAGATATAGCATCAAATATCCATAAAGGATCCTGAAGCCACACATGACGAAGATCTAACTATAGTGTACCTAATAGTGATCCCACCAAATTGATATGTGTGAAAAAGGCGCCAAGCTCGGCAAAAAAGAATTGAGATCTAGAAGGGTGATTAGTTCCATAGCCGTTCCCTAGATTAAAGCTACAATATACGTACAACTTAGTCCAGGAACTTAAAATAATTATTATTTTCTAAGATATTGAACTTGTCATACTGATTTTTTTTTTTTTTTTTTATACTACTTGGATGACGGATCAAGCAAGAAGCCCACCTGATGTTAAGCGGTAACCTCTGCCTATGAACAGTGCATTACCTCATAGATCACGTCCACCTAGGACGCAACCTATGTGGCATTGCACTGCGCCCGCCACCCTGAGACATAAAGATGAAAAGTCTCATGTGCCTGTGATTTGTGCTTCAAACCGGAACACAGCAATGCGAGCACTACTGCTTTGCGGCAGAAATAGGTATGGTGGTAGTACTTCCCTGGACGAACTCTTTCACAAAAAAGCTCTACTACTACTATGTACTATGTAATTAAGTAGATACCTGTATAACTAGGTAGGTATCTATTTTCTAAACAAGAAAGTTAATTTATTATAGTAAAAAAATATGCCTAAGTTGTATGTTTTTAAAGGTAAATAAAAATAAAAGGCATATTCGAATATTTTTTATACGCAGTATTAACTAAAAATATTTTCATCAATTTTGGCATTGTTTATGAACGATTATGGTATCTCAAAGTGTAGAAAAGTCGCATTCTGAGATACAGTTCATTTAAATATATGTTTGGGAAACATGTTGTGGCATCGAAAAAGTTATATTTTGGACTACTTCCAAAAGACATAATGATTGCATATTTATTTTTAAAAATGAAATCTTGCATATTCTTTTTTATTTAGCGATAGTCGCTTCTTTGCTCTGCTTGAGACTGTATGAGAATATCTGTAAACGTAACGTCACAGATAAAATAATTATCTGTTATTTTTTTATAGAAGATATAAAAAATTGTCGTAATGTTTTAGTAGAAATTATGGTTTTACTGTATTAATTAGTTATCTAAGAGTATTTCTATAATGTTTGATTGGTGTTGGGCCAATTTAAAATATACATTTTTGAGTTAGAAGTAGGTAATGTCGTATGGGGACAATTGAAACAATTTTCTGGGGACGTATGAAACGTTTCAGTCGTCCCGGTATTTCAACCATCCCCAGTAGGTATCTAAGTGAGGACTAGTCCTAAGTATTCAAGTCGAAATATCAGCAGTTTTAAGGCAGCAGTTGTACCATGGGTCATGTTATGATTGAAACAGTTACGTTTGTATGAGAATGAATATCTGTGTGTATCTTTTTCTGTTTTGTTTTGTTTCAACTCAAATTACAAAAACTATTTTTATTATGCCAAATGTTAATGATGAGTTTATATAAGAACACTCAAAGTTACATAATGAAGAATATATTTAAGGTTGTTTAGGCTAAATAGACTTACGTTTATTATTCCTAAAATATGTATGTTACGTGTATCAAGTTTTAACAATCTTATAAAATACTACATAATACTGTATTTCTAAATAATAAGATTCCTACTAATAAAATTACTATTATAATTCTAAATTTATAAACGTGTTTCAATCATCACCTAATGGTGTTTCAATTTACCTCACTATGGGGTCGATTGAACCCCTTTTTTTTTCTTTATATTGTTATTGTAGCTTCATTGATAATGCTAGAGCCACCGAATACACTTTGTTTCAGAGCTAGATATATATTCCTTGAAGTAGCATTAAAATATTGTCTCTAAATACAATAAAAACTCCGCGACATGCAATCAAAGTAAAATTGTTTCAACCGTACCCAGTCTACCCTACTCTGTGCTGAGACAGTCCAGAGAAGTGTTCTCCTACCAAAGAATGACTAGGATAGCGTGTTTATATAGAACTCAATGGTTCTAATCTACTAGTGGCGACATCTAGTTTTCAGCCGAGTAAACTTTGGAACCTTACACCATGCGTGGTTCGAGAGGAGCTACGTCTGTTTGGTTTGTTTAGATAATTTGTTTTTATGCAGGATATCGTATTTTCGTTATAATCTACACTAATATTAAATAAATAACTAATGCTGGACAGTGGACACAACATTACCTAGCCCCAAGCTAAGCAGAGCTTGTGTTTTGGGTACCTAATATACTTAATACAAAATACATTACAAAGATGGATATTTTTATTATACAAAGAAAATACCTAAAACACTCTGAAAAAAAAAATTCAGATCGTAAAAATATTTGTTCCAAGGCGGGAATCGAACACGCAACCTCCTGCGTCGCAGGCGAACCTTCGCCCGCCGCGCCACAGAGGCCGTTGTATAGAGGTAAACTTTGTTTTTCGTGAAACATATCTTGATTGAAACTCTAAACAGTTTTTCGTTGCAATTTGTAAAGTATTTCTTTGAAAGTTCCTAGAGCTATCCAGACTTTGTCTGAAAAACAATGTGGCTGGACACGCCACTGCTCTAAATATGTAGGTAGTTGCTTTCCAGGGTTCTGCTGCGTTTTGTAAAGACTCTTCGAGTTAGTATGTTATGGTGCTCTGGACTTTGGCAAAATCGTCATCCAATATCGGGTGTTATTGCTATGTTTTGTTCCTGTCTTCAGTGGATCGCATCCTGGGGTAACCCCTACATTTACTCACAAACAAACTTCACGTCTTTATAATATTAGTAACTAATTTTTTATTTTTTTTATACAACTTGTAATGGCGGATCCAGCAGTAACATCAGTCACCTGATGTTATGTGGTACCCTCTGCCTATGAAAAGTGCATTATCACATAGGTACCTAGGACGCACCCTATATGGCATTGCACTGCGCCCGCTACCCTGAGACAAAGATGAAAAGTCTCATGTGCCTGTAATTTCACCGGCAAACAATACCCTTCAACCGGAACACAGCAATAGGAGCACTACTGCTTTGCGGCAGAAAAAGGTATGGTGGTAGTACTTCCCCGAACGAACTCTTTCACAAAAAAGCTCTACTACTTTATATTTCTTTACATTTCTAGTTGTAATTACGTAAGTAGTCTCCTTTTATCTAAGAAAGTTTATAGTAGGAAGTTTTTAACTGGAGTACAATAAACTTTGAAAGAACAAAACTTCATACTGTAGCTGCTTGTGAAAAATATATTTTTCAATATAAAAGCTGTTATACAATTAGTGATCGGAACCGTCTGCTGGTCGAATTGAGCCTAAACACGGCCAGTCTAGTATTATCCATCGATGAGTTCCGTTGTTCACCTTCCACCTCCATCATCAGATCAGCTCGCAATCGCCATATTGTCATCGGAACTTGACCTGTATGCAAAATTTCAGCCCAATCGGATGTCAGGAAGTGGTTATAATTCAGCTTGCAAAACTCACTAAAGTGCTACAAGGTGAAATTACAGGCACATGAGACTATTCATCTTTATGTCTCAGGGTGGCGGGCGCAGTGCAATGCCACATAGGGCGTGTCAACATCAGGTGGGCCATCTGCTTGTTCCGTCATTCAAGTAGTATAAAAAAAAGGTTCATTTGGCACGTCTTGCAGCCACCGTTGTGGCGCTGCTTGATATTAGATTACAGGATGGTGGTGTTAGTTCTGATTTCGGCCACGTGCCAAATGATCGTTTTTGCACTGTAACTAACAGACAAGAGAAGTTCGAGTATTAAATTTTACAAGGTCTCTTAACCTTCTAATTATCTTCGTCTACACCAGCAGAACATAAATACTGGCTAGACTTTTGACAAACTGATTTTAATCACGTAGAAATTGTGGGTATTCCAGTTTAAATACTGGAATTTTATATTTTTCGTCAATACGCAAAACTCTGAGCTACACAATGTTCAAATAAAAAATTGCCCAGTTCATTGTATGAGCAACGTGGACTGAATAACTAAATGGCCGTGTATGGTTCGAACAGTTTGATTCAGGAATTCAGTTTTGAGTGAAAAGTGGCGAGGCTAAATAGGATAGGATAGGATTCCTATACTGTTAAACGAGCGATATTTGAATTTGATTGATATTTGTTTTTTTTTTTTATTTGAACGTGAACATATTTTAAACTTATAAAAAGAAAGCCCAGCTCAAGAGTACCCTTAACCGACGAGCATGTATGAAGAATGTGATGAGAGAGAGTGAAGCAAAAGAGGTGTGTCGGGATCGTAGCAAGTGGAAATCCGAGGTCTCTGCCTACCCCTCTGGGAAACAGGCGTGAGTTTATGTATGAATCTTTGTTATTCTATGAACATCTTCTTAGGACAAGACATCATATTTAATCATTACCAATGACTTACGTCTATAAAACTTTTTCGTGAAACATGATTTTATGCACCTTATTTATACGCTGTCGGTGACTTTCCAAAATGTTCTGATCTCAAGTTCAAACAGCAATAATAATGGAGTAGAATATAAACAAATTTTACTTTGCACGTGTTTACGATATAGAAGAGATATCTACGTAAAAGTTCAGAAATATCTGTCGGTCACCGCGTAGGTGAAGCTAAATTTATAACGCCAAGTCGTTTTCACCTGGAACACCTTTTTTATGTAAATAGGTGTAAACTTCTGCGAATTTTCTTTTTAGTCGAAAGTTGCTTTAATTGGACCACTTAATTTCTCAACATCATATATTTAAATATAAATGACAAAAAGAAACCAGCTTATTATTTCTAAACTTTATTTGTAACTAGCGACTCGTCCCGGCTTCGCACGGGTAGTATCAGGATGAAAAATAGCCCTCCTATCCCCCCCCCCCCCCCCCCTGGTAGTCTATGTCACTCAGGATGAATATAGCTTTCAAATGGTGAAAGAATTTTTGAAATCAGCACATTAGTTGTTGATTTTATTTATTACAAACATACACACACAAAAATACAAATCTTTCCTCTTTATAATATTAGTGTAGATAGATGTAGATAGTGTAGATGTAGATGTAGATAATCTTACGCATTAGCAATAATTTATTAACTACTTTATTATATAAATCAACCAAACTATTCATAAACCTTCTTTCGAACAGGGTCACCTTGATTGTGCCACCAGGTTGAAAGAAAAGAAAGAAAGAAAAAAAAAAATGACCGAAACTGCACACAGAATCAATAAAAACTAAAACAAATGTAAGAACGTAGATGTATATACCGTCAAAAAAGGTTGCCGTCAATTGACTTCGGAAAATGTATCTATTATTACCTTTTTGTGCGAAGCAATCAAATTTACGCACATTTACTCACACGAAAATATCAAACGCGCAAGATTTCAGCCATTGTTGGTAGCGCTGTAAATTCGGAAGTAAGCTATGTATGCAACGGAAAATTCCTTTGTGAATTTAACTTAGCTTAAAGGGCACTGTTCACTGGGCATTAATAAAAGTTTTACGCAAGTAACACGGTTGGTTAAGTTTTTTTTTTTTTTCTTTTTTTTATATTTTTATTTCCGCAATAAGCAAGTATCCTTAGACGCAATATGCGGAAACATCTTAATTGTCAGTAGTTTAATTTTTAGATAACTAATTAGTTTCTGAGTACTGTTTTTTTCATATGAAAATAAAATAAAATAAATAAATAAACTTGATTTTGATTTAAACTGAACCGATTCGTTTTTATGAGTTTCATTTTATTTTTCTACCTATTAGAAATATGATTTTCCTTACGTATTTGCGAACTGTCTTTACTCAGTGGATAAGGATACTCTGAAGATGTCCTTGGGGGTTCAATCTCATGATGCTTGAGTTTTTTTTTGGGTTCCGAAAAGATACCAACGGAACCATAATTACAACGTGCTAGGGCACGTTGTAACAATAAAACTAGCCATGTGCGAGTCGGACTCCCGCACGAAGGGTTCCGTACCATTATCTATAAAAACGTTAAAAAAAACACGTTTGTTGTATGGGAGTCCCCTTAAATATTTAATTTAAACTGTTTTTTAGTATTTGTTGTTATAGAGGCAACAGAAATACATCATCTTTGCTAATTTCAACTGTCTAACTATCACGGTTCATGAGATACAGCCTGGTGACATACCGGCAGATGGACGGACAGTGGAGTCTTAGTAATAGGTTCCTGTTTATACCCTTTGGGTACGGTACATGAAAATATGTAGGTATTTCCAGAGAATGTTGTTGGTGTTGTGAGGTGTTTTTTGACGACCTCTGTGGCGCGGCGAACGAAGGTTGGCCTGCGATGCAGGAGGTTGCGGGTTCGATTCCCGCCTCGGAACAAATATTTGTGCGATCGCAGATATTTGTTCAGGGTGTTCTGGGTATTTTCTATGTATAATAAAAAAATATCTATCTATGCAATATATTGTATACATACATACATACATAGACACACGCCTTTTTCACCGAAGGGGTAGGCAGCGCCTCAATGGGCCGCTTTTCACAGTGGGTTGCACCATCGTGGAATATAGACTATAATATATTGTTTAAATTATATTAGTTATCTAGTACCAAGACAAGCTCTGCTTAGCTTGGGGCTAGATAACGTTGTGTGAACTGTTCAGCATTATTTATTTATTTATTTAATGTTCTATGTAAACTCTCCCTATAATCCTATTCACAAAGGATGTAAGAAATTCGCTTGATTTAACCTACTCCTTAATCTCCCAGTTAGATGGTAGTTAGGAATTTATTAGAATAATATCTGGCTTAGTTTGTGGCTTCAATACAGATCGTGCGGGGAATGGCTGATAGCTTTTGAATCAAGAAATATTACTCGGGATAGGCATTTTGATTGTTCAAACGAATGGGCACATATCCACCACAAACCCCAAAATGTGGTTAGATAATTTATATCAGCTACAGCGTTACGAGTATCTATTAGTTTCTCTGTGATTAAATATATATTACTAGTGGAATCCCCGCAACTTCGTCCGCGTGTAATTTTCCATACTAACTTCAACACCCTGCTGCATCTTCTTAGCGGTTGAATTTCTGGAATTCCATTCTTAATGCACCCCTAGACCACAAAAGGAAACTACCCTCGAAATTTCAGGTCTCTAGGACTTGCGGTTTAGGCTGTGCGTAGATAGTCAGTCAGTCAGTCAGTCAGTCACGCAACGTTTTTATATATATTGATTTTCAAGTATGAAAACTTGAATTATCTAATGCATTGACAAGTTCAATGTTGCGCATGGGGCTATGCAATGCTCGCAGTTTCAAGACGTGATAAATACGAAATGAGAAGATCTTTATATAGAAGAACTAAGATTACCGACATAGCTTTCAGAATAAGCAAGTTGAAGTGGCATTGGGCAGGCCATATAGCTCGCAGAACAGATAAACGTTCGGGAGAGGTTCGAGTGGCGACCACAAACCGAACGACGCAAAAGAGGAATGCCCGCTTTCGATAGACCAAAGACATTACAGAAGTCGAAGGAATGCGGTGGATGGGGGCGGCTTAAGAATGTTGATCGTGGCATTCTGCGAAGATGATGAATATATTGCGACGCGTGACCCGAGAGATGGCTCATATCTGGCATAAGACAACCAGACTGGAAATAGGCCTCCCCGGTAGAATGCCATGACGAACGGCCTAAATACATCAAACCAAGTTATTTTAGTAGGTATAAGTTAGGTACTTAAACATTTAAAAACTCGATTTCAGTACTTTTTTTAGTATGCTACACATAAACACTATTTATGATACCAATACTCAAATAATACCTTTAAAGGAATGGATTTAAAGTCCATGGACACAAAATTATGAATTTTTGAAGAACCTAGATGTCCAACATGGCTCCAGAACTAGCAGAAGTAGCAATGGGCAGGACATATAGCTCGCAGAACTGATAGGGAATAAAGGTCCTCGAGTGGCGGCCACAAACTGCACGACACGACACAGAAGAGAAAGGCCTCCCCTCTCAATGGACCAACGACATGATAGAAGTTGCAGGAAGTTTGTGACACTTATGGATAGTTTTTTTAGTTAATATTTACTTATGTGTTAAATATTAATTGATTCTCATATTTTTGACGAAGTCGTTGATCCAAGTTTTTTTTTTATATATACACCTATTTGAAAATAACGGGCAGTTTCGATGTGGTTTTGATTTATTTCCTGCCTGTTAAATATACAATGCGAAAAAGGTTTCAATCATTTGAACATGTTACAGGCCGGTTGTAAAAGTGCCGTGATGTTTAAAAAAGTACGATCAAAATTATTATTTTTGTTTTTTTACTACATTTTGTGGCGCAAATTCCCGAATTGACTCTAAATCATTGACCAAGCGAGCGAAGCAAACGAGTTTTGCGTGAGCGAAATATTTGATTTCATCTATCCGGATGTATATGTTTGTATGTTGGTCGCGTACAGGTAGTATTTTTCATCTAATTATGACGAAACTTAATATACAGTTTCATCGTTTTTTTATCGTATATGCGATTTCTGATTAGCGATTTTAGGTATTTCCAAAATAAAGAGGGGGATGTTTGCTTCGGCGCCATATACCAGCCGATTTCGATATTTGGCAGAAACATTCGGTAGGCAGGCACTCAATTCTTAACATGAATTTAGATTATGAGCAAAATCGGTCAACGGGTTTTCTAGACATACAGAGTGTGTTTTTTCTTTCAAGGCCACTTGGGAAAAGTCTGAAACCGTGCTGAGAGTTACCGAAAAGTGAAGTTAGGAGTTAGGGGAGAAGGAGGCACATTAGGACACTTTTTACATAATAGGTCCTAGATTTTTTTGTTTTTAAGTTTTTTGTGCGTTTGGTGCAGTAAAACCTATATTTCTACTTTACCTTTAGAATACAATAATAAAATAAACATATTTATTGAGTAGAATAGGTAAAATTTAAATTTTAGTTAGCCATTGACAATGTCCCAAATTGCCCTCTCAGGAGGCAGTTTAGGACTTGTGATTTAAATGGCCATAATAGTAATAAAAACTTTTTATTTTTGAAATATGCTTATTATTATAATGTATTTGTTTAGCATCTGAAATAAATGAAAACGCCTAAAGTGACACAAAGTTTTTTAAATGGTGCCTTGGGGTAGGTTAGGACACATACATAGACAGGAAATGTCCTAAATTGCCCCAAAATATATGTCCTAACCTTCTACAAGGCGCCATTCAAAAAACTTTGTATCATATTTTTTTATCTATTTTGAAACTAATACGTTTAGCTCTATCCATGCATAGATACCCAAAACTTAACAGAAACTATAAAAAGCATATAATTTATGTTCATAATGAGTAAATAAACACTTACGTAGTCCAGATGAAAAATTTACACCAGCTACCGAAAATCCCGACCTGTTAATAAGTCAGTTTGATAGCTGACAGCGTGGCGAATGACATGTAATGGTTTGTAGTAGTAGTTGTCGCGTTTGGTCCCTTTAGAGAGAGCCAACGGTTCTATGCGGGACTCTGGGTAGACAGAGTCACCGTTCAGATGAGAATTTACCTACCTAGCGGGTGGTAAAATAAAGTAGACAAGTCAGAATACAATAGTTATTTTATTTAAAGAAGCTCCTATCACAAAGTCAGCTATATTCCTACCTACAGCTTGAAGAGCCAGAAAAGAAGGTGCCAGATGGGCGTAAAGGCTAGTAACGGCTAATGGGGTGGATTTCAATAGTTATTTCTCTCAATTAGTAACGCAAGCACTGTGGGTCTACAGAAGGTAGCAATGATGGTGAATGTGGTCAATTGGCACTAGTACTGCCCTGTTATTTGAAGTCCGAAGCACGAGGTAGCAGGTGGACACGTGGCAGCTTGGTCAGCCGGCGCGGCCAGGATTGACGTGGCAGGCTCCGTGGCGTTCGGCGGGTTCGCCGAAGGTGTAGGGCACGCGGCTTGCCTCAAGAAGGCAGCGGCGCGCTAATAAGAGTGCTATGGGCACTAAATGGATGGCGCGGCTCAGGGCAGCGGCGCCCCCGTGATATGGCGTGCAGCCGCACGTGGCTGGTCGTCCCTCGTTGGGTAGGCGACGGGATCCTTGCAGAAGGTCCAGGAGTATTCGTCGGGCGATATGGCCTAGGTGAGCGCGTAGTGAGAGGCCGCTAACTAGCTGCCGTTTGACTTGCTAGGTGGAGACGTGGTCCCTGTAATCAGGTAGGCCGGGTCAGGCGGGCTTCTCGCGAGTACTGTGCGTGTGTCCGGGTAGCTTGGCGATGTCGAGAAGGTTCCAGGTTCCCGATGGGTGAAATTACGGGACAGCACGAGGCCGCAGGTGGGCACACACATACGTCACAGTTTTACAGTTTATAAATTTCCTAAGGATGCAAGTAATAATGATAGCTTGAGGAACAAACAGACACGCTCACCTGTACACGTCTACACGGCTGTGAGGGTGTCTTCGGCAGCTAGGAGTACAAGTGTAGTAGCCTTGGCGGACTCGATGGAAAAGGGTGGGCGCTTCCTTGTATTCAGTTTTATTGCAAGGTGAACCTTTACGATGGGTTAGTGACCCCATTCTTCTCATACGTTCATTGACTTATACTGCCATTGATTAGTGTCCCTTATGTTTAAGATCTTAAGGTGCATAATGGCGTACGGATTTATTACAGCGCTCCATGCGTCTCGAAAGGGAACTAATATTTCATTAACAGAACATCAATAGGCAATCTTTAATGTCAGTGTCATTCCCCCATGGCTCCGACCGTGTGCCATTAGTAAACGAAGAAGAAGCATTACTTGCCCTTCGTTCTTTTTGCTGTTAGTGTCAGATAAACACCTAATGTCATTGTCTGTGTGATGTCAACTGTGTTGTTTGTTTACATTTTGTTGAATGCTATGTGATAAGTTATTTATTTAGAAATTACGCTACAATACCCCCTCGACTAGATAAGGTTTTTCGCTAGAGAAAATCCGCTAGAACTGCAACTCATTCTGCTGTGACTTACTTTCATTCTCTTCTTTCAGACATCATCTTTCATCCTTCCACAATAGTTACTCTCTAATAGCTAGCTGAGCACAACACACAGAGTCCACCTGCATATCAGCAAGCGTACTCAAGATCACAGCGGTTTAAGAAGTTGTCAGTATATATAGCATCAAAGTTCCCAGCAATATTATAAATTTAGTGTAGTGAATTTATTTTTAATTTCTCCTACCAGAACAAGACAGGATTGGTTGTATGATGAGCTGCACAGTGTTTCCTATCAGACATCTACCGTAGTCATGGTTTAGTCCCATGACCACAGTGTTTTTATCAGTCAGCTCGAGCGATCATGGTTTCATTACCATGACCCTTCAGTTGTAACCCGTGGTTTAGAGCCAGGGCACAATATTAGTACAGGTTATAGTTATACCCGTTCCTTACAGTACCACTATTTGTAATAAAGTACTATCGCTATTATAATATTACTAGAAGTTAAAGTTACTTGAATTTTGATAGCATTTCAGGAATAGGGCTTATTTTTAACGAGGTTTCCTGTGAACCGCCTCGAGCTTTAGGCTATGTTTTGGTAAGGAGTTGCTAGCCGCTCCATATGCTATAATAAAAGGAAATTTAGATGAGCAAATGGTATAAGGCTTATTGTAGGGTTACCATTTCAACGCCCTGTAGGAGCACTGGCTTGTTTTTATTGGAGTTATCCTGATTACCGCTCCTAGCTCAAAAGTTAATAGTTATAAAAGCCAAAAGTTAAGTTAATAGTTAACAGTTCTCTACAGAATCTTTTCAGTTAATTAGTGACAGCAAAAGACATAGTATACTTTAGCGATAGCAAATAGACATAGTGTACAGTACAACACAACTCATCAATACCTTATCCAGTTTATTTATTTCATTACTTTTCAGACCCCAAAGATTAAGTTATTTAAGTATTACAGTTCCTTTCAGACATCTTTATTTAGTTAGTTTTAGTTACAATAGATCAAAATAGTTATTTTTCACAGTTCCATTCAGACAGCTCAGTTAGATATAGTTGTAAAAACAAAATAGTTAGTTTCACAGAACCTTTCAGACAGCTCAGTTAGTTATAGTAGTAAAAACAAAATAGTTAGTTAGTTATGTTAGTTAGTTATGTTAGTTAGACATAAATTCATTTATTTATCACAGAACGTTTCAGTCATCTTCTATTTAGTTGGATATAGTTATATAGAAAAACAAAAAGTTATATAGTTTTAGTCATAGCAAACAGAACTCATTCAGATTTTAGAACTCATTCAGATTTTACACAACTGACATCAGACTTGTAGTATTTAGAATAGATTTGTATCATTAGAATAGATTAGATTAGATAGAATAGATTATTTTTATTAGAATAGTTATATTATTCTGTATATTTGATAAGTTTATTAAGTTTATTAGATATCTTTGATATGCCAGGTACCCGATGATTGGTCCCGCATATCTTCTAGTTTATATAGTATAGGATATCGGTTTAGAGTGATCCTATGTTTAATTATACGTTTTTTATAGTCCCGTGCCATTCTGTTTGTTCCACAAGTATCAGCAAGTATAGAGAGTACAAGGGTTGCTTTAGTGTGCAACTGAATATAAGCTTTTAGTAAAAAATTTATGATATTAGCAAGCAAAAGTAATTATAGTGAATTAGCCAGTAAAAGTAATTTATAGTATTTTAGCAAGTAAAGTTAGTAGTATAGTTCAGTTTTACACCAGCGCAGCAAATACACAGTTATAAAAGAATGAGACGCTTGGGAGAACCCAGTTTAGGCTGTGTTCACCGCTACGTTCAAGTACACAACAGTAAATACAATAGAAGCCAACATTCAATAAACTAATACTAGTAAGTATTACTAAACCGATACGATGAGTATGTGTCCGGTGTTGAGTTCATTCACCATCCAAATTAGCAAGTTAAAGAAAAGTTAGGTTAAAATTCTAGAAAAATACCATGTGTTACTAAAGAGAGAGAGAGAGAATTAAGAGAGAGAGAGAGAGTTGGGCGCCACTATCGCGTTTGGTCCCTTTAGAGAGAGCCAACGGTTCTATGCGGGACTCTGGGTAGACAGAGTCACCGTTCAGATGAGAATTTACCTACCTAGCGGGTGGTAAAATAAAGTAGACAAGTCAGAATACAATAGTTATTTTATTTAAAGAAGCTCCTATCACAAAGTCAGCTATATTCCTACCTACAGCTTGAAGAGCCAGAAAAGAAGGTGCCAGATGGGCGTAAAGGCTAGTAACGGCTAATGGGGTGGATTTCAATAGTTATTTCTCTCAATTAGTAACGCAAGCACTGTGGGTCTACAGAAGGTAGCAATGATGGTGAATGTAGTCAATTGGCACTAGTACTGCCCTGTTATTTGAAGTCCGAAGCACGAGGTAGCAGGTGGACACGTGGCAGCTTGGTCAGCCGGCGCGGCCAGGATTGACGTGGCAGGCTCCGTGGCGTTCGGCGGGTTCGCCGAAGGTGTAGGGCACGCGGCTTGCCTCAAGAAGGCAGCGGCGCGCTAATAAGAGTGCTATGGGCACTAAATGGATGGCGCGGCTCAGGGCAGCGGCGCCCCCGTGATATGGCGTGCAGCCGCACGTGGCTGGTCGTCCCTCGTTGGGTAGGCGACGGGATCCTTGCAGAAGGTCCAGGAGTATTCGTCGGGCGATATGGCCTCGGTGAGCGCGTAGTGAGAGGCCGCTAACTAGCTGCCGTTTGACTTGCTAGGTGGAGACGTGGTCCCTGTAATCAGGTAGGCCGGGTCAGGCGGGCTTCTCGCGAGTACTGTGCGTGTGTCCGGGTAGCTTGGCGATGTCGAGAAGGTTCCAGGTTCCCGATGGGTGAAATTACGGGACAGCACGAGGCCGCAGGTGGGCACGCGGACACACACACATACGTCACAGTTTTACAGTTTATAAATTTCCTAAGGATGCAAGTAATAATGATAGCTTGAGGAACAAACAGACACGCTCACCTGTACACGTCTACACGGCTGTGAGGGTGTCTTCGGCAGCTAGGAGTACAAGTGTAGTAGCCTTGGCGGACTCGATGGAAAAGGGTGGGCGCTTCCTTGTATTCAGTTTTATTGCAAGGTGAACCTTTACGATGGGTTAGTGACCCCATTCTTCTCGTACGTTCATTGACTTATACTGCCATTGATTAGTGTCCCTTATGTTTAAGATCTTAAGGTGCATAATGGCGTACGGATTTATTACAGCGCTCCATGCGTCTCGAAAGGGAACTAATATTTCATTAACAGAACATCAATAGGCAATCTTTAATGTCAGTGTCATTCCCCCATGGCTCCGACCGTGTGCCATTAGTAAACGAAGAAGAAGCATTACTTGCCCTTCGTTCTTTTTGCTGTTAGTGTCAGATAAACACCTAATGTCATTGTCTGTGTGATGTCAACTGTGTTGTTTGTTTACATTTTGTTGAATGCTATGTGATGTTATTTATTTAGAAATTACGCTACATAGTGTTGACATACTAAAAATGCATTTTCTGCCAAAAAAATGTCTACGGTTTTGGAGAAATCTCCGATGTCTAAAGGTGCCCCGTCCGGAGCTATCTCTTTCTCCCCTACGGGCTCAATTTTAAAAATACATCTGCATAAATTATTTTTCAGAAATAGTAAAATTTATAAAAACAATGCGTTTTTGTGTTCTTTTGCATAAAAAAAAAGATAAAAAAGGTACCTACCTGCCATTGTCTTGTACAAGTTTGGTCTCGCGTGGTCTACTGTTCGCAGAACTACTAGTTTTTAGTCAATGTTTATTGAATAATCTCATGTTTTTTTACATTTTGTTACTGTTTAGCTGTTTAGATAGGGTATTGTTCTCCGATGAAGCCAGGATATCAATGTGCGGTGAAGAGCAACATCAGCAAGCACTATGAAGACGAGAAGAACGCTTTGCAGAGGCTTCGTGTTTTGAAGAAGTCACATAACTGGGGGCTCAGTTATGTTTTTGTCAGGAATCAATTAGTAAGATCGTACGGGGTTAGTCTCGTTAGAAAACAGCACGCTACAGAACGGAAGTTCCGCATTGGCCGCTCTAGTCGAGAACAAAATTTTTACTCAGATTGATTATGGACCTGGACTGAGCTAAAGGCTACTTTTGATCTTGATAAAACGTGACGAAGCCGCGGGCGGAAGCTAGTCTGCTATAAATAAATAAACTAGTGCTTCGCCCCGAACTGAGACCTCGCGAATACACGCGATTTAGGATGGTTACCTTATTTCTTTCGAAAAAATATCTATGTTATCTACGTGAGTATATTCACATAAAATGAAATCACGGTAATCCATATCCAAGCTTCAAAACGCATCGATAGCGCGATCTAACTTTCAGACATAATTAACATTGCCATCTAGTTGTGGATTTCCACCAAACATTACGTTTTTCATCGCAAAAAATTTGTTTACAAGGACAATCCTCAATTTTCAACTTCTCCCTGTAGTTTTGCACAAAATATACTAATGACTCTTTCCGCCATTTTCGAAAAGAGACGTTGTCTACTTTTATTTTATTTCGTTTCCTAGTGTTTTCTTGTGTTATTTTGTGTTATTTTGGTGGCATTTTAACTAATGTGGCTCGTTTAAAAAGCACAAGTGTAGTGAAATGAAATGGAAGTGAATTGCGTGACGTTTGAAATTGGTGGAAATTGTCTACCAAAGTTTTTGTAAAATTGGCCACCGTTTTACTAAAACATGACTCGACCGTGACTTTGACGACTTGGAAGGAGTGTAACGTTGCAAAATATATTGAAAATACAATATAGTAAAAATACAGATACTTACTTGAAAATGGCAAATGCACAAGCCGTGCGGAGCCAAATATAAAGAAAAAATAAAAATAAAAATACTAATACTTTTCTAACCGTATTGACTGCCAGTTCAATTCTGCACCTGGCTTGCAGATTTTCTGAGGGAAATATCCATTCGAGTAGTTATTGATGGCTGCTCGTTGGATCAATTGGCTATAAGCGCCGGGGTACCTCAGGGGTCTGTGCTATCTGCCACACTGTTTCTGCTGCACATTAATGATCTGCTACTGCCCGGCATCATTGGGTATGCAGACGACAGCACAGTTGTGGAGAAATATGTTTCCACTGCCCAAGCTTGGCATATTGAAGTTTAGGAGCTAAGAGATGAGATGCTGCAGCGTCTTAATTTGACTCTCAAGGCCGTATCCGACTCGGGCGATGCCAATCTAGTCAAATTCAACGCCTCTAAAAAGCAGGCTTGTCTCTTCTCGGCGAAAAAATTACAGTTTCTCCAAGTTCCTGTATTCCGAGATGTACCTGTTGCTATAGGGTATAACATCGAGCTCTTAATTGGGTGTTTCACTTACGCCTACTCTCAACTATGGGTCCTACATCGAGTTTAAGGCAAAAACAGCTACCATGAAGCTACACATCCTGAATAAGGCAAAGCGTTACTTCACGCCAGGACCGCTTCTGAGTCTATATAAAACTAAAGTTCGTGATTGTATGGAGTAGGTACTGCTTCCATGTTTGGGATGGCTCTGCCAAACACCAGCTTGCTGCCTTGGACTCGATTGAACGTAGAGCTTTCAGGCTTATTGGTGAGCAATATATGGCGGAGACTAAGATCCAGAGTCACGTACACCGCCGCAAAGTCGCATGCCTTTCGATCTTCTGTTCTATAGGTTACATTTCGGGGAAGGAACTTCACGATCTGATCCCACCATCTCGTTTTCATCATAGGACGAGCAGACGCATGGCTCGGTACTATCCTTACCTCATTAGTATACCCTCTGTTCGTACTAAATTATTCAGTTCTACCTTTATAATGCGAACTACTAAGGAGTGGAAAACCCTACCTTTGTCTGCCTTTCCTGAAAACTATAATCTGTGTCTATTCAACGCTAGACCTTTGTCCTTCATCTTCGGCCACATCGTCACTTACCAACAGGTGAGATCGTGGTCAAATAGAGGTCTATCATAGTTTAAAAAAAAAACTGACTTCTGTAAACATTTACTGAGATTGAAAAGTTGGACCTACAACGTCGTTCAAATTCCTAGAAACGGGAGGTCAACAAAATTGGTTATTGTTTTTAGGGTACAAGTTTCGAAATTCTTCAATTTTAGACTTTTCCAAATATTTGTGTCATAAAATCTACAAACTTACCAAATTTCAGCGTTGTAGGATTAGTCGAAGTACCCTAGAGGTTTAAGTTTTTTACATTTTTGATTTACCCTTATATCTCAAAATCTACAAAAATTGAAAAAAAAAAAAAAAATATTGTTTTGAAATGTCGAAGCTAGGAGCTTTTATATGACACCCCACTTGAGCTGACATACTCACCTTATATTTGTTTACCTCTCTTGGACCCAAATATCACAACAACCCCCCGACCGATATAGCTCATAACCTTACCAACAAATTGTGCTAATACTATCTACCCCTTAATAAAATTTCATCAAGATTGGATTAACGGTTCGCAAGTTATGCTCGGACAAACATACAAACATACATATGCGATTGATTCTTCCAAGTTGACTCAAAGAACTCGCTTCGCTCGTTCAATAAACTATAAACCTTTAGAGGCGGCGCAAGACCGTTCTCTGTGGCATTCTATTAGAGCAGCAGTGGACTTCTATAGGCTGATGATGATGATGATGATGATGCTATAACATATTAGGTAGATATGCCTTATTTATGAATCATAGATAATAGATAGATAGATAGATAAATAGAAAATACTTTATTGTACACCTTAATAGCTAATAATACAAACAAAAAGAAACAAACTTAACTATATACTTAAACGTACAATGGGCGGTCTTATCGCTTAGCAGCGATTTCTTCCAGACAACCTTTGGATGTAGATAAATTTATAAGTTAGGAAGAATGGCCGGGGGTGTATGTATATTATAGGTACAAGAGAAGGGAAGAAATAATTAAAGACAAAATACCTATCTACTAACTAAGAACATAAACTTGTAAAAACACAATGTAATACCTACTTACACAGCAAATCAAACGCAAGTTACCTATGTTAGCAGGTCTTAGAACAGCCTGTATCTAGAATACCTACACGCTTATAATATTATTGGCAGTAAAATAAAATATCAGTTATAAGTTTTGTGTTTTGAAAGAAACTATTTTTACGATGAAAGAAATATATTTATTCATTATTTCATGTAAGTTTTTAGTTATAATAAGAAGGTAGACAAGTACCTACCTTTAAAGGTACCTACCTACCGTACCTACCCGTGAACGCAGACAAAACACGTTAACAGCGGGGTATCAACATAACACTCACAGATAAATACTGTCTTGGGGCTCAATCTTGCTATTTTGACGCGTTTCAAACACGTTAGCAGCGGGGTATCAACATAACACTCACAGATACATACTGTCCTGGGGCTCAATCTTGCTATTTTGAAGCGTTTCAAACACGTTAGCAGCGGGGTATCAACATAACACTCACAGATACATACTGTCCTGGGGCCCAATCTTGCTATTTTGAAGCGTTTCAAACACGTTAGCAGCGGGGTATCAACATAACACTCACAGATACATACTGTCCTGGGGCTCAATCTTGCTATTTTGAAGCGTTTCAAACACGTTAGCAGCGGGGTATCAACATAAACTCACAGATACATACTGTCTTGGGGCTCAATCTTGCTATTTTGAAGCGTTTCAAACACGTTAACAGCGGGGTATCAACATAACACTCACAGATACATACTGTCTTGGGGCTCAATCTTGCTATTTTGAAGCGTTTCAAACACGTTAGCAGCGGGGTATCAACATAACACTCACAGATACATACTGTCTTGGGGCTCAATCTTGCTATTTTGAAGCGTTTCAAACACGTTAACAGCGGGGTATCAACATAACACTCACAGATACATACTGTCTTGGGGCTCAATCTTGCTATTTTGAAGCGTTTCAAACACGTTAGCAGCTGGGTATCAACATAACACTCACAGATACATACTGTCTTGGGGCTCAATCTTGCTATTTTGAAGCGTTTCAAACACGTTAACAGCGGGGTATCAACATAACACTCACAGATACATACTGTCTTGGGGCTCAATCTTGCTATTTTGAAGCGTTTCAAACACGTTAACAGCGGGGTATCAACATAACACTCACAGATACATACTGTCTTAGGGCCCAATCTTGCTATTTTGAAGCGTTTCAAACGTTCAACGTTTACGCAAATGTTTAGCGCGATACTAAATATGCATAGCGTAACGGTTTTGGTTGTGGTTTTGTTTTTGTAATATTGTTCATGATTGATTGATTGCGATTGGGGCCCTGATACCACGCTAGGATCCCCTGTGTCGCGAGTATCAGGAACTACGAGTACTATGATACCCACAAGACAGACATGAACGAATATAGATCATGCAAACATAAGTCCCTCAGCGAGAATCGAACCAGCAACCTCTCGCATCTCACATCATCTGACGACGACGATGACGACGACCTCTGTGGCGAGGCGGGCGAACGTTCACCTGCAACGCCGGAGGTTGCGGGTTCGATTCCCGCCTCGGAACAAATATTTGTGCGATCGGCAGATATTTGTTCAGGGTGTTCTGGGTATTTTCTATGTATAATAAAAAATATATATCTATGTTATATATTGTATTAAGTATATCAGTTATCTAGTACCCATAACACAAGCTCTGCTTAGCTTGGGGCTAGATAATGTTGTGTGAACTGTCCAGCATTATTTATTTATTTATTTATCTATTAAATAAATCCTTAGAGCAATGCAGGCTCCCTACTTATTAAACCTGAATATTATTAACCTAGTAGTAGTAGTTTAGTAGTAGTAGAGCTTTTTTGTGAAAGATTTTGTCCGGGGAAGTACTACCACCATACCTATTTCTGCCGCAAAGCAGTAGTGCTCGCATTGCTGTGTTCCGGTTTGAAGGGTAAGGGTGCCGGTGAAATTACAGGCACATGAGACTTTTCATCTATGTCTCAGGGTGGCGGGCGCAGTGCAATGCCACATAGGGTGCGTCCTAGGTGGACGTGACCTATGAAGTAATGCACTGTTCATAGGCAGAGGTTACCGCTTAACATCAGGTGGGCCTCTTTCTTGTTCCGTCATTCAAGTGGTATAAAAAAAAAAAAAAAAAAAAACTTACTATATAATGGAAGGTTGTGACTAGCCATACCTTTTATAAAATAATGAATACTTTCTATGATATCCATCTAAAAACCATCAATCTGAGGTTTACGGCCTACGTTAGTAATTTACGGTCTCCAGGTAAATTTTAAGTAAAAACCATTTTTATAAGCTTATATTTAACTTGCAATGTATGTATGTTTGTCTCGGTGGAATCGTTTGTCCGGGTGGAATCTTGCAACTGAATTTTATAGCAGTTATCCTCATCCGATTGAGATGATATTTTGCATACTTGTCAAGTTCCGATGACAATACAATATTATGGTGACAGCGAGCTGATCTGTTGATGGAGATGCAAGCTGAACAACGGAACTCCTCGATGGATAATAGTAGACTGGCCGTGTTTAGGCTCACTTTGATCAACACACGGTTCTAATCACTCATTTTATAAAAGATTGTATTTCAAAAATCATTTTTCAAAATAAGCCTATAAAATCGTGGAAGGTAGGTGGATGGATGAGGCTCAAGACTGTTCATTGGCATTCTATGATGTAGGCCTATGGTCTGTTGTGGATTACTAGAGGAAATCATGTTATTTTATAAAATGAGAAAAGGCACCAATCTGGGTACTCTCTTTTATGGGGAGTAGCCTAAGTTCAGGGAGTTTGGTGATCACGTTTTTAACCCCCGACGCAAAAACGACGAGGTGTTATAAGTTTGACGTGTCTGTGTGTATGTGTGTGTTTCTGTCTGTGGCATCGTAGCTCCCGAACAGATGACACGTTTTTTTTTTTTTTTTGAAAGTTGAATTTGTTTGATCAAAATCGGTTCAGCCGTTTCATAGGGTTGAGCTTTTTTTTTAAATTTTTACTAAATTAGTTACTTGTTTAAGGTAAATAGTAAGTACATATTCATGACCCACAATCACATGCTCTGTTTCAAGAATACATAATTGTAATTTTTTTGTATTTCTTAATTGTGCCATGTCCGTGCGACAACCGAGGTTCGTGCTGAAAACCAGCGCTGCAGTTTACTGACACGGCTTAGTCTTATATCTTATATGCTTTTATATGTAAATTGTACCGTGTATGGTTTTAGTCAAAATAAACTTGTACTTTACCTTACTTTACTTTACGTTTTTGTACTTTTACATATTTTTCAGCATTATGCAGTGTTAACTGTAGAAGGTATGATATAGAGGAAGAATGTATGAAGCTGTATGGAGAAGAACTCCAGTCAGTACTGTTGCGATTTCGGAGGACCCCTGAGTACTTGGATATTTTGAAGGATAAGGTAAGGCATTATACATCCTCTGAACAAATGGCCCAGCATATTACGGCCAACGCTCTTGTGACGCCTCCATTTACTGACTTCCGGAGACTGTTACGGCGCTTTCACATTGGACGATAATGACACGACTCGATATCCTTAACGATTCTAGGGCGAAACGTTGCACACCATGCACACGATCGCAGCAGTTGTCGTAAATACAGCAAATATTATCATATTAGTATTATTATATTTCTCCTTTTCATCATAGGACGAGCAGGCGTACGACTCAGTACTATCCTTACCTCATTAGTATAGCTTCTATTCGCACAAAAAGTTTCAGTTCGAACTTTAAGAGCTAAAACAAAACCGCCCATTGTACTATAATTTGGTTAATCCTTTTATTATTTTGTTTTTTTTTAATTATTATTTTGTGTACAATAAAGTACACAAAATTATCTGTCTATCTATCTTTATAATGCGAACCGCTATGGAGTGGAATACACTACCGTCGTCTGTCTTTCCTGAAAACTATAATCTGGGTCTCTTAGAGGCTAGAGTGAATGGGTGCCTTCTAGACCTTTGTACTCCATCTTCGGCCACATTATCACGTACCAACATGTGAGATCGTGTACAAAGAAAGGTCTAACAATGTTTAAAAAAAAAAATTGCGGCGCACAGACATAGATGTGGTGCGTGTTGCGGCGCGTCATCTCGCCCTCCACTCGCACCGTTAGTTACTATTAAACGCATTTGCACTGTCACTGCAATCGTCTCGATATAGGTTACGACACGGTGTGAGCTGAAGGGAAGTAGCGGGTGGAGTGACGTGCCGCTGCGTACAACAGAACACATCTATGTCTGTGCGCCGCACTTTTTTAGATGTATTTAACTGAAGTGCTGCGCTAGTGTGTGTGTATGTGTGTCTGGTGCATCGTTTTGCCCCTGATATTGTCGATGATAACGACACGACACGACGATATTGTGTCGTCCAATGTGAAAGCGCCCTTACTATGTCATGTGTTTATCGAACGGAGGGTCCTCCGCGACTTACGTTAGTACTATTAAAAACTGATTTAGAGAGTTTAGCATAGTTACCTACTCATGTTGCCCTTGGTGCGTCCGGCCTAAGTATATACCCCTCCGTCTACTCCCGTGGATGTGATAAAAGGTGAATAAGGAATTACAACGGGATTTGCAGTAGCATCCACCTGAGTACTTAACACCAACAGTGCACTCGCAACTGTCAAGCGTGGTATTTATGGCAACTGCATTGCATACTACGGGGAAGTACTACCACTATACCTATTTCTGCCGCAAAGCAGTAGTGCTCGCATTGCTGTGTTCCGGTTTGAAGGGTTATGGGTGCCGGTGAAATTACAGGCACATGAGACTTTTCATCTTTATGTCTCAGGGTGGCGGAAGCAGTGCAATGCCACATAGGGTGCGTCCTAGGTGGACGTGACCTATGTGAGAATGCACTGTTCATAGGCAGAGGTTACCGCTTAACATCAGGTGGACCATCTGCTTGTTCCGTCATTCAAATAGAATTTAAAAAAAGGCCTGGTCTTGCAGTGGACGTCTACTGTACAGGCTGATGATGTTAAACCTACTTTCCTAAACACATGTGTGCTTACCTACTTACTTTTAGGTAGATGAAGTTAAGAATGATCGGGGCAGTGTGTTTTCACAACTGGTACACCACTATAGAAAGAAAATGGATTTAGCTATAACGGAACACTTGGGGATGGATAAAGAAAAAGATGCTCTGAGAAGGTAAGAGAAACGAACACTGGAACATTTGAGGGATCACTTAGAAACCAAAGATCTCGTCATAGCCTAGAAGTAGCAAGCTGAAGTGGCCGAGGGCAGGCCATGCTACCACCTACCACTGCATTGCACTAGATGGACTGCATCTATCGTTATAATGCGAACTGCTAAGGAGTGAAATACGCTACCGTCGTCTGTCTTTCCTGAAAACGATGATCTGGGTCTCTTCAAGGCTAGAGTGAAAGGTGCCTACTAGACCTTTGTGCTCCATCTTCGGCCAAATCGTCACTTACCAACAGGTGAGATCGTGATCAAACAAAGGTCTATCAATGTTAAAAAAAATGCACCGGTAGCCGTTGGAGTAAACGAGTTATTGAGTGGAGACAGTCTAGGCTGACTAGTAAAGGCGCCCCTTCCGCTAGTTGGACCAACGTGCACAGCCTGGCTGGCAGCAACTGGATAGGGAAATCCAAATACCGGGCACAATGGCGCGCCGAAGCAGAATAAAAAATTCAGTCAAATCAACATTCGGTATGTTAAAATAAATAGGTCTAATTCAAAATAGAGAGGACTGGAGAGAAGGAAGGAAAGCCTTTGCCGTGCAGTGGGACACCACAGGCTCTTAAGGTGGAAACTCTCGCTTGAGGCACAAAATTCCTTTTTAGTTTTGTTTTTTGCCCATGCCGAAATTGATTTCGCGAGAACTAGGATAACACATTTTTACTGTGTTTTTTTTTGTTTAGGGGTATCGTAGCTAAACTTGTGATATTTATTATCAATTAAAACATGTGTGTTAAGTCTCCTAGTTCTAGCGAAATCAACTTTCGCTATCTGAAGAAGTGTTCATGAGCAGTAATTAGCAAAAAACACCAAAAATTTTGAATATTGCGCTTCAAGCGAGAGCATTCACCTTAATAATAATAAGTAATATAATTATCTTCTGAACAATGCATTTTAAGAGGAGTGTACCGGTAGGCCGTTTCACCCCTTTGCACGCGAACGAAGTTTGCTTCTAATTTGACTATTATCTCATCAACTCCATGTAATGTTGTACACAAGATCTCAGTATACTAATGTTAGTTAGTTAGTATGTATATAAATAAATAAATAAATAAAATAAATAATGCTGGGCAGTTTACACGACATTATCTAGCCCCAAGCTAAGCAGAGCTTGTGATAATAATGGAAGAAAGCGGTAGCCGAGACAGTTGTGGGAAGCAATGGCGGTGATGAGCTCACCTCTTGTCACGTCTTTATTCTCACGATGGTGCAATCCACTGTGAAAAGAGGCCCATTTAGTCTATGTCTGTCTACCCTTTCGGGGAAAAAGGCTATGGGTTCTAGATAACTGATATACTTAATACAATACATTACATAGACATATATTTTTGATTATACATAGAAAGTGCCCAGAACACTCTTAACAAATATCTGCAGATAGCACAAATATTTGTTCCGAGGCGGAAATCGAACCCGCAACCTCCTGCGTCACAGGTGAACCTTCACCCGCCGCGCCACAGAGGTCGTCAAATATTGTATGTTAGTGCGGGACAAATCTTGCAAGCTGCATTAGAACTAATTCTTGACTTACGATTGAGCTGTAACACACCTGTCAAGTTCCGATGACAATACAATATTATGGTGACAACAAGCTGATCTGATTATGGAGACTGAAGGTGGATAACGGAAATACTCGATGGATAACTGTAGTCTGGCCATGTTTATACTGATTTTGATCAGCAAACAGTTCCAACCACTAATTGTACACTTGTCATTTTGTACTTGTACTACTTAATTGTGTTATTTATTTTGTAAGTCAATGAATTATAACTTTTTTTATTTTTTAAGGTTTTTAGTAAGTAGGTATGTACCTACCATGGACTTAGTATATGGTACCTACATATTCATCATGCCATGTGTCAAGAACACATTTTGTATATTTTTTGTTAATCGTGCATTCGTGCCATTTACGTGCGTCAACCGAAGTCCGTGCTGCAAACCAGCGCTGCAGTTTACTGCAGCATTATGCTGAGTACGGACCCTGTTTGACAGCACTATACACGGCACAGTTTATATCTAATGTAAATTGTACCGTGTATGGTTTTATTTAAAATAAACTTTTAGTTTACTTTTTACTTTTAATTTTATAAAAACTTTTACGTTGAAAAATATAATATCTATCACAAAAATCTTATTTCAGTATGTTCGGTAACGACATTGAGCTCTCAAGCTACCTACGAGAAGGTGGCGAGGAAGACCCTAATATAACTAATACTACTACAACTTTGACTCCACTCCAAATCCTGGACAAATACAGCAAGACCAGGCAGAGATGGCCAGTATCAGATACCAACAACTTCAAAAATGTCGGATTTGAATTCGCTGGGTATGATATGCATGAAAAGCTTTTTAAACCCCGACCACAGAAATAATAGTACAATACCGACTAAAAGATGGGTGTTATACGTTTGAGGCATAAGTATGTTTGTCTGTCTGTCTGTTTATATGTGGCCTCATAGTTCGCAACAATTTGCTTGAAGGGATTGCTTGAACTGAGGGCTGCACCCTTCAAAAAAACGTATTATTGTTACTGTTTTTATATATTTTGATGTCAGATTTATCGAGTATTATGATTTACTTATATCCCAACAACTCGTTCGTGGCCGCGGGCAGAGGGCTAGTTAGTAATGTATTTCACTATGAAGTATATTTTGAACAGCTCAAAGTTGCGCAGCGGGCTATGGAGAAAGCTATGCTCGAAATTTCACTACGTGATATAAAATCCGTAATGAGGAAATCTGTTCAAGAACCAACATCACTGACATTGCTCTCAGAATTAGCGAGTAGAAGTGGCAATGGGTAGGCCATATAGCTCGCAGAACTGACAACCGTTGGGGAAGAAACGTTCTCGAGTGGCGACCGTTCGTGGCATTCTATATGGGTAGATCTATGTCCAGCAGTGGACTTCTGTAGGCTGGTGATTATAATAAATAAATAAATAATGCTGGACAGTTAACACAACATTATCTAGCCCCAAGCTAAGCAGAGCTTGGGAACTAGATAACTGATATACTTAATACAATATATTACATAGATAGATATTTTTAATTATACATAGAAAATACCCAGAACACCCTGAACAAATATCTGCGATCGCACAAATATTTGTTCCGAGGCGGGAATCGAACCCGCAACCTCCTGTGTCGCAGGCCAAGCTTCGCCCGCCGCGCCACAGAGGTCGTCAAATGATGTCTTTAGAGGTATTTCAAGGAGGTTGGTCTTTAGTAGTAGTAGAGCTTCTTTGTGAAAGATTTCGTCCGGGAAGTACTACCACAATACCTATTTCTGCCGCAAAGCAGGTAGTGCTCCCATTGCTGTGTTCCGGTTTGAAGGGTAAGGGTGCTGGTGAAATTACAGGCACATGAGACTTTTCATATTTATATCTCAGGGTGGCGGGCGCGGTGCAATGCCACATCGGGTGCGTCCTAGGTGGGCGTGTCCTATGAGGTAATGCTCATAGGCAAAGGGTACCATTTAACATCAGGTGGGCTATCTGCTTGACCCGTAATTCCAAGTAGAATTTTTAAAAAAAGCACGATGAGCGACTATTAATATAATATATTGAGTTGTTCTTTGAATATTTTAATCTACATAGTTATTACATGGGCTTAGAAGAAAAACACACAAATACTTAAGTTTTGTTTTTAAATTATACAGGCGCGCACTCCACGCATTTCTAAAGGTTATGGAGGGTAATAGAGTAGAGGAAAAATCCACGCAGATGATGTCCGAAGGAGACGGTGCTGGCAAGAATGAGACAACTACTAAGAAACATGTCGAAGACCATAAGGTAATAACATCATTAAGAGCCCACGCAAAACTTTAAATCCGCCTATAGTCCACCGAAAATCTACCGATACCGAAACTATATAATGTGCGCACATGCATACATTTTCATGAACTATTGGCCGATAGAAAGTCTGCGGTATGTGCAGGGTCTTAGGCCGTTTGTCCACCACTGCCGACACCGTCAAGTCACCGAGAACGAGATGACGGCGCCGGAGTAGCGATACATACAATTACTATAGCCACGTGTCCACCGCACGTCCGTCACCCAAGCGCATGCGGTGGACACGCGGCTATAGTAAATATATGTATCGCTACTTCGGCACCGTTATCTCGTTCTCGGTGACGTGACGGTGACGGCAGTGGTGGACAAACGGCCATACTGTCCAGCCACAGATCAAATAATAGCACAAGTATGGTCCAGCCATGACCTGCTGATTTCGGTCTATGAATATCATCTCCATCTCCTTGGCTGTTGTAAAAGTTTACTAAGGAAATAAACCAGAGGATGAGCAGCAGCATCCACCTGAGTACACAACACTGATACTGGCGATCACCAATCCGCCAGTCAAGTGTGGTGATTCTGGAAACCAACCTCCCATTGCATAGCGGCTAATAACTAGTAATTCCGCGAACAGTTTTTTTTTTTGCAACAATATTGTTTTCCTTACGTCCAAACATCATCTTAATGTTTTGATTAGCTTCAAACATAGTGAAAAAGTAATCTATTTAAAACCAACTTCAAAAAACCTCACGAGATATGCACAATTGTACAAATTGTTATTCTATTATGAAACACCTGTTAAACCGACTGCCTCTTAGAGGGTTTTAAAGTTGGGCAGGTACCTACTTGCATAATCTTGACAGCATCTTGACTGATTTTGCTCATATTCGAAATTCTTGTTAGGAATTGAGTAGTTACTAAATATCTTTGTCAAATATTATCATAATCGGTTGGTAAATGGCGTCGCAGCAAACCCTCCTTTGCCCCACCAGTGGGGTGCCTCGGTGGCAATAGAAGCATTCAGATTTTTCATTATATATGTACAAATTTCGTTCGAAATTTTTGCAATGGAGATTTGTATTTCGACATTTGGTTTTCAAGATTTTTCAATTTAAAATTTTAACAGTACTGGTTTTATTTTAAAATAATCTCACGTCGATATTACTGGTGGGGTAAACAGGAAAGCCAAATTGTAAAATTCCTACCACCCTTTGCACCCCTTTAAAAACCCTTTCGAAGCACCACCCAGCCTGCGTGCTCAATTTATCTAGTAATAACATGTACTTATGTCGTATTAAGTAATTATTTGCGTGTGCGTGTTGCCGTGATGTGCCACTGAGACATGCCAGTAACTCGGCTGCATAGAAAAGATCAAATAAGAGAGCTATGCTCGGAGTTTCGCCACGTGAATCTGGAATGAGGAGATCCGTACAAGGACCAAGATCACCGACGTAGCTCTCAGAATTATCATGTTAAAATGGCAATGGGCAGGCAATCAGCAGGGCAATAAAGGTTATCAAATCAAATCAAATACATTTATTTCAAGCAAAACTCATAAAAGAAGGTATACATGGTTACACAATAAAAACCTTAAATACTAATTGGATTGCTGGGCAGGTGTCGCTCGCAGCAGTGCCTAGTTAAGGACAATCAGCAGCAATCATTGCCAGCACGGTGTTGGCTGGTTATCGAGTGGCAAACACAAACCGGATGACGGTTAGCAGTAAGGCAGTGGATGGAGGCGGTTCAAGACCGTTCGTCGTGGCATTCAATTAGGGAGGCCTATGTCCAGCAGCGAACTTCTGTGAGCTGATGTTGATGATGTAATTATGTAATAGTTAATTATAATAATAGTAGGTATTACCGTTAGGTATTAATAGTTAGTTGTAATTACTTATAATCGATAAACGATGGTTCATTTTCTAAAGTAGTTTTTTTATTTATTTCAGGTTACTCCAGGGCTGCGAATGCATACAAGTAGTCCAAAGTTGCAAAAGCATACAAGTAAACCAGGGTTGCGAATACATACAAGTAGTCCAGAGTTGCCAAAGCATACAAGTAAATCAAAGTTGCGAATGCATGCAAGTAGTCCGGAGTTGCAAAAGCATACAAGTAAACCAGAGTCGAAAAAGCATACAAGTAGTCCAGAATTGCGAAAGCATACTAGTGGTCCAGAGAAGCGAAAGCATACTAGTAGTCCAGAGTTGCCAAAGCATACAAGTAAACCGAAGTCGAAAAAGCATACAAGTAGTCCAGAGTTGCGAAAGCATACTAGTACTCCACGGAAGCGAAAGCATACTAGTAGTCCAGGGTTGCGAAAGCATACAAGTAGTCCACGGAAGCGAAAGCATATAAGTAGTCCACGGAAGCGAAAGCATATAAGTAGTCCACGGAAGCGAAAGCATATAAGTAGTCCACGGTTGCGAAAGCGTACTAGTAGTCCAGGGTTGCGAAAGCATACACGTAGTCTCGACTAAAGGCGACGAACACAGTGGTGGTTATAGCCGGTAAGAGTCAGGCATTACCCTCATGTCATCCGCGTGGCAGACGGGTATCCTTGAAGAATTTCCCCACTTAAAAAAGGGTAATAAGCATTATTATTTCATGTCACTTAGTTTTATAAATAACTTTACAACATATTATTATTTATCTAGCTTAGTTCTCCTTATGTAAACTTTTCCTTATAGACTAGACCACAATAAACTTAGTAAATAAACTCAGCTTATATTATTTTCATTGTTTTATTTTATCACTTACTTATCGAAATCTTTACGTAGATACCAAATTACACCATTAACTAGATACTTGTTTTTATTTGAATGATGGAACCAGTGGCAGTGTTGGCGCAGCATGGCTATCCCCAGGATGGTTTCCTATTGAGCATCCCCCAAAACTACAACAACAAATACATAAAGAAATTACGTGAATTTATTTTGCAAAAATTTTCAATTACAATTATAGTTTCGCGATCAGTAGACCTCGCAACTTGTATAAAGACCCCAAAATCATTTTTTTAAATAAAAACTATCATTTCTGAAGACCTAAAAATAAAATTTCTACTCTTTTAAGAATTATGTGTTTTTAAAATTGGAAGTTTTTAAAAAGCTGGTATGGGGTAGGGGGACGTTTTGAGGGACACCTCCCCTGAGAGCGGGGAAATTTATAGTTTTCAAGAAAAACATACCTACTTACTTAAATACATTTTTGAGGTTAAGTATAAAATGTTAAAATTGGAAGTATCAGACTTCATAGGCAGAGGGTACTGCTTAACATCAGGTGGGTCATCTGCTTGATCAGTCATCCCAAGTTGTATAAAGAAAAACGGTATGGACTCTCGCCGGTACTCCCGCGAGGTTGCCTCTGAGTGCCGCTTCTTCGCTACGCCTCGCAGGCCTGCTCCTCTCAGGACCTCCCACGAGTCTAGAGGCGTGACGCACAAGGACATGTGGAGCCGGGGTATTCCGTGTCAGTTCTGTCACTCATTTTGAATCTAACCTACTCATATCGAAGTGCCCTGCGTCGATATTGGGTGAAACTCGCAAGAATACTGGTCAACCCATACCGGAGTCCAACAATAAGAATTTGAATTTTTCATACTTAACTTTATTTCTACAAGGAGAAACAATTCAACTATGTAGTTCAACTAGTAGAACGTGTACAGTTGAAATTGTTCTCAAAAAGTCAACACATCGGAACACTTTGAACTCGATCTCGAGTATTAGAAAGCATTACTAACATCAATACAGTATATCCTTGAAAAGCTACGACCTTTTCGACAACCAATTTGTAGACATGCCATCATCCCTACACTGTAAACTAGACCCTGTATTTCGGACATTAAGGTGTACATCAAGTGCTCCGGGTGGCATGTGAGCTGGAGTGGCGTGCAAACACATTACCTCTCTCGACGTGTTGGCACATCGCAACTCCTTATGGAAATTCTAGTCTTGGTTAGTGTGAACTATATTCGTTTCTATGCTTAGATGCAACCATCATATGACAAACGCGGACAAGATGTAGCCAGAGTTTTTGTCTGAGAGGATGAAAAAAAAAACATAGTTGGTCAAAAATTGCGTGATTTTTCAGACATAAATATGAATATCCTGTTATTAGAAGTTTTGAAATTGTGTATAGAAAACTGTAAGTTATCATGTTTCTTCGCCAATTGTTGATTGGATCGAAAGCATTATAAACGCCTCAAGAAGTTGGTGGACGTAGGGACTCAATACCATTCGTCATGGCGTTCATGGGGGTTTATGTTCAGCAGTGTACGTCCCCAGATAATGAGTATACGGTATCCTCTAGTTGTTTAAAACTTGTTAAATATGTCTTAAGGTGGTTGCTTTTTCATACTTATGTATTTTACCAAATACGGGCGAACAGGGTATAAATTTACACTGAAATAACACAACTCACAGTGATTACTCACTACTATTTGATTTGGGAACTCAGCAGAAACACCTTCCCTAAGGTCATGAGCTGCCGTGGCCGGTCTGGAAATCTATGAACAGAGTGCGGACCCAAGTAAGCCGCTGCAGAGAGAACCTCTGCAAATGGGAAATGGACTCAACCTCTCTGAATGTGACTGCGGAGCTAGCATTCAGTCCATGCCTCATTTGCTCGCTTGTTCCTTGTATTCCTCCTGCACAAGGGCTATAGACCGAAGGCTATATACTAAGGCGCTATAGGTTCAACGAACATTTTTGTATGAGGCGAAGAAGGCGAACTTAAGCTCAGATACTGTGTTTTTGTGTAAAAAAGAATATCATAAAAATGCCCTTTAAAGTTTTGTTAAATTTTGATGATGAATTAAGTAACTCCGTTAGTACCTAATTACTAAGTTACCAAATATTGTTAAAATAAAACGTATAAGGATTAACTCTAAAATTGGATTTCAATTTAAAAAAGCGGCCAAGTGCGTGTCGGACTCGCTCATGAAGGGTTCCGTAGCAGCAAGTAACATAATATAAAAGTTATGGATGGATTACGATTATTGACGTATTAAACAAAAAACTACTTACTAGATCTCGTTCAAACCAATTTTGAGTGAAAGTTTACATGGTAATGTACATTTTTTTTTTTTTTTAGTTTTATCTTTCTCTTATTTTAGAAGTTATGGCGGGGACACACTTTTTACCACTTTGGAAGCGTCTCTCGCGCAGAAACATCAATATCATTTTTGAAGACCTATCCATAGATACTCCACAATTAAAAAATTTTTTTTGAGTTTCAGTTCTAAGTATGGGGAACCCCAAAAATAAAAAACTAACTTGCTAGATCTCGTTCAAACCAATTTTGAGTGAAAGTTTACATGGTAATGTACATTATATATTTTTTTTAGTTTTATCATTCTCTTAATTTAGAAGTTATGGGGGGGGAGACACACACTTTTTACCATTTTGGAAGCGTCTCTCGCGTTAACTATTCAAGAAAAAAATGATATTAGAAACCTCAATATCATTTTTGAAGACCTATCCATAGATACGCCACACGTATAGGTTTGATGAAAAAAAAAATGTTGAGTTTCAATTCTAAGTATGGGGAACCCCAAAAATAAAAAAAACTACTTACTAGATCTCGTTCAAACCAATTTTGAGTGAAAGTTTACATGGTAATGTACATCATATATTTTTTTTAGTTTTATCATTCTCTTATTTTAGAAGTTACGGGGGACACACTTTTTACCACTTTGGAAGTGTCTCTCTCGCAAACTATTCAGTTTAGAAAAAAATGGTAATTAAAACCTCAACATCATTTTTGAAGACCTATCCATAGATACGCCACACGTATGGGTTTGATGAAAAAAAAATTTTTGAGGATCAGTTCTAAGTATGGGGAACCCCAAAAATAATTGTTTTTTTTTAATTTTTGTGTAAAAATCTTAATGCGGTTCACAGAATACATCTACCTACCAAGTTTCAACAGTATAGCTCTTATAGTTTTGGAAAAAAAAGGCTGTGACATACACGGACAGACAGACAGACATGACGAATCTATAAGGGTTCCGTAGTTTTTTACGGAACCCTAAAAAGCGGTGTATCTGTTTTTTTTATTGAGTGTAGTACCTAACTCAAATAGTGTATTGAATATATAATTTCACTAGATAAAAAGCTTATATTTATTTTTTCATAGAATCTATAAGAACTATTATTATATAAAACCTAAAAATTCTAGAGCTTATTATAGATACTTCAGGAACCTATAGCGCCTAGCAGAGTCACAGACAATGCCATAGAGGTTACCAAATTTTACTCGAAAATACTGTAAGTAAAAACCGGTAAAATATTGATACGCTAGAAGACGAATCCATGGCTCTTTCGTCCTATAACTTTTTGATAATTAAGGTTCAACAACCTTTATTTTTTTGTAAACGAAAATTCTTCATGCAGTTTTAAGTCCCACACAACATTATTTGTGAGTACCCTGTTCTCAACATGGAATAAAATTCCCAGGACCCTTAGAGTTTAATACAGCGGACCTTATTAATGCGACAACTTTACACTTGACCTATTTTCACAGGCGGAGTCGTTTAACCCTTATAAAAAGGTATCACCCCTTTTTGATCTCGTGTCGTTTTGAGAAGTTTGCTGTTAAATGATGGAGGATGTTCGGACGGATTACATGAGAATGGTCTTTGTGGGTACGGTACGGACGTAATGAGCTATACCTACCTAAAATGTACTGAATTGTTTTAAAACTTGAATCTTGAAGTCTTTAATTTTTAACAGCATATGATGTTGTTATTAGCAAAGGCTGTTAAAAATTCAAGACTCCAAGATTTTGAAGATGATTTTCATAAGTTTTTCTACACGTTATACGTGTAGAATCCAAAACGAAGAGATCCGTATATGAACCAATACCACCGACATAACTAATTACTCAGAATTAGCAAGTTGAAGTAGAGAAAATGCCCATGTTAGTAGCTCGCAGAACCGACGACCGTTGAGTTAGTTCTCGTGTGGTGAACACGAATTACACGATGCAGTCTAGGAAGGCTCTCTCAATGGACCGATGACATATTAAAGATTACAGGAAGTTGGTGGATGACGGCTTAAGCCCATTCATTAAGGGATCATATGGGGGAGATTTGTATCCAGTGGTGTACTTCTACAAGCTGATGATGATGTTGATGCGATTACAAAAATCACTACCAATGGTTCCGTTGGAAGTTGGAACCCTATAAATGGAAAAAAATGCGTCTATTCTGCAATAGTCCAGTAACTTTGTCGTCTGAAAGTATGGGGTAGTATGCGTCAAATCCGGTAGTTCTGATTTTTTGCAGACTTGTTTATGATGTTGGTCTAATGAATAATCTAAGTTTTTGACCTCGAGCGCCGAACGCAACCTTGTCAAAAATCGAAATAATAGTTTATTTTTCAAGTTTTAGTGATTATAGCCTTCGACCAAAGTAAAATAAATGGACTGGCCTTACCGATACAAAACGTCCGTGAAAAATAAGACAATTCGGATTTAGGGTACGGTCAACAAATAAACTATCTATCTATCTATCTATCTATCCAGCCACTGCTGAGTAAAGGCCTCTTCTCTATAGCGCCACTCCTGGCGGTCTTGTAAATAAACTAGGTGAAATTAAATGATTGAACTTCTTAAAAACTGTATTTTTTTAATACTTAATACTTTAACAGATGCAATGTGTTTACTAAAGTTATTTCAGTAGGTTTATACTACAAAAAATCGCCGAAAAAAATGCAATTATTGAATGAAACTTTTACAAAAATACATGTTTCCCTTCTGTTTTATGTAGTTACGTATCTATTTTTCAGCTCTCAAACATACACAATATAAATAAAAAAAAAATAGAAAAGCAAGTCCACCTAAGGTCTTCAGCTCAATCAATTTGTGAAAAATATATTTTTCATCACTCAATAAACTAAGAAAATATCATAAAAATCGTACGGAAACATACATGTATAAAAATTCCAGTATTTAAGAAACTGCAGAGTGCAGTTTAAGAATTTTGCACAATGAGTTTTTTTATACTACTTGGAATGACAGATCAAGAAGATGGCCCACCTGATGTTAAGTGGTACCCTCTGCCTATGAACAGTGCATTGCCTCAAGTCACGTCCACCTAGGACGCGCCCTATGTGGCATTCCACTGCGCCCGCCACCCTGAAACATAAAGATGAAAAGTCCCATGTGGCCGTAATTTCATCGGCACCCTTACCCTTCAAACCGGAACACAGCAATGCGAGCACTACTGCTTTGCGGCAGAAACAGGTATGGTGGTAGTACTTCCCCGGACGAACTCTTTTACAAAAAAGCTCTACTACTACTAACCGTTTTTTGGCGTATAGAATTCATTGTGTAGAAAATGATCAGAGCAAATACGGGAAAATGTATTCCACTTCCAAAAGTCGTCTGTTCTTGCTCGTCTTATGACTTCTATCCATTTTTGTTTACCTTAGATTTTTTTTGGAAAGCTATAAGGTTAATTAACATGCCATTACATATTATATGCAATTACCTAAAGCGACGTGCTTAGCAATGTTTTGACGTAAATAATGCAAATTACAATTCTAAATCAATACGATACCCCTTAGGCATCAGATTTTTTTGCAGTCTGTACCGGACCATCCGTCATGCGTGAAGTCTTGTCAAATATTTCGTCGCTGTAGTTGGAAAACTAAATAAGTAATAACAACAACAAAACCAACATCGCGAGAAAAACGCGATTTACTGTTTTATTGCGTCAAAAATGGCAATAGCTTTTTTATCGTAACTAATTTTTCAGTCCGTGTTTTGATATGTTATAGATTGGTACTGTATCTATTTTCGAATTTAATGATAATACATTTTAGTTCTTTTGATTAAGAGAAAAAAATAAAAAAACGACTATGTATTTTTCCCTCGCCAAAGTTTTGAATAATTGAAATGATCTATTATTTACTTATTTGAATATGACAATCCTATCCATGGGTATAGATTTATATAATATTAAAATACATTTTAAAATAAAACCAACTTATAATTATTTCTTTTTATCAAGACTGCATATTAGAAAACTACTGAAACACCTACATTATTTTAGCAGACTTATAAATTCAAAGTAAGTGACATAACAAACTTATCATACGACTAATGCTTATAAAATCAACAAAATGAAAAAAAATTGTGGAACACAATAATTCTAAGTATCAAAAAGAAAAAGGTATGTCGACTAAAATTAAAACTATCTACGAGTATAAACTTGTGTCTGTTAACTTTCATTCAGAGTGGGGAACATTGAGATAATGTCCTGGGGCGTAGTTCTCCTTGTCGCTCGTCCTCTAGTGCAAGACGTGTCCATCGACATGTATGGGCGGGCCATCATAACCATGCAATAAAGTCGATTTCGCAAAATGTGTTACTTATGTAGTTTTCCTACCACACGACGATTTATAAGTTTTTTATCAATTGATGAAAATTATATTACAAAACCTTTACTTACGAATGAAATGCGATGCCTGAAGCTTTATTTGTATTTCTTGTGTTGTTTGCACTTGCAGAAAAGCACAGGAAGGCATTGTATTACCAAGGTATCTAATTTTGGTATTTTTCAGCATAGCTGTCACTCGTTGCCGTGACAAAGACTGACTGAAGCGAAGTATACTAGCTAGGTCTGTTTAGAAGCTTCAAAACTATCGTTCCCTAAGGCCCGTCCATTCATTTTATTTACGTCGATGATTATAGCCATAACTACTACTACTACTACTAGACTAGTTTTTGAGAAAACTTTCTTAGGACATTTTTAAAGTAGACTAAATTTGCTACAATATGATACTAGAAGGTTTTTCACAAGGTTGCGTTCGGAGCAATCCAAGTTTTTGACCTCGAGTCAAAAACTTGGATTATTCATAAGGCCAACATCATAAACAAGTCTGCAAAAAATCAGAACTACCGGATTTGACGCATACTACACCATACTGTGGATGTATAAAGTTACTGGACTATAAGTCAATATAAAGGAAACTGCGCATTCCATTGAAATAATTCTTCTTCTTCTTATCTTAGGTAATGGCTTCTGTGCATTATTTGCAACAATTTAGCCAATGTCAAGTGATATAATTATTATAGTTTTATTTATAGTCAAGTCGTCAAGAGTCTCCGTCTAGTCCTAACCCAGTTTAAATTGTGGCTGAAAAACTGAGTTTTTACAGGAAAAAATCCACCATTTCGAAAAGACTCGCAATACACTCAAATTTCACTACATCACACATGTGCCATTTATCCAAGTTACACCGGTTAAAATGCCACTAAAATTACACGAAATAACTCGAAAAAACACATTAAAATGTAATAAAATAAAAATGACGACGTTTCTTTCAAAAATGGCAGATTTCAACCATTGAAATAATTTCAAATATGCGCAACATTTATAGACAGAAGTAGCTGGCAAGCATCAGCTCTATTCTGGTCAACGTCAGGCTAAGGGCGTCTCGTGCTCGTAAATATCCCACCTTCGCCATTCTATGTCGCAAATACTTTCATAATGGCGATTTTAAAATAGACGATGAAGTGGTAAAAACAACGGATACCCTGTCAACAATATTTAATGGGTCGAGAAGGAGAATGATTTGGCTGTTTTTCGTGAAAAATATAATTTTTTTCGTTGCCTATCTGACTGTAGGTATTCCAAATAGAGTCCACGCCACGACTGAAGTCCGTCGGTAGCTTAAGGTGGATGCTCACGCTTGCGGCGCGAAATTAAAATTTTTTGGTGTTTTTTTCCCTTTACGGCTCATCAACACTTCTTCAGATAGCGAAAGTTTAGCTCGCGAGAACTAGCAGACTACTAACACATGTTTTAATTGATATTATCTCATAAATATCATCAGTTTAGCTACGATACCCCTAACACATTTTTACAGTGTTTTTTTTTTGTTTAGTGGTATCTTAGCTAAACTGATGATATTTATGAGATAAACCATAAATAGTGTATTAATAGTGTATCCGTATTAGTGTATTAGTCTCTTAGTTCTCGCGAACTCATCTTTCGTTCTCTGAAGAAGTGTTGATGAGATGTAACGGGCAAAAATCACCAAAATAAATTAATTACGTGCCGCAAGCGTGAGCATCCACCTTAATGAACTAACGAATAATAGAGGTAGAATTTACCTTGCACTTTTATGCATAGAAACTAGCGCCACAGTCACTGGACTTCAGCTGTGGTGCGGACCTGTGCGGACTCTAGCCGATGTTATTTTGTTACACGTAAAATATCTGTTACAAACTATCACTTGACGACCTCTGTGGTGCGGCGGGCGAAGCAAGCTTCACCCGTATTTTTTTATCTGTGACCCGGGCAAGCAGCCAAGGCCTGCGACGCAGGAGGTTGCGGGTTCGATTCCCGCCTCGGAACAAATATTTGTGCGATCGCAGATATTTGTTCAGGGTCTTCTGGAAATTTTCTATGTATTTTAAAAAAAACTATCTATGTAATATATTGTATCAAGTATATCAGTTGTCTAGTACCCATAACACAAGCTCTGCTTAGCTTGGAGCTAGATAATGTTGTGTGAACTGTCCAGCATTATTATTTATTATTTTTATTGCTTAACTTGACAGTATCTACGTAGGAATTCTGGTGTGTCCAGTCTAAGAATATAGACTCATCTGTCCTATGTCTGTCTCTCCTCCCGTGGCTCATCAAGCCAACCAGAGGATGGGCAGAAGCATCCATCAAGAACTCAACACAAATAATGCGAACACTGTTTTGCCTGCCCGGGTCACAGATAAAAAAATACGGGTGAAGCGCGCGCTGTGTTTTTTATGCCTGATTCTTTTAGGTGTGTTTTTGGAACAGGAGTAAATTTAGTTTATAAGACGATTTAAAATGATCCTATGATTTCGATAGATAACGAAAACTTCTGAATTTCAAAAGTTTCATCTATTTCTGAAGCTATGAGTGCATGGGTTTGTGAGGTTCCCTCTACATATCAAAGATTTTATAATATCAACCGATGTTTAATTTTCATTCTACTAGGTACTGAATGCCTTTTAATAAAAGTTCATCGGGCCAATGTTATCCGTCACACATCTCGCATCATCCATCATCCAACTTGTATATCTGAAGTCAAACGTAGCTTAATGTAGCATGTCTAATGCACGCTATCTCGGCATATCCCATTATAATTTTATAATATCTTAAGAATATTTTTTGTGAGAAAAATATGTTATACCCCGTAGTTATTAGGTTTTTTTGCTGGACATTTCACACTACATTATCTAGCCCCAAGCTAAGCAGAGCTTGTGTTATGGGTACTAGATAACTGATTTACTTAATAAAAAATAATACTTAATTTTAGATAGATATTTTTACTATCTATCTATCTATCTATACAGCCGGTAACACCCACTGCTGAGTAAAGGCCTCTTCTCTAGAACGCCACTCCTGGCGATCTTGTGCCAGCCGGACTGCTCTCCTACTGCCTGCACAATATCGTCTGACCATCGGGCAGGTGGTCTGCCTCGAGGCCGCCGCATATCTCTCGGCCTCCATTCGGTGACTGCTTTGGTCCATCGGTAATCCTCTCGCCTTGCCAAGTGTCCCGCCCATCTCCACTTGAGCCTCGCAATCCGTATACCTACATCATCGACCTTAGTCCGGCGTCGAATCTCGACGTTTGGTATACGGTCCACGAGGTTTTATTTTTACTATACATAGAAAGTACCTAGAACACCCTGAACAAATACCTGCAGATCGTGCAAATATTTGTTACGAGGTGGGAATCGAACCCGCAACCTCCTGCGTCAAAGGCAAACCTTCGCCCGCCGCGCCACAGAGGTCTTCAAACCCCAAGGACGTCAAAGTATACCCCGTAGGACAATTGACCGAGCGAAGTGATGTCTCAAGAGTCTAATTGCAGGATGCGGCTTTTGTATGTATGTGTCGGTATAATAATAAAATTCATTGATTAAATCAGACATTTTAACTCCATTATTTGGTAGTATGTATTCTTATAAACTATGTTATAAATACATGTTATAGTATGTGTATGTATGTGTGTTTTTTCACCGATAACTGCAGAACTGTTGATCCAATATGCGTCTCGTCTCAAAAGCAATAGATCATAAATACTTTACTCATTATAATCTAGTAGTTCAGCTCGAACGTGACCTCGCGTGGACCCCCGTAGCTCAAAAACCCCTTTGCAAATCTAGCTCATGTTCGAACTTCAAAATTATATTCACTTAAACTACCTACCTACCAAGTTTCCTCCCGATTGGACCATCGGTTCTGCAGTCATTATCGGACAAACAAACATTTTTTTTTTTTTTTTTTGTATACTATTTGGAATGACGGGTCAAGCAGATGGCCTACCAGATGTTAAGCGGTACCCTCTGCCTATAATCAGTGCATTACCTCATAGGTCACATCCACCTAGGACGCGCCCTATGTGGCATTGCACTGCGCCCGCCACCCTGAGATATAAAGATGAAAAGTCTCATGTGCCTGTAATTTCACTGGCAACCATACCCTTCAAACCGGAACACAGCAATGCGAGCACTACTGCTTTGCGGCAGAAATAGGTGGTAATACTTCCCCGGACGAACTCTCTCACAAAAAAGCTCTACTACTATATACTTACAAACTTACAACCACCGCATCCTGCAATGCCTGAGACTCTGAAACTCTGTTCTCTATTGAAACATCAATACTCCATTGCCAGACCGGATACACCTCCCGCTTGAGAGTATTATTGTTCTGTGGGATACGCTCCTATTATTGTACCTCCGAATAGATTTAATGCAACTGTCACTGAACACTTTCTGCGTTTCGTTCGGAAACTTTACGCGGCGGAACGTTTTGTATATTTGGTTGCGTCTTGTGGCCAGTGTCTGTAAAGAAAATTGAAATTGGAATTCGAACAATTCAATTGGAATTTGAACGTGGAACAGGGGGATTGGAAATGTAGATGGGATTTAGTAATTGCATGAGTTTGAAAAGTTGTTCCCAGAATCAATTTATTATGAAATAGCTTATTTTTTTACCGACTACGTAGAGGATGCTTATATTTATACCATTCCTATAATGATGCAAACATAAACACCTAATAGTTACGAATTACTTATAACGTATTTAAATAGCAAATTATCACAAAAGTAATTTTGAAGCACTTGAATAATCTGGAACTCTACGTGAAGTTCACTGTCAGCACTGAAACTATTTCGAACACGAAAATTGCACAATTCTCTCACACGACTAACCTATTTCCACACGAATACAAGTGTCAAATTCTAAACGAAAGCTAGACTCAATGACACTGGCCACTTATAAAAATGTGTGACGTCGACGTACCTATTCACCTACACTCCAACCAAATGAGTGTCTTCGCTTTTTTTAGATTTCAGCGAACGAATAATAACGATGGGCCAAATAGATTCAGTATCGTTTTGTTAGGCGCGCGCACTGCTGTAAGTTTCTGATTAAAAAGTTTACTAAAATTGGCCTTCGCGATGCCTTGCCCTTTGCAAGCTTCAGAAAAAACATCTGTTAAAATCTTCCAGATGTTAAATTGTTTGTAATTATTTAAATTTTGAATTTCGAACGGGGTGAGACTCGCGAACCAAATTTAAGTGAATATTTTAAGTGATATTAGTGATTAATCATAGTGATGATTACAATTAAATATTTTTAAGTGTTGAGTGTGTCACAAGTGGATGTTTGAGTGAAATCGGAGAATGCGCAGGCGCCAGTATAACGTATCTATTTTAAGATTTAGTTTCAAGCATTTTATTTGGTTTTTATATTAACTCATTTAAATTTTGAGGTTATGGGTATATCTTACTTTTTTATTGTAAATTATCTATAGTGACATAATAATCAAATCATTATAAAAGATCCGTTGCATAAAATCATTGGATTGTTTAGTAAAAACATCCACTAAATGAGTTAATATTATAACTATTACATTCGCAAATGTGATTCTAACTTTACTGGAATTCTATTATAATGCTCTCTGTGACCTTCACATCAAAATGAGACAGTTCTCGCGTTGTTGGTATGTGTCATGGACTTACTATCCAAATCCATAGTCTTTGCTCACGGATTCAATCTGTTATTTTTGAAAGAAACTTCACTTTTATTTAATTACATTTTAATGTTTTTTTTCGAGTTATTTCGTGTAATTTTGGTGGCATTATAACCAGCTCGACTATTTATCACATATAAAACTCGATTTTTCTACCATCATTTTAACTGGGTTATGACTTGACGGAGATTTTTGACGATTTGACTATATAAAAACATAATTATATCACTTGACATTGGGACATTGGCGAATTTGTTGGAGCACTCCTCAGAAGCCATTATAAGAAGAAGATAAGAGAGGGGGGGGGGGGGGGGGGGGAGTATTTGTTCACGTTTGACATTGACAGCATTGCAGCTGTCTAAAGATGTCATCATTATGCTAGGGCTTCACCTAGCATGATGCATGGTTTTCTGATTTTTTACAAAATTAATTACTTGTGTATGGGAGTGATGTATCTGTTACTTAGTAACAACAATTTATGCTGTGGTAAGGCGGTCAGAATGTGAGCCGCCACTCCAGGTCGAGAGGTTAGAGACTCTCAATTTATCCAATACAAGCAATATTTGTTTTGGAGTTCTCAAAAACGGCTCTAAAGATTTTGATGAAAGCCCACATTTTGATGAATATGCCACCACATTTTTGGGGGGAAATATAGATCTATCTAGGTCTCATCCGTAAGTAATCGAGATATTTCAAAAAAATGTTTTTTAAGATTCGCTTTTTGATAATCTTTGCCAGTCAATACTTTCATAGAATCAATAATCAACATCTAAATTGAAATTTCAAACAGGCTTATTCTGAATTCAAATAGACAATACTGGCTGAAGAGGACCATAGTATAGGCAGCAAAACCTAGTTAACACAAATTAAAAAAAAATGAGCGAAACTCTGTACGATTTATACGAGTACGTACACTCAAATACGCATAACGTGTCTCTAAGTAACGTGATGTACTTACCAAACAATTATTTCATTTAATTGAATCAACAAACATTTACACGAGAAATAGCTTCAAAACGTTACGTGTAATAAATTGCGAGAAGTGTCCCTACCGACACTGTGAACTTCAACTATAGTAAACTCTATTTTCGACATTTCTTATTATTTGGTAGTAATTACTTTCAATTAACAATTTAAATTTCAAGGGCGTTTATTAAACAATCTAAACTATTGTTTACAAAATCTTACCTTTAGACATCGTTATGTTTTGCTTTTCAGCATATGCCTCCCCCAGCATTTTCAAAAGTTTGCGATCGTGAGCTTTCCTTCTCCATAACTCGCCCACAGCTACTTTGATGTCGTCTTTCCACATTTTAAACGGTTGGCATTTTACGGTTGACTCTTTTTTCTTCTCTCGGGTACCATCAATTACATCCTTGGCCCATATATCTTTCTCCTGTTACTTTATTATAAAGGTTTCACTTACAAGTACCTATGTAGTAAAAAAGAAACAAAAAACTAAAGAGCTCTTTAGTTTTTTGTTTCTTTTTTTACGCATAAGCGTTGAAATCTTACATCTGAATTTTAAACCAATCGATGGAGCTAAAATTTTCCGTACCTGTAAGTTCCCATGGCCATACAATACTACGGTGACAGCAAGCTAATTCGATGATGGAGACGTTGTGGACAGTGGTGGAACTCCTCGATGGTTAAAAGAAGCTGGGCAGTGTTTCGGCACAATTTGATCAGCTCACAGTTCCGACAACGTACTTCTTTTTCTGTGCGTTTTTTCACATCAGATTTGACAAAACACTAAAAAAGAGATTGTAATTAAAATCATACAGATGAGCCATAGGCCGTTGTCAGTGAAGCCTAAGTACAAAACAGGCAGTTTGGCGCATTAACCCTAAGGCCACGAGCCACAACGCTGAAACCGAAAAAAGACAAATGTAGGTTGGTATGTATTGAACCTTAAAAAGAAGGCCACAAAATAGTGCTGCTAATTGTAGCAATATTTGCTGTGAGCGAATTTTTAAGAGCGTCCTTTGTTCAACGACCTTTTTTATGAGAGTCGAAAACTGCCATGCGCCTTATTTGTACTCTGCTAGCGTATACCTGGTGTTCCTGGCCTAGTTTTTGACACTAAACATTTTACTTGTAGCGAATACAAGTCCCAAGTGGGACGATATTTTCATGGCCCAGGCATAAGGGGTACCTATAGATACAAACTATCCTAAGTCCAAACTTTGAGTGCTCATAAAATACCTCCATAAGTGACTTTACGTTAATCTATCTCAGTCCTCTTTGAGTTAAGCTCCCTATTAGCAATACCTACCTATTATTTATAACAATACAGGGTGTTCCAAAACATGTACCTATGTTTAACTGAAAGGGGTTACAACATACAGAATATTTCGTAAATAAGACTAATTCAGCGGAGAAAAACATCAGTTTAACGCTGAAGTCAGCTGTTTATTGTACTGTGCACCTTATTTACGTTTATTATTTTAAGTACAGGAACAAAAAAAACCCTAGAAAAATCTGAAAAAACCTTTCTACCGGATTACCACACTTAGCCATATAACACACAGTGGTAGAACTAAGATGATGGTAAATATTTTTTCAAATAGCTTCTAAGAGTTAAGAGAAGATATTAAGGACTTTGAATCATTTTTAGCCTTATAACAAAATTCTTAGAAGAAAAACGGTTTGGTTTGTAAAGTCTGCTTCATATGAATTAAGATTATTTTTGGGACACCTTATACCTATTTCACTGAAACCCGCCTTAGTAATTCGCATACCGATGTCAAAATTAATTTATAACGAAACAAATTCCTTATATATGTGTACGAAGTATGACATAATTTGGCTCATATTATTCGGCTTGGCACGTTATATTATTATTACCTATCCCAATTCGTGTCCTAATGGTGATAATATTTCGTTTAAAATTAATTCTCAATATAAAAATAATGAGTATAATATAGTAATGTAGTATAGTAATATAGCTGAGAATAACTTCTTTGTTTTTATATGTATTAAAGATATCTTCTAGTACAATAATATGAAATAAAGCTACTACTAAAGCGAAAGCAAAAATAAGTTTGTGAAAGAAGAAAGTAATTGTCATACATCATCATTATGAGCCTATAGAAGACAACTACGGTACATAGCTTGGTTTCTTTCACGTAGAAACTCTGAGCATAGCCCGCTGCTTAATGAACGGATACAAACCACAACAAGTAATTAATTTTGTAAAAATTAAAAAAACCCTCAACGCAATGAAACGGCTGAACCGATTTTGATCAAACATAGCTAAGAATACTCCCAACAAATTCACTTCCAAACAAGAAAAAAAACGCAATCGGTTCATTTATTCGGGAGCTACGAGGCGACAGACAGACACACACACACACAGACACGTCAAACTCCGTTGTTTTTGCGTCGGGGGTTAAAACACTTTTTTGCCCAGAGAATACCACCAAAAAGAAATAAAATAAAGCGCGTTTCAGATACCCCCATACGCAAACTAATCCCTCACTCAGACCCACCTTACTGACGAGTTTTTTTGTCGACAGGTGCGCCGCCCGTGAGAAAAATTGCCGTAGACGTGAGAATCCTCAGGGTGCTTCCTTATTTCGGTTAAAAGGTAAGATTTATCGTGTTTTCTTTGTGTTGGGAGCTAGAGAAGGTTTGTTTTTTATTAAATATTAAAATTAAAATCAATATACCTGTGTGTAACTAAATAACCAAGGACATAAAATACAGACTTGTTAGTAAGATTTATTGGTATAAGATTTGTCCTGGCTGCTAGCTTCAGCGATAAGGCCGCCCATTGTACTATAATTTGATTTAGTTAATCCTTTTATTTTTGTGTTTTTTTATATATTTTTTGGTGTACAATAAAGTGTTAATCTATCTATCTAGCTTATCAAGAATATGTTATTAATTTTATGAACAAATCGTTCGCTGAGTCAGTCGTGGGAAGCAATGGTGGCGATGAGTTCACCCCTTGTGACGTCTATATTCCCACGATGATGCAACGCTCGCTGAGAAGAGGTTCATTGAGGCTCTGCCTACCCTTTTGGGGAAAGAGGCGAGTGTCTAAGTATGCTTAAAATACAGCTGATTAATTTTTAAAACGATATTTATTATATTCCTTTGAATAGTGATGATTAAAGTAACGTTCTGAAATACGCAAATCAGTCATCAGATTAAAAAACGTGCGCAATAGAGCGGGCACTTCATCGTTTCATCGGTCCTGCTGCAATTTATACGTTTGTTTGCCATCCTCACAGTTTAAAGACCTGAATTATACTAGAGGTTCGCCCCGAACTGAGACCTCGCGAATACACGCGATTTAGTAAAGTTACCTTATTTCTTTCGATAAAATATCTATGTGTGTGAGTACAACCAAGTACAACCACATAAATTGAACGTACTTGTCGGATCGAAAAGTTAGACCTACAACGTCATACAAATTCCTAGAAACTGGAGGTCAACTATTATGGTTAATGTTTTATAGAGTAAAAATTTCGAAATTCTTCAATTTCAGACTTTTCCCAGTTTTTGTGTCATAAAAGCTACAAACATACCAAATTTCAGCGTTGTAGGATTAGTGGAAGTACCACAGTGGTTTTTTTTACATTTTCGATTTACACTAATATTTAAAAAACTACATGAGTTAAAAAAATATAAAAAATAGTTTTGAAATGTCGTAGTGACGTAGCTTTCATATGACACCCGATTTGATCTGATATTCTCACATTTATTTTGTTGGCGCCCTCTTGGGCCCCAGTATCTCAACAACCCCCCACCGATATAACTCATAACCTTACCAACAAATTGTACCAATTCTATCTACCCCCCAATCAAATTTCATGAAGATCGGATTATCGGTTCGGAAGTTATGCTCTGACAAACATACATACATACATACATACATACATACAACCGCCGATGCTTCCAAGTTGACAAAGAGAACTCGTTTCGCTCGTTCAAAAATATTAGTAGTCCTTGGACTATAGCATCCTATTTTTCCTCTTACGTTTGAATCTGAAACTTTCAATCCACGCAAATGACACAATAGTTTCTTTACTAAGCAGAGCTTATTTTTCCCTTGATGGGAAATATAAGTCGCAGTTGGCATGTGTTTACCAGTTTCGGGGAAATAGGTACGAATTTATCCGTTTCCTAATTTAAAGGTAAGATTTATTATGGTTTCTTTGTTTTGGGAAGCTATTTGGTTTCATTAACCACAGTCTAGCGGTCTCGCTTTATGTGTTGGAAATTCCGCATGACTGACGGCGGTCATTGGTGAAATGCAAGGGAATACGTTTTCACACTATACTAAATAAGAAATTAAATTGTGTGAAATACATTGAATTATCGAGATACTGCATTTCTAGCATTTTTAGACAGCACCTTTTGTTTTTTAGGGTTCCGTAAAAAAACTACGGAACCCTTATAGATTCGTCATGTCTGTCTGTCTGTCCGTGTATGTCACAGCCTTTTTTTTCCGAAACTATAAAAGCTATACTGTTAAAACTTGGTAGGTAGATGTATTCTGTGAACCGCATTAAGATTTTTAAACAAAATTAAAAAAAAAAAACAATTATTTTTGGGTTTCCCCATACTTAGAACTGATCCTCAAAATTTTTTTTTTCATCAAACCTATACGTGTGGGGTATCTATGAATAGGTCTTCAAAAATGATGTTGAGGTTTCTAATATCATTTTTTTCTAAACTGAATAGTTTGCGCGATAGACGCTTCCAAAGTGGTAAAAAGTGTCCCCCCCCCCATAACTTCTAAAATAAGAGAATGATAAAACTAAAAAAAAAATATAATGTACATTACTATGTAAAATTTCACTCAAAATTGGTTTGAACGAGATCTAGAAAGTAGTTTTTTTTTTAATACGTCATAAATCGTAATCCATCCAAGAACTTTTATATTATGTTACTTGCTGCTACGGAACCCTTCATGGGCGAGTCCGACACGCACTTGGCCGCTTTTTATTAGAATCTAATGATTTTATGGGATGGGTAGGGCTTTTGTCTAGAAGTTATTTTCGTTTTAGCTGATTTTAATTAGATACTAGAAATTAAGTATAATCCTTCCTACTAATATTATAAACGCGAAAGTTTGTAAGTATGGATGGATGGATGGAGTTTGTTACTCTTTCACGTAAAAACTACTAGATGGATTTGGATGAAATTTTGAATGGAGCGAACTGGACTCCTGGAATAACACATAGGCACATTTTTATCCCGATATTCCCACGGGATCGAGACTTTCGCTGGTGAAACCGCGGGGCGCTGCTTGTAATAAATAATAATAAAAAAACTTGAATGAATTATTGGATCCATAGGCTCCCAAACTAGTTAAAAACTGTATTTCAGGAGCCAGTGGCGTCCCCCACCATATACAATAATTAATTATGTCCTAGTTAACTAAAAGCTATATAAAGAAAAACTAAAACTAAAATCCAAACCTAAAACAAAAGCTAACAAAACAAGCCCTCCAAAAATAGTGTTTAATTCTGGCTCAAGCCTTAAACGTAAACCTAAAATGCGAAAATACAATCTATTAGCTTTATGTATTAACTACCAGCAAGTATCTCCTCCCGTGGATGTCATAAAAGCCGACTAAGGGATTACCCGGACTTGTTGATAAGATTCGTTGGTATAAGATTTGTCCTGGCTGGTAGCTTATTATGGAATGTGTTATTACTTGCAAGAAAGCGTTAGCCGAGTCAGTCGTGGGAAGCAATGGCGGCGATGAGCTCACCTTTTGTCACGTCTATATTCCACGATGGTGCAACCCACTGTGAAAAGAGGCCCATTGAGGCTCTGCCTACCTCTTCGGGGAAAAATAGCGTGTGTCTATGTATGTATGTATGTACCAGCAAGAAAATTAGGTACTCTTTATTTCAGAAATTTCTGCAAATAATACAAATTCTCAACTGCAATTTTACAGCACAGAAATGAAGATGGTGCCATTACTAATGATTCATTATTGGCACAGTCTTCTTCCTATCCACCCTGCCAGACAATAAAACACTCTTTCACGACTAAACTAGCTGCATATTAGCAAATCAAATACCTAGTTCACCTGTGAAGTATGTATCTTGCCTGTGCAAGTTTATTTTGGGATGCAACATGCTGAAATATTCAATTTAGCTCACCTTAACGAGTTATTAATAGCGTTAATTGTAGCGTGAGTAATAGATATGGTATTTGATAGATTGCCGACAACTCAAGATCATTTGGATAAAGTTTTATCACAAAGTTCATGTGATATTGAAAACTATTGACGCACTCTAAGTAAACAAGCAACCAGTAACGAATTTTGTAAAAAATAAAAAAACCCTCAACGCAATGAAACGGCTGAACCGATTTTGATCAAACATAGCTAAGAACACTCCCGACTAATTCAACTTTCAAACAAAAAAAAACAAATCTGTTCATCCGTTCGGCAGCTACGATGCCACAGACAGACAGACACACACACACACAAATAACACCCCATCGTTTTTGCGTCGGGGGTTAAAAGAAAACAGCGTAGTTTTTTGGGTTCGGTTTGGCTCTGTCTATCCGTCTGTCATAGCCAGTTTTCTCCAAATAGTAGGTATCTATTATAGTATACATTTTGATACTGTTACGTGCATTAGAGAGTTAGGAGACTCAATCGTATAGATGTTTAGATGCCCAAACCCTCCCTAATCTCCATAATAACTAAGCATGGAATTTTGAAACTAAATGTAATATAAGCCCTATAAAACGTTATTAAAACCTGATTTAAAGAAGTCTTGAAATTTCCACGGGTTAAGAAAAGTACACGTGACGAGAAAATACTTATAAACTTTCAGGGAAGACAACCACGTTCACTTAGTCTAGTGGTTACTATGTAAGCTTACTTATAGAGACGCCTCTCCACGTGCATGAGTCCGATTTGTTCTTGGCATAGTTTAAATCTAGCAAAACACAGTTTAAATTTCACTCGGAGAATACTTTTAACTAACAAAAGTCTGCCATAGATTTTGCCTGTCGATGATACAAAAATATATTGACAAATCTTAAAGTATTTCAACCTTGGGGTAGCGAAGGGTTGGATCTTTATCAAATTTGTGAAAAAGCACTTTACCAATTTGGATACAATTTTCATGGAATTATGGGATAAATTACCCATGCAGCAAAAACAAAGTCATACGTAATGTAAGTGAAAAAGAAGAAGTGTAAGTGTGAATAATTTTTTTTTTTGTGAAAGTGTTCGTCCGGGGAAGTGCCATACCTATTTCTGCCGCAAAGCAGTTGTGCTTGCATTACTGTGTTCCGGTTTGAAAGTTATGGGTGCCGGTGAAATTACAGGCACATGAGACTTTTCATCTTTATGTCTCAGAGTGGCGGGCGCAGTGCAGTGCCACATAGGGCGCGTCCTATGTGGACGTGACCTATAAGGTAATGCATTGTTAAAGGCAGAGGTTACCGCTTAGCATCAGTTAGGCCATCTGCTTGTTCCGTCATTAACAAAGTAAAAAAAAAGAAGTTAGGATACAAATCGGACCATTCTTCATAGATACATTGCTGTTGAATAAATAGCTACCACCTTTTTAAGGTTCCGTAGTCAAAGACAAGGAACCCTTATGGATTCGTCATGTCTGTCTGTCTGTCTGTCCGTGTATGTCACAGCCTTTTTTTTCCGAAACTATAAGAGCTATACTGTTGAAACTTGGTAGGTAGATGTATTCTGTGAACCGTATTAAGATTTTTACATAAAAATTAATTAAAAACAATTATTTTTGGGGTTCCCCATACTTAGAACTGAAACACAAAAAAAATTATTTCATCAAACCTATACGTGTGGGATCTATGGATAGGTCTTCAAAAATGATATTGAGGTTTCTAATATCATGTTTTTCTAAACTGAATAGTTTGCGCGAGAGACACTTCCAAAGTGGTAAAAAGTGTCCCCCCCCCCCCCCCCCCATTCCTTCTAAAATAAGAGAATGATAAAACTCAAAACAATATATAATGTACATTACCATGTAAACTTTCACTCAAAATTGGTTTGAACGAGATCTAGTAAGTAGTTTCTTTTTAATACGTCATAATCGTAATCCGTCCAAGAACTTTTATATTATGTTACTTGCTGCTACGGAACCCATCATGGGCGAGTCCGACACGCACTTAGCCGCTTTTTTTTTATTGTATCAAAAAACAATACAACACAGGGATTTTCACTTAACAGGGTTGGGTTCATGTATCCAGGTTTGTGGAACGTGTCTGAGTGGAAGAAAGTTGCCACAGTATTTGATACGTGGCTTATTGAAAAGTGTTGAGTTCTAGAGTATTTCTACGAAAAGGCACTTGGACAAAGATCTTTCAAAAACGCATTATTGGTCTAACAATTCGTAATTGAAAAGCTCTGACCTGATATTTTATTTTTAAACGATGATGTTAATAACAGTGCGTAGGACGTAGCTGTATTCGTGTCAAGGGTAAGCGAATGCGTTATTTGCACCTTTACTTTTCATTAACAATGTGTCTAAAATTACCACAAAACAAGATATAACGCTCGGTATTTCTACTATAGATGATATATAGGGGCGAGTGGGTCACGCATAAATGGACCGCCCAAAAGAGTTCAAATGCGAAAAAGGGAGTTTTTTAACATTAACATTAGGTATCTTACCTACGATTTTGTTTGATTTTTTGTTTTAATGTGTTTTTATTTTCTCAGATTTAAGTACCTACTTACTTATATTGTTTTTATAAGAATAATTGTTGTTCTATCCAAACTAATGTAGGTACTTAATTTACTTAATTTACCTATGTAAAGTTCTGATCTACCTTATCCGGCTTTCCTGCCGTTTTTGTTGACCTTGCATGCACATCTACCTACTTTGTAAACGAACTGAATACAAAATGTGGATTCTAATTGGTTTCAGAATAGCATATAGTGTATAGCTTATAACTATAGGATAACTGTGAATCCTAGATTAATAAAATAAAATAAAATGATGGGATTGGTTCCACGTGATATTACGGAAAATAAGACACTATTTCAATCATGGAGGTAGAAACCATCACATTTTGTCCTCGTGAGAAGATTCACTTGAAACAAGGTTATTATCAATCACCTCGAAATAAATAGCTTATAAACATATCCACTAAACGTTAGACCTTCAGATGTAGTGACAATCGTAATAAAACTAATACTAAAATTAAACTTGAAACTCTGCCAAGCTCAATTAGCTGTTGAATGTCAATGCGAGAAAGGTATTTAGTACAATTTTTTATATCATACACCTGACAATGTTTTATCAAGAATTTATTGTCATCATCAATAGGTTCACGAATACAGACTATAAACACAAAATCTATGATCTGAGTTACTCTTAGAAAGCAGAAGCTATTCAAAATAAATTTTTTGTTACGTAAGAAAAAGGCCTATTTAAACCAGCTTGTTTTTATGGTTCCGTACCAATAGAGTCCAATCGGAGCCCTATATTGTTCTCGCTCATCCGTCTTTCCGACTCAAAATCTAAGTTTAATCTATTTGCTCTTTTTATGTATTTTACTAACCTAGGTAAAGCGAAATATATAAAACAAAAAATATTTTGAAATTTTATGATTTTTCCGTACAGGTAAAGTGGGGCTAAAAAAAACCTGCCCTACCCCAGCATGTAGGGTATTATTTTTAGAGCTCACGTATAACTGTATTTTTATTTTAAAAAGAAATGGAAAACAAAGTCGTGCGATCAGAGGCCGTCAAAGTCAGCTTTTACCAAATAGAAAAACTGAAACTGAATTACAGTTATTCTTAAAATAAAAACTAGAAAATTTAATATTGAGTTAAAGCTGCATTATCAATTACAAATCCTCGAAAATTGCATCGGTGTATCGTTGTATTGTGCACACAAGACGTGTGTATTTTCTGTTCAAAATAAATTAATTATATTCTATTCTATTCTTACTATTCTATACGTAACTGCGCCACTGGATTTGCATTAAAAATGTTGTCAACAACACAGTGAAATGAAATTAGCTACCACGGGGTACGGTGGCTCTGTAATGCTGTACAGCGGCGAGATAAGTGAAACACGTATCAAGTTTCCATCTGGCAGCTCAGAGCTCAACTTGCACCCAACTTCTCTCTAGGTAATTGTATTATTGTCTGCACCGAGGTGGCCATGCTTTTGAACAACCTCCGGATTTAATATTCTTCTAAAAATTCATGAAACAGGCATTCGAAACAAGTGAAGCTGAAAACTATTCTTAAAAACACAGAATAATACACACAGGCAATGCATCTGAACTGTGTCGGTGTGTGGAAACTGGCTTCAGTTTGCTAGGTAGGGCAATTTTTCGTAGCTTTTTCTCTATTTGTCTAAGTTAAAATTCAAACTTATAACAACCCTCTCTTTGGTAATTAGTTGGTTGTTAAAATGTAATAGAAAAAAATGAATGCCATGAAATCTAAGGTCTGTCAACGCGTAGATTCACTAGCGGCGTAGAGAGTGCTACGCCAATGCCTACGGCACTTTATGCTTGAACAATTTTAGCACAGTAACCGGGCTTTCTGTTATAAGATGGTGCCCCCAGTGCTCAAGTGAGCGAGAGTAACAGTTTGCCGGGTAGGTAGTATTTCAACATCATGCCCGGTTCACTTCCCTTTGCTAACTTTTCTTTCCTTTTGCTCCTGTTAATGTTTGTACTATGAGCGTATGTAGTTTGTTATTACGTTTGTATATGACTTTCTGTATTCTGGTTCGTTTTGTTTTATTATTTCTTTATTATTTCTAGGCATTGTCGGGTGAATAGTTTTTGATTTAATGTTAAGTAAGTTTAAGCAGAAGATATATGCTAATACGGCTGCAGTTAGGTGTCATCATGATCATACTATCAGCAGGTCAATTTTCATTAATTATTTTAGAACACATTCAAAGTTGACTGAATTTAAATTGAATTTTAAAACGACTGAAAATTGGTATTCTGCTCCCTCCTAATTATAATTTAGTCTACTTTCGATTCATAGCGAAATGCACAAATGCACCGATTACAGTCTAAAAACTAGTACTCGTATTTGTGTGACGCCATCCTATAAATATCTCGTGTCGTCTCGAGTTCACCCGAGGCCCAAGTCTGAGTTTTGCAAACGTTATTGTAACAATGATCGTTACGACGATTGTCCGTGTATAACGTAACTAGCTATTAATCTGTGCCGGAAACGTCACAGATTAATTGCTAGTTACTACGCAATACACGCATGATCGTCGTTACGATTTTAGTTACGATGACATTTGCAAAACTCCGACTTAGGGCTCAGTGCAGGATGCGCTCGCTCCATCGCCCATCCCTTGCAAAGTAGCCCACTTTTAGTTTGCAGAACATACCGACTGCGTCAGTGACTTAGATCTTTCGGTGGATCTTTGCAAGGTAGCTACTTTCCTTATCTTGTAGACCGAGGAGAAGGTAGTGCGATGACATGGTAGAGATTGCTGGAAGGACCTGGCCTCGACTTGCTCAGGATAGCAAGGATTGGAATCGCATGGATGCCTACACTAATTTTTGGGTGCCCAAGTAAATAATAATATATTAAGTACTTAGGTAAATAATGTAATTAAAAAGTGTACTACATTTTATGTAAATAGGCAGGTATGTGTTAAATTGGGAAATAAAGGCTTTATTCTTATTACTATCCTATAAATTTTATAAATAAGAAAGTTTGTATGTTTGTTAATCAACAACACAGACCTGTGCAATTAAATTAGTAGCTTATGATGATTACTGTTATTCAAATTTAGTGTTACTCATGCAGCCATTTACTTGCACCTCAATTTATCAAACCATTCAAACCGACTCACCCAATTTCAGAGACGTCAAATTCTAAAATGCAATCTCAAACAAGCTCTTAATTAAACCCATATTAGAAGCACGAGCTCGAAACAGCAACACACTGCAAATCACAAGTTGCAGGAAAATTGCTCACTTCCTCTTGAGGATAATAAATTGTGTGAGCTTGCAGTTTTCTAACAAAAATAGCTGACATTTGAACTACTAATTGGGATACTCAGCTACTTATTAATTAGAGATTCTAGACGTTAAGGGGCTTAATTGACTGTGTATCTGTGGTTAGAATGCTGTTGATGCGATCTTTTGTAGAGCGCAACTTACGTTCCTTTTTCCAATTCCTACTATTAACAAAGAGCTCTTTAAAACATCATCGACTGCTGAACGAACAAGACCTCTCCCATATAACGCAATCGGTAATTTGCTATAATCACCACGCTTGGCAGGCGGATCAGGGATCTCAGTAACACAAGTTAACACCCAACAGTCAGATACTTACACCCATATTCTTAGTCGTTCCCCAAACCTTACAACTAATATTATGTTGTAACTTGAACTCCGCGTACAAACAAAATTGGAACGTGCTAGACTCACAATCAAACCCACTTAGCCATTGTTAACTCAAACACCGCATGTGGGACGAAGTGCCAAACTTATACCACTGCAAAGCGACTGGGAGTTCGGCTGCTGACGTCGATTCAAATGCACTTGTGAAGTTCCAGTTCAGATTGGATTGCACTGTGTTGATAACGTTTTGTATGGGCTGTATTATTAATGATCTTAGTACTAGATTTAGCAGTCTGATGCCGGTTTAAAAAAACAGAAAGTCTGAGTTGATGAGCTCTATATCATAAAAACCTATCTGGTTATTACAAGTACAGCGTAATTGAATTACAAACACCCATTCAAAAAAAATTGCATTAACGATATTAGTAAACAAGTAATTAATTTTGAAAAATTAAAAATACCCTCAACACAATGAAACGACTGAACCGATTTTGATCAAACATAGCTAATAGCACTCCGGACAAATTCACATTACAAACAAAAACAAAACGAAATCGGTTCATCCGTTCGGGAGCTACGATGCCAAAGACAGACAAACACACAGAAACACACACACACACACACACACACACACACACACACACACACCCGTCGTTTTTGCGTCGGGGGTTAAAAAACAAGGTGTATTCACCCTGATATGGACGGTTACGTACGTAATACGATAATACGGTTTAAGATATTTATTTCTCATAAGAAATACATTTAACTTACAATGAGAAATATAAAAACAAAAAGTAAATTAAACTGGACGTGATACGTAACAAGTCTGTATCTACTTATCCGTTAAATACACACAACTTATACAATGTAAAAAAAAAGTGAAAAGATGTGGGTATGTTTGATGCGGGCTTGTCGACAAGCGCGTCCGACCAAAACAAAAGGTACTAGGTACTTTAAATCCAGTAAAAACAGAAAAAATAAATACTAAAAAAAAAAAAAAAAAAAAAAAAAATAGAAAAAATACTTGTGACCACTTGTAACTTGGTTTTGCACGCATCTCCATACATTGTCCGCAGTACATACATTGTCTGCAGATTTCCATGTACTAAATAAACTTGGGGATTCCTTGCACGGTCTGCGATTGGCGACGTTTTTCTTTCAATGGGGTAATTTAAAAACACATGAAGTAATGAAAAATCGAGATATAAGAAATAGATTTTCCTAAATTTTATCACGAGATGAAACCTGATTGTTTTTTTTTAGATAAACAATACTATAATGTGATGTTGTACAAAAGGTACGGCTTAGTACCTGGTGCTAAACGAATTTTCTACCTACCAACCCCATCGGAAGTTAAAAAAGTTGGCTTTAAAAAAATACTAACTTTGAAAATACAAAAAACATAATACTAATACGTGTAAATGTACTTACAATGCAATACATAAATCAAGCCTATGACTCATAAGCATCAGAAAAGAGACATAGTTTTGATTCAGATAAGTTAAGATATCTTAAGATCGTATACAAAGGTCTTTAGACAACTCCAGTGTTTCAACTGTTTCAACTGTTTCACTGTTTTACATTTATATTATTCTCTGGATAGATATACAATAATCTTGTTAGTTACATTCAAGATGATCTCATTTATCTTCGGCCCTTTCTGCTAATTTTAATTTGCTCTCTTTGTGCTTTGTAAGCTTCCGCCCCTGTTTGTGGACAAACTATGCAAATAATTCACTTAGATAAAAAATGCCATTTGCAAACTCGCAGTAAAATGAATCGTGAGTTTTTAATTTATGCCAAATGAAATGCCAACAATTTGGCCAGATTTTCTCCATTTTTAAATATTTACCTGCATGTCACTGATATAAATATTAAGGCTAGGCCAGGCCTATTAAATACAAGGGTGCGTTCATAAGTGGACGTAACCTACAAGCTTAACATAACTTTTGTTATCTTTATATCACTACCCTACGAGGCAAAAAAGTTTGGGGACCTCTAACGTTGGTGGGCCATAATGCTCGTACCGTCATTCAAAACAAATTAAAAAAAAAAAACAAATTATAAAATTATAAAAATAGCATATAAAATTCTTCTGGATATAGCCCACATCACTACATAACAGTACCATAGTACATTAAAAAAACAATATAATATTTTGCTATTGTTTTTTTTAACTTGCCGATTTCAGCTTTATACATACTCCAAAGTGAAATTTCCATATACAAAGAAAGAATCGGGAGCTAAGGAAAAAAAATGTTAATTCATAGCTATGATCAAAACAATGAGTTAGTCTTGGGTAAGTTAAAGCGAGAATGAGCTCACCAACGGTCACGTCTATATTCCTGAGATTGTGCGACTGAAAAAAGGCATAATGAGGCTCAGTCTACCTCTTCGGTGTAAATGGAATGTCTCTATTTATGTACTTACCTAGAACAAAACAATTTAAAACAAACGTAATAATAACATATTAGGTATGTAGGTTCAACACACAAGTTGCCACACTCTCACAAACACTGCCGGCTTCGACAGATAAAAAAACAGCTTGCGTTGCTCATATTTTGTTTTACAATCAACGTGAAATGAAGCAAATCAGACTGCCTTCTCCAAACTTTCAACTTACCCGCCTTTTCGCAAATTGCATTATCTAGTTAGAGACGAGTATAGTCCGGCTCGAAAACAACTCGGCTTATTCAGAGGAGCCAATAGGATGTTGAAAAGCCTTTGTTTGTTTTGAGCAATAATTCAAGCTCGATTCGCTTCAATGCCTATAATCCTGTCCAGACTTTGAACGCAAACCTACTTGTGAATGTTTTGATTTCGGATGTTCGTTTTTTTTTTTAATTTCATTGAAATCCGGTGTAGAGATAGATTATGTTCTAGATTGTTTTTAGGGTTCCGTACCCAAAGGGTAAAACGGGACCCTAGTACTAAGACTTCGCTGTCCGTCCGTCTGTCACCAGGCTAGTTGAAATTTTCATTGATCATGTATTTATGTTGCCACTATATCAACAAATCCTAAAAAAACAGAATAAAATAAATATTTAAGGGGGCTCCCATACAACAAACGTGATTTTTTTGCCGTTTTTATAGATAATGGTACGGAACCCTTCGTACGCGCTTTCATTTAACTTGGCTCGTTCGTACGTCTTTCCAGTTCAAAATTTGTAATCCAATTTTCAAGCACTTGCTGGCATCCGATTGAGATTAAATTTGGCATAGCTCTCAAGTTACAATGACAATAAAATATTATGATCACAGCGAGCTGATTTGACAATGAAGACGAAAGATGGTTAGCGGAATTCCTCGATGATTAATAGTAGCCTGGCAGTTGGCTTATTTTGATCAGCTCACGGTTCGAAACTTCGACCAAAACACTAACTTCGTAAAAGCTTGTTTTGAAGAAGATATTTTTCAACAACCTTATTTTTTTTTTAAATTTATTAAATGGGAAAGTGCGTTAAATCAGTTTAAAAAGTTACTTGGTATTTTATTATTAACCTATGTGGTTAATTTCTTTGAAGCAAGTCTTAAACGAAAATTGTTTGAAAAGTTGAAGTTTGAAAAGAAATGAACGTGTTTTCGTTCCATTATTTCGGCGGAAAGTTAAGGAGCTTTGCAAAGAAAAATATCCAATAAGTGGGTTTGAATATGAAATTGGGTTAATTCTTTGACAAATGTTGTGGCAAGAAGTACGTTTAGATAATCGCAAAAATGGTTATGGAATGTAATAAAAAGAAATAGATCGTTTTATTTGCAGAATAATAAATGAAAATAAAAATAATAGATACTTGGGTTATATTAAGATAATTTGCTTTATGTACATAATTTATCAGGTTAATTTTAATATAATATTATGTAGGTATTGTTTTGTATATAAGTACATAACATTAGGTATGTAGGTGCAATATTTTATCATCAAGAAAAACTAATATAAAATAAGAAACAGTAATTTTTCAATTCTGCCATTATATTCATGTTCTATGACTAAAGGTACTCTCAGATATCGATTTAAAAGCAATCGGTCCAATAACAAAATAGTTCAAAATGGCAGCCACATATCAATAATTTCTTAAAATGGGTTCATCAAGTAGTTAAAATAGTATTAACACCTAAAAGTATTAGAACAGACGCAACAAATTGTATATAGAATCTATTACTAAATCCCGGGAAAATAATATGAAATATAACAATTTCATCTATGGAAGAATGCAAGAGAAGTGAAATATGTTTCGGAAACTGTATTTTTGGCCATATTTTAAGAATTAGCAACCTCTTTGAAGTGCGTAGGTATTCAATGCTTATCCCAGTAAGTATACTGAAATAGAAATCGAGACGTATACAAAATTTATACCATAATAATGAAGAGACAGTTTGAAAGATACAAATCAAAGAAGTTCAAAGTGTTTTCCAGCCAGTATGTGGAGACTTTCTTGAATGAGGCACCTGCCAACGTACCATAAAGGTGAGTAATTAACAAGCTATTTTGCATACAGGCAAAATACTTTAGCTTTTACAAGTAAACGAAGAGTGTATCGTTCGGCCGCAAAGTGATTTTACCTCCGACGTTTAGCAAGGGACTTCTACTCTAGAATCCTTTACTCTGCACTGGCTTCAAATTTGCACCCTCGCCGTAAAAATATTATCCTGCTCTCTTGTACCTATTTTATCGTACGTAATATTATAATATTATGTGAATGTACGTACGTATAAGGCCACAAAAACGGTGCAAGTCATGATTAAATATTCTAGTAAAGATATTATGCAAAACACTATTCTTAAATCTTTACCGTATCAACAATGGTTAAATTGCAAGTCCTAAGTCGGTAGTGAGTCATTAAATACCGAGGGTCGTAAAACAAGGAAGAAATAGTAGGATTCTGGGAAATTTTGTAAAACCCTTCAGCGTGAAGTGAAGCGTTGACAAATTATAGTACTTCAAAATGTAGACTGCGGAGAAAAAACCAGACTATAACGACAAAAACACATAAGTACTTTGAAAATAAATAGAAAACTACAAAAACCAATAAACAACTAAATAAAATAGTCTGGATTAAGAACATATGGCATGCTCTCTTGTCTAGTGCTCCATAAAGGAACAGTATCCAGCCTCCAGTGAGTTGCATGCACTCATGCACAACGACCTATTTTTTTAATTTTATTTTAACTAAACGATCTATTTCAGTGAAACAAACTGATTAATGATTAAAAATAACAGAAGCTGCACATAAAATAAAAAATTATAAGAAAAACAGCCCTCAATTAAAAATTAAGATGTGTTTTCACAAGAATTAGCTTTTTTTTCAATAATTTTTACAGTAGTTTTAAAGTTTTGCAATGAAAGCCCTGCTTTACCTACATTTATTATAACTTTAAGTTATTCTACATTGTATTATCTATCTGATAGTAAAAATCGCAAGTTTATAACTAAATCACAACATTTCTTATAAACTGTTAAAGAAAGGCACTCCAGACCCGCCATTCATTATTTTCCTAAGGAGGTTTAATTTGGGGTGATAAAAACCAAAAAAAGAAGTCAATAAAAAAACATTTATTCCACGTAAAAGCTAGTGCATAAGGTTCTCAAAATGTCCACCTCTTTTTTGCAAACACATAGTCGCGCGAAGCACTATTTTTGTTGAGCAACTGGTGAGCAAGGCCTTTCTTTAACAGTTGATAAGAAATGTTGTAATTTAGTTATAAACTTACGATTTTTACTATCAGAAATATAATACAATGTAAAATAACTTAAAGTAATAATAAATGTAGGTTAAGTTTCTCTGGTTACACATATTTTGTAGGCTGATTCGCTCCATGTTTCTTTGGTTACAAATTGCATAAATTGCATATAGTGCATTTTTTTTCATTTTTTTTTTCAATCGCATGTTTTTATTGCGTACAAATGTATTCCATCTATGGAAAAAAATACAGGCAACACTTTAAATCATTCCGAACCATAAACTATTGAATACTTTTCTATATTTTGATAGAATCTGTGAACTGTGTTGGTGCATCAGTGAGTGTTTTGTTGACAAACTTTGAAATAAGATGTAAGTGTTCTATTTTGTTGATTTCTATGAGTGTTATATACGTATTTAATCTACGTTTTAAGCTCTTTCGAATGATAGTATGATCATGCGGGAACCCTTAAAATTTTTGACAAAATATGAACTTTTCGTCGACTTTTTTGTTGCCCCGTTTTTCCGTCGGTCAACATCAAACTCGTTTTTTCAAATTATTTTACAACAGATCCGACTCTAAAAACAACAGTAATAGGAAGCCTTATCTTCTAGCTACTCCAAACAACCATTCATTTATAAAAATCATGCTACCTTTAACCGTAACTCAAGTTTTTGTTGGGCGCGGTAAGTACTCCTTCACGCGCCCGCCCGGCGGTTCGAAGTGAGTGCGTACTTACAGCGCCCCACTTTTTGCGCGGAGCAACGGAGCGGTTAAGGCTTTTATTGCAAAACTTTAAAATTACTTGAAAAATTATTGAAAAAAAAAGCTGATTCTTGTGAAAACACATCTTAATTTTCAATTGTGGGCTGTTTTTCCTATAAATTTTTATTTTATGAGCAGCTTCTTTTATTTTTAATCATTAATTAGTTTGTTTCAATGAAATAGATTGTTAAGTTAAAAAAAAAGAAAAAAAAAAGGTCGTTGTGCATGAGTGCATGCAACTTACTGGAGGCTGGATACTGTTCCTTCATGGAGCACTAGACAAGAGAGCATGCCATATATTAAGAACATATGGCATGCTCCACATATCCAGTCTATTTTATTTAGTTGTTTATTGGTTTTTGTAGTTTTCTATTTATTTTCAAAGTACTTACGTGTTTTTGTCGTTATAGTCGCTGTATTTCGCCTTGTCAACCGCAAAAGCTCAAGTGAGGCAGTGTAATGCTAACATTGTAGGTTTTTCTTGTAAAACTTTAGTACAAAAACCTTAACAAATTTATGAATCAATAGGTAACAGAATAGGACCTTAGCTACAACGACTTTCGTAATGGCCGACAAGTGGTAACGACGTCGCGACCAATGCAAACCTTTTACCGTCATTTTTACGAGTTCTACTCCAGATATTATCACTATTAAGGTGAGCTGTGATAAGGTTCTTTAATATTTATTCCCTCTTTGTGAACTCGATGACATGACAGACTATGATAAGCTCTGGTGCTAATAAATCTTAAGGACAGACGCTCAATAAATTCAAAACTAACTTTAAAATATTTTTACTTTTACACATCATATATTCGGCACTGTTTTGCAAAAGCTAGTTTTGTGTACCCAACCTTAAAGTAAAGACAAAGAGAAAGATAAAGATAAGTTTATTTCACTTAGAATAGGTACAACAAAACATAACTAAAGATGTTCGTAAGTATATGAAAATAAGAGAACTTTGCCTTCCGTGAAAGTTAAAAAACTGGTTTAAAAAAAAAGTACCTACATTGTAATGTTCATTGATTTAAATGAGAAAATGAATCTATAAATACAACAATATTTATTTTAAACCAACCAATTAATGATCAGCAAATAGAGTCGCCACTCAGCGTATGCTGCGACAACGCAAACGCTACTGCAGCGCTAATTTTATGTGACGCCAGTGTAGCAGCACTGCGGACACGCGTTCTACAGTTTTCTGATGAACTCGACAGCTGTATTTTCGAAACCTTCGTACATATTGCCTGCGACGAAGGAGGTTCCGATTCCCGCCTCTGAACATATATTTGTATGATCTGCAGATATTTGTTCAGGGTGTTCTGGGTATTTTCTATAGGTATATAATAAAAAATATCTATCTATGTAATGTATTGTATTAAGTATATCAGTTATCTAGTACCTATAACAAAAGCTCTGCTAAGCTTGAGGCTAGATAATGTTGTGTGAACTGTCCAGCATTATTTATTTATTATATTTATTTATCATACTATTTTCTGTCCGTGTTACTTTTTATCTCAGGCGCCTATTTTATTTGTGCTTGATTAGATCTGTGTCTAGGGGACGCTTGATGACAATGAATCTGTGGGCGTTTTGATATCACTCTTATCAAAGTTAGGCTATTACTCGATTTTATAACATTTTAAATTTTTATTGAGTTTCGTTATCAGAGAGTTTTGAATAGATATTACAGGTCTTGTATTAAAACATTACGTTTTTTTGGTCAAATTAACAATTTAAGTGAGTTTTCAAACTTATTCCTACCTAATTCGTTTGTATGAGATTTGTCCTGTCTGGTTTTATAAGTAAGTCGTGGGAAACAATGGCAGCAATCAGCTCACCACTTGTCACGTCGTTATCCCCACGATGGTGTAACCCCACGAAAGCGGTCTAAGTAAATAAGTATGTACCTACAATAATTTTATCTTGAAGTCTTGGAACTTCCTAATTATAATTTAAGATTTACCACCCTAATAAATACCAACATTCACGATAGTTTATTTAAAATTTAATCAGGGTACACTTTGTAAAAACAACTAGAATTCTACCTATAAATGATCCTTTATCAGTGACACTAAATAACTAGTGGTTCACCCCGAACGTGACCTCGCGTGGATCTCCGTATCTCGAAAACCCCTGTACCGATCATGTTCGAACTTTAAAATTATATTCACATAACCAACCTACCTACGGGTTTTTGGCCGCGGCCCGGCTCACCATGGTCCGACTGGAAAGGCTCAGATTAATTTAAAAAATACCTAACGGAAATGGCCGGCCGGATACGCATCCATTAGAGCGGTGCAAGACAATGGATAGTAATGTCAGAATCATCATTGGATCAACAGTTCTGCAGTTATCGTGTGACAAACACACATATACTTACAAACAATCATCAAACAATAAACATACACACAAACTCTGAGTCCTCGATTCGCTCAGTAAGATTTTTAATAACAAAAAGTTTTAGTGTTTTTAGAAATGTGTATTTTACTGACTGTGATCGTGAATGTTATCTTATCTTCCAGAGCTAATAGAATGTTTACTTTTATGTTACACACTGCACACCGTTTGAGTCTATAGCTTCCGCAAAAGCCTCGCAATAACGCTTCAAGGTCTATTAGCATTAAACTTTACAACTTTACGCAGAAAAACACTTGGAATTGTTTACACTGAAAAGTAACAATGTCGAGGAAGGAAACAAATAAATAGAATAGGTAATTAAGTCGCAACGGAGCTTATACGTATTTGAGGCTTTCGAGGTAGATACTTGAAGAACCGAGGCATCGCGTTTTTGAAATTCGTTTGGGGATATGGTCGAAGGTTTTTATCTGACTCACCACATTGGAACTGCTAATCAGCGTGGCAATGTAGTAGTTTGCAATAAATATTATTTGGATCACTTGAGCTATCTTTTTATCAACAGAATTTAGACAGCTCAAATGTTTGTTTCTATATAGGAAAAAAGATTTTCAAAACAAACAAAAATCAACACTAAATCGAATCTTAAAACTTGTATTGTTCAAAAACTATCTTCAAATTACAATGCAAAATGCAGAAATCATAGAAGCATGAAATTAGTTTTTTTTTCCTTGGTAATTTCTTACTGCAGTAATAGTATTTTATTTTACGACACATGCACTCTTGAAAATAAAAACGGTGTATTAGTAGAGGTTACGACGTAAAAAGAAGTTGCCGGTTTAGTTACCTGCCCCTCTAGTAAATGCGTGAACTAATAAGTAGGTAATTTGTGAAAGTTTTATACTGTAGAATTTAGCCTAGGTTTGTATGGGAATTTTACGTAGCTACCATAAAGTTTTAGTTAGGTTTAAGTCCTATTGGTTTGAACATTTTTGGTTCCTTTTATTTATATGATAAATCTATTTGCTGTTTATATTTTGTCTGACTGCAGCCTAACACAAGCGCTTTGTAAAGAAAACGCTTTGAATTGCGAACGCTGTGACGTGAACCATAAACTTTTACGGAGAGGAAGTGACGCGCACCTAGCTCGTTAGCGACCTCTACTTCCGGTGGGACCAGGGGCCTTTTTATCTTTATAAATTGTATAAGTACCTATCGCAAAAGAAAGATGAGCCTAAAATACAAATGCCACATAGGCCGGTGCGTCCTAGTTGGACGTGACCTATGAGGTAATGCATTGTTAAAAGACAGAAGTTACCGCTTAACACCAGGAGGGTCATTAAAGAAGTTAAAAAGAAATAAGAAAAAAGTTAAAAATAGCTATTATCAAAATTTCATACAAATTTCGGAACGCAAAGCAAATAATTAAACCCAAAATTCATGTTATATTCGTAGAAAATACTCGCAATGTTATGCTAGTACTTCGTCGACAAACAGTCACAATATCGATTGGTTTATCGATATTATCGAAGGAGTACATATTTGGAACTTTCATGGAAATCAATTTAAAATATAAAATTAATTTCAAATGTAACCCAAAAATTATGTTCGAGCGGGACTCGAACTCGCATGTCCTCGAAATGACCTCTGTGGCGCGGCGGGCGAACGTTCGCCTGCGACGCAGGAGGTTGCGGGTTCGATTCCCGCCTCGGAACAAATATTTGTGCGATCCGCAGATATTTGTTCAGGGTCTTCTGGGTATTTTCTATATATAATAAAAAATATCTATGTATATAATATATTGTACTAAGTATATCAGTTGTTAGTACCCATAACACAAGCTCTGCTTAGCTTGGGACTAGATAATGTTGTGTGAACTGTCCAGCAATATTTATATATATTTTATTTTATCTCCGCCTGTAATTTTATAGATATTCGTCTGTGGTTTTCACTTGAAAAATAACAAACTTTGATAAACATAAGGTTTGAAAACACACTACTTAAAAAAACAACTTCTTTAATTACCTCTGCAGATTTTTTCAAATACAACAAACATGGCAACCGACAAAAATACTTCGTAGCAAAAGTGGTGCAATTAGCGCACTTACGTGTTGGCGGCCGTTGGGAGCGGACGTCCGTCGCTTTGGCGTCTTCGCACATGCCTTTGTATAGCGCGTTTCACGGAGAAATTGTATGGGACGTGCTAACGAGCAACGTTTAATAATTGCTGCTTGAAGAATAGCAAGTTTTATTTGCTCTGACGTGGAAACAATTTCAAAGATAAGGAATATCTTGATAAAAATAGAACGAAGATTGTGAGGAAGATATAAAATCTAACATTTGGAGAACTCTTGTTCACTGAGCGTTATAACTTGAGCGCTGAACGAGAAAGACATTATATAAGAAAAGGTTTAGTTTCTGTAGATATTCTTAAAAGAGCATCTGTCTACCAAGAATAACTAAGCCATCATTTTCAATCAATTGCAATCAAGCAATCAATTCATTTCAATTCTGTATGACATTAATATTTTTCCCTATTTTTGAGCATCGATTATTATTTTTCATCCATAAATATCACAATGCAAAAGTTTGGTTGTTTTGGTCGTTTGGATATTTAAAAAATCGGATGATTGTTACTCAATCATGTTGAATCGGCTGAGACTGAGATTTCGATGAAATTTGGTACACAGATACATTTTGACCTGGATTGAGCTATACGCTACTTTTTACCCTTGTATAACGGAAACCAAGGCGCGGATGGACCCAAAAAGTGACTCATTACCATATCTTCGAAACTGTTAAACCTACAAACTTGAAATTCGGCAATGAAATAAGGTAAACTGTACTATCGTCGGAACAACAAATCCATGTATCAATGACTGTCATACCTCTTTCAAAATCTCGGTTGATTCTCCCAAGCTATTGTAAGTTACGGTAAACAATGTGTGCTTACAGCCGTATAACGGATATTGAGGACCGTATCCATTAAAAAGTTGGATCCTGGACGCGAAATATCAAGTAACTCTTTTAAACAACTCTAGACCCGTTGAGCGTGCGCCGAGATATTAACGCGCTTAGCGTCTTTTATAAGATTTTTAACGGTGAATGCTCTGAGGAGCTGTTTGAACGAATCCTAGCTTCGCACTTTTATAACCGCACATCCCGCCATCGTCAGCAAGCTCACCCGCACATTTTGGATGCGTGGAGGTCTCGCACAGTGCGTTTCACGGGATCGTTTCTCCCGCGCACTTGCAAGGCTTGGAATGAGCTCCCGTTGGATGTCTTCCCACAGGGCTACAATATAGGTAAATTCCAGAGAAATGTCAATAGGGCTCTTAATGTTAGGTAGCGCGTTTGCAATAACGCGGGTGTTGCAGATGTCCATAGGCGTCGGTGACTGCTTTACATCAGGCGGCCGTCAGCTTGTTTGTCACATTATAATATTTAAAAAAAAAAAACTAACCAGGAGCACCGCCGTAAAATTACATGCCTTTCGATCTTCTATAGATTACACTAGCAGCGCCCCGTGGTTTCACCCGCGTAAGTCTCAAACCCGTGGGAATATCGGGATCAAAATGTGCCTATGTTATTCCGGGACTCCCAATTATCTCCATTACAAATTTAACCAAATCCGTCCCGCCGTTTCAGGGTGAAGAAGTAACAAACACACTCACACACAAACTGTATTTATAACATTAGTGTGATTTCGGAGAATGTGCCCAGGAACTACATGATCGCAGCTCTTCCTCTTCATGATAAGACAAGCAAGCGCACGGCTTAGTTATAATCCTCACCTCGTTAGCCACCATTCGCACTAAGCGTTTTGGTTCCACATTTATAACGCGAAGGGCTAATGAGTGGCACTCACTGCCGTCTTCTATCTTTCCTGAAAAGAACGATATGGGTCTCTCTGAGGCAAGAGTGAAAAGGTGCCATCTCGTACTACATCGTCTGCCACATCGTCACTTATCAATAAGTGAGATCGCGGTCAAACGAAGGCATAACACAAGTCTAGCACTTAGTGTAGATACTGCAACCAATCTCTACGAAGTAAAAGCCATTCTAATGTAAATATTATAATTAGATTAGATTTTTGTATAATTGCTTGTTTTTTTGCGAATAAAAAATGTTAATGTTAAAAAAACCTACAAAAATAATAATATTTTCGATGCGAAAATGAGGGTAATTCCTTGCTATCATCGAATCTGTCCCCATTCGGGTAGGTACATACAGGAATAATCAATTAGAAGTTGCATTCGGGGACAAAAAAGAATTGTCAATTCCTGTCTGACCCCAAATGGAGACAGATTCGGGGACCGACAGGAACTACTCAAAAATGGAGTAGTTCCTATGATGCTATATCTCGATACTGTACCTACCGTATAAAAAGTTCTGAGATTCAATATAGTACTAATTCAGGCATTCTCATTTAACCTTCCCTAACTAATCAACTTGAATCAATTCAAATATTATGAAAAAATTATGAAAAAATTTAAGACATGATTTCATTAAAAAAAATACATTTAAACGATTAGTGTGTTATCGCTGAAACACTTACTAACTTTACAAAGTTCCTGTTCCATTTGTGATTCCTGCGTTGTCACACATACCCGTTAATTTCTTGTCTCGTGGTTATAAAGTTCTAACAAGACTCGTATATTGAGGATCGCTTTGTATCGAGGCGGATTGACAGGTCTTTGTTCCTAGCGAGAGGCTATTTTGAATTTCATATCATCGAGCGAGACTGATCGAACGAAATTGGGTCCTACAGATAGTAATGTATTGTGTTGGTAGGTTTAAACTAGGAACAATAGAATCTGGGAAATCGTTCGAGTTTAGTGGTGATCTACACAGATTTACAGATGATCACTTTTTTTTTAGACTTTAAAGCCATTTACAAGTGATTGAGTGTTGTTTATTTATATTTATTTATTTAAAAAAAAAACACACACTTCATACATATTACACATTCAAAAAAAAATACAAGGACAAAATAAACATTTAGGTACCACAAACATCGTACACAAAGGGCAAATAAAATAACAGTAAGAAATACAAAATTAAGAATAAGAACTAAAAACTAAAGCTAAAAATTACAAAAACTTTAAAAAAAGTTATTACATTTTAAAGACTTGCGATTGAGCCAAAGTGGCTCATAATCTTATTTTTAAAGGTTCGTAGGGGGTCGCAAAATATGTATATGTCTGGGTTTTTGCTGTTTAAATCATTGTATTCAATCCATTGTCCTAATCCCATGTAAGCGTAACCTTCTGTTACATTATGTTTATTGGCACGTTAGAAATAATCTAGCTACTCAAAACACTGGAAAGGAAAAACTTTAAACTAAAATATTACAACGCGATGTCGTGCGGTGTCGCGTCGCATACCGTCGTCGTGCTTATCGCTTGGTGTCCCTAATGGTGCTTGTACACGGCACGGGTAACATGCGCATGTCGAGGCACGGGTAACATGCGCATGTCGAGGCATTTGCATGCATCGTGTTAGCAACTGTGACAAGCCCGCGCGAGTAGCTTGCGCATGTAGCACGCAACCATCACAAGCGAGTAAGTAACGAGTAAGTATCCCGCGAGAGTAGCCGGCACATGTTACCCGCGCCGTGTATAGGCAGCATTACTAGGACTTTGAGTAGGTACAATATTTTACCAATAAGTTTTGAAACTATCATTGTTATGTACATACTTTTCACTAGAAATGGGATATTTACCATGATTTTTGAGTTTTGTGACCATGGCGCATGCAACTGTGGCGTTAAAACTCAAAAATCATGGTAAATATCTCGTTTCTAATAAAAATTATTTTACCAATAAGTTTTAATTTCCAAAGAATACCTACGAACACCCTTTAAAACTTCGTCCAAGCCAACAACAAGTTAAACAATTATACAAACATCAAATCGTATCAAAATACGTTTAGGATCCTTCAGAACTATAGTTGAATTCGAAATGAGACGATGAAACTTCGAATTACTTCTTAAAGTCCTCCAATAAATTTCTCGCAACGTTTCAAAGTATTTCATAAGGAAAATTGTAAATAAATTCAGATAGTTATAGGGTTGCCACGCAAAGTAAAATGTTATTAATTGCATCCACTGCTGGACAATGCTTCTGCCTTAGATGGCCATGACAGATGGTTGAAGTTGTCGCCATCCTCGAACTTCCTGAGACCTATAGCATCTATCTATCGAGGGTGGCCATCGTACACTGCGTCATCTAGTTTGATGTTGGTTCTTTTATGGATCTTTTCATCTGAGTTAATATTTATTGCCTCCCAAAAATTGACTAGTCTTGTACTTTACTCTGAGAATAATAAATGTGACAGTTCAGATAACACAAAACCACGCGCTATCAGAATAGGATGCAACCGTTTGGAACTGACGGTAGCAATAGCGTCAGCAAACTCGCATCGATTCTCACGAGACGATTAACTTTACCAGACGTTTATGCTTGAGCAGAGTTGGATAATTATTGTTCAGAACTTCTATGATAACGCTACATCGCTTGAGAACTATCATATTCGATTTAATTCTGATAGCGCGCGGATTGTACCTACAAGTGGCAACCCTGGAGTAAGGAATGCTAGCTGGTAATCCAGAGATTCGGTACAGTATCGCCGTATTTACTCATCGCCTTGTCGACTGATGTTTGCGGATCAAATTAAATTTTATCATTTGAGATAGAATAATTTTACTTATATTATTGTTTGAATTTAAAAGTAATTTGTAAGTAATTAGATTTATTTGATTTTGACTTTACGTTTCAAATTAATACGAAATTTTCAATTAAAACGGCTTAATTACGATGATGTGTGAAATTATAACAAATAAATGTACTTATATACGTAAATCTGTAGAAATTTATTTTCAGAAATAATCATGATAAAATATTTATCAAATATGGTTCTTTTGTTTGATAATAAAGATAACACGACCAATCCGTTTTTGTTTTCACATTTTTTTATTTAAAAAAAATCCCTTGTTAATTTCCCATTACATATACATATACTGAATTGTGGAGACTTTTCCATTCCATTTTCTATTTCCATTATACTTAATCATTATCATCATCAGCTAAACTCCAATGCTAGACATAGACCCCCATGGAATGCCACACAGTCAGCAGAAAAACAGTTTTGAGCCGCCTCCATCCACCGTTTTCCTGCGCCCTTTATAGTCTAAAAATCAAAACAAGGTTTAATTATATTTACTGAATTGAGTAAGAGCTTTAGATGCTTGATCATAGATAACTTTACAATGGGCCGCTGACCATATTCTGAGAAACGGAACCCTGAAAAACCTAATAATGTTAGAATTCACCCGGAACCATTTATACATTTTATAAATAAAATAATAAACGGTATAATTAAGAAATAATTCATCACAATACGTGAAATGTACACGTCCACAATGTTCAAACCCTCCAATCAATTACCAAAATATGAGAGACATTTTATTTTCACACTCAATAAAATCAGATTTCGCTTCAAAAAACGCCATAAGAGTCCCGTAGCAAGTTGGCGGATCGTCACAATATGCTGAGTATAAGAAAACTCGGCTTGCAAATAAGAGGGGCCGATATTATTTCGGGTTTTATACCGCTTTATAAACGAGATAAAGCGTCGCTGAGGGTGACAATGATACGGAATCTTCAGTATGCGTTTTCATTTTGTGAGCAAAGCAAGTAAAAAGTTTATTTTGAAAAAAAAATACACAGAATCAATTTTACAATAAAAATGTGCTGTGCATAGTGGTGTCCAAAAATATCCGTGCTCGCGTTGATGCACGGACCTCAGCTGACGCACGGATGCGACACAATTAATAAATACGATTTATGACGTATTAAAAAAAACTATTTTCTAGATTTCGTTGAAATCAATTTTCAGTGGAAGTTTACATGGTAATGTATGTCATATATTTTTTTTAGTTTTATCATACCACTTTGGAAGTGTCTCTCGCGCAAACTATTCAGTTTAGAAAAAATATATATTAGAAAACTCAATATCATTTTTGAAGATCTATCCATAAACAAGTATAGGTTTGATGAAAAAAACTAAATGAGTTTCAGTTCTAAGTATGGGGAACCCAATTGTTTTTTTTTTTCTATTTTGTGTGAAAATCTTAATGCGTTCCACAGAATACATCTACTTACCAAGTTTCAACAGCATAACTCTTATAGTTTCGTAAAAAAAAGTGGCTGTGACATACGGACGGACAGACAGACAGACAGACATGACGATCCATAAGTGTTCCGTTTTTTGCCATTTGGCAACGGAACCCTAAAAATGCTTATTTTGCATGAAAGGAAGCCTCTGTGAGACTCATTTACCACACTGGTTCGGTTACCATTGGTCGCTAGGCCTTTTCAGGCTACCATACCTCAAGCTGGTGACTAAGACAGAACTGGTGACACGAAGGTGGCGTGTCCGGGCGACGAATAGACCCTCCTTCTTCTGTGGATTACGTAAAAAACAACTAAAGGGACTGCTGATATCCACCGCAGGATAGACAACAGCAGCATCAACCTAAGGCTTAAAACAGGTTGACCAAGAACAAAAATTGATGACATGAATTACATGCAAGTCTAGCGCTTAACTGAGTTAGTCCCTGAGTTAGGTATGGGAGCGGTACGGGAGGGGTGTTTTCGTCCTCGTAGTCGTCATTATGTCACATGTCATCTGATAATTTTTGAGAGACGAAAACAACCCCGTACCACTCCCATACCTCAGGGACTGACTAAGTTAACCTGTAGTATTAGTAACACCAGTTCTTCGATCACCAGTCTACCTGCCAAGCGTTGTGATTATAGCAAATCTCGCTCTGCAGTGGATGCATTATGGCTACCGCTGATAATAATGGTGATGAAGCGTATTTTTTGGCTGCTTTCAATCTTACAACTCACAATCCCCCTTCCAAAAATCTGTATCTCCCATTTGTTCTACAGGACTGTTACGTCATAGAACTGTTAAAACTTTTTTATCCCTGTAGTTCAATGGTAGGACTATTGAAATGAAAACTAGCCCATTTGATACATAGAAGTAGTATTTGATTTTAGTAGTAGTAGAGCTTTTTTGTGAAAGAGTTCGTCCGGGGAAGTACTACCACCATACCTATTTATGCCGCAAAGCAGTAGTGCTCGCATTGCTGTGTTCCGGTTTCAAGGGTAAGGGTGCCGGTGAAATTACAGGCACATGAGACTTTTCATCTATATGTCTCATAGGGTGCGTCCTAGGTGGACGTGACCTATGAGGTAATGCACTGTTCATAGGCAGAGGTTACCGCTTAACATCAGGTGGCCATATATTTTTGTATTTTTGTCCTAAATATCCAAAACTCGTGGCGTCTCTAGCGAGAGCGGAGGCATCGGAGGGATTATAACATTATCCTTAGATATGAAATTTTCTAAGGACGATTGTGAAGAAGAAAAAGTGCCGCTTCATTGAGTTCGGGCGTAAAAACGAATGAGTGGTGAAATACGGTCGAATGCCGCATCCAAGGTATGACAAAATTCAGGGAAATTGTGCTGAGTCTTCTGAAATTCAAAGAAATTGAGATTTTGTCAATGTGTTCTAAAAATATCTGAGAAATAATCATGCTTTCTAGTGGTGAACATATTTTTTTCTCAGTTTTTCAAAGGATCTTTGTAAAGGAACTATAATTTTTAGAGGAAAAAAATGGTGTGTCTCCTCCGACTTGCGATTGGTGTTTCCCGCAGTATAAGATGCGTGAATATGTTGCACCGGGGGAAAACATACGACTTCACTTTTTGTCGATTTTCCTCCCCATCTATTTGCATAACTGTGGGCCTTATATGAAAATTGTTTATTTAGGAGTAAACACCAAGAAAGTCCATTACACAGATTCATGTATGTATGTTATGTTAAATTATTTAGATGTAGGAGTCTACATAATTCCAAAATAGTCCACTTATTTAAAAAAAACTGTAATATTTATTTACTTTTATAAAATGTCTATGTTCATACTTTTCACTAGAAACGGGATATTTAACATGTTTCTATTGAAAAGTATTTACATAACCTTGATAGTTTTAAAAGTTACTTCTACGTTCAATCACTGGTGACATATTTTGGTTTTAATAAATTATATTTATTTATCTTTTCATGATAAGTACAATAATATCAACTACTGAAAACGCACTTTCTATGCGTACTTTTAAAAACCATGGGTGTGGCGTGTAGACTTAACGTACCCTCCGACCCTTAAGCCCCACACTTTCACAATCTTCGCATAGCCCAGTAAGGAAGTTATTCCAATAACGGCGGAATCCAATACATTCAGTACGAGTATATTGGCTTTATAGGAGAAACGAAAACGGCTTCTATGGAAACACCATCGAATCTTATCTAAAAGCGCCAGGCGTTGATATTTTGTGAGTAGTCAAGTAAACTTCGCTTGCATTTGAACAATATTTCTCCGAACGTACAAAAATTGCGCTTAAATTTCTGTACAATATTTCACCAAAAGTACAACCTATGTTTCTCCTATGTAGTAAAACTATAATTTATGTTTTAAGTTTGTAAGTTTCAAACCCCTGTATGTTTTTACTCGCTCCACTAGAAACATGTTAATGGATTTATATGTTTTCTCCCGACGTTAGTGTGATACTGCTCAACATGGTCGCATTGTTGACTCTGTTACGCAGGATCAAACAGTAAGTATAAAGTATAAAAAGTTTATTACTGTGACAACAAAAACATATGAAACGCAATTTTTACAAAATTAAGGTAGGTAGTAGGTATAGGTACACTATAAAAAAACTTAAATAATATAATAAATAAAATAATAAAATAAAATAAAATTGCCTTTATTTCCCAAATTAACATATTTACATAAAATTAATTAAATTTCTCAATTGCAGTATTAATTATTTAAATTGTTATTATTATTCTATAATCTAGGTACTTATTGTAATACTAAAACTTGGGCACCCAAAAATGAGTGTAGGCCTCCTCCATGCGATTCCAATCCTCACGATCCTGAGCGAGTCGAGTCCAGGTCCTCCCTGCAACCTCTACCACGTCATCGCACCACCTTCTCCTCGGTCTACCTCGCGTTCGTGTCGCGTCTCGACGGCACCAGTGCAAGATACGCTCGCTCCATCGCCCATCCTTTGTTCTAGCGACGTGGCCCGCCCACTTCCACTTTAGTTTACAGAGCATGCTGACTGCGTCGGTGACTTTTGTGATGCTCCTAATATTATCGCATCTGACTCTATCTCCCAGTTTTAAGCCGAGCATAGATGTTTCGGTGGATCTTTGAAAGGTAGCTACTTTCCTTATTATGTCTTTCGTCAATGGCCAACTTTGACAGCCGTATAGCAAGGAAGGAAGTATGGTATTATCCATCAGCTTTTTCTTTAGATGGACCGGGAGTTTGCTCTTGAATACGTCTTTGAGTGACCAATACTTCCTCCATGACATATCTCTCATCTCCATCTCAGATCTCTAAGAAATAATATAATACTTAACAAAAAAAACGTAGTGAACAGCTAGCTATAATTGACGCCTGAATTCTACCGTATCACGCAAGCTTTTGCTGTGTGATTGAGTTCAATGTCGAAACGTATGGTTATGGTACTTAAAAAATAATTTAGTTTTGCCTCAATATTATTTGTTTTCAAAACTTGCATACCCTGTTTTTCTGTGGTTAAAAAGTGTTCAGATTAAATGAATTTTATTGCGTTCCGCGGAATCCGAAACATAATTTAAAAGTTTTATCTGAATCTTGCACCGCTCTTAGATTACTTTTTGTACATTAATCAATGTTGCAATCCTTGGGCTTAAGTTTGTTATGATTAAGTAGTAAGGATACATAGCTGCAAAACCATGAAGGTTAGCAGATGGGACGCTAGCGCATGTAATCCTGGAGTACAGCAGCGTGACGCCACAGAGGAAAGCATACCTCAGGGCAACGAGGAAGCCCAGGCAGGCCTACACCAGCATTGGCGAGCTGCTAGCCTTCCTGGAGGACATCGGGTGGCTGGACTAGCAGCCTCCACCCATCACGCAAAAAGGGCCCATTGGTGGCCTAGTTGCGGAGAAGAGTCTGCGCTACAAGTACAACCATGAAATATAACTTTTCAAAACATTAAAAACTCAAAAATCATGGTAAATATCCCGTTTCTTGTGAAAAGTATGTACAACAATGAAGTTTCTCAATTCGCGACCACAAACCGGACGGTGCAGTATAGGTAAAACCTCCTTTTGCTCGAACGATTTTATAGTCGCAGTAAGTCGGTGAAGGAGGTGGCTTAACACCGTGCGTTACGGCATTCTATGGGGAGGCCTCTGGCCAGCTGTATATTTTTATGATGATGACGGTGATATAATGAAGAAGCAGTCAAATCGATGCATATCGCAAAAAAAAAAATAGCTGAATGAAGACCTTCCTTTTTTTCGGAAGTTAGTAAATAATATTTAAACTTATATGTTATTGAAGCACTTTCAAGATATACCTACCATTGTTGATAGAAGATTTGGTTGATAATTTCAAAGTAAACAAGATTTTATTTATTAAAACTACAAGCACCATCACCTGAGCACCGACTCATCTCAAGAGTAATAAAAGTTTTATAAGCCCCATTTGGCTATTTTGCTTCTTAGCAATGAACTTGGATACGAAGTCTGTTGAACCTCAATTTGCCCACTGCAGTGCATATCCAGAGGGCAGACGTATGTTGGGGTGATAAGGTCCAGTAGAGGGGTGTAATTGCTCTTCTATAGCTCGCTTCTTGCGTCCACTATCCGAAGAAGGTTTGTGTGATAACAGACCCATCTCAAGAAAACTGGGATTGCGGAAGCTCCAGAAAAAATTACATAACATAACATACCAACACCCAACAGTCAAACACATTAATAATAGCATAGTAGTATCAGTAGAGCTTATTGGGAACCATACCTGTTTCTGCCGCAAAGCAGTAGTGCTCGTATTGCTGTGTTCCGGTTTGAAGGGTATGGTTGCCGGTGAAATTACAGGCACATGAGACTTTTCATCTTTATGTCTCGGGGTGGCGGGTGCACTGAAATACCACATAGGATGCGTCAACAAACTTTAACACGTTACTATATTTTTTTAACTAGTGTTTTTTTTTAGTGTCTTACGGAATAAGCATATGTATGGTACCCCTGCGAATTCGCAGAAACCTCTTCCTATGACAATACACTACCTCATAGACTACATCCACGTGGAACGCACTCTACATGGTATTGCACTGCGCCCGTGTATATAAATAAATAAATAAAATAAATAATGCTGGACAGTTCACACAACATTATCTAGCCCCAAGCTAAGCAGAGCTTGTGTTATGGGTACTAGATAACTGATATACTTAATACAATATATTACATAGATAAATATTTTTTATTATACATAGAAAATACCCAGAACTCCCTGAACAAATATCTGCGATCGCACAAATATTTGTTCCGAGGCGGGAATCGAACCCGCAACCTCCTGCGTCGCAGGCCAACCGTCGCCCGCCGCGCCTCAGAGGTCGTATATATATAAACATTATATAAATTATATATATAAAGGTTTCATGTGCCTGTTATTTAACTGGCACCTATTCTCTAGCGTCTAGAATATAGGCATGGCACTTCCCCGGATGAACTTCCATAAAATCCATAGTACAAAGTAGTTATAAAAAAACACATTCCTTTAATCAAAATAAATTGTTTTATTACCGAATTGCGTTGTATTTCAAAATCGTTATTCTCAGTTGTTTGCAAAAAGGAATAAAACGTACGTAGGTACGCTTTATTTTTATTCAATTTTGCGAATGGGTGCGAATGAGCCCTACTGTAATTTCGCTATTATCCATTTTCGCATTCCGTGATTTATTTTCGGGTTTTTATTTATGCTTAGTGAGATTTTGTCTGAAGAATTATGTTCTTTAAGATTTAAATATATTTTTCTTTTTAGTGTTTGAATTTTTTGTGTTTGTATTTTTTCCTACTTGATCTAAGTGCCCATCTTGCAACTGAAGTCCGTGCTGAAAATCATGGCTGCAGTTTATTGCAGCACAATGCTGAGCACGGACCTTTTTTGACGGCACCATTATAGGTACCATTGTAAAGGTGAGATCGTGGTCAAACAATGGTCCATCGTAGTTAAAAAAAAGGTACGTTATAATAATCAACAGTATTAAGATTAATAAATAATTTTGATCAACTTGAACTTTTTACTTACTCACAAATAATAACCTCCATTGAATTTAAAGAATTCATTCTACATCTCTGATTACTACGCCAAACAAACAGGACACATTAAAACTTCTTAAAACTTTTTTTAAACCAACCACCCATTCCTGTACTACACTGTACACTATACACTGTACTGTCATAAGTAACAAAACTCCTTCTATTCGGAGCTAAAAAATGACTAAATAAACACCACTGCAATGCAACGTGACACACAGTGAAAAAAACCCCTGAATACTTTTCGGACGCCCTTGGGAAATAAGAATGAGACGGATTGTCCTGACCGAAGCTGACGTCAGATTTCCAAGTGTTTAGATGAAATATGAAGGGGGACATGTGGTGAATGTGATTTTTTTGCGGAAGTCTACGCGATAAGGGCATTTAAGTTGTAACGTATGGGACAGGATATAGCTGGAAGAAGATCCTTTATATGATAAATAACCTTGGACCCAGGAACATATTCATTGATATTGTTTATTATCTGCCATACCAAACGTCTTATTATACTACTACCAACTGGCCCCGGCTTCGCACAGTTATTGTCGAGATCCCACTCCCCTCCCCCCTTCCTAACCCCTTTACCCCCCATCCCTCTGCGCATCGAATACCATCAGTTTTATCCGCCATTTTTGAAAGAAATGTCGTATTTTTTTTGTAACTACATTTTAATGTATTTTTTCGAGTTAGTTCGTGTAATTTTAGTGGCATTTTAACTGGTGTAGATAAAGAGCACATAATGCGGTGTATTTAAATATAAGTGTACCTATTGCGTGTTTTGCCCTCCAAAATCTTGGTTACCTCCACCAAAAAAGTCTACCACCAAAAAAACTGGGTTATGTATGACTTGCGGAGACTCTTGGCCTCTTGACTTATTTTATTATTACAATAAAATTGTTTGGAGTAATCCTCAGAAGCTATTAAAAGAAGAGAAGAAGGAGAAGATGAATAAGTCATGGTTAGGCAAAGTTGCACGTGATCACGTGAATAAGTTAACTGAAATGTGGTTTCATCCATTATCAATTATTTACAAAATAAGTCCAAACCAAATACCAAAATTACATTATCAGAAACATTTTCAAACACTGCGGTTAATTTAACTTTCAACTTTCAAAGTCCAACATCATGGATGTCGAAGTGTATCCAAACTATCTAACTAGCGGAGCTTTCATTCTGATCACGTACCAACTGCAGTTGCTAAACCAATATAAACTTTATTTCGTTGAGTTTGATACGAAATTGTAAATAAGCGTTAATTTTATCAACTGGGAGTTAGAAATTTGTTCTTGACTGCATTATTAGATCTTAATCTGATACTAAGAGTTTTTGCAGTTGCAAAACTATATTAAAAAAAAGTTATTAATTTTGTAAAAATTAAAAAACCCTCAACGCAATGAAACGGCTGCACCGATTTTGATCAAACATAGCTAAGAATACTCCCGACAAATTCACCTTTCAAACAAAAAAAAAACATGATCGTTTCATCCGTTCGGGAGCTACGATGCCACAGACAGACACACACACAGACACACAATCACACAGACACGTGAAACTTATAACACCACATCGTTTTTTCGCAGGGGGTTAATAAAAAAAACTAACAGATTTCATGACTTAGAACTACGCACTCAGTATAAACGTTCAAAGTAAATTGGACGTAAAGCTTCTCTATTGGTGTTAAAAAGGCATTAGAACGGGCTGTCGTAACTACGACTAGCCGCTTTTCACACCAAATTCACATATAGCTAGGCCAGGCAGTTTTTTTTTTAACATGGATAGGCCTTTCTTTATCAACGGTGTCACCTGTTAGTAAGTTAAAAAAAAAAAATGTTATGTATAATGTACTCAGATGGATGTTTTCTCCATCCTCTGGCGTAATCTCTTAATAACCTTTTGCGATATACATATACGGGAAGAATCCTATTACGGGCCGAGACAAAAAAGACAGGATATGCCGAAGTTTAAAAAAATCATGAGTTTGATTATTTTGTACCTAGGTAGTTGTTCAGAAAGAATCGATTTCCAAAGTTTGGCTGTTTGATTGTTTGTTACTCAATCACACCAAATCGGCTGAACTGGTTTCAAAGAAATTTAGTAAACAGATAGATTATTACATTGGATTGGGCTACAGGCTACTTTTTATCGTGGTAAAACGCGAGCGAATCCGCGGGCGGGCACAGTGCCACGTATATGTTAAAACACAGTAATAAGGGATCTTAAAGTTTACTTATTGTAAGTAAAGAAGTAAAAACTGGTTCTATTTTATTGTACCTAACCTTATTAAATGATAAAATTTAATAACAACTGAAATGCAAAAGTACCTACTCGTGAAACTGTTTTTTTTGAGCACAAACTCTAGACTTGAATAAATGTAGGCACATTTTTAACACACCTACCTTGAGTAGTTTAATTGAAAATTCCTACACGGATTTTTCTTTTTTTCCCCCATCTTGAGGCCGTCTCTTTAATCTACAAGGGAATTTATTTTAATTAGAGCCTTGTTGAAAGACACTGACATACTAACGAAGAGAAAATGAGATGAGATAAATGGCGACCATACAACAGAGGTTTTTTGTAAGTCATCGTCATGTCTGTTGGTAGGTGATTATTAAGGTGGGGTATAACGCAAAATTACCATTCTTAGATTGATTTTTAACTGAATAAATAAAGTGCAATATTTAAATTAAAAATACGCATGGATACTACATTATAACACCGAGGGATCACCCAGACAGAAACACGATAGGACAAAAAATTCTTGAAACAAAAAAAAAATGTTACCTCTAACTTTTGGCTAGATTCGATTGTTTGTCAATATGGTACAGATTATTGGGTCAAAAATTGGATAAATAAGGTTAATATTTATGGATATTATCACGGGTACATACATACATACATAGACACACGCCTTTTCCCCCGAAGGGGTAGGCAGAGCCAAAATAGCCTCTTTTGCAGTGGGTTGCACCATCGTGGAATATAGACGCGACAAGTGGTGAGCTCATCGTCGCCATTGCTTCCCACGACTGACTCAGCTAACGCAGCTTCCACTAATAACACATTCCATAATAAGCTACCAGCCAGGACAAATCTTATACCAACGAATCTTATCAACAAGTCTGGGTAATCCCTTAGTCGGCTTTTACGTCATCCACGGGAGGAGACGTAGGGGTCTATTATCACGGGTATTTATCGCGTGTTACCTTATTATTTATTTTCCCCGACAATAAATATGAGGTCTGATCGCTAAAGTTTAAAAAATACAAATAAGATTCATATAATAAAACAGAGGGTTCACCCAAAGGGTTTCTTAAAATTATCTATTATTCACGAGATATTCAATAAAAACCGCTTTTTCGAGCGGCGCGTGGCGTTTTTTTTGTATGAAGATTTCGGCCTGGTGATGGCACAGCCTTAACCTAAACGTGGATTGGTGATTGCATTATTGGTGTTGAGTATCAGGTTGCTGCCCATCTCCTGGTGTAACCTCTCAGCTTTTACGACATCCACGGGAAAAAACGTAAGGGTTTATTCTTAGGCCAGACATACCATGGCACAACAATGATTCAAAATAATAAATAAGCTAAATGTAAGGTTTACTTTTAGAACCTTTATAATTTGGGATATAAACCTAAATAAAAATTGTTATTGATATTTTTGATATATTTGATTGAAATCCTTGACTCACTCACTCCATTAAATTCCGGAGCTCACAGCGAATATAAACAGAAAAAGTTTTCTGCAACGATTTGACGCTTCGACGAGAAACAAATCTACTGAAAAGTAAGAATTAGCTGAGGATTTCAATTTCAGCAACTAATTCAATATTGTTGCCAAATGTCATAGACATAATTTTATTATTTACTAGCGACTCGCCCCGGCTTCGCACGGGCAGCCCTCGGGGAAAAACAGACCCTCCTCCCCGATATTTTATTACTTATTCTGCTATTCGGAGCGGAGAAGAATCCATCAAAAAAGTGATAACTAACACCGGTCCAGCCGATGTTGAGTTATAAGTGGTGTAACTAACACGACTTTGTTTTATATATATATAGATTGTATATATATAAACAACAAAGCTTTTAAACCGGAATCTCAGTTATTTTATATACCAGCCTTGTCCAAAAATATATTAATCCACGAAGCAAAGCAATTTATACTTTGAATTATAGAAACTTTTATTGAACATGCTTTCTTGTCAGTAGGGAAAAAAGTTGGAGAGCGAATTTTCGACCATTTCTCGACATACGATTGAACTGAGATGGCATTCAATTATTTGCATAGCTAGTTGCGATGACAATACAATATTATGGTAACAGCTTAACTGCTGGAGATTGAAGGTGGACAACGGAACTCCTCGATGATTGGACGATAGGACAGCACAGGATGTAAAATAGCAATAATAATCAAACGTTTTTTTTTTTCAATTTCAGGAGGAGTTAATCTACCTCAAGTGGGGCAGCCCAAACGGGCGCCCGTGCGGGCCCGCCGGTTGGTAGGGCCCGCCGCAGGATCAATCCTAGACATAAGGTAAGTCACCTAGTACCTGAGTAACTCCAAGCTAGAGTTGACTCTCTGAGAATACTTAATAGAACAAATAAGTTTTTTGCAAAAATATATTTTTCAATACAAGCTTGTATAAAATTAGTGATCGTAACCAGCTGATCAAATTGAGCCTAAACATGGCCAGTCTACAATTATCCCTCGAGGAGTTCCGTTGTCCACTTTCCGTCTCCATCATCAGGCTCGCTGTCACCATAATATTGCATTGTCACCGGAACTTGACAGGTATGCAAAATATCATCTCAATCGGTTGAGTTTAACTGCTTTAAAATTCAGTTGCAAGATTCCACCCGGACATACATTGCAAGTTAAATAAAAGTTTGTAAAAATACGGATGTTCTATGGCTTTGCGTCTTAACTCGAGACGCTCAACTTCTTCCTTAAAATATTCAAGCTAAGGTCACTCTCAGATCTCCATGGGCTATTTTTTTGGTTGATATTTTTTAATTTGTACATTATTCATGGCTGTGTTGGGTCATCCTTGGCTAGCAACCGAAAATAAACTCATTCCCCATGCATGTAAATAAAATAAGGATCCCAATCGACCCCAGCCAAAATCAAATTGCCAGTGATTCAGCAAACGATCAATTTGATTAATAGAAAGCCAAAAACCCTCCCCTTAACTGCCAAATATTTTTTCGTCAAATACTGTGGCAAAAACATGTTTTCCGTTCGAAAATTTTCGATATTACCCGCAATAAAAGTACAGTGAAATAAAAAGAGCTCATTCACTGTACGAGTTACGTTATATTCAGGCAAGCGTGCAAGCATATGAAGATCTTATTAACCTGCTTTAACTAATTTTCACCTAAAAACATGTTCATTTGAATCAGTTCAAAGTTTAGTACCTAGTTTAACAACATAGCCTCAAAACAAGCAGTTAGTTCTTAATATAAATCTACCATCAAATATAAATCTTAATATAAATCGTATCGCAGTTTGGGTTTAAGAAACGTGGTGGCATAGTCAACTCGAGCCACGATTAGTTCCTGTTCGATCCATTAGAATTCTGATCCAAAGGTCGCGGTTTAAAATCCAGGTAACCGGCGAGAGGGCCAGATAACTTATTCACTGCTTTATATATTACATTATAATTTTATTAGGTAGGTATTGACTATTCCATAAGCGGTCCAATAAAAAGTCGCACTCAAGAAACTGACCGCTAATAGAACCGAAAATTCAACGGAATATCACATTGATTAAACCAAATGGATTCCATTTACTCCCGTTGACTTTTTTATAATCTCGCCATATTTGAATGAACTGAATAAACAGTTCTTTATGATCTGTGGCAAAAGGCTTGCATCGCAAAGGCAGAGCTTCTTGGTTTAAGTACCCTATTTGTTTGAATATATGCCACTTTTGGGATTAAACGTGGTCTGAATATCATACAAATGTTTAGTTATATATTAAAGACATCGCAATATCTTCTTAACTTTATTATAACTTTTCTAACTTATGAATACGTAATTTCAAGAAAATTACCCATTTTGGAAAAAAACCTTTCCTTTAGATATATTGCCAGAACAACTAAAGACATGTAATGAAGTAATTTTTATTTATTGAATAAAAAAATAACACAAAAATATAGTTTTGCATACCCAAGTCTAAGAGATTTTTAACTGTCTAATACATCCTGCAGAAGTTTAAAGAAAATAAATAAAATTTGAGGCAAAAGAATATCAGTGTATACACTTCTCTTTAAAAATATAAATTGGCAAACCTTCGTCAAATTAAAAACAGGATCTCCAAAATTGTTCTAATTTTCCTAAAGATAAGCTCAAAAATGTTATGCTCAAAGAGAAACTTGAGTCAGAAAGGGCCCTATTACGCTGGTCCATTACACATAACGAGAGCCTTTCAGGGCCTTAGTTATCCCTCCACATGATCTTAGGAGTTATGCAAATTCAGAGGAGCAAATTAATAAAATAGGCTCTTGAATGTCGGTGACCGGACGCTTAAAGCCAAGAACCATCACAGAGGGCCTAGGCTGCATTCGTTATCCCGACTCTCAAATTGAGGCTCGAAATTTAGTTTTTGTGTGATGAAAAAGATGAGCGCCCCTAGCGGACTTTTTGAGAAACTCCGTAAAAGCGAACAAAGCAAAAAACAAATGGGCTCAGTGTGTCCCAGCCGTAGATTTTTCATTGCATCCGTAGGGTCAAAAATGTTGGCCTGGCTACCCCAAATTACAGACATTTAAAATGTCAAAATGATTTGAAATTGTTTTGACGTTTGTAGGTACATTCATTTGAAAATGTGGATGCGAAATGATGCGGCTAATAGAGAGTCTAGTTTTGCCATTCGTTATCTCGACTACCGAGAGAGTCTAGTTTTGCCATTCGTTGTCTCGACTACCAAATTACGATTTGATATTTTCATTATAGAATTTAAAAAATTGCCAAATATTTTCAAATCGATTTATTTGAGTTTTGCCGTAACATTTCCCATCCACTGTTAAGAATTATCAAAGGTACAAGCCGCGTTATCATTAAGCGTTGGGCTTAAATCAGCCTAAAATGTTAAAGTAGGTTGTTAGGTTTTCATAAGCAATTTTACAGTTCGTTCAGCGTAAGATGGCACCTGGAAATACTCAATGGCAGGTGCCAATATATGGTGAACGGTCTGTAGACAAAAAAGAAGACATTATCACACTCATGTCACTTGATTGATTCTCAATGAAAGCCAATTTACGACTGCCTGATCATCAAAAACTACAATATATTATAATATTGGGCAATGATCATCAAGCTGCCCACTTCCCCCTGCGAGCGGAGCGGGCTTCGTACGGACTCCGTTTAACTCGCAACGGCAATATACATAGAAGTGCTTCCACTGTGAATGAGCGACCGGATCGGAGCAAAAAAGTACAAAGAGTTGCAAAAGTGGTATTTGGTAGGAAATAGTAGGATTTATCACTAAAACTCTTTCTTAACGGATGATGAGGACTATTTACTCGTATCCGCTCAGCTATTTCCCATTCATTACTCATTCGCAGTGGAAGGCGGGCATAAACCTTGGAGCCTAGAAACTTCTAAAATCGTCCTGCTATAGAAGTTTCTAGGCTTAAGTACCTAGAAATTCCTGAAGGATAGAGGTGTTTGCGAAATGTTCTGAAGCACTGTTGATTATTCCAGACTTTTATGGAGCTTTAACAAATTTTGTAGAATATTCTCGAGTTATCCTTACAAAAATCAATTTTATGCATCTACTCGACAACAGATGGCGCTAACAACTCTACGTCCACTCGTTTCTTTCACTTTTCTATATCTCTTATAGCGTTTCCACTTGTCAACAGATGGAGCTATGAGCCACTTAATGCGTTTACGTCTATTGGTCGGCGCAACAATACTATTGTTTTTCTTTGTATTCATATTGCTCATTAGTCTTTTCTCAAAGTCCATGATACTTTACATACATACTAGTACATACACTGTTTCCCGGAGGTGTAGGCAGAACACCACGGACTTCCAGTGTACTTACATCTTTTGTTTAATGTACTGTCATCACATTCTTCATAACATTTCGGATCACCATCAGTTCGGGTACCTTTGACCTGCCCTTTCTCCAGAATGTCTCTGATCTGGTCTGAAGACGTTCCCCGAGGTCTACCCCTTACTGTCCCATTCAGGCTTGCCATAAGTACCTACTTGTTTTACTCAGGTACATTGTATCTTCTTTATTCAAAATCGAAATGATCCTTCTGATTTCAATGAATAAAATACTTTTGACTTTGAATCGACCTTTCCATATGTCTTTTCTATGAGAAGTTAACAGCGCCTGTCTGGAAAATATCTTTGTAGATGCTGAACGATGTCATCTCATCACATCACAATGTCAGACTCCCAATACAATTTAATCGAAGCATCTCTCAGGAGTGTGACGTGTCCTTCAGATGTGCCCGGATATCTCCGCTTGTAATTTACATAAAAAATAGAATTCCATTGGAACTTTTACAAAGCAAAATAATTAAGTTTACGACATATAGGGTGTACCATGTTTATTTTATTACAATGCATATGCCGTGGCAAGCTTGCCCTAAAATAGACCCCTTCTGTATCCTCCGTGGATATCGTGAAAGCGAACTAAACAATTAAACCAGGAGGTGAACAGCAACATTCACCTGAATACTCCATATATAGCTCTATATAGTTTATAGTCTATATAGTTCCATATAGCTCTTCTCCATCCAAAGGTTGTCTGGAAGAGATGCCTTTATTTACAGACCACCTATATTTGGTTTTATGAAATTGTTTTGTGTTATATTTTACTTAGTTGTATGGTATAGGCACAGATATACTTAATAAACTAATTAATTAAGGTTTCTTTTTCGTAATACCAGAGATAAATTAATACTTTATGCAGGTAAATAATTTTCATTCATTAATTGATGTTAATGAATACCTTATTTAGAGCCCACTCAATATTTTAATAAAAATTTCAGCAGTTACAAACTATTTATTACGAGACACTTTTGCTAAGATCATAAATTACTTACCAGTTAAGATAACCAGGTAGCAGGCTTAGTTACTTACCAGATAAGTTTTGCTTAAGTAATTTATTTCCATAAAAAACAGGTTAACTTTATAGAAATATAAAAACCCCCGACGATTTTCAGTGTTCTATAAAATTACCACCCATGGAAACACATCGGTGTCTAGCACTCATAATCTAAGGCCCGAAGCAAATTACTCTCATTACTTCTTCACGACTAGATGTCGCCCCACGAAAAAATAGAACGCGCTGTCAGCTGTCATTCCAAGCACACGCATGAGTTCCTTCAAAAAATAGAACGCGCTGTCAGCTGTCATTCCAAGCACACGCATGAGTTCCTTCAAAAAATAGAACGCGCTGTCAGCTGTCATTCCAAGCACACGCATGAGTTCCTTCAAAAAATAGAACGCGCTGTCAGCTGTCATTCCAAGCACACGCATGAGTTCCTTCAAAAAATAGAACGCGCTGTCAGCTGTCATTCCAAGCACACGCATGAGTTCCTTCAAAAAATAGAACGCGCTGTCAGCTGTCATACCAAGCACACGCATGAGTTCCTTCAAAAAATAGAACGCGCTGTCAGCTGTCATTCCAAGCACACGCATGAGTTCCTTCAAAAAATAGAACGCGCTGTCAGCTGTCATTCCAAGCACACGCATGAGTTCCTTCAAAAAATAGAACGCGCTGTCAGCTGTCATTCCAAGCACACGCATGAGTTCCTTCAAAAAATAGAACGCGCTGTCAGCTGTCATTCCAAGCACACGCATGAGTTCCTTCAAAAAATAGAACGCGCTGTCAGCTGTCATTCCAAGCACACGCATGAGTTCCTTCAAAAAATATATTGCCTGCTGATTATCAGGAAAATGGCTGCGTCAATACATAGTTAGGAACCATCTCGTAAACACCATCTTTCATATAAATAAAACTGTATCTAAATAGGTTAAGCTCTTTTCGGAGATAAATGGGTACATTCGTTTGCAGTCATAAAATTCAACCTCTCACCCTTAACACATACTTACACCTTCTGCATTCCGTCAGGGGTTAGAATACAATGGAACAACGCAAAGTCTTTTATTCATTGAAATCACAAGGATCTTTTTCAATCGTCTTACAAAATAAATTTACTCCTGTTCCAACACGACCAAACCTAGATGAATCGGGCAACAAATACGGCATAGCTTTGTTTGTTGATCCTTCTAACTACTTGGTGGGAAGCGCCTGTGTCGTGTCTCGAGAACAAATGACACAACTGTGAGTGATCCTCGCTTTCCGATTAAAATAACCATTGCTACAAACATACAGATAGCGTCTTAACGATCGCAAATTCCCTCTCCCTAGGAACCAGCTCGTAATTGGGAAAAAACCTGGAGTAATTTTCTAGAGACGCCACTTGGGAGTATTTTGTAATAAGAATCTGGAACACGTGTTTTTATTTAGTCACAGGTAGATTGTTTTCTGTGTTTTATTTAGGAAAATTCAGGGAAATGGTTGGCTTTTAAGGTCTGTAAATATTGCCGCCAGAAGAGAATGGAAGCTTCGCACAAATACATAGCATTTTGAACTTCGTTTCCATTGGTTCGTCTTGAAGAGATCTTACAAAATGGAGATAAAGTTCAAAATGCCATGTATGTTTGCTAAACTTCCCTTCTCTTCCGTGGAAATGTTAATTGAGCCTTATTTGGGAGTGTTTCTAATTAAATAAGAGGTAACAATAAAATTATCTGACAAAAACTTTCTAGTTACTTGCGACAACATATTGTGTTATGGAATAAACAACAAAATAACAGAAGTGAAAAAATACAGGTATTGGATCAGGTCAAATACAGGTTAGGTACCAAAATTCTGAGAATTAGCAAATTGAAGTGGCAATGGGCAGGGCATATAGCTGGAAGACCTGAAAATCGTGTTTGATAAAGGTTTTGGAAAGGCGACCACGATCCATACGATGGAGATCGCCTTCGGAGCTCAATGTAACGATCACATTGTGGCGGTCGAGGGAGGTCGTTGTATTGGAGGTTGCTTCACCGTTCATTGTGGGACATTCTTTGAGGAAGACCCACATACCAGCAGTGGACTACTTGCAGCTGATGATAATGAATGATAAGAAGGTTGTAAGGGCTTTATATTCAAGCACAAGTAATTAATATTGTAAAAATTAAAAAAACCCTCAACGGAATGAAACGGCTGAACCGATTTTGATCAGACATAGCTAAGAACACTCCCCAAATACAAATTTCAAACAAAAAAAAAACTAAGTCTGTTCATCTGTTCGGGAACTACGATGCCACAGACAGAAACACACACACAGACACGTCAAACTTATAACAACCCGTCGTTTTTGCGTTGGGGGTTAAAAAGAAACTCATAAGTCCTCCTAACTCTTTAATTAGGCCCTGTCTGAAAACCAAAGCTGCACTAAACCTAGGTCTGGTGCAGCATATTCTCAGACAGGGACCTATTTGACCCCACACAACACACACAACCTATCAACTTTCCTACCAAAGTTTATAACAGTTTTTGTTTATTTTTATTTTTATTTTTGTTTCTTAAGATATTGTAGTACCTACCTATATACTCAGTGGATATTTGTTTTTGTCTTCTTGTTTTATGTGTGTGTTGTGCGTGTGGAAAAATCAATAAATTTTCTTTCTTTCTTTTCTTTCTTTCTTTCTAAGCAAGCTACAAAATAGGCCATGTCCGCTTCGACGCATGATTGCAGTTAACTTCGAACGACGACATACCAGACATATCTGACGAATAATGTTTTTTTTTCGATTTTACTCCCCTTATACTTGCGTACCATGGGCCTTATTAACCCCCGACGCAAATAGAGGGGTGTTATAAGTTTGACTGCTATGTGTGTCTATCTGTCTGTCCGAGGCACCGTAGCTCTTAAAATGGTGAACAGATAAAAAAAATTGAATGTGTTTTGTTAATATAAAAGCAGGTTTTCTAGCGTTGGTTCTCAGAGATCTTTTATCAAAATTACCGTTTCAAAGATGGGGGTTTTTATATTATTAAATTTATTGTATAACATACCATAACATGACATAAGACCCAACAGTCACATACATAGTCCTGATTCCACACTAGGATTCCCTGTGTCGTGGATATCAGAAACTACGAGTACCATGGTACCATAACACCCAGACCCGGCACAAATATCTGCAGTTCGTACAAACATTTGCCCCGCAGCGGGAATCGAACCTGCAACCTTTCGCATCTCAGCCGGCCACTCGCCCGACGCGCTACAGGGGTCGTCAGTATGAAAATCTTAAGGAATTAACTCCAAAAATGTTGACTTATTGTACAGCCCAACCACTACCATTTTTCTGTCCACCACTTACCTTTCTATCGCTTAATTGTCTTTTATTTCGCCATTTAGAAGGTAAAATATAAATTCAAAATGCTAAGAACCCGGCCATTTTCCACGTACAGTTGTCGTTACATTCGCTTTCGTTACAAACATCTAAGTACTGCAATAACGATTAGTTTTGATTGTACCAGCCCTGGATGCTTTTAGGCGTACCGTTACGTAGAAAAGTTTTTTCATAATTTTTTTTTTATTTCTAGTCGAACGCCCATTACTTCGTCTGTTTGGTTTTTTTACAAGCAAACTTCAACACGCCACCCCTTAATTGGTGGTCAATTTTGAAAATTCCTTACTAAGCGCAACCCTAAATTTTGCTAGAAAATTTTGCTCTTACATTGAACTTACCTATTGTATAGTACTGACAATCACTTGCGGTCAAGATTTCACAATAAATTGCGCAGCATATGTTAGCGTATTTTCAAGAGCAGTAATAATGCAAAACATACTGCGCTATGTATTGTAAAGTCGTAATTGAAAGTGATTACCAGTTCGTTAGACAATTAGCTCCCTGGACTGAAGTAAATTCCATTCGCGCTTCAGAGCTGACACTAACGACTGTTTTTTTTTTTTTTTATACTACTGGAATGGCGGAGCATGCCGATGGCCCACCTGATGTTAAGCGGTAACCTCTGCCTATGAACAGTGCATTACCTCATAGGTCACGTCCACCTAGGACGCGCCCTATGTGGTGCACTGCGCCCGCCACCCTGAGACATAAAGATGAAAAGTCTCATGTGCCTGTAATTTCACCGGCACCCTTACCCTTCAAACCGGAACACAGCAATGCGAGCACTACTGCTTTGCGAAAAAAATGGGTGTGGTGGTAGTACTTCCCCGGACGAACTCTTTCACAAAAAAGTTCTACTACTACAAAATCTTCAGCATACATCTTCAAACTTTCGATTTTTAACCCCCGACGCAAAAACGACGGGATGTTATATGTTTTACGTGTCTGTATGTGTGTGTGTGTGTGTGTGTGTGTATCTGTCTGTGGCATCGTAGCTCCCAAACGGATGAACCGATTTCGTTTTTTTTTTGTTTGAAAGTTGAATTTGTCGGTAGTGTCCTTAGGTATATTTGATCAAAATCGGTTCAGCCGTTTCATTGCGTAGAAGGTATTTTTATTTTTTACAAAATTAATTACTTTTTAAAGTGTTCAATCCATACACACATTAGACAGACCAACACACTTTTGTCCTCGTCTAACTAGCTGTAGGGTAGCTGTAACGAGTGTTACAGCTACCCTTACGCAAGGGTTGTAGTTGATTCCACAAATGATTATTGTAATATACTTTTGCAATAACCACCTACGATTCAAACGGCATGCGCGATACAGAATACCTACAAACTGGTAGTTGATAATCTAAACTGTAGAAAAATATGGTGAATTTCCTACATTTGTAAGTGGCTTTGGAGGTCTTGCCAAAACCTCCAAATTGAATGAATGAATTAAATTCATGAATAAACATTTTAGAATATAATATTTCACATAACCAGGCTTAGAATTTTAACAATTGGTTAAGTTATCTAAGCAAACGATGGTGCAGAACAAATTAGTTCTTAATAATCATCATCATCAACATCATCATCAGCCTACCAATATAGCAATAAGAATGTTAGCAATTAAATATTGCAATAATGGTATTATAATGTAGTATCCATGCATATTATGCATTTTTCTATTTAATTTTTTCATTTTATAATAAAAAATATCTATCTATGTACCTAATATATTGTATTAAGTATATCAGTTATCTAGTACCCATAACACAAGCTCTGCTTAGCTTGGTGCTAGATAATGTTGTGTGAACTGTGTCCAGCATTATTTATTTATTTATATTTTTAATTTGAATATTGTACTTGATTTAGTTAGTTAAAAATCTAATCTAAGTTACCTTTAGATCGTTTGCAGCGGTCTTCAGGTAGCACAACTGTTTCATATGTATGTTGTACATACCTTGTATTATACTTTCTGTAAATAAATGTATTGCTTATTGAAAAAAAAAAAAAAATAAGATTGGTAATTTTGCGTTATACCCCACCTTAAGGAATCACCTCGGTGTGTGTGTGTCTGTCTGTCACAAGCAGAGAATACAGAACATTTAGAACAACTATTGTTCAAATTTTCCTGTACCTGCAAATCCCTGTTAGTTAGTACTTAGCACAAATATAACGTGAAATTCAAAAGGAAAATTTTGTCTTCGGGGGCTAGATAATAGCTTTGGTCGAGTCGTGCCCTACTTCCTCTCAATCAACAAATTGATCGACATTTCAGTCCAATTTAAGATCCGTTTAGAACAGTTTTGTTGGCTTCTTAGATCATAAAATTCCCATTGTCAAGCTTCTATAATGTATAGTTATTAGAACCGTTTTGAAACGTTTTATTGCACTGTAAACGATCCCATACGTTTTACAACCGCCTGTAATTGTTGGATCGTAAATCTGAGAAATAAACCCCTAATCGATATTACTTTACTGACTGAGAGGCTCGTTAGATCGATTTTTTGGCGTGTTATATTGACGTCAGCCTAATGACGCCAACTCAGCGCTTACTAATTTACAAGGTCCAAATTTGGCCACATACTGTTCTTACCTATGGCACAGGTCCCTCAAGTATAACTTTTAATCCCTACAGAAATTAGCCGTCAGAATCGACAATTTGACCAATCGACTAGAACCGCTGAGCCTGCGACGTGACATCAGCTCGCTCAGTGATGCCCTTCGTAGTAATAGGAATCACCAACCTGGTCAAGCCATCGCATAACATGATAACATTGGAGAGATCAGCCTAAATAATGGGCCCAGTAGTTTTAAATAGACCCAGACATAATTCGGGATGCAACTTCCACATAAATATTTAAAAGCTAGCTCAAAAACTGGTTGTTGGAGGAGTTATTGAACAGTGTCGACTGTTTTTATGATCTACATGAGCTGTGGAATAATTTATTTCGCACTTTATTTAAATTTGATATTTTCACGTAATGTAATTTTTAATAAAGTGACTTATAATGTACAATATTCTTATTGTTGGATTAATAATATTAACATGTTTTTTAGCTATATAACGGTACACAAAACATACATAGTATTTTAGGGACGCTTCCGTCTGGTAGTGATTAGGTGAGCTGCCTTATGATCGTTTGTAACGTTCTCCAGCTCAACTGTTTTATTTGTGTTTTTTGAATTTGTTTTGGTGTTCCATGGTATAAACAACGTTTACTATAGAAAAACTGTGATTTAAATTATACCGAGTACAGAGAAAAAGCGCAAAAAATGGAGAACGGTAGGTTAATATCCATCTGTTTCGGATAACTGTTTGCGTTGCGTGCTTATGTCTAGTGCTTATAGCCTAACAGCTAGACCACATTCAATTTTGTTCGAAAATTGTGTTAAGTGTTAGATATGACGAAAACATGGTCACAGCGGACCCAGCTTTAGTATGTGTAGGTACGATATTATATGGGTATGTGCCGACCCGACAAAACCGCGGATTAATTTTATTCGAAGTATTACATTTAACCGTAGGATAATCCTCCAGGCATGTTTACTGTTTGACTGTTTGACTCTATGAAATTATTTAGCACGATTTAGAGAGGAAACAAAGCTTCCTGGTTGAAGTTTTATTAATACGGATATGGATGAAATCTTTTTTTGTCTCCATACAAATTGCTTTTCCGGTGAAAGCTATAGAACAAAACAAATTGCTTTTCCGGTGAGCACTATAGAACAAAATTTTCTCGATAAATAAAAAACACAAAGTTTCCACTAACTTTTGGGTAGATTGGATTGTTTGTCAATATGGTACAGAATATTGGGTAAAAAAAATTATAAATAAAATCAATACAATAAAACGGAGGGTTTACCCACGGGGTTTTTGAAATTATCTATATTTCACGAGATAATCAAGAAAAAACGCTTTTTCGAGCGGCGCGTGGTGTTTTTTTTTATGAAGATTTCCGCCTGGCGGGAGCGCTTACATAAGTGTTCTGTTTTGTGCAGTACGGCGTTAAATGCACGCTTCTCAAAGTGTTCCTCTAAGTACCTATCTTATTTTATATGTTAATCGCGTATAATATGGCGAAACCTTATACTGATAATTATTCTGTTATGAAACTTATAAAGTGCCCAATAATTACATAAATAGTAATTTTGCCCAAAAACTTTAAAAGGCGCCATAACCTGCTGAGTTTCTTCTAATTCAATCTATATTTTACTAAACTGTGTTTAGTAATAGCAATGCAGCCGGCATCTTAGGGACGCTTCCGTCTGGTAGTAATTTGGATCAGTTGAGCTACCTTTAGATCGCTAGCAGCGGTCTTCAGTTAGCACAACTGTTTACTAGTATTTTGTACATACCTTGTATTAGTATTAGTTCTTTCTGTAAATAAATGTATTTTATACTGTGTTTAGTTATAATAATTTGTATATGTTATAAGTAACAAAGACCTTTTAAAACAAAAACAAAGTAACTACTCGCCCGTATTCACTTTTCTTTCACATTAATAATACTTATTAGGTATAACTTAAACTGTTTTCTCAATAAACTAATATTCTTCCAAACCTCAGCCTCGTAAGTTTCTCAAACTCCCAGCTCTTTATAACTTTACATAGTTCTCGCATTACCAACATGTAATATTTTAGTACCCATAACTTTCAAAGAATTCGCATAATAACTAAAAACAAACATAAAGTAGCATTATATCGACATCATTTGCATTTCACATTATTATTTATGCTGCAGTGAAACTTGGACTGGTCGAAATTTGAACAGAATTGTAATTACAATACTATTAATATTTATATTGTAATCATTTGCAAGCGTAGTTCAAATAGCAAGTAAATTTTGGTTATATTATTACTACAGTTTTGGGCGATTAGTTGTATCACTTAGGATTGTTGGATATTTGCAATTGATAATAAAAAGAAAGAAATAATTTACAAAACATTTTTTTGAAAGAGTTCGTTCGTATAATATTTCTGTCTACTGTTACTAATCTGCTACTATTCTAATACTATTTCTGCCACAAAGCAGGAATGCTCACATTGCTGTTCTGGTTGGAAGGGTATAAGGTGCCAGTGAAATAACAGACAGGAATAAATTTTATCATTATGTCTCAGGATGCCGGGCGCAGTATTAATGTGACGTAGGGCGCGGTTAGGTAGAGTTAGTGCATTACCTACGAGGTAATGCATTGTTATAGGCTTAAGTGCTTTGGTGGTTGCTTGCTTAGGTTATTGCTTTGGTGTGCAATCTGCTTGTTCCCAAATTAATTCAAATAAAAAATATTAAATGGTGCAACTTATCAGATCAATAAGGATTTGGAATGCATTATTCTGAACAAATTTTTTAGTTAACTTAATTTATGAATTTATATTTATTTATTTTTTTACTTTCCAAGAGCGTACGGTAGTAGACGTTTCCAAAAGTGCCCGTGTTCTTACAATAACAGCCACATACATTACCGTCAGATACTCAAACAGCTCTCAAAATTGGCAAACGAGGATCGAATTGAAATAATGTAATTTGTATGAATGTAACTTATACTTTGATCCATTAGTTCCGCACTCCCATAAATGTAAATTTGAGGCTATGGTTTCTGAGTTATCGCATACGCAGTCGAATAAATGGAAAATAAACCGGAGTATACACGTCATAATTCAATAAAAAGTAGATCTAACGGATTAGCTAGTATACTTGTTTTATTTAGTTGTTAAAAGAAAAAATACATGTGGAACCATAGAAATCTTAAATAAGGCGAATTGGTAAGACAGCGTGGCGAGTGTCGCCAGGGTTTGAGCAAATTAAAATAACATAACATAACCCAACAGTCACATTACATAGTCCTGATCCCACACTAGTATTCCCTGTGTCGTGGGTATCAGAAACTACGAGTACCATGGTACCATAGCAAATTGCTCAAACTCAAAAGTACTGACAAAGTTAAATCTTTAAATAAAACACAGAATGTGTGGATAAATTAGCAAAAGGTGGTGACTTTTCAGTTATTTTCCACTTTCTTTAAATACCGAGGAGAAAGCAGCATAAAGCGGGTAAAAATAGCTTGACGCCACGATTTCTCAGGGTAGCGGCTTAATGCCGTCTTGTGTCATGATACCTCGCAATACTCTATGACAAGAGAAAATACTGTACACGTGGAATCACATAACATACGTAAGTAAAGAATCTAAGTGTTTAAATTTGTACGTGTTTAAATAAGTGGAGCCAAAACGGTGAAATCAGTTTAAATACAAAATTGGATAACACTTCTCCTCACGTCAGATTGCTATGGATTAAACAAACAGATGGCTAACTTGATGTTAAACAATTATAAGAATGCATTACGAGCACCATACAGGTCATGTCCAGATGGAACGCACCCTTCGTGTTATTGCACTGCGCCCGCCACCCTGAGACGTAAATGTGAAATGTCTCTTGTGTCTGTAATTTCACCAGCATCTTTACCCTTCAAACTGGAACACAGCAATACGAGCATTACTCCTTGGCGGCATCAATAAATGGTAGTTCTCCCCCGGACGGTCTCTCATGAAAAGGCTACTTTACGGTTTAAGATTTATCTTCACCGACCCACCCAAATGATATCATCACCACCAGCATGAGGACCAATGAGGAGATTATAATCACCACGCTCGGCACTCGGGTTGGTGGGTAGGTGCTACTGACCATCCCCTGGACTTATCCCTTAGTACAGCTTTACTACATCCATGGGACAGGAGACAGAGACGGACCAAATTACATACTTTGCCATAATAAAGCACAAGATTAGGTAGAGTAAGTTTACGCTTGATCACCTTACTGTGAAATGTGGTGCATAATACCAGTGCTGCCATCTCGTGGTATCGGAGTAGTAATTATGTCGGCGCGCGAGAAATAATACTGACGACATGCTATTAGTCAAAAGCTTGAGTGGGTATGAAGTTATATGTGCGATGCCAACGGGCGTGAGGACCGCCGTGGTATCTTGATACCAACAGTATACTGCGCTCCAAAACTTAAATCGCGGATGTCGGACAGAAAGCGGGTAAATTGAAGTGGGATTGGGCGGGCCACGTCTGCCGTATGTCAGATGGGTTATGGGCTAAAGCCATAACAGAATGGACGCCTTTGAACGGAAAAATATCTAGTGGCAGACCGCGGCGAAAATGGAGAGACGAAATAGATACATATTTAAAAGATTGGTCCACAGTGGCCCAAAATAGAGAGGACTGGAGAGAAGGAAGGGAGGCCCTTGCCCTGCAGTGGTACACCACAATAATAATAAACTTCTAAGTATACCTACAAAAGAGGAAAAGAAAGTGTAAAAAAGTAAAAAAGGAGTGTTATTTACATTCCTTTTCCTATAATTATCATAAGCCTACGGAAGCCCAACGATTCTACATTACTTACACTATGATACTTATATTTACACTACATACTACTACTACCTGCCTGCTACACAGGAGGTTGCGGGTTCGATTCCCGCCTGGGAACAAATATTTATACGATCTGTAGATATATGTTCTGGGTATTTTCTATGTATAATAAAAAATATCTATCTATGTAATGTATTGTATTAAGTATGTCAGGTATCTAGTACCCGTAACACAAGCTCTGCTTAGCTTGGGGCTAGGTATTGTTGTGTGAACTGTCCAGCTTTATTTATTTATTTTATTTTATTAGGTATACTTGTTTTTTTTAACCCCCGACGCAATTACGACGTGTTGTTATAAGTTTGACGTGTCTGTGTGTGTGTGTGTCTGTCTGTGGCATCGTAGCTCCCGAACGGATGAAAAGATTACTTTTTTTTTGATAGATGAATTTGTTTGGGTGTTCTTAGCTATGTTTTATCAAAATCGGTTAAGCCGTTTCATTGCGTTGACGGTTTTTTTTATTTTTACAAAATTAGTTACTGGTTGTTATGTATTCTTATTTGTATTGATAATTTTATAAAGAACTTATGTGTAGAACGCGACATAAACGCCCGTCTGTGACGTCATAATGTTATGATGACGTAGTTAAAGATGATGCGTTAATTTGTATGTCACAGAGAACTCGCTTAATTTTCATAACTACCGCCATAAGACTTGGCTTTATTACTTTGATACCTAATTCTGAGGCGGAGAGAAACCATTTTTGCATAGAATATAGAATAACTTCCTCTTGAATTCGGTTTAAGGGCACTTATAATTTCCAGGCCATCAATATGAGTTAGGTACATAGTGCCACGGTACGTTGGGGTTCCACGAGTCGTGTTACGAGCCCTTCCTGTAAGTTATGGAGAACCACGGCTTTGCTCGTACTTTTATAGAGCAATGCATCTTGGGGAATCTTCATCCATAGCGTGTTGTGTGTAATTGTCTATTTGTGCTCAAGGACATTTCTGTTTTCTCATCGCATTTTCCATCTCTATGAGTAAGTAAGTAAGTAAGTAGGTAAGTAAGTAAGTAAGTAAGTAAGTAAGTAAGTAAGTAAGTAAGTAAGTAAGTAAGTAAGTAAGTAAGTAAGTAATGTTGGACAGTTCACACAACATTATCTGGTCTCAAACTAAGCAGAGTTTATGTTATGGGTACTAGATAACTGATATACTTAATACAATACATTACACACATAAATATTTGTTTAATAAACATAGAAAATACCCAGAACGCCCTGAACAAATATCTGCAGATCGTACAAATATTCTGTCACTTTATAACTAACCTGAACTTGAATGAGTTAGAAATACATTTATTTACAGAAAGAATAATACAAGGTATGTACAAAATACATATGAAACAGTTGTGCTACCTGAAGACCACACAAGCGATCTAAAGGTAGCTCAACTGATCCAAATCACTACCAGACGGAAGCGTCCCTAAGATGCTGGCTGCATTGCCACGCTGAATGGCAATACTAATGCGTTGAGCCAGATAAGAGCCAGCTCTCGAGTCACGCGTCACTTCGACCAGATGCCCTGAAAGAATTTTGAAAACGCGATGGGCCTCGGAAACCCACGGACCCAGAGTCTCGACCCCGAAAGGCTCAAATAAGTAAGCTCTGTCGAGACTTGCATATTTGCCTCTTTTGAGGTCCTCAGCGGAATCTGCCGCCGCACCGGCCCTAACTGATGTCCCGGACAGATGAGATGGCGCAAGGGTATCAACGCATGTAGCGTCCCACACCAAAGGCCTACCCTTCTCCCACGGAACAAGAGTCATGCCGTCAGGCTGCTTACCATCGTCACGAAACAGACCCTTCGGTTCTAGAATGGCTGGAATGTTAACGCTGGTAAGGGTCCGGCGAATGATATCATTAAGGCTAGCGTGGCGGGAAACCCTACCAGCAGCCCTGGTGCAAGATAATCCGTGGTGACCAAGCTGATCAACAGCAGTACCGCACTGGCGGTGATGAGGGGCACAGCACCCTGCACCCAACCGTAAAGAAGTTGCAATACGGAAAGAAACTGGATCCATTAAAGTACCAGTATTGTGTGATGGAAGTGCTTGCAACCAAAACCCTGACTCCCATTTGGAAACGGCCAGGAGACGAGCACGATCTGTGGAGCTTGAGCACGTTTGTAACAGACAATTCCGCGTCAGCTCGCACAGAGGCCCGTCCCATTGCCGTTGAGACGAAAGAGATTTGGGGGGAGTAGTATTAGGGCAAGCACTATGCCAAGCATTTCGAGCCTCGTCTAAGTATGAAATTTTGAGAGTGTTGCCAGAAAGAGCCACAAGAGAAGGAGATAGAATTTTATTAACCAAAGAACAAGTGCTACAGAGTTAGATAGTGACAGAATTTGGCTGTTGTCAGTGCCTTAAGTTTAGGAACAAGCCCTTACCTAACTGAAAGCGACTAATCACCGTTAGATTAGAGGAACAATCACTAACTTAGGGCGCCGTTAAATGGTTGAAGTTTAATCGTAGATTAACTAGTAAGCCCAACCGGAAGTAAGCGAGTTGAGGTTATGCCTCAATAGATTTTGGTCCCTTTAGCATAGAATACATAAACACTCTTTAGAGGCAGACAAACAGCTAAATTCCGTCACTGATAGGTGCCTTCTAGACCTTTGTGCTTCATCTTCGGCCACATCGCCACTTACCAACAGGTGAGATCGTGGTCAAACAAAGGTCTTTCAAAGTTAAAAAAAAAAAAAACTGTCTTAAACAGTTGTCACTGTTCAAACTTTTTTTTTCTAACTCAGTAAAGTTCCGGTATGTTAGAAAGTGACAGAACAGCGTCCACGCTACAAAAATTTAACGAAAATCACGAAAACAATAATTAAGGTGGATGCTCACGCTTGCGGCGCAAAATTCAAATTGTTTGGGGTTTTTTGCCCATCACATCTCATCAACACTTCTTGAGATAGCAAAAGTTGAGTTCGCGAGAACTAGGAGGCTTAACACACATGTTTTAATTGATAGTATCTCATAAATATCATCAGTTTTGCTACGATACATATTTTTACAGTATTTTCTTTTTGTTTAGGGGTATTGTAGCTAATCTGATGATATTTATGAGATACTATCAATTAAAACATGTGTGTTAAGTCTCTTAGTTCTCGCGAACTCAACTTTCGCTATCTGAAGAAGTGTTGATGAGCTGTAATGGGCTAGCGCCGCAAGCGTGAGCATTCACCTTAAACTAATATTTGCTGTGTTACGAAAATATGAATTGACCATGCCCTCCAAAATAATATTATTTGTTACTCTTATCAATTTTATCAATTTTGGTAACTTATTCAATGTAAGTTAAGTAATTAGATATATATACGTTACAAGCTCATTGTAGAGGAGAGTTCACGATTTTTGTATATCGAGGAAATTTATCGAAATCGTGTTTTGGGCTCGATCATGCCCTTGGAAATATGATGAAGATAAAACACAGAATGTAAATGTAAATTAGCAAAAGGTGGTGACTTTTCAGTTATTTTCCACTTTCTTTAAATACCGAGGAGAAAGCAGCATAAAGCGGGTAAAAATAGCTTGTATATATTTTTGTTGACTTAATCTGTGTAAATTTTGCTAAAAATACGTTTAAAAAAGCATATTTAACTCTTGGCAGCCTCTTAAGACTGCGCCACCGCCAGGCAGAAATCTACATACAAAAAAAAACGCCACGCGCCTCTCGAAAAAGCAGTTCTTATTCAATGTCTCGTGAAATATAGATAATTTTAAAAAACCCCGTGGTGAACCCTCCTTTTTGTTGTATTGATCTTATTAATCAAATTTTTGACCCAATATTCTTTACCATATTGACAAACAATCGAATCTAGCCAAAAGTTAGAGGTAACTTTGTGATTATTTTTATCAAGTAAATTTTGTCCTATCGTGTTTCTGTCTAGGTGATCGCTCGGTATTATAATGTAGTATCCATACATAATTATTAATTTGAATATTGTACTTGATTTAGTCGGTTAAAAATATAGTCTAAGGTTGGTAATTTTGCGTTATACCCCACCTAAGCACTCTAGAAATGACTCTGGGTGCTAATATCGCACTCAATCCCCGGCTAAGCCATCTAATCAACGCGGGTCGGCAGAGCAGGTGTAAGTGTCGAGATGCGCGCCGCGCCATCACGATGTTTGCAAACGACTGTTAATTTAAAAAAAAACCGGTCAAGTCTATAAAAATGGCAAAAAACCACGTTTGTTGCATAACTTACATATTTATAACTATAAAATATTTTAAAATATTATAAGCATAACCCTTAAATATTTGTTTTATTCTGTTTTATTTGTATTTATTGTTATAGCGCAATAGAAATAAATTATCTGTGAAAATTTCAACTGTCTAACTACCATGGTTCATGAGATACAGCCTGGCGACAGACGGACAGACAGACAGACAGACGGACGGACAGCGGAGTCTTAGTAATAGGGTTCCGTTTTACCCTTTGGGTACAGAACCATAAAAAACTTGGCTTCTCCCTAGTCTCATCTCTCACTATCTGAAATCCCCTGACATTACACAGTCCCCACATTTCCTGAGCCCTAATTAGCGCAAGCCTTAGAAGAGTCAGTCGTGGGAAGCGATGACAGCGATGAGCTCACCACTTGTCACGTCTATTTCCCACGATGGTGCAACCCACAGTGAAAAGAAGCCCATTTGAGGCTCAGCCTACCCTTTCGAGAAAAAAGGCGTGTGTCTGTGTATGTATGTATATATCTTGTAAAACAAACTAGATGCCTGGTTATCAGTGTCACATAACTTATTTCTTACACATTTGTCCAGACGTATTTTATCCCAACGTGTGGTCGGCTCCGACGTTTAAGTCAATTTAACCCCAATAAATCTTTTCCCGTGTCGGTACCTAGTATTATTTTGTCAAACCAAAAGAATTGGCACGGAAGGAGGCACTTAACTGTTGAGAGACAACACCACATTAACGCTGAGTTGCATGTTAAAAATATTTATCTATGTAATATGTTGTATTAAGTATATCAGTTATCTAGTACCCATAACACAAGCTCTGCTTAGCTTGGGGCTAGATAATGTTGTGTGAATTGTCCAGCATTATTTATTTATTTATTATTATTATTATTTATTATTTTAATTAGGAAATAATTTTATGATACTTATAGTTATATGGAGACCTTTTGCGTGTATTTAATAAATGTATTTATATTTTCAACTGAAAAAATAAATCCATTATTAAAAATCATTATTAATTTACAAACATGGGTACATCAGAAACAGGTGACAAATCGTATGGTAGTTTCAGCCAAGGTTCACCAATTATCTCATGACATGTCATGAAGACTATTATTTTATAATTTCGTTTAAATTTAATCAAGTTTGATCATATAATTAACAATTAAACCAATCAATCCAGTAAGCATTCAAACATCTGGACATTTTCAGGGCGACAAGACTAATTAATGGGAAAGTAAAATTTTATGTCTTTCATCCATAGGCTACCAAAGTGAATGAGAAGGCATATAATATTAAAAGATAACCCCTTATTGAGAAGTTTTTTACATAAACTGTCGTAGGCCAGATTAGTTCCTTAATTTTGACTAGATAGCACTGAGTTGTATAACAATGTAAAAAAAAAGTTAAAAGTACCTACACAGCCTAAAAATACCTAATGCCATATTTTTTGAAATAATTGTGTGCACAATTGTGTTGTCACTTGCCCGAACTAAAACGGAAACCTCTATTTTAGGCGTTTCATAAAACAGGTACGTACACATATATAAGTATTAATTATCGCAATCAGACACGAATGAGTTATTTAATGGTTAAAGTATGTTCAAGTAAAACTTTAATCACTGTTTATTGAATGCGAGGAAAAACACGATTTATATTTGTAAGCATGCCCTTTTTTATTTAGTCTATTCTAGTAAGTATTAGCAGTATCTATTTCAGTAAGTGCATTTTATTTAGTCTATTCTAGTAAGTATTAGCAGTATCTATTTCAGTAAGTGCATTTTATTTAGTCTATTCTAGTAAGTATTAGCAGTATCTATTTCAGTAAGTGCATTTTATTTAGTCTATTCTAGTAAGTATTAGCAGTATCTATTTCAGTAAGTGCATTTTATTTAGTCTATTCTAGTAAGTATTAGCAGTATCTATTTCAGTAAGTGCATTTTATTTAGTCTATTCTAGTAAGTATTAGCAGTATCTATTTCAGTAAGTGCATTTTATTTAGTCTATTCTAGTAAGTATTAGCCGTATCTTTTTCAGTAAGTGCATTTTATTTAGTCTATTCTAGTAAGTATTAGCAGTATCTATTTCAGTAAGTGTATTTTATTTAGTCTATTCTAGTAAGTATTAGCAGTATCTATTTCAGTAAGTGCATTTTATTTAGTCTATTCTAGTAAGCATTAGCAGTACCTATTTCAGTAAGTGCATTTTATTTAGTCTATTCTAGTAAGTATTAGCAGTATCTATTTCAGTAAGTGCATTTTATTTAGTCTATTCTAGTAAGCATTAGCAGTATCTATTTCAGTAAGTGCATTTTATTTAGTCTATTCTAGTAAGTATTAGTAGTATCTATTTCAGTAAGTGCATTTTATTTAGTCTATTCTAGTAAGCATTAGCAGTATCTATTTCAGTTAGTGCATTTTATTTAGTCTATTCTAGTAAGTATTAGCAGTATCTATTTCAGTCAGTGCATTTTATTTAGTCTATTCTAGTAAGTATTAGCAGTATCTACTTCAGTAAGTGCATTTTATTTAGTCTATTCTAGTAAGTATTAGCAGTATCTATTTCAGTCAGTGCATTTTATTTAGTCTATTCTAGTAAGTATTAGCAGTATCTATTTCAGTAAGTGCATTTTATTTAGTCTATTCTAGTAAGTATTAGCAGTATCTATTTCAGTAAGTGTATTTTCTAATTGGATTCCCTACCCACAGTTATTTTCATATGGTACTGACTCTATCAATAAATGGACACAAGCGAGTCGCTACAAACAAGTTCAAAAACTAAAAACCGCCAACTGAAAAATCACGCTCTTAACATTATGAATCAAGCAAACATTCTCATGATAGTCGTCGTCGTCGTTTCTGTGTTCGTGTGCTGGCCTCTGGTGTCAGAGTTTGTCAAGCCGCCCGAGGGCCTCTGACATGGCTTATCGACTGCTATTAATCAATAACAGCCGGGACCGACAGTTTAACGTGCCCTCCGAAGCACAAAGCGATGGAAATCCACACATAACTTAGAAAAGTAATTGGTGCGGAGCCTAGGATTGAACCCGGTATCGTTAGATTCTGAGTTGCACTATTGAACCGTTAGGCTACCATCGCTCATCTCATGATAGTGATCTAATGTTTATGATCGCTTACGACTGTTAGAATGTATTGTTTTTTTTTTTTTATTTTTTTTTAATAATAGTAATAAAAGCACATCGACAAGACAAAATTTTTGAATTAGATTATCTTCACTCATCTTTTAATTTAATCTCTTTACTAACAAATCCGTTTTACCATGACCAGCATTTTCCTTTATCCCAACACGGAAAATAACTAGAATTAGATTAGAAATTATCTTTTTCCTCAGTTAATCCGCGATAACCAGACACGCGACAAATTGGGTTTTATTTATGTGGAGAATAAATTAGGGAGATAGGAAGGTGGGTTAGGGGGTGGATTAGCGGGCAGAAATACCTACGGCGTGTTTTGCTAATTCCTTTTTATGGTGACAAATACATAAGTAGGTGCATCTAACCTTATAAGGAACGATGATTTACCATCATTACAATCAATATTTAATCGTAGTAACTTTTTACTAACTTCCTTGGTAGTAACATCAAAATTAATACATCAACATTTTAAAATCCACCTCTAACCTACGAGTATATACGTTGTAGAGGAGACTGCTGCCAGTGGCCCAGAACTACACGGCCACCAGGCGATCAGAGCTTCAAGTCTGCTAATGTAAAAAAAGCACGGTGACCAAGAAAGAACCAGTAACATGACGGAGGCTACAGCTTTTTGCATTGACATGAACAGCCGCTTAGTACTCTTCTCTTTTATTAATGAATCTATTCTTCCACAATTACCAAACAATTTTCTCACAATTCTTTTCGTAACTGCACAATACACCACATTACTTTATTGGACCACGCCCATCTAAGACTCTTTTAACGGCTGTACCATTTCTTGGAGACTCGTAAAACTAGGTCATAGTAGAGCTTTTTAAACTAGTATCACAAGTTTAATAATCAAAACTACGTCTTGTTAAAACAGTTATAACTTAAATTATTTCTGTGATTCTGGAATAAAGAAAACAGAATATAATCGGGCATGTTTACTTACAGTAAGTAGTTAATAAATCAATAATATTAAGTAATTTTAAATGTTTGTCTAACTAGAAAAACGATGTATCTATGAGGTTACTTAATAAAACAAAAAACACGTATGCACACTTAAAATATGAATATCACATTAATACTAAATAGCAATCAATTGAGTATATTTAATAAAAAACGAGCAAGCCTTACAGCAGTCGCATATGATGTGTAACATCTGACATCTCACCTCCCGCGTAATAAGCAACATGGCTGATAGTACCAACCTCTCGGAAAAATACACGCTATCAACCTCTCAAAAAATGCGCAATTCCTGTTTCACATTCCGTCCCTTTTCACGAAATCACTCCCACAGATTGCAGGAAAGCGAGAGGAAAGATGTAACACATCAAAAATAATAATATATACCTATGCATTTTAATTAGTTTAAATACCCATTCTATAAATGTTAAAATGGATACACACAAAACTAGGAAAAAATGCCTCATTTTAAAAATAAAATATTTATGACAGCTTTGCCTCGGAATTAGCAATTATGTTTTTAACCTCCTTCACTTTATTCACATGTTCCTTTATGGCCAAACTGTCTTTTAGTGGGACCATTAACATAACTATTGTGGTGAAATTGGGTGCGGTGCGCCCTGCAGGGATGCTGTAACACCCCCCCTAATACCTTCTCTATTGTACCTAATAATCTAACTACCTATTATACCGCGCGCACTCACCGACTTCCTACTTTACTCTGTGGAGTTACGATAACTTTAATCTTACCTACTTCTTTAAACACTATAAATTGGCCATATGATCGTCTAGATATATACCTACGTTGTGTCTTGTAATAACTCGAGTTCTTTATTTGTTAATATTGTCGAGTCTTAACGTATCCTAACTACATAAAATATTTTACCTTTTTATCGATATCCTCGTAATAGTTGCTACTAATTCTAATAGGAAAGATACCTACTTAAATTTTATTTTACTTCAGTACACATCGGAACAATTAATTAAAAGATTACTCCAGAGATTTATTTCCATTATAGTTTGTTATTCCTTTGTAAAAGAATAAGCTACAATTAAAGTTCCTAGTAATATTTTGAACATTCTGATTTTACAATTTCTGAGGTTTATTGATTTTGACTCTAGCTTCGATACAGACATGTTTGTCTTGTGCTATTTCAAGATACTTTTACGTGACAGATTTGCATCTGTAATAGATCCATTAGGGAAATGACAAGAAATTACTTGTATAAATTATTTGCTTCTCAGATAGAATTTTTAAGTTATTTCTTTAATTATTTGAAGGATGAACCAAATTTGATAAGGTTCACATCCAGAAATAAGCGACTTTTTGGAGAACAGCCCCGTCCGCGCTGCCCTCGGTGGATTTCTTCCAATGCTTTTGGTCAAACCTCCCTCGCTTGGACATAGGTAGATTACCTAATATTGTCCGAGAATTTTATCCAAATGATATTCTAATTCAAATCAATTCCTTTTTACTTTAATACAAGGGATTTTAGGGGATCGCGAACCTATTTCCGTCGGAGTAAGTTTGTTAGTCATTTTCAAACATTCCAGGGAATTTTACATTTAATCAATAACGCAAAATCAACCACATACAACCTTCACCTTTGGTTAACTTTGGGATTTATCTAGGCTTCCTGAAGCCTAGGAAAATCCCTACTTGATTCATACCCCTACTTACAAATAATTCTAAATATTCTCTGTAGGATAAATAGAATTCCTAGTTGGATTATCCAGGTAGGAATAATCGCTTGTGAAAATTCTAGACTATATTTAAATGAAATTTTCCTTCCGAGAATGATAATATTCAATTACAAGATTCTCTTTTTTATCTAGTATTTTAAAACGTTTGAATAATATTTTACCCGGTCCTTTATGAAAGAATAATAAAAAAACTAAATTAAAACTCTGATTAAATTTTAGAAAATGCCAATTTGTAAGGTTGGTCTACGTACGCACTAGTACAATGCCTACGTGAGTGTGCCTAATTACCTGGCTAAATTGGGTGTGTGTAATTCAAACTTTGAGAAAACTGTTCTCATTTTGATTTAAATGTGCAGTTAAATGTGTATGTCTTCTGACGAGGTGCAAGGTCAGAATACCTAGATTGAACTACTAAGGATAGGATATCTATCGCTGTGTAACCTAAAGCGACAGACGGAGCCTAGGGGTTAGGATTAAGGTTTAAGGGGGGGGGGGTAAGATCTTGTCTGTCCCGCGGACTCACGAGACAACCCTTTCAGGCTGATAAAGGAATTCCTGTCAAACAAGAAATCGGAACCTGAAAACATTAAAATAGAAGATATTCTATAGACTACGACAGTCTAACAAATATCTTCCTTCGAAAATCGTTCACTTTGTCACAAGTCTAAACACTTCTTCCCCATTGACTTTGAATATTTAAGAACACTTGAAAAACATCACCAAAAAGAAACTAGTTAATTTCTCTAATTTTGGGCGGTCTTTCAAATTATTTTTATATTTCACAAAATTTAAACTTTCACTAAATTATATTTAATTTCACTTATTATGGACTATTCCACTTTATAGAATCAATCCTAATATTTCAAGGTATAAATTTCTAGCTTTTAAACGAACTTTAAAATCACTTCGTAATTAATTAACACAATTTAATATTTTAACCCAGCGTTACCACGCAAACGTGATACTACTTCCAGAATTATCCAGCACTGATCCCCCTTCAGCTGTTACATCTCTATTTAAAGTCGCCAACCAAGATAAAACATTTCATTCAATTTTGAATCTTATTCATACGATTCCTAAATAGGAATTGGTGTGTTCCTTCAAAGTATTCTGAAAATCGGATGTTTATATTTTTTGTAAATAAACATTCTCACAGCCCATTTCTCTGAAAAAACGACAGAACAAACCCTCTATTGTTTCCGACCTCATTATTCAAGTATCGCTCGATTTATTTGATAACAAGATATAATAATTTTATTTGAGCATTTGTGAGATACTAATGAATCCAGTAAAGATTGGTTCGTTACAGTCGCCCCTCAAAATTTACGCAGACACTCAACTTTGTGTCCGGAGAAAATTTTCCTCGCCTATTAATCTCACAAATATTGTTTAGTACAATCATAATTATGATATTTGTATACCATATCTTCCAAAATATTTTTTTTTTTTTTATTATTACCCTATTCTTTATTAAAATTAATCCTCATCTAGATCCATGTTGAATCAACATAAGCTTTTTATTTCATTATTAATTTAATTCCCAACCCCAAAATATTTTTTTCAAATCATCTGGTTTCCACACTTTCATTCAGTCATTCTGCCTCTGTTAATTCAACAATTCAACTAGAATATTATTTACACCCCAACCTTTATTTATTTATGTTGATTAATTCTGAAATCAATTCCATATACTATAAATTTGTAAAATATTTGCTATCACATAGCTCAGGAATCTCTGAAGAAAATTTATCTACCGGTATTAGCATAGATAAATTTTAGGCATGGTTCTTCATACCTTAAAACTGAGTAAATTCAGACAGGGACTTTTGAAGAATAATTATTCACCCGTATCAGTATGAATTAATTATAGGCACTGCTTTGCTTGGCCAAAGTATGTACTAAACTTACTAGTTAATTCTAACCACGAGTGAAGAAAAGGCAAGAATCTCTAAATCCTTTCTCATCTCTTCACAAATATGTATATTTATTTCAGAATCAATTTATCTTCTCCTTTTGGTTTTTATTTACAAAACCCCTTTTCGACAGTGTTTTTTTTTTTTTTTTTTATTTTGGAATCAGTTTCCTTTATATTCTGAATGTATTTTTTTTTTTTTTTTTATTCTTACGATATATATATTTGTATATTTATTATTATATATTCTTTTATTTTTATTTTATTCTTAAGCCACTTGGCTACAACAACTCTCAGAAGTCTTGTTCTCCATTGCAAAATAAAATTCTTTACAATTTACTAAGGTCAAATTCAAACAGTATCGATATGTGTGTTTCACCTGTGTGCGTGAGTACCTAGCTGATTAGTGTAATTTAGACCAATAATCAATAACGTACATCTTCATACCAATATTGACATCAACTACATGTTGTCGCTAGTTTATCTGATTCATTATCCCAGCTTGGAAAAGACTGCATGAAGGAAAATGGGTTGTGGATCCATCTCATCCCTAGTAGAACTAAGGCCGGCACAGTCCTAGGAACAACCAACATTACGTTTCCCTGGAGAGCGCTCCTTTGCCAACTACAATCTACTCCTCCCAATGTCTTCAATCCTCAGACAAGCACGTATAACATGTCTAAACCAACCTCAATAATTCGATGCATTTATTTAACCATTGGAGTTGTCCGTGTGCTTAATCCGGGCAAAAAAAACCGATTTTGCCGCACGTATAAATAGAACTGCTAACTAAAGCACTCTGTGACAGGGAATCATAGTCTATTGACCTTAACCTAACACCAAACCCCTCTTTAGTCAACCGTCCTTTGTGAAATGTGATGTCTGTTGAATACAACCTTAGTAAAGTGTTTCACTCTACAGATCCTTAGTTTCCCAGAGCCCTCATTCTGATTTTAAAACATTCACACATTTACTCATAATACTTCTCATTGTACGTAATTCATTCCATATTCTTTCATACAAATTATTTTTTTGTTTTTTATTCACTCCATTACTCAAATTTTCCCTCTGTTTCATTTCTCCTTTCTCACTTTCATTTCTTCTCTATGAACCTAAGGTTTCTTTTGTAAATTGAAACTAAGTCTCCAAAAAGAAATTTTTATAATTCTGAATTAAATACCCTTCCCTTTTCAAATCCAAATTCTAGTATGTTAATGAATTTAATAGAGAACAATTCATCCGTAAAAGCTGTCAACCAAATAATTTTAATAATATTTTATTATTTGTCAGTTTGTTGTTGTACAATTATTATTCTACCACTCATGGTGGTTTGTGTTATAGTATTTATTACACATTATTTTGTTTCACTTTATATTTTTTTTTTTTTATTATTATTATATATAAATCAAAATGACTTCTTAATTCCTGTTTAAAGATCGTAATCGTTGTACATCTCAAAATATAAAAAAAATATTTTGATTGAAAAGAGGAAAGTCGCCGACACACCCCTTTACCTATGGATACTAATCCCAATTGATCCACATTAATTTTACTTTATATATTTTTAATCCTGTTTTCTTTTACAGGTTAAATTGTTTTCTGAATTCAAAACAAGGGTCAACCAGAACTTTATATCCATAAGTAAACTTTCCCCCAAGCCTCCAGTTACAATTTTTTATTTTTATTTTTATTTTTTATTTATTAATTTAACAAAATCTCTTATTTTAATATTTTAAATTTTATCAAACATATATAATAATGATACATATTAATACAACTGTATTTAAGCTATAATTATAAACGCAGAACTTAAAATTTACCTTTAAACAATTTAAAATCTTTTTTCTTATATAACTCACTAAGTTATTTACTTATACTAACTCTTTTTTTTTTTTTTTATATTCTTACATATTTCAAAACTTAATTCTATGCAGTTCTCTTCCTTCCTATATTAATTACTAGCAATGTTCATTTATAATATCTCGTTAAATGGATTGTATTGAATTTACCCCTTATCTCTTTAGTTTCAGGATTTTTTAAAATATACACATTTTTATAAGGATTACTTGATACCACAAACGGACCCTCATACAATGACTCAAACTTCTTTGTTATTTTATCTTTTGCCTTTGATTTATTTATTTTCTTAATTTTTACCAAATCCCCTATCTCATATTGAATTAAACGATATCGTTGGTTGAACTTTTGTCTACGTTTTTTCCCTTTTTCTTTTAAATTCCTTCGAACCAGCTCTCGAATTTGGTCTACCGAATTTAATCTTATTTCTCCGGTCCCTAAATATTTATCTATTGTTAGTGTGGTTGACTGCCCGTACATAATTTCGCACGGAGTAAACTCTGTACTTTCATGGTATGTATTATTGTACAATTCCTCCAATTCAGGTAAAACTTTCACCCAACTATTATGTTTATGTCCACAATATGTACGAAACAATCGGCCTAATTCCCTATTTACTCTTTCTACGGTGTTGGGTCTTGGGTTTCTAACTGTAGTGTAAATCACATTTACCCCCTTTTGTTTCATAAATTCTTTCCAAATTTTGCTTGCAAATTGTGAACCATTATCTGACATTATTGCTTGCGGTTTTATAATTTCAAAAAACTTCTTTGCCCTCCCTAATACTGAACGAGCTGTAGCTTGTCTTAATTCATAAAATTTAACAAATTTGCTAAAAGTATCCTGAAAGATTAAAATATAATTATATCCAAAAGCTCCAGTTGGTAATGGTCCGTATAAATCCACCATTACTATATCCCCTATATTTTCTGTAATTATAGACTGACATGGCCCTACAAAGTTTTTGTTTGCGGGTTTATTGATTTGACATTCATGGCATTTCTTCAATATAAGTTTGACTTGACGAGTAAGTCCCTTCCAATAAAATCTATCCCTTATGTATTTAATTACTTTAAAAGCCCCTTGATGACCCATCTCCAGATGTATTTGTTTGATTACATCTTCACTTAAACATTTTGGCAAATAAACTACAAATTCTTTATTCTTACCTACTTGAATATATAAAATTCCCTTTTCCTGTTTAATCCTTTCTTTTAGTCTTTTAAATTTTGTAGGATTTTCACTATTATTTTCTCTTGATTTTAATATCGATTTAATATCCTCATCTTGTATTTGTAATTCGGATATCTTTTTTAATTTAATAATCAGATCTTGGTTCTCCCTTCTTCCTACATATAAAATTTCTGGCAATCTAACTTTATCTTCTTGGAGCAGATCACTTGCCGGTGGATACCGAGACAAAACATCTGCCACTACGTTTTCTTTTCCTTTAATGTGCTCTACCTCATAATTAAAATTCTCTAAATAATTTATCCATCTCGTAACTCGCGCATTATATAATTTCCAATTCTTTACAAAAGTTAAGGCTTTGTGATCTGTTTTAATTATGACTTTAGTTCCCCTTAAATAAGTTTCGAATTTTTCTAAACAGTTTATGACCGCATAAAATTCCTGTTCTGTCACTGTCCAATTCAACTGAGCCCCTCTTAAAGCTTTACTATGAAATCCTATTGTTCTTATTTCTCCCTGATCATCTAGTTGATACAATACCCCTGCCATTCCTATGCCCGAACTATCAGTCTGCAAATAAAATGGTTTTCTCAAATCCGGATGTTGAAGTTCTATCGTTTTTATGAATAACCTCTTTATTTTATCAAAAGCTTGTTGTTCTCTTTCACCCCACCTCCAAATTGTCCCTTTTTTTAATAATTCACATAAAACTTGAGAATGGGAACTGTAATCAGGTATAAACCTCCTATAAAAGTTACACAATCCCAGAAATGCCCTTATTTGTTTTAACTTTTTCGGAACTGGGAATTCTTGAATTGATTTTACTTTATCTGGATCTGTTCTTAACCCCTCTGTAGATATTATATACCCTAACATTTTAACCCTTTTGCATATAAATTCACATTTTTTTAAATTACAAGTTAAACCCGCCTTTTGTAATCTCCCTAATACTACTTCCAAATGTTCAATATGTTGCGTGTAAGTTCCCGTCGTTATTATGGCCAAACCATCTAAGTAATTAACACAAAAATCTCTAACTTCGTGGCCTAAAATTTTGTCCATAGCCCTGCTAAAACTTCCAACAGAAGTTTTGAGACCTTGTGGTAATACATTGTATACATATGATTTCCCATTAAAAGTAAAGCCCGTATATTTTTTGCTATTATCAGAAATAGGAATTTGGAAATAAGCATTATTCAAATCAACTACGCTAATAAAATTTGCCCCATGAAAGGAATTCATGACATCTATCTGAAGTGGAGGTTTTTCTGTTTCAGCCACCATGTATTTATTAATTTCTCTGGCATCTAACAATACTCTAATAGATCCGTCTCGTTTTAAAGTAAATGTTAATGGACTGCAAAAAGGGGTAGATGATCTACTAATTATTCCCTGTTCTTCCATCTCCTTTAGTTTCTTTTCTACCTTTTCTCTATACGCATAAGGCACCGGGTATGTTTTTTTTACTATGGCCAAATGCGATTCCATCTCTATGTTATGTTGATAACAATTAGCCCTCCCCAATTTTTCTGAAAATAACCCTTTATATTTATTCAATAATTTCATTAATTTTTCCCTTTCATCAATCCCTAGTTTTGTCCCAGTTACTATTTCTTGTAGCGTTTTTTCTAAATTTTCTGTTTCTTCTATGCTAATCTCTTGTGACCTCTTAATGTCTAGATTTTCTTCGGTCTTTAAAAAATTTACTAAATGTCTCTCTCCGTTTATTTCAAACTCTATACCCCTTTTTTCTCGAGTTATTTGAATTGTAACTTCCTTTTGTTGTAACCAATCAAACCCTAAGATTATGTGATTGACCAAACCGGGTACTACTAAACATCCCGTTTCTATGATGATATCGTTCAACTTTATAGGCAAAAGAACCATACTACGTATTTCAACACTTTTATGCCCTACCGCAGTTCTAATTTGAAATGATTTTACAGGCATAAGCGGAATTTGATTTGTTGGATTTGATTTAAGCACATTCCATAACTCCTCAGAAATGCAGGTTATGTCACTACCAGTATCTATTAAACTTACTACTTCATATTCAAATATTTGAGCTGTTATTTCCGATTTGAAATGTTTATACTCCTTTTCTTCTGATTCTTCTTCAAATACAGAATTAACTTTATCTATTTTTATATCTTGTAATGAGTGTTGTTCTATTTTTAGTTTCAATACCTCCACTATTTGTTCTAATATTTGGTCATTTCTTTGTACTTCTTCCCGAAATCCTAACCCCTCTCGTCTACCTCTGTCTACTAACCATCCCCGCTTTGGTATCATCAATCCTTTATTTTTCTTACCTAACGTTTGTCCTGGTTCCCAACCCATCAGATTCATTATTTTTAACACTACGTTCCCTGTGAATTTAACTGAATCGGGAACTACATTTTCAGTTTCTTTTAGTTTAAATTTACATTATTAGTTTTGTTCGCTTCTGTCACTGCATTCACTCCAGCTGGCTTGTTGTTTACCATTCTGTTTTGTCCTGTTGACGGGCGCTGCCAGGTTCTATATTTCTGTTGAACTTCCCTAAATTTCTCCTTGTCCTTCCCGGTCCCATATGCCGTCGAAACGTGTGTCTCTTGTTTGTTTATATCGTCCATATTTCTCAAAAACTCTGCTGTCTCTATTGTGGTTTCAATCTTGGATGTAAACCACCCCTGTTGAATGTACTTCGGAAAATGACGGATGATATCTGCTATCAATTGTTTCTCCGGAATTTTAAAAGTTAGCATCTGAGCTTTCCCTGCTAGTCGTAAGAAATGGTTCAGCATAGAAGGTGTTTTCACCCGATCCCAAACTCCCTGTGCTATATTTCTTCTAAGCTCGCTTTGTTCCTTCTCTCCCCAATAAGTTGAAAGAAAATCTACCTTGAAATCTTCAACCGTCTCCCACCTACTTTTATAAATCCGAGCCCACTCACGTGCATCACCCACCAAACATTCTAAAATGACTTCTAATTCTTTGCCATCCTTTGAAGCCTTTTTTAAATAAATGTCCAAATCCTCTAAGAAGGTCATAGGTTGAATCTGATCCTTCTCCCCAAACTTAGGTTTGTCCATATTCAAATTCCTTATATTATATATCACTTTTTTGTAACCTTCCCTGGATATTTCATTTTCTTTGATTTGTTCATTATTCTCCTTTTCTTTGTTTAAATTTTGTTCTGTTGTTTCCGTATTGGTTGTTTTACAGTGTTCCTCTCCACTTTCTGCCACCGATTCCGCTTCTAATCCGTTAGACGCTTGAGTTTTATATGTTTTAACTTCTTCGCTTAAGGCATCCACTTTAGTAGCTAAGGACATCATGGTCTGTTTCAATGTTCTTAAAAAGGCCCCCGTGGATTTTCCACTTTTTGGTTTTTCCTTGATTGTAGAATTTGATTTTTTTTTACGTTTTGATGTAGATTTATCTTCCTTTTCCAAATTTTGAAAACTTTCCGACTCCAAGATTTCTTGATTTTGATTTGTTTCCGTCTCTTTACTTCCAAGGCGCTCTGGCCTTTTACGCTTTCGTATAGGCTTCATTTTTTTTTTTGTTTGATTGGTTACGATTTGTTTCCGTCTCTTTGTTTTTAAAGCGTTCTGAGCTTTTACGTTTTACGTACAGACTTCACTCCTTTTTTTTTTTTTTTTTTTTTTTATAAATAAATAAACTTGCCTAAAGTTTATTTAATTATAACCCTTTTTTTTTTTTTTTTTTCAATTCTGGTTTTTTTTTTCTGAAATTAAAATAATATAGCTTCCCTAATCTCTAACCATGTTTTAACTTTGATAAATAAAATAACTAAATAAGTAAATTATGTTTAAAACAAGGCTAGTGAAAAGTAATCAAGTCAATTAAATTAATTCAAAGTCAAATTAAAAATAATCAAATCTATTCAAAACGAATTAAAATTAATCAAAGTTATTCAAAGTTTAAATTAAAGTTATAAAATAAAGCAGAGGTTTAAATTTATTTTTTATATAATATTTTTAATCGAAATCAATCAAAATTAATTAAAATTATTCAAAGTTTAAATTAAGGTTACAAAATAAATACAAAGTTTTAAATTTATTTTTATATATATTTTTTTTTTTTATTATTATTTATCTATCATAATTATTATTCATTTTTTATTATCACTGTCATCGAAGAACTATTTCCGTTTTTTTTTTATATCATATTAACGCCCCCCCAAGTTTTATACTTTTGAAATCAGCAATCGCTCTCCAATGTTTTTTTAATTATTTTATTTAGTTTGTTAAAACTTAATTATTTTAAGAATAAATTTTAAAATCCATTTTCCGTCAAACAATCGTAATATTTTTAAACTCCCGTGTTTATAAAAGAAACCATTAATCTTCCAAGTTTTATAGACTAGACTTAGCAATTGTGTAACCTAAGTCGCCACCCGTCATATTCCTATCTGTCTGTCAAAGTAACCCACGATTTTTATTAAAATATCCTGACTTTTGCGAATTCAATCTATAATGTGAACCCCCCCCAGATAAAATCATTAAGCAAATTATTATTGGTATTGTTCAATCATACAAATTTTCTTACATATGTAATATCACTATAACGTTCTAATGTTTAAATTCATACATTTCTTTATGATGTTACGTAATTTTACGCAAGTTAGTCAGAGCCCAAACGAGCGCACATTCGTCTCTAATATCTGTGAGCTACTGCCGGTTGGAGCGTTGGATGGAATTGTTGCCAACAGCTCCTTTTAGCAACGCGTGACTTTAATTAAATCGGACAGTCGAACAACAAACCATTATTTTAATTTTTTTTTAAGCCGACTTAAGGGAAACAGTTCCATACTAAAAAATTAGTTGAATAAGCAGCCCCACGTAATCAAACCGTGCTACCTATCCTAGCCAAATTCGATCAGTCTTAAGATATATTGCGCCAGAAAAATGGGTCCAACGTTCCAAATATTACGCCAAATCTAACCGTACCTTCTTAGACCGGCCTCCCTAATTCGATCTGCCAAATGGCAATAATTTTTACTCTGTGTCAATTTGATCTGACTTTACCACGGCGTTCAAAAAGTGAAAGTTCACGAGTGTGTTGTCTCTGTCTATGTTGAGATTTGCTCTGCGACATCATATTAATCGTTGCTTTCCAATATTAATTGTCAGAAGATCCAAATAAATTATGGTTTGAGAAACTAATATTACCTTGATGTAGTAGACAATCATAATACGAAAATGAACCGCGGTGTCTCAAAAATTATCCTTGTATATACAGAACAAAGATATCTGTATGGGTTACTTATAATAGGTAGGTACTCATTCTAAACTAATTACTGCTAACCATGCGGCTAGTGACATCTCCCGGTCTTCGCAAAGAAATGCTTTCAAATTCCAATCGTGTAGAACGCGTGAAATGAACCTCATACAAGTAACCAACCGAGTTCCTCCTCTGGGCACCAGATGTCAGCACAGAACCTACTCAAAACTTTTGTTAATCGCGATTTACTTTGTATAAAAATTCAAAAAGATATTAGTCCTAGTGTTAATTTTTGTCCTAGATTTCTGTGAACTTTATAAATGACAAAGTAATTATTATTTCAAAACACCCAGAGTCACATTGATAAACGCGCCTAGTGTTGTCGAATTTTAACTCTAAGAGAAAATCGTTAAATCCCGTGTTAGTTCACCTACTCAACGATAAATGTTCACCGTTCTATTTCGCAACTAAATCGTAGGTTCGTATGAGGCGGTGTCGACCTCTGGCGTCAAATTCTGTCAATTCCGCCATCGCCTCCCCTTAGCTTAATCAGCAGCCCGGACCGAAAAATCGATCCAATAGTTATATGTACTAGCTTCGCATAGTTTCACCTAGATGTCGCTACTGGAAGGATTAGGATGTATTTATCGTAACGTTTTGACTTATTTGTAATTAATTTCCGAACAAAATTTCTATTTTTTGAATCGTAAACGATTATAATTATGCATGCTAAGATACCTATTATAAAACATTAGTCAGATAATGGAAAATGTACGAGGCAGTACTATTTGGTACATTTTTAACAATTCTGAACCCAGTTTCCATTGCTTGCTCCACTACTAACTATTCAGAACGCTTCCATACTAATGATGACATCTTGTTCGACGGTACGGATGGATGGAGCGGCAACGTCTCATAACAGCCAGTATCACACGAATCGGCAACTTCGCGTCGCTCATTGCGTTCCGAGCTGAAGATTAGAATACTCAACTAATCTGTACTACTCTAACATGTGGAGTCCGTCTCTCTCACACGCATCCACAATAATGCCCTGTTCATTTTTAGATAATAATTGATTACTTTAAAAGGCCCAGCGGTATGGCAGACCGTAGTGATGCGCGACTTTAACTAAATTGAACAGTCGAACAACTAGCCACTATTTAATTGTTAAGTTGAATTAAAAAAATAGTGCTATACTAAAAAGTTAGTCGAATAAACGAATACTATTTTTAGTTATACTTGTTTTATCCGCAGCGGCAAACACCGAATGGTTTGAGAAACGAACCTAGTTCAAATCAAAAGCACAACTCCAGAGTCCAGACAGACTGTTATGCATGTGTAACGAGCGCAGCTGATAGTATCTAGGTAGTGTCCCTTTCACGCAACATGAAGGGCCTAGCACTGAGCCGGCGAAGGCAGCCGATTCGCGACGGAAAACTGCGAGTCGGTTAAGTACCGAAATAAATAGTGGAAGAACAGGCGGAGGCACCCGATTCGCAACGGAAAACCGCGAGTCGGCTAGGTAACGAAAAAAATTAGTGGTACTGCATTGGAAGAATGAATTCATTCAGTGTTTACCGACTTCAGTCGCACTAGTTGAATATTTTTGTTAGTTGAATAAGTCGAATACTTTTATTCATAGTCGCGCATCGCTAGCAGACCGTTCCGTGTTCCGAATTCGATAGTACTTAGGTTCACACCTCTCCTAAATAACGATTAACCAAATTCACTTAAACCACGCGTGCCTACGAAGTCCCAGTTCGGGGCGGACCACCAGTTACTAAGATAAATATTACCCCCAAATCAAAAGAACTTCTATAAACAACTTATAAATATTACCAATCTGTCAACCCACTCAATTGCTGCTACTTAAAAGTGAGTAGTTCACACTACCCACTTAATGACATAAAATACCCACGCGTCAATAGCAATCAACAATCAATGTCCTGTTCAGTGAAATGAAAGTTCTCACGTCTCAAGTGTAACGATCACTCGACAACAATCACACAACAACGCTTTGTTTAGTGAAACTAATCACTCACGATTTGAGTGGAGTACTCTCGCAACAATAATCCTTTGTTTCCTAAGTAGGTGGGTTAAAGAATGACCTAATAACCCACATATTTTGTTTATATCGAAAACTCTACTAGAAAGAAACTACCAACAAAAAAAAAAACTAAATTATACCGTGAATAAGACTCGACAATACAACAGATCCCATACCACAGGCAACAAATGCCAAGTTTTACTATGGCTTTAAAAAATAAGAAAGTTATCGTTACAATAATTAATTATTTCTTAGCAGTATCCTTAATAACCAAAATTAATCCTGGCGTAGGCACCAAATTGTAACACCCCCCCTAATACCTTCTCTATTGTACCTAATAATCTAACTACCTATTATACCGCGCGCACTCACCGACTTCCTACTTTACTCTGTGGAGTTACGATAACTTTAATCTTACCTACTTCTTTAAACACTATAAATTGGCCATATGATCGTCTAGATATATACCTACGTTGTGTCTTGTAATAACTCGAGTTCTTTATTTGTTAATATTGTCGAGTCTTAACGTATCCTAACTACATAAAATATTTTACCTTTTTATCGATATCCTCGTAATAGTTGCTACTAATTCTAATAGGAAAGATACCTACTTAAATTTTATTTTACTTCAGTACACATCGGAACAATTAATTAAAAGATTACTCCAGAGATTTATTTCCATTATAGTTTGTTATTCCTTTGTAAAAGAATAATCTACAATTAAAGTTCCTAGTAATATTTTGAACATTCTGATTTTACAATTTCTGAGGTTTATTGATTTTGACTCTAGCTTCGATACAGACATGTTTGTCTTGTGCTATTTCAAGATACTTTTACGTGACAGATTTGCATCTGTAATAGATCCATTAGGGAAATGACAAGAAATTACTTGTATAAATTATTTGCTTCTCAGATAGAATTTTTAAGTTATTTCTTTAATTATTTGAAGGATGAACCAAATTTGATAAGGTTCACATCCAGAAATAAGCGACTTTTTGGAGAACAGCCCCGTCCGCGCTGCCCTCGGTGGATTTCTTCCAATGCTTTTGGTCAAACCTCCCTCGCTTGGACATAGGTAGATTACCTAATATTGTCCGAGAATTTTATCCAAATGATATTCTAATTCAAATCAATTCCTTTTTACTTTAATACAAGGGATTTTAGGGGATCGCGAACCTATTTCCGTCGGAGTAAGTTTGTTAGTCATTTTCAAACATTCCAGGGAATTTTACATTTAATCAATAACGCAAAATCAACCACATACAACCTTCACCTTTGGTTAACTTTGGGATTTATCTAGGCTTCCTGAAGCCTAGGAAAATCCCTACTTGATTCATACCCCTACTTACAAATAATTCTAAATATTCTCTGTAGGATAAATAGAATTCCTAGTTGGATTATCCAGGTAGGAATAATCGCTTGTGAAAATTCTAGACTATATTTAAATGAAATTTTCCTTCCGAGAATGATAATATTCAATTACAAGATTCTCTTTTTTATCTAGTATTTTAAAACGTTTGAATAATATTTTACCCGGTCCTTTATGAAAGAATAATAAAAAAACTAAATTAAAACTCTGATTAAATTTTAGAAAATGCCAATTTGTAAGGTTGGTCTACGTACGCACTAGTACAATGCCTACGTGAGTGTGCCTAATTACCTGGCTAAATTGGGTGTGTGTAATTCAAACTTTGAGAAAACTGTTCTCATTTTGATTTAAATGTGCAGTTAAATGTGTATGTCTTCTGACGAGGTGCAAGGTCAGAATACCTAGATTGAACTACTAAGGATAGGATATCTATCGCTGTGTAACCTAAAGCGACAGACGGAGCCTAGGGGTTAGGATTAAGGTTTAAGGGGGGGGGGGGGTAAGATCTTGTCTGTCCCGCGGACTCACGAGACAACCCTTTCAGGCTGATAAAGGAATTCCTGTCAAACAAGAAATCGGAACCTGAAAACATTAAAATAGAAGATATTCTATAGACTACGACAGTCTAACAAATATCTTCCTTCGAAAATCGTTCACTTTGTCACAAGTCTAAACACTTCTTCCCCATTGACTTTGAATATTTAAGAACACTTGAAAAACATCACCAAAAAGAAACTAGTTAATTTCTCTAATTTTGGGCGGTCTTTCAAATTATTTTTATATTTCACAAAATTTAAACTTTCACTAAATTATATTTAATTTCACTTATTATGGACTATTCCACTTTATAGAATCAATCCTAATATTTCAAGGTATAAATTTCTAGCTTTTAAACGAACTTTAAAATCACTTCGTAATTAATTAACACAATTTAATATTTTAACCCAGCGTTACCACGCAAACGTGATACTACTTCCAGAATTATCCAGCACTGATCCCCCTTCAGCTGTTACATCTCTATTTAAAGTCGCCAACCAAGATAAAACATTTCATTCAATTTTGAATCTTATTCATACGATTCCTAAATAGGAATTGGTGTGTTCCTTCAAAGTATTCTGAAAATCGGATGTTTATATTTTTTGTAAATAAACATTCTCACAGCCCATTTCTCTGAAAAAACGACAGAACAAACCCTCTATTGTTTCCGACCTCATTATTCAAGTATCGCTCGATTTATTTGATAACAAGATATAATAATTTTATTTGAGCATTTGTGAGATACTAATGAATCCAGTAAAGATTGGTTCGTTACAATGCTTCAAGCACGTAATTAGACAGTCCGACAAGCAAATTATTTTTTTGCTTGATTTTGTGATATTTTTAGACATATTAGTAATTAGGTATAGTTACCTCACATTGATTAATATCGTAACTACTTGATTGCCATTACAAAAATAAACTACCATACGAAATTCATCCTCTTGGACAAAGGCGTGTGGGTGTGTGTGGGTGGGCGTAAGTTTCGTTGGGATAATTTTATGAAGATGATCTACTGGTTTATGTACACTCTAATGCAGCCATTATAGAGGCCGTTGCAGTTTTATGTCTCGAAAGCAAAGCATTTCTGTATATTGGTACTGAACGGGGATTTAGAACGATTTAAGTTGTTATTACTAGGGATACCTGAGATAAGTGTAACCGATACAGAGGCCATTGTGTGGAACGGATATTGAAAGTCGTTCTAGGATGTGACAATCTAGAATGAGTTTCCTTATCCTAAGACTCTGATGCCTCTTTGGATCACGATCATGGACCATGCAATATTGCTTGAGATTGTTGTTATAGAAAATGCCACCAAAACTACACAATAAAACACAAAACTAGTCCCTCCGTAGACCAAGACACGTTCTTGGTGATCCCGACGATCCTATCACTGCCGCTAATGCGGTAGTGACGTCATCCAGTCAAGACAGAGAAAACACACCACCTTTGCACCGACCTCGCCGGCGAGGTCGAAGAACCTTCTATGTACCTTCTGTACCTTCGCCAAAACCGGTACAAGCATGTTCCAGGGCGTTCTGTCCGATCCTCCCAACCTGGCAACAGCCCAAGCCGAGGTTCGTATCTAAGTGGTGCCCTTGTGCTCGTTGCCCCAACCTAACTTTACAGGTTGAGCGCCATCTGCGCTCACCAAAAGCCCGGTAAAGCAGTCATGGCCCCAGGTGGTCAACTGCATATATATACTTCAGAAAAAAAAAACAATAAAAAAAAAAAAAAAAAAAACACTTGCAGCATTACGGCAAGGCTAAAAAACAGCAATGCTGGACCCTTGGCCTTTTCACTAATACTACCATTATCCTTTATGTTATGTAGGTACTTATAAACTTTGTAATTGATGATGGTGTAAGTTGCCTTTTTATTTTTATTTTATAATATCAAGGTACTAATGGTAAATGTCCATAAAGGCAGTTTTAAAAATTGAAAAACCCGTGCACAGAAAAATTATTATTTGGATGATTGTGAAATTTGTGCAAGAGCATTTAGAAACATCAATATCATTTCAGACGGTTCACGTCATTCTCAGACATGCAGCCCTTATAAAATACCACGATACATGGGCTTGAGCAGCCTATATCACCAGCCTTCCCACGACCTCTACTATTACAAGTATGAGTCAGTCTAAATAAGGGTGACCAAGAAATAACCATGAAAACGACAATTTCACAAAATATCATAAAAAAACAATCAAATGTAGTTTATTAAGCTCTTCTTTTCTTTTATCACTTTAGACACAAACAAAGAAATTTTTTACATTTAGATATATGTATTTACGACCTCTCCGTGTGGCCCTTTTCTTCAAGTCCCTAACGAAATACATATGTTAATAAACACACGGCTTTTCCACCGAAAGGGTAGGCAGCGGTTCGAGGGCCTCTTTTTCTTTTTACTATGACACGCAAAACCATACGCCCATCCTCGTAGGAATATGGACGTGACTTGAGGTTTCATTGTTTGCCCATTACCACCTCACAGGCTTACATTTAAGTCATCAGAGAGTGCAAATTGTATGCCAACGAAAATTGCCCAATAAAACCGGATAAACTACATACATCAAAGAATATAACAAAAATAACCACACAAATTCATTGTCTGTTAAACGATGTGTGTAGGTTTTGAGTAAAACACAAAATACCTATACAGATTAATAGGCACTGTGCCAAATATGCACGGACATGATTTTGACGACTGCGTGAATGATATTATTTTTTCGAAACAAGGAGATTTTGGTTGAAAATAATAAAGTCAAATAGCTACCTTACTTACTTACACGTGATTTTACAAGCTTTAATTTAATTTACAATGTATGTATCTTTGTCCGGGTGCAATCGTTTGTCCGGGTGGAATCTTGCAACTAAATTTTAAAGCAGTTATCCTCAACCGATTGAGATGATATTTTGCATACCTGTCAAGTTCCGATGACAATGCAATAATTACGGTGGCAGCAAGCTAATCTGATGATGGAAACGGAAGCTGGATAACGGAACTCCTCGATGGATAATAGTAGACTGGCCGTGTTTAGGCTCATTTTGATCAGCACACGGTTACGATCACTAATTTTATAAAAGCTGGTAAAGAAAAATATATTTTTCACAAAAAACTTATTGAACGAGCGAAGCGAGTTCTCTGAGTCAACTTGGAAGAATCGGCGTTTGTATGTATGTATGTATGTATGTATGTTTGTCCGAGCATAACTTGCGAATCGTTAATCCGATCTTGATGAAATTTGATTAGGGAGTAGATAGTATTGGTACAATTTGTTGGTAAGGTTATGAGCTATATCGGTCTGGGGGTTGTTGAGATAATGGGGTCCAAGAGGGGGTAAAAAAAAAAAAAGTGAGAATATCCGATCAAATGGGGTGTCATATGAAAGCTCTTTGATTCGACAATTCAAAAATATTTTTTAAAATTGTTTAGCTTATGTAGTTTTTGAGATATTAGGTAAATCAAAAAAATTTAAAAACCAAAACCTCTATTGTACTTCCACTAATCCTACTACGTTGAAATTTGTTAAGTTTGTAGCTGTTATGACACAAATACTGAGAAAAGTCTTAAATTGAAGAATTTTGAGGGGGGTTGTTGAGATATTGGGGTACAATAGGGGGTAAAAAAAAAACAAAGTGAGAATATCAGATCAAATGCGGTGTCATATGAAAGCCCCTTGCTTCGACATTTTAAAACTATTTCTTATAATTTTTTAACTTATGTAGTTTTTGAGATATTAGGGTAAATCACAAAATTTCAAAAACCATAACCTCTAGGTTACTTCCACTAATCCTACAACGCTGAAATTTGGTACGTTTGTAGCTTTTATGACACAAATACTGGGAAAAGTATAATATTGAAGAATTTCTAAACTTGTACCCTAAAAAACAATAACCAATATTGTTGACCTCCCGTTTCTAGGAATTTGAACGACGTTGTAGGTCTAACATTTAAATCCACATAACTATTTTATCACAGTAAATGTTTTCAGAAGTCAGTTTTTTTGTTTGTTTTTACCATGATAGGCCTCTGTTTGACCACGATCTCACCTGTTGGTAAGTGACGATGTGGCCGATGATGAAGCACAAAGCTCTAGCCTTGAAGAGACCCAGATTAAAGTTTTCAGGAAAGAAAGACGACGTTAGCGTGTTCCACTCCTTAGCAGTTCGCATTATAAAGGTAGAACTGAATCGTTTAGTACGAATAGAGGATATACTAATGATGTACGGATGGTACCGAGCCATGCGTCTGCTCGTCCTATGATGAAAACGAGATGGTGGGATCAGATCGTGAAGTTCCTGGGAGCATTCCCCGAAATGTAACCTATAGAAGATCGAAAGGCATGCGACTTTACGGCGGTGTTCGTGACTTAGTCTCCGCCATATGTTGCTTACCAATAAGCCTGAAAGCTCTGCGTTCAATCAAGTCCAAGGTAGCAAGCTGGTATTTGGCAGAGCCATCCCAAACATGGCAGCAGTACCTACTCCATACAAGCACGGACTTGTGCTTTATATAAACTGAGAAGCTGTCCTGGTGTGAAGTAACGCTTTACCTTATTCAGGATGCCTAGCTTCATGGCAGCTGTTTTTGCCTTAGACTCTATGTAGGAGCCAAAGTTGAGAGTACGCGTGAGCAAAACACCTACGAGCTCGAGGTTATCTCCTATACCTACAGGTACAACTCGGAATACAGGAACTTGGAGAAACGATCTTTTTTTCGCCGAGAAGAGACAAGCCTGCGTTTTAGAGGCGTTGAACTTGACTAGGTTGGCATCGCCCGAGTCAGATACGGCCTTGAGAGTCAAATTCATACGCTGCAGCATCTCATCTCTTAGCTCCTGAATTTCAATATGCCTAGCTCCCGAGCTACCCGCAGTGGAAACATATCTCTCCACAACTGTGCTGTCGTCTGCATACCCAATGATACCGGGCAGTAGCAGATCATTAATGTGCAGCAGAAACAGTGTGGCAGATAGAACAGACCCCTGAGGTACCCCAGCGTTTATAGCCAATTGATCCGACGAGCAGCCATCAATAACTACTCGAATGGATGTTTCCCTCAGAAAGTCTACAAGCCAGGTGCAGAATTGAACTGGCAGTCAATACGGTTAGAAAGGTATTTGAATGTTTTGTGCAACATTACATGGAGAAGTCGAAAATTGAGGATTGTCCTTGTACCAATACCAATTTTTTGCGATAAAAAACTTAATCTTTGGTGGTTAAGTAGCAAATCCACAACATGAGATGGCAATGCTAATTATGTCTGAAAGTTATATTGCGATATCGATGCGTTTTGAAGCTTGGATATGAAGTACCGTGATAACTACGTTTATTTTATGTGGATATACTCACGTACATAAAATTTTTCGAAAGAAATAAGGTAAGTAACTTACCTAAATTGCGTGTATTCGCGAGTTCTCAATTTGGAGCGAACCACTAGTTTAATACACAGTTCATATTATAACCTGGGTTGTATTTGGGCTATATTCGATGTGTTGCCTACAGTGAATATATTATACAAAAAACATTATACGACAGGTAAACATTATATTATGATATCAGATAATATCATAGAATGAATATCATCAATTAGAATATTAGTAATGAACTTCAAAAATACTTTTGTAAATAGTGGTAATTTTTGATGTGTATCATCTTTACTCTCGCTTTCCTGAACTCTGTGGGAGTGAAAAGGGACGGAAGTGTGTGACAGGAAGCGCGCATTTTTTCGAGAAGTTGGTACTATCAGCCATGTTGCTTAGTACCAAGGAGGTGAGATGTTAGATGTTACACATCATATGCGACTACTGTAAGGCTCGCAGGTTTTTTTTGTTTGATAATATCAGTGGTGGCCATATAATTAAGAACGCTGATATAAAGGGAAGATTTTTTCCAACTAAGATGCAAAACTAATTGTATGCATTTGTTTTTATTTCTCTCGGTATCGTAAAACATTTCCATATTACCACTGTATTCATTGATACACATGATTGGCTAAAAATCAATAGGCAAACTTTTTACACTACTTTTAAACAAAGTATGCCTTATTACTGGCTGGTCACGTAATTAAGAACGCTAAGCAGTTTATACCTTTATTCAAATTTAAATAGAGAACACTCAGTCGATTTGTTACTGTTTGTATAATTTTGGCGCCATTACGTGCTGTAAAAGATTAAAGGTGATTGCTTCTTTAGAAAAAACAATGGGAAAAAATAAAAGTTGTGATAAATCTACAAGGGAAGTAATAATAAAACTTCGCCGGAAGAATTGGTCTTATAAAAAGATAGCCGACCATCTGCAATGTTCAAAAACGATGGTTTTCCACGCTGTAAAGCATTTTGCTACGTATCAAACTACTTCGAATGTTCCAAGTGTACCTAAACAGAGAAAAAAAACTCCTTGAGATGACCGAAACATCGTTCGTATGGCAAAACAAAATCCTTTTAAAGGGTCCAATGAGCTTAGAAAAGAATATTTTGGTGAAAACAACCCTTAAGCAATCTCAGCACGCACTATTCGAAGACGTTTGGTAGAAGAAAAATTGCACGGTAGGATAGCAAGAAAGGTACCCATGTTAAAACTTTGCCACAGGCAAGCCCGGCTTGCATTTGCGAGAAAGTATAAAAACTGGACTGTGCTACAGTGGAAAAAAGTTCTTTTTTCTGACGAGACGAAAATAAACAGAGTATGTTCTGATGGAAAACGATATGTACGACGTCCCCCGAATACAGCATTCGACCCAAAGTACACGAAAGTTACATTAAAGCACGGTGGTGGAAATGTGAAAATTTGGGGTTGCTTTTCTGGACATGGTGTAGGACCTGTAAAGTTGATAGAAGGTAACATGGATCAATTCCAATACAAAAATATACTGGAAGAAACAATGTTACCATACGCTGAAGACGTTCTACCGGTCATTTGGACATTCCAGCATGACAATGATCCAAAGCACACTGCACGCACCGTAAAGGAATTTCTTACAGCGCGATTAGTTTCTGTCTTAGACTGGCCTGCTAACAGTCCAGATCTAAACCCAATAGAGAATCTGTGGTTTGAAGTAAAGAAAAAGGTTTCAAATACAAAGTGTGGAAATTTAAGAGAGTGGTCTGTGAAAATGACACATCGAGTTTTGAAACTATTCCATTACCTGTGACCTCCACCTTGCGGTGGGATTTGGAACTAATTAGGTAAACAAACCTCTCAACCGTACAATTGTGTAGAAAACACATTACTTGTTTTGTCAATTACTTCATTGAATTTTTGTTCTGTACGTAATCAGATAAATGTGAAAATAAAATCAATGTATACCACCTATACAATCGTTGCGTGACTGACTGACTCAGTCACTGACTATCAACGCGAAGTCTAAACCCTAGGTCATAGGACCTGAAATTCACATAGGTACATTTCTTTTGTGGTATAGCGGTGCACTAAGAAAGGAATTTCCTAAATACACACCCTAAAGTGGTGCAGCGGGATGTTGAAGTTTGTATAGCAAAAACTGCACGCGGGCGAAGTCCCAGGCGTTCCACTACTGGATACTTGAGAAATCAGGTTCAGTTCAGGTTTCGTTATATTTTATAACAGTTTTATTCGTTTTATTTTACCCCAAATAGACAAAGTGGTCAACAACTTCAATAACTGTACCAATATGGGTGCAAAGTTAGTATATAAAAACCATCATAACCGAATCGCAAATGAACATGGGCAAGAAATGAACAAACCCACAAAAATAACCAAAAAATACAGGACCAAAAAAAACAAAATTAAATCAAAAACGCCCTAAAAACTCTCACAACCTAAGAAGCCCTACAAACCTTTAAAAAAACCCTTCCAACTCCTAAAAACAGAGGGTTTAGCCTACCCTACCTCCCTAGAGTTCATACAAATCTTAAACTTTAAGAATCAATTAAAACCTCGTACAAACCCATACAACCCAATTTAAACCGGTATTGAACGACGGACCTTGCTCAGAAAAATATCTTGGGAATCAGGATTTTTCCCAGCAGGGCCCAAATTAGATCATTTTCTCCGCCTCAAAACTCACTATTCTGCCAAACTTCCTGCTGATGTTTTTTTTTCCATTAACTTTCATCCACTAATATACCTACCTTGTTTGTTTATATTAATTTGAATGTGTATGTGCGCCTACTTTTTGGCGATTGTACCTAGTCAACCTTTGGAGGTTTTTAAGGTACAATATTATACCTAATTAAATGTGTAAAATATATTGTGTATGAAATAAATAAAAACAAAAAAAACCTACACGTGTAGGGCTGTTTAAAAAAACGCTCATACAGTGATTTTATTATTTAAAACTATTAATTTAATCCTATTTCGTCAAAATAGTAACAGTTTTTCGAGTTATTTTGTACAGAAAGACGGATAAAGAAACAAATAAATTATATAGGTACCTACAAACTATGTTGGAAGAAATTCACGTAATTGAAACATACTGACCACAAATTGGCATAAAAAAACGGCGCGGCGAGGACGTTGCATTTGACATGACTAGTAAGACATTTTCAAACATTTATCGGCTTCTAAATTCTAATTTCCATGTACAACCACAGAATAAATAATAGTACCTACTTCTTGAAACATGCCATAAATTGGTTTGGCGTCTTTATGAAAGGATTATAGGAAATTCAAACCCTAAAATCAATTGTGTTGAAGACCTCTGTAGTGCGGCGGGCGAAGGTTGGCCTGCGACGCAGGAGGTTGTGGGTTCGATTCCCGCCTCGGAACAAATATTTGTGCGATCGCAGATATTTGTTCAGGTGTTCTGGGTATTTTCTGTGTATAATAAAAAATATCTATCTATGTATTATATTGTATTAAGTATATCAATTATCTAGTACCCATAACACAAGCTCTGCTTAGCTTGGGGCTAGATAATGAAATGTCCAACATTATTATTATTATTTATTATTAATTAGGGTCATAAAGTTTGGAAGTATTGTTTGTTATTCTATTAATATTAAAAATTAAAGCGGGCCCCCATACAAAAAAAGTGATTTTGACAAACGCTGTATCTCTTGATCCGCAATAGCTAGACACAACAAAAAATAAAAAAAGTGAGTTATAAGTAGGTATGTACCTACCTAGGGGAAAACAAACATGTTTATATTTACTTGCCTTATTTTTATTAATTATCATCATCCGCCCAGCTGGAAATATAACATTTCCATAGAATGCCACGACGACTGGTCTTGAGCCGCCTCCGTCCACAGACTTCCCGCGACCTTTATAAAGTTTGGTACATTGGAAGTTCCCCTCCCACACTGCGTCATCCGGTTGTTGGTCGCCACTCGAGGACTTTATTTCAGTCATCTTAATAAGTGCGTGTTGCCAGAGATGACTTACGTGACTGAGACGTGATCGCTAACTATCACACACACAAAAGCTCAAAGTATCACAGCGGGCTATGCATGGAGAGAGCTATGCTATTACCATCAGTGTACAAATACGTAGTCTGCGACAACCGAAACTACAAGAAATATTGTTACGAGATATTCGCGCCCAAAGTTTTTTATCTTATATTAGTGATCAATGTCTTTGTAAATATTTATCTGTAATGATTTTGATCTGTACGATCGCTACGATCATTCCCTTTAAAACTGTGTTTATTATATCGTGATAACATTAATGCTTTTTTATTAATTAGTAAATAATACTTGTTTAGTGTTACATTATTTTAGAACGTGCTTTACCTAAGCATGTGCGCCGTATGTAACATAGTTACTGTTCGCATGTCTAGGGATTTTGTTATGGTGTTCAACAAACGGAATATGCTCAAGATTTACTAATCTTATGTGCGGTAACATAACTACTAACTCAGTTATACACTTTATTGAGCTGGGAGAAAAAAAAAACTGTAAGTAAGACCACAGAATAAATAATAGCAAGAACAAAAGGCTCACATCGTGAAAAAAAAATAACGAACCTTGCTGGGACGCAACAAAGTGCATTTCAGTTCGCATAAGTGCTTAGTGCCTAGCGCCAAAACCACCTTAACACCCTAAACACCCACCACCTTTATTCACCTAAACATTGGCGCTCTCTTGTAAATGTTTGAATCTTTTTATTTGTGTATTATATTTTTCTTTAGTACTCAATTTATAATTTTACTAGCTGTAACCTGCGACTTCGTCTGCGCAGGATTATTAAGTAGCGGAGTATTATAAAGCTAGTATTATTAGACTTACGCTGGTGAAGTAAGTTTCACCCGCGTAAGTCTCGATCCCGTGGGAATATCGGGATAAAAATGTGCCTGTGTTATTCCGCGAGTCTAGTTATCTTTATTCCAAATTTCATCCAAATCCATCCCGTAGTTTTTACGTGAAAGAGTAATTAGGATAGGATATTCGGTTACCAAATTACTCCTGCATTCTGCTGCTCGCCTGGTACAATGAAAAGAAAGAAATAAAGAAAGAAAAACATTTATTTGTGTCACCAACATGGATGTAGTAGTAACAGTCAACAAACAATATTCCACACAAAAATACACACACACACACACACACACACACACACACACACACACACAGAAACAAAGATAAATAAAACATTGGATGAAAAGTATTCGCATTGCTGCTGCGCCCTGCGGTGTTTTCCGCATAGGTCTCGATTCCGTGGGAATAACGGGATAAAAATGTGCCTATATGTTATTCCGGGAGTCCAGTTATCTCCGTTCCAAGATTCATCCAAATCCATCAAGCAATTTTTACGTGAAAGAGTAACAAAGATACATCCATCCATCCATCCATCCTTCCATCCATCCATCCTTCCATCCATCCATACTTACAAACTTTCACGTTTATAATATTAGTAAGATACCTTTTAACATTCTTTGTATTTTTGAATTTAAACACAAATAAAATTTAAATTAAATGACTATTCCAAGTATATTCGGTACAAATTTAATCTGCGTAGTGTTTTTTTTTCGAATGGAATTAAAAAGATTTAAACTTTTGTTTTCTTGACAAAATCCGAATAAATTTATGGATATAATACTTGTTTTTGACTTTGTACGATGACACGTGACGCGTAGAAATAATAACTTTGTAGCTTTCCATGGCGCATGCACTATTAAATTGTTTTGACCAAATGTTCCCATTTTTAGGGTTCCATAGTCAAAGACAAGGAACCCTTATGGATTCCCTTTGGATTTTCATATTGTGTCCTACTAATATTTATACCATCAATTTGTACATATGTTTAAGCAAATAAATTATCTTTATCTTTATCTTTATCTTTATCTTTTATTTTTCGTCATGTCTGTCTGTCTGTCTGTCTGTCCGTGTATGTCACAGCCTTTTTTTCCGAAACTATAAGAGCTATACTGTTGAAACTTGGTAGGTAGATGTATTCAGTGAACCGCATTTAGAATTTTACACAAAAATTTAAAAAAAAACAATTATTTTTGGGGTTCCCCATACTTAGAAATGAAACTCAAATTTATTTTTTCATCAATGTGGGTTATCTGTGGATAGGTCTTCAAAAATGATGTTGAGGTTTCTAATATAATTTTTTTCTAAACTGAATAGTTTGCGCGAGAGACACTTCCAAAGTGGTAAAAAGTGTGCCCCCCCCCCCCCCATAACTTCTAAAATAAGAGAATTATAAAACTAAAGAAAATATATGATGTACATTACCATGTAAACATTCACTCAAAATTGGTTTAAATGAGATCTAGTAAGTAGTTTTTTTTGAATACGTCATTAATCGTAATCCATCCAAGAACTTTTATATTATGTTACTTGCTGCTACGGAACCCTTCATGGGCGAGTCCGACTCGCACTTGGTCGCTTTTTTTATGGTTATTTTTGGAAATTGTTATTTTGTACCTTTTTTTGCATAGAGTCAATCTTTATAGAATACTGACTATCCATGTTTTTTTTGTTGTATTTGGAATAGTGGTGTATACCTTATTTTATAGCAGTCAGTTAAATCATCCTAACGATGAAGTTATACGTTGGTAAATATTGCTACAAGTATCTCCTATTTTTTTTTTTTTTTTTTTTATCTAATGAATGACGGAACAAGCAGATGGCCCACCTGATGTTAAGCGGTAACCTCTGCCTATGAACAGTGCATTACCTCATAGGACACGTTCACCTAGGACGCACCCTATGTGGCATTGCAATGCGCCCGCCACCCTGCGACATAAAGATGAAAAGTCTCATGTGCCTGTAATTTCACCGGCACCTTCAAACCGGAACACAGCAATGCGAGCACTACTACTTTGCGGCAGAAATAGGTATGGTGGTAGTACTTCCCCGGACGAACTCTTTCACAAAAAAGCTCTACTACTACTACTTTCTGGTATAAATAGCACTAATTATGATTTCTTCTTTTATTTCTGCAGTTATACATCTTGCCATAACTTTTGGTACGGCTTCTAGAAAACAATGTTTGTGTTAAAAAAAACTAGTTAATATATTGTGATTTTAACTCAACACCGTGACTAGTTTATATTTTGGGGTTCAATCCTCCCTATCTACTTTTACAGCAAAATCTCTCTCAGGTACGTTTGATGTAAAAAAACTGGAGCATGTGTGTGATTCGTGATCTCGATAATTATAAAAATCCCATGTTTCCAGAACCTTTACACAGGTATTGTTTGAATTGACACAATTTATAAAATCCTGAAAATCATAGATTTGATTTGCTGATTTTGTTATCTTGTAGGCAACCAGTCCTTTTTTTCAGAATCCCCTTCAGTCTTGTTAGGCCAGTCACCGTAGACACAAAAATCGTGTAAGATCGCAAAAAGTTGCAAGGTTCTGTTTTTTTGGGATGTTGTTAGGATAAATACCAATTGTGTAAAACCAAGTTTGCAACTTCGATAGAGCTGTGCGAACTTTGCAATTTTTTTACGACCTGGAATGTTTAAGATGACTGGCCTATGTGTCGTTTGTAGGTTAACAGCTAATATTTGTAAGGAAAAAGGTTATACACACCTCAGTTTGTTCAAAATTACTAGGTATAACTAAGTAGTTGGAAGAAACTTTTCTTTTGGGTACTTATTTACTTTGTTTTAGCCATTTTGCATTTTCTAGAGCGTTCACATGCGTACTTTTCGTCGCGAGTATCGCCTTTGCATAACTCGCCACACACGACCTACCCACTTTTCAGCTTTGGTGAGTCACTGTTTGTTGAGCTCCCACTGACTGACTGGCACCAATCCCCCACTTTTTATCTTCGTGAATGACGTGGAACAATCAGATGGCCCACCTGATCATGAGCGGTAACGTCTGCCTTTAATAATCCATTACCTCATATGTCACGTCCACCCCTTGTGGCATTGCACTGCATTCACCGGCAACTATACCTTTCATACTAAAACACAGTAATACAAGCACTAGTGCTTTGCGGCAGAAATACTACTGGTAGTAGTTGTGGTTGGTAGTAAATTCCTGAACGAACTCTTTCACAAAAAAAAACTCTACTACTACTAAACTACGATATAATGCGATTGTAATGTCTAGGATTACTTTTTCGTACAGTTTTCGTTTACTAAGCAAGACGATGACACAGAATAAATAATAGTACAAGCACGACGATAAGAAGCGACGATGATAAGATTCGATTCCTTTGTTTTCAGAAGTAGTTAAGTGCAATAAAGAATATCAACACTAGTCTTAAGCACCGTATATGTAATATATGATGTTACTATTCATATGTGTAGTATTTAGTACCACATAATAAAAAAAAAAAAAAAAAAAAAAAAAAAAAAAAAATAAATAAATAATGCTGGACAGTTCACACAACATTATCTAGCCCCAAGCTAAGCAGAGCTTGTGTTATGGGTACTAGATAACTGATATACTTAATACAATATATTACATAGATAGATATTTTTTATTATACATAGAAAATACCCAGAACACCCTGAACAAATATCTGCGATCGCACAAATATTTGTTCCGAGGCGGGAATCGAACCCGCAACCTCCTGCGTCGCAGGCCAACCGTCGCCCGCCGCGCCACAGAGGTCGTCAATTGTTCAGATATCCACCGTATAATATGTTACGGTGATTATATTTAGGATACATTTTTGTTACATGATCAAGCTCATACAAACACGTCAACCTCATACCTCATACCTAACTTACAATAAAATTAATATTGATCAACTGGATTATCTATGAGGAACTAGTATGTCACAGATAACCCAGTTATTATAGTTGTACCTACTACAAATAATATAACGCGTCCAAATTAAGTCGCGGGTGACAGTAGGTACCTATACCTAGCTTGTATTTTATATTATAAATTTCGTCCAAAATTAGTAGGTACCCAAAATCTGAATTCGTTTATTTTTAACCCCTGACGAAAAACGAAGAGGGTGTTATAAGTTTGGCGTGTCTGTGTGTCTGTCCCATCGTAGCTCCCGAAAGGATCAACCGTTTTTTTTTTTTTTTATTGTTTTTGTGGGGAGTTTTCTTAGCTTTGTTTGATCAAAATCAGTCCAGCCGTTCAACGTTGGAGGTTATTTAAATTTTTACAAAATTAATTACTTTGTGCTATACGTTTTTAAATTCCGACGGGAAACGAAAATATGTACAAAATGTGTGGCTACGTTTCACCTAGGACTTATCGAGGACTATACTAAGTTCCATTGGTCTAGTTGTTACTATGTTGACAGAGTTATTTATATGGTAGCATACTTGTACGGAGCACTCTACACGCGAGTCCGACTCGCACTTGACCAGTTTATTCATCTTCCGCCTCCAATAAAGCATGGACTTTAATGGAGATTTTTTGAATAGCAGCATTGTATCAGCAAAGTATCTATCTATGTAATATATTGTATTTAGTATATCAGTTATCTAGTACCCATAACACAAGCTCTGCTTAGCTTGGGGCTAGATAATGTTGTGCGAACTGTTTTTTTTTTTTTTTTTTTTTTTTATCATTTATTTATTATTACTGTCCAGCATTATTAATTTATTTATTGTTTCGATATCAAAATTTGAAGTACCAGTATTATTATTAGTAACAAACAGTCAAACATAGATAAAAATTGAATGATAGTATAAATAAAAAAAAAAAAACATATCGTTTCTCACTAGTAAGTCGGGAAATAAGCAAGTACATTTTTGTAAAAAAACGATAATCACTTAGTATAAAGAGCTAGGCATATTCTAAGGAAAATCGCTAAGCGAAACTCTTTTGGTCACAATATAAACTCCTTCGTGAGTATGCTACCGTAGAATTGCATCGAGCGACTACGGAGGCCTGCAATGTTATAAGTATAGATCCACCAACTTATCTATAGAACCATTTACCTACATTTTTCTATCAGCTACATACATTTCATTCTGCAGATAAGTTGGTGGATCTCTAGAATTGGTTTGTGTTCACGACTGTATGATTAAACTGTCAAACCATGTCAGTCCGGTAAATTTTCACAAACCTCAAATAAATAAGAATTTGCATTGGTTTCTTATTACCCGAATTACAATTATAACAACGAAAACCAACAATTTTCAGTAAAATAATACAAGTTTTTGTAATGATATATCGAAGTAACCGGTTGTCCGTTTTCACCTGTGAATAAAAAAGTGAACGAGGGCCTTCCTTCCAGCGCCGTGGATAACCACGGAATGACAGAAAATGGCGTAGAAATCGTGTAGATACGGCGAATTGAAAATGTTTTCGTGTTTTTACACATCTTTTATATGAAAAGATTAAAAACCCCAACGTACTTTTAAAACTATGTGTATAGACATGATACTAAAGTGTTTTATTTCTCAGAAATAGCTGTAATTCCGTAGATTTAGGCTCATATGTAGATGCTCTATTTTGATCAATTTCGTGAAAATGGGTAGGTAGTTTTTCAATTTACACAAAATCTAGAAATAACTTTAGAAAACCCCAACGTATTTTTATTCAGCCTGAAGTGTTCTTTCTTCTGATCTAAATATTGTTAAGAATAAAGCTAAATTTGGAAAGTTCTAGGCTTTTCAAAACACCACTTTTCAAGGGTTTTCACAGACTAGCCCCTTAAGAGAGCTGTATGACGTTTTTTTAGAAGAATGGAACTCTATTTCTCTTGCGAAATGTCAAAAATTAATACAGTCAATGCCTCGCCGGTGTAAAGCTGTAATTAAAAGCCGTGGATATGCTATTAACTATTAATTTTAGTTAAATATTTATTAAATTTCTTTTTAAGTTTCCTGTGCTACATAATATTGTGATTTTTTAAATCTAAGTGTCATACAAAACAATTCCCGAGCAGTTAAATAAATCGTTCTTAATTATTTGTCCAGTTTCAGTACTATTTGAATGTGTTACTTTGATAAAATCAATAAAATGTGCAAAAAATAGTTAGCGATTTCATACTTTATTCTTATGTCAGGTTGCTCTATTAATGTGACTGTTATATAACATAACTAGTTGCTTCTCAGAAGGTACACATCTCTGTGTATGATACGATTTAAATAAAAAACTTCTAGAACTTCAAATCGTTCTTAATTATATGACCACAACTGTATATTTTGTTATAGATGAGCTGATTTTGAATTAATGTTAAACACAAAGGCAGGTACTTTATGTGTCGTTACCTTACCAGCATAAAGCCACTGGCAGAGCATATAGGATAATAAGCAATTATCATTAATAACTTACAAAGACACTAGCGACAAGAATAATTAAAAAGCAATTACCTTACAGTACGCGGCTGTTAGTCTATCGAGATGTCGATGGATCAAAGACATTGTTCCAGGAAGTCGGTGGATGGAGTTTGTTTAAGACCGTTCCTTGTGGCATTCTATGGAGAGGTCTACGTCCAGCAGTGGACTTCTATAGCCTGATGATGATGATCCAGCGTTGAAATAGCACAGCGTTTACGTGAGAGATTTCCGCTACGATTGGCTGGTTTCGAAGCGCTTTATTTCTCAGGGCCATCATAACCTAACCTAATATAGGGTGACCAAGAAAGGACCAGTGACACGAAACAGTAGTAATATTGCCACATGATTTTAAGGAGCCTATCATAAGTTAATTTTTGCACACTAGTCCTACAATCATTCTTCCATGTTAGCTATGTTGGTCGAGTGGGAGATATCCCAACCTACGTTCTGAACTATGGGTTCAAATCCTGGGTTAATAATTTTTCCATTGCATTTTTTGTATGCATTTTGACGTCATCCAATATACGGTGACTAACTCTTATGGTTAGTAACTATTATCTAAACTGTGTTCTTGTTCTTTTCTAGGGTTCCGTATCTCAAAATGAAAAACGGAACCATTATAGGATCACTTTGTTGTCCGTCTGTCCGTCTATCAAGACCCTTTTCCTCAGGAACGCGTGAAGGTATCAAACTGAAATTCATATCAAATACTCAGGTCTATGTCCCTTGGAGTTGTGAAAAAATCAAACTTCTAAGTCAACGCAATCAAAAGATACAGCCGTTTATGCTACAAATTTTCGACACTCGCAAGGGAAACAAAACCTACAGGGTACTTCCTGGAAACTCAGAATCTTCAAATTTGGTACGAAGCAACGTCTCATAGCACAGATAAAGGAAAAATTGCGAATAGCTTAAACTTTTATTTTAATAAAAATATTAGAAATAATTTTAACCTTTCTACCCATTTCCTCATGATGATTTCATTTTGCAATAAAAATACCATAATTTTTACTTATATACCTACAAGTATGTACGGAACCCTCGGTGCGCGAGTCCGACTCGCACTTGACAGGTTTTTTATATCCATCGCCATGGTGGAATCTATCCGAATATCTCTGTCTCTCTCGATTCAGTGTGCCATTTAAATAGCCGGGAAGTTGCCTCCGCGCTAACGCGTGTTCTTGCTGATTGATAATTAATTTATATAAGTAATTTATACTCTATAGCTCAGAGAATAAGGATGGAAAATTGGAGATACGTTTTCAATAACAAAGTTTATGTTTGTACGAACACCGTAACGCGTGCCACTGACTGTCACAGTTGATAAAATAGACAGTAGTTCCAGTGAGCACACATATTTTAACGTCTGCTGCATGAGGTTAGTAGCCAGGCCAAATTGTTTCATGCAAATAATGCAAAGAACCACATCAGTTTATGTTTAAGGTGAATGTTCAAGTTTCCTTGCCCATACAAAATACTTTAGGCCGTTACTCAAACCACAGATTGTCATTTTATAAATTGACTTATTTTGTAGACTTCCTAATGATAATAGTTATCGCGAATGGTCGTTCCAAACAAAAATATACAATAGGGAATTTTTAAAATAGGTTTGAAATACGACAATTTTTACAAATGTGTGAGTTTATTTTGCACGGACATCTATTATCGTAGCGAGATACTTTTACGCAGCAGAGCACCCAGTTTAATTAAAGATGACAGTGATGGCGCTAAATTGACCTTCAAACACAAGAGTTTTGTGTAAGATAGTAAGTAAACATGATAGAGATGGCGCTAAATAATAAAAGTGATGTTTTAGTCGGCAGGTCGTAAAAAGTGGGGTAAAGTAGTGGAAAAAGGTCAAAAGTTAATGAAACTTCAGGATGTTGTTCAGGGATGGTTAAATAAAAAAAAACAAGTTTTGGACCTCGAGGACCCTGTGCGAAAAGAGGAGGGGGCGGGAAACTGTACCTTCCGCCGGTTTTTTCTCAATAACTTTTTTCCCTTACATCCTACGGCAAAAGTACTAATTATTTTTTGTAGAACGTTAAATTTACTATAATTTTGATTATTCAAACTTGATTGTATGTTGATAAGTTACCGAGATATGGCGCTTCGAAAAAATATTTTTTTAGAATTTGCTAAAATGTGCCGAAAAATGCTAAATTCCACCTTATTTCTTCTGTTATACCATGGTTATACCCTAATAATGATGGAATGTTATTATAATTATGGTTCCTGGTTACAATCACCTACTTTGGAAACCCCTCCACCCAAACCAGATCTCAAAAGCGGATTTTCTTCTCTGATGAAAACCAAACATTCACATCATCATGTTGGTATTCATATTATAGTGCAGTCAAGTTAAACATGAAAAAGGGGTCGTGCTTACAAAAGTTCCGGTCACGCTGATTTTTATATGTTGTTAATACCTTAACCACTATTAAAAAAACATATTTTCCAAGTGCTGAGCGAGCGGCTCAAAAAATCATGAAATTTTATATTTTTTTTCAGTTTTTGCTCAATATCTTAGTCAAGGTAGGGTCTGACCGGTATAGTCAACAGGCATATTTTTAAAGTAGACTAAATTTTCTACAATTTGACACTAAGGCGAGATCTATACAGCCATTGGTTCCTCGAAAAGGAAGGAAGTTCTTCGAAAATAGGCAATTTTTCTCCTAAGTGTTTTTTTAAGAAATTTTTACTTATTTTGTGAAATATATTCTAAAATATGCATCCCACGTCAAAAATTATTTTAATGAAGTTGTAGTAAATTATTGTAGCTTTCATTTGAAACCAAACTGGTACCTTAAGGCCCGGCGGTTCTCTCAAAAACGACAGATAATCTAAACCAGTCATAAAGAAGATGCCACAGGCCAACATGCAGCAAGATAAATAAATTAATAAATAATGCTGGACAGTTCACACAACATTATCTAGCCCCAAGCTAAGCAGAGCTTGTGTTATGGATACTAGATAACTGATATACTTAATACAATATATTACATAGATAGATATTTTTTATTATGCATAGAAAATACCCAGAACACCCTGAACAAATATCTGCGATCGCACAAATATTTGTTCCGATGAACAAAATGAACAAATGTTCCGGGAATCGCACCCGCAACCTCCTGCGTCGCAGGCCAACCTTCGCCCGCCGCGCCACAGAGGTCGTCAATATGCTACCTCCAAGCAATTGCTGAACTGGCGGGAAGTCAACTTGTATCCCACTAATTGGGGGTGGAAGCAGTCTTCTGCAGGGACTCAGTCTTCTCTTCTCAACCCCATCCCCACCACCATGATCACGGCGTCCTCAAATGCCTGCTTCACTTCGATGCTAGCATCCACCATTTGTGTCATCAACATCGAAATGAATGCTCTCATATTGTGATCTTTTGCCAGAACTTTTCTTGTGCTATTGTCACCATAGTAGATGAGGAGAACACGACTTTGGTTGGTGCTTGTAATGCAGACTGGCGAGCTCGTTCTGCTGCTTTGGTGCTTTGATAGCCGGATTTAGTGGGGTATCCATCAAAGACAACAATCACATTGCTACCAAAGTGTCTCTGCACGTAGTTGATGTACTTAGAAAAAAACACACATCGCCATATCTCGATAATCTATTGACATAGGAACATGTTTTATTAGTCCAAATTATAGTAAATTTAACGTTCTACAAAAAAGTAGCTGGTACTTTTGCCATGGGATGTAAGAGAAAAAAGTTATTGAGAAAAAACCGGAGAAAGGTGCAGTTCCCCCCCCCCCCTCCCCCCCCCTCCACTTTTCGCACATGGTCCTCGAGGTCCAAAACTTGGGAAAATGTTAATTAACTATCCCTGAACAACCTCCCAAAGTTTCATTAGCTTTTGACCTTTTTCCATCTGAAACCACCTGCCGACTGGACTGTAATATGTGTTATTTATGAGTATATCAAGCGTAGAGTGTGCTGCCTTATGAACTTTTGCTGATTTTCTCTATCATCTTACTTTTGACTGCCTACCTAAGGAAGGCTTTTAAGTTGATTTTTCTTTTTTTCTTTGAATCAGCTTCCACTTGTTCTCGAGGCTCTACACAGGGGCTCCCCACCTAATAGTAAGCAGGATCATCAAAAGAAAAACAGACCGTGTTTGTTGCCTGATTCTTCTAGGTCTGGTTACGTTGGAACAGGAGTAAATGTAAATTTATTTTTGAAGACGATTCAAAATGATCCTTGTGATTTCAATGAATAAAATACTTTTTGACTTTTACTTTGATATGTTGCCGCTCCGTCAGCAAAAGTTTAAAAGCGACGTTGCCAAACCGTTACTAGTGTGAACACACAATACTTTTTATAAGTTGGCCGTAACTTCTACTATAGCGAGCTAGTTCTGATAGGGTTGCCAACTATAATAATGTATTCTAATTTATTTTACAACTACGTTCTTTAAACTTTGCAATAGCATTATAGTGCTAGAAAATACTTTATTTCAATTTAGGTAGCCTACCCAAGTTTTAAGTTACTATGTGAGGTGTTAAAAATAAAACAACGAAAGAATACGTGAAAACTTGGCCAGAATCAATGATAGTATGATGCACGATTCTACGAATTTTGAATAGTCTTATATTTCAAAATGAGTGAAAGTACAACATGGATTTAAAACACTAGAGAACAGTGATCACCACGAAAGCTGCGAGCGAGCCGAAGGCGAGCTTGGCTCAGTAGTCAGCAGGGCCCGCAGCGAACCAGAACCAACACCTGAACGCCAATACCCTAGATGATGATGATGATGATGATGACGATGATGTTGTTAATGTTCATCACCACCACCATCATCATCACCATCACCATCATCATCCTCATCTAGGGTATACGCGTGCAGGTGATGATGATGATGATGATCATGATGTTTTTAATGTTCATCACCACCGCCTTCATCACCATCACCACCACTAACATCATCATCATCTTCATCTAGAGTATTGGCGTGCAGGTGATGATGATGATGATGGTGATGGTGGTTAATATAATATATCTTCATAATGTTGTTAATATTCATCAACACCGCCATCTTCATCACCATCACCACCACCATCATCATCATCATCATCATCATCATCATCTAGCATATTAGCGTGCAGGTGATTATGATGATGATGATGATGATGATGATGATGGTGGTGGTGATGATGATGATGGTGGTGGTGGTGATGAACATTAACAACATCATCGTCATCATCATCATCATCGTCATCATCATCATCATCATCATCATTATCATCTAGGGTATTGGCGTTCAGGTGATGATGATGATGGAGATGGTGTTGATGTTGATGGTCACCACCATCATCACCATCTTCATGATGTTGTTAATATTCATCACCACCTCCATCATCATCACCACCACCACCATCATCATCATCATCATCATCATCATCATCTAGGATATTAGCGTGCAGGTGATTATGATGATGATGATGGCGGTGATGGTCACCACCATCATCATCACCACCACAACCATCATCATCATCATCATCATAATCATCATCATCATCACATGCACGACAATACCTTAGATGATGATGATGATGGTGGTGGTGATGATGATGATGATGGCGGTGGTGATGAACATTAACAACGTCGTCGTCATTATCATCATCATCTTAGGTACTGGTATGCAGGTATATAGATCATCTAAGAGTACGCTCGGAAATTTGGAGATTGGAGTTGCTCGCGTCCATAGGAAAATACCCTCGCGTCCCTACACGTGATCTCTGGGTGGTGTCAAACGGGTAACAACATTTCTGGTGGTAGGCTTCGGCCGTGGCTTATCACCACCCCATGGACATAGCCAGTCCGTGAAGCGACATTGTCGTGTTTCGGACTGATGTCCAGTGTAGCCATCGTGGAAGTGACGGGTTTGAGCAGCTATGGTATTCGGGGTACCGCACAGTGGGGCGATTTTGAAAAAAGGTGGACGTAGGAACAAATTTCGTAATTTCGGTCTGAAAAAATTGCAACTGATAGGAAATTGTATGGTGATTAAAATATATTCTATTCAATTTGCAAAAAAAGGCACTTCTTCATGGGTTAAAAAAATAGTTTAGAAAAAAATGTATGGAAAGATTTATATTATATTGTTTTTCTCAAAAATAAGAAGTTTGTTAAAAAAAAAACAACAATAGCTTAAAGTAGCTGCCGTCTTCTACAAATGGGTCATATAGGGTTCTGTTAACCCTGCAGCATTGGCAGTTAAGGGGGTTAACCTCTTGAAAAAAAATGTTTATTTTGATACGAGCATCTGATAGGAAATGTAGTGCTTGTTAAAAGTTATTCAATACAATTTTCCATAACAATGAGTCTGTGATATTATAAAAACATATTTCTGAAAAATGCGATGAAATATAAATCAACATATTTTTTCTCGGAATTTTAAAAGGTTTTCATAAGAAACTTACACTACTTAAGTTCTTTACAAAAAATAAATAATCGTTTTTGGCTTAACGCTGTTGCAGCGGTATTTAAATGGGATCAAACTTTAAAAATATATGATTTAATGTTAAATGTTAATGGAAAATGGTTCAATTTCTGTCATTCGCTCAGTCTTATCTAAGTAAAATGAATAAATCATAATAAAATCTAGTGTAAAAAACTTCTAAGTCTAACTACTGGCTTAGTAATTATCTCCAAATAACTTGCCAATTTTTCCGATACTCGACATTTCTGACCTTGTAGGTAGGTACCAGATATTTTTCATTGCTACAGTACTTTCACTGAGTATTACGTTCATAATAGTAATAAATCAAAATAAAATCTAGTGTCAAAAAGTACAAAGATCGCTATAGTCTTAATAATTATCTCCAAATAACTTGCCAATTTTTCCGATACCTGAGCCTAATGACTGACCTTGTAGGTTAAGTACCAGATACCTTTCATTGTTACAGTACTTCCACTGAGTATTACTTTCATAAAAGTAAATCACCATATCATCTAGACTCTAGAGTCACTAGAGACAAAAACTACAAAGTTAGCGATTGTCGTATGGGGCCATTCAAGTATTACGTAAGCAGATTTTTTACAACTATTTATAATGCGCGTCATGTAAAAAGAACGCTGGCGGTCAAGCTTCTTCAGGCGTTCCAGCGTTCTTTTTAAGAGATTACTTACTTTTCTACTTATTTAAGAGATGTATACCTATACATTGAATGAGTGCCTGCCTAGTTTACTACGAATAATGTACCATTATAGTACGCGTCATGTAAAAAGAACGCTGGAACGCCTGTAGAAGCTTGACCGCCAGCGTTCTTTTTACATGACGCGCACTATGCCCACCCCTTCTGTGTAAGCTGTGTAAGCAAAAGTAAGCAAACCTCTTCCCCCCCTCCCATGCTTACTTAATCATTGGTACCTATATGCATTTTTCTTTTAATGTATTCTGTTTTTTTATTGATTCGTGAGCAGTAGTTAGCAAATAGGCTTAACTAACTTCTGTACATTTTGTACTTTTGTATTTGTATGAGATTTTTTAAAACTTTCGAATAATTTTTGATATTACTTGGATTTGTTTATTTGAAACGACATGTTAAACAGTTAAGCTTGGGCGAAAAAGGATCACCGGTTAAAACAAAAATTAACTTGCTTTGATTTGCTTACAATACGTCAAATCGTCATTCGAATCGAAACGAAACAATAGATTGACGGAAGAAATTTAGACGTGACAAGTGCGCGCGGTAATCCCCACTCGCTTCTAGGCGAGTACCTATAACGTATTCTTTATTTGTGGGAATCCCCGACATGTGAGTTTTATTTTCAAGCATAGACAATTTGTGGGTTGCCATTTGTGTAAAATAAGTAAATAATAACTGCTGACGTAATCACGATATCGACCATGTCATCAAAAATAAGCAAAACAAAGACCCCCCCGCCCCACTCAAGCGCTTACATAATACTTGAACGCCCCCTATTACTTATCTTGAAATAATTTGCCACGTATTATTAATAATGGTCCCGATACTTGAGCCTAATGACTGACCTTGTAGGAAGGTACTAGATTCCTTTCATTGTTAGAGACCCACCAACTTATCTGTAGAATTTAATGTATGTAGATGATAGAAAATGTGGGTAAATGGTTCTACTGATAATTTGGTGGATCTTTCCAGTAAGTGATTACTAGTTTTACGAAGGTTGCTTGTAGTTTTAAGGGAATTTTTGTCATTATTAACTTTATTTGTGAAATATTTTAGTTACATCGATACTAAAATATCTATCATATGTTTTATGAAAAATGACTGCTGGGAATTCCGGACTATTTTAAAATGGTAAGAGGGTAAATCATATTAACAGATCTGTAAAGTTTTGTTGTGATGCTCTGATTTTATTCATTGGATGCGATGATTTCTCTGATGAAGATAGTGCTCTTGCTCTTTCAACTTCGCTGAATCTAACAAAATGAAAATACTTATCCCTGAGGACAATGTTATCAGATTCCAGCATATCTGTATTGCCCTTCTACTACAAGATATTAGAAGCCAAAAAAAGATACTACCCTACAGAAGGTGTTGAAATAACGGAGGCAAAGTTTAATTTACAAGTCCTTTTGGATATAACAACACAATTGGCAAGTTATTTAAGTTATTTGGAGATAATTATTAAGACAATCTCTTAATCTCTTAGATCTTTGTACTTTTTGACACTAGATTTTATATTGATTTATTACTGAATGTTATGCTCAGTGGAAGAACTGTAGCAATGAAAAGTATCTGGTACCTACCTATAAGGTCAGAAATGTCGAGTATCGGAAAAATTGGCAAATTATTTGGAGATAATTACTAAGCCAATAGTTAGACTTAGAAGTTTTTTACACTAGATTTTATTATGATTTATTCATTTTACTTAGATAAGACTGAGCGAATGACAGAAATTGAACCATTTTCCATTAACATTTAACATTAAATCATATATTTGTAAAGTTTGATCCCATTTAAACACCACTGCAACAGCGTTTAGCCAAAAACGAATATTTCGTTGTTGTATAGAACTTAAGTAGTGTAAGTTTCTTATGATTTAAAATTCCGAGAAAAAATATGTTGATTTATATTTCATTGCATTTTTTCAGAAATACATTTTTATAATATCACAGACTCATTTTTATGGAAAATTGCACTACATTTCCTATCAGATGCTCGTATTAAAATAAACAATATTTTTTAAGAGTTTAATTCCCCTTAACTGCCAATGCTGCAGGGTTAAACCGTCCAGAACCCTATATGCCCATTTGTAGAAGACGGTAGCTACTTTAAGCTATTATAGGTTTTTTCTTGAACAAACTTCTTATTTCTGAGAAAAACAATATAATATAAATCTTTCCATACATTTTTTCTGAACTATTATTTTAACCTATAAAGGAGTGTCTTTTTTTTAAAATTTAATAGAATTTCTTTTAATCACCATACAATTTCCTATCAGTTGCAATTTTTTTTAGACAGAAATTACGAAACTTGTTCCTACGTCCACCTTTTTTCAAAATCGTTCCACTGTGTACCGTGATTTGAGCCAATTCACTTCCTATTTGTGTCATCTAATTCACGCGTTGCGCGATACGCGTTACACGCCGAACTTTACTGAGTGCAGATTTCTTACTGCGCAAATCGTGAATATTCACGTGAGGCTTCATGCGGCCCCGAATACCACGGCAGTTCGTGCACTGGATTCAGCATGTGCGTTTTAGAGACCGCAGCAGTGCAAGTGTGCCGGTTGGCTAGGCTTGGAAGGTAGCGGGATCCGAAGCACGGTTCTCCGCTGGCTGACTGCAGGTTGTAGGGGGCCCAACTAGTAAGCTAGCCCGCCGCCTTGCGAAAAATCCCAGAATGCTCCATCGTGCCGGTTGGCGACCGGATTAGAGGACCCGATGGCCATTCCTGGAGGGAGGTCTCAGTCTCCAGTCTAGTCTCCCACTGGCGCAGGAGCCTGCTGTTTGTCTCTAGGCTTTCACTGACCAGTGCCTCACTCAACAGCCGTTTTTCCCACAAACCTAATCACTCCAAAAACCAAACCATGAAAAAGTCAACATATAATAAGTTGCGCTCACAGCGGAAGCACTTCCTACACAACCTATCATCTTACCAACGGTTATAACAGTTTTATTTATTTTTGTTTTCAATTCTCTAAGATCTTGTAGTACCTATACCTATACTTAGTAGATTTTTGTTTTTGTCTTCTTGTTTTATGTGTGTGTTGTGCGTGTGGTAAAATAAATCAATTTTCTTTCTTTCTTTCTTTCTTTCTTTCTTTCTTTCTTTCTTTCCTCTCGCTTCAAGCGCACCTCTGAAACATTAGAGGACTGCACTCCAATCTCGATCCGGTCCACCACCACCTAGAGACAGCTAAGCCACACTTATTATTTAATCCTCACGGAGACGCAGATTCAATGAACCCGATTTCTCAGTTTTATGTACTTTGGTGGACACCAGCTAAGATAAAATTATCTATGCTGGTTTATATCATTGTCACTCTGAAGACCACGAGACAACCAGGTTGTTCAACTACATCAGTGAAGCGGCGGATGTGGCCCAGCAACGTTATCCTGATGCCCAACTGGTGATTCTGGGGGACTTTAACGCCCACCACCAACAGTGGCTGTTCTTTTACCAGTTGTCCGACTATGCTGGGAGAGAGGCGTGCAAACTTGCACTCACTTTAATCTCACTCAGCTCGTCAAAGCGGCAACCAGAATTCTGGACGTTGAGGACCACACAGCCAACTGCCTGGACCTTCTGCTGACGAACGAGCCGGATCGCCACTCGGTATCAGTGATGCTTCCTTTGGGAACATCAGATCACTGTGTGGTGAGGTCTGTATCTTCATACTCGCCACCCGATCCCTCGCCCAGAGGTAGTAGGCGAGTGTGGTGTTACAAGTCGGCAGATTGGGATGAGATGCGACACTTCTTCGCTTCTTATCCTTGGCGGCAAACTTGCTTTTCTTCATGTGATCCAACGGTCAGTGCTGATGCCGTTACGGAGGTGATAAATAGAGCAATGGAGTATTTTTTTCCATTCTCCGATGCTTCACCTGCAAGCAATGCTCGCCCATGGTTTAGTCCCGCGTGTGCTAGGGCGGAAGCGCAAAAACGTGTTGCATACCTAGCTTGCGTTGACGCAAGAAACGGTTAAACCTCGGATGCACGGATTAAGAAGAAAGCCTTTAACAAAGCCGCCAAGTCCTGCAAGAAGGTGTTACAGAAGGCTCGCTTCAATCGGATTGGCAAAATGTATTTAGTTATTGATGATGTTTTTTTACTGTATACCTAATATTTCTAGTGTAAGCAGAAGTTGTAATATAAAACAATTTATAATCTTTTTTTCTTTTTTTTTGTTCATTTCTGTAAAACGAAACATTCTTATGCAACATCCTATCTTGCCGGACACGCCACAGAAGGGGTTGCGGAAAGGCGGTAGATGGAGGCTGCTCAAGACCGTTTGTCTTGACATTCTATGGGGAGGTCCATGTCCAGCAGTGGACTTCTGTAGGCTGATGATAATGAAAAAACGTCATGGGTTCACGGGGCAAACTATGATAATTATGGGTACCTACCTACCTACTGCAATGATGAAGGTCAGTTACTTACATTCGTGTACATTTTGGATATTAGAAAAATAAGTTTTATTCTTGTAAACAATAATTTTCCGAGTTTTTCCCTGAAATACCTTTTATCATTCTAACAATTTTATTCAACGCGATCTATAAACAGATACCTTGTAAGCTATTTATTTAACGCCATCTATCTAACGTCCATGCCAAAGCTCTTGGACAATAACAACGCCATCTAGTGAAAACCAAAACAGTGAATATGTATGTGTGCGTGCGTGTAATTAAATCAGAAAAGTGAACGATCTTATTTCTAGGTAATTTGAACTTTCAAATGACTGTTTAAAGGAAATTCATACTGCATTAAATTCTTACAACTACAACTTAGCCGCGAACGATAAAATAAAACACGAAAGACGCCCGAATTTAGCACAAAAAATAAAAATGTAATACAATAAGTTTGCACGCCATCTACCGTGAACCGAGCTTTTAGTAATCAAGACGATTATCCTTAAAACGAAAAACTATAGCTCGGATACACTAAGGCATTTTTTTTACCGATGTATAAAAATTAAAATAAGAACATATAAACCAATTTTCAAAACATTAGTTTTTTTTTCTAAATGTTTGAATGTAAATATGTTACACCAAAGGTTAGGGTTGGTATACGAAGAGCGTTTTCTGGTAGCTATAATGGTTCTTGTAGCAGCCTTTTACTGTTTTATTATAAAGTATATATATAATGTATGACGACCTCTGTGGCGCGGCGGGCGAAGCTTGGCCGGCGACGCAGGAGGTTGCGGGTTCAATTCCCGCCTCGGAACAAATATTTGTGCGATCGCAGATATTAGTTCAGGGTGTTCTGGGTATTTTCTATGTATAATAAAAATATCTATCTATGTAATATATTGTATTAAGTATATCAGTTATCTAGTACCCATAACACAAGCTCTGCTTTGCTTGGGGCTAGATAATGTTGTGTGAATTGTCCAGTATTATTTATTTATTTATAGTATTAGTAGTGTAAAGTTATTTAAACATTGTTTTATTGATTTAGAATAGAATAGATTTGGTGATCAATAAAAATATTCCATATCATCTTTCCACCCTGTATATGTTTTTTTTATGGTTTTTCTTTGTAACAGTAAATTTTCAGTATTACTAGTCTACAAAATGGTACGTACCGTTGCGAATGATCTAAAATATAGTCCAACTCACTACCATACCGAAGCATCCCCAAGATGCTGGGTGCATTGTCACGCTGAATGGCAATACTAGATAATGCATTGAGCTAGAAGAGCCAGCTCACGGAACACAAGTCGCTTCGAACAGACACATTATTAATATTACAAAAAAAAAATTGGTGAACTCTACCTTCTGTTATGCCTTCACTTCAACCACGATGCTTAGTAATTAGCATACATTCGTGGCCCTTTGTGCTCTGAACAAAAGTGAGTTTTCATAAGTTTCGAGTTTCATCGCAAGTTGTGTAGCAACGTAAATTAATATTCACGCACATACTCCGGCAATATGCTGGATTTATTTATGAGTTGTCTTCGCGAGTTGGGACGCCGGTGGAGTACTGATTACCTTTTTGATGGAGAGCATCTCAACTTGGATAAAAATAACAAATAATTACTTTATTTACAGCAAAATACATTTATTTACAGAAATAATAATACAAGTCAGGTAGTATAAATAGGTATCAAATGCAATGATTGAGCTATCTGAATATACATACATACATAGACACACGCCTTTTTCCCGAAGGGGTAGGCAGAGCCACAATAGGCCTCTTTTCACAGTGGGTTGCACCATCGTGGAATATAGACGGAACAAGTGGTGAGCTAATCGCCGCCATTGCTTCCCACGACTGACGATCAGAAGATCTGAAGATAATTGCAAATCATATAAAGGTAGCTCAACTGATCCAAAACACTATCAGAAAATTCTCATGTGCCTTTAATTTCACTGGCACCCATTCATTACCTTCAACTGGAACACCGCAATGCAAGCACTACTAAATAGTTATGTAAGCTAGTTTTCCCCAGACAAACTCTTAAAAAAAAAGCTTTAAAAGTATAAACAAAAGCATACAAGACTTTTTGACCCATTTATCTAAAATATGAGCTGCTAAGGAGTGGAATACACTACCGTCGTCTGTCTTTCCTGAAAACTATTATCTGGGTCTCTTCAAGGCTAGAGTGAATAGGTGCCTTCTAGACCTTTGTGCTCCATCTTCGGCCACATCGTCACTTTCCAACAGGTGAGATCGTGGTCAAACAATGGTCGATAAAAGTAAAAAAAAAAAAAAATGCCTACCATTTTGGATACCTTTACCTCAAGGTAATGCAAACATACCTACCGAAATCACTTTCACTATAAATAACTGATCAATGATCCAACTGTCCTTTCTGAATTCCGATGCAAGCCACTGACTCCTTTAAAAATAGCAAGGATCTTCCAGAATAAACGAAGTCTGTTTGTGTAGCTTGGAGTATGAAATGGGGGGCACGCGTTGATCAAAGTCACTCGTTGCTTGAATCAATGTTCCACAATAATCGCAGATAGCGTTGAATCAAGAAAATTGCAAGCCGTTGTTAAATTTAAATTTACCAAAAAATCCAGCGGGACTCGAACTTGCGTCTTTGCAAAAGACGCTTGTGGTAGTAAAATAAGAAATTAGAAAAACTGAATCTAAAAGTTACTGTATTTTTATATTATCATTTTTGTACGCGTTCGTAAAAATATTTTGCGCCTAAAGTTGTGTAGATACACGATACTGGATGGTATACTTAAAATTACTTTTCTTAAAATTTAAAAAGGTTGACATAGCTTCTCGCCACTTGATTAAAATTTCTTGACTGGAGGAAAAAGGAGTTACATCGTTACAGAAAGTGAGAGACGTACAATCACTCCCTCGTCGCAAATTCCACTAATAAGATCTTTCTCAAGTCAAGGAGTCGAGTTATTTTTTTTTAGTCCGTACCTACAAGTTTTATGATTCGTTGTTCCAAGTAGTTTTGCCTAAAGTATCGTCATTCTAGTAACAACAAAATGACGGGTATGGTGAATAGATAGCGCGTTTTCTTCTACTAGTGGCACAGAATATGTACTAGTAGTGACATCTAGTTTTTATTTGAAGAAACATCGGGACTCTACAAAAAGCGTGGTCAGTGAAGACCTACGTACGGTTGGCTTATTAATATGGTATTTTAACTCAGGACTTCACTTCTACTAAAATAATACTTTAACATATTGCTATGGTTTTTATGTTTAGATATTTGTTTGTTCCACAATTGCACCGTCGACTGAACCAAATTCGATGAAATAATGTACACAAGTAGTTATTGACGTATAGTATTCTTTTATCTGTGCCTAAGTTGAGAAAAACTTTTTATATCCGTATAAAGTGAAAAAAGCCACAGGCACTAAAAGACACTTGTATTTTTGAACATACATAGTCACACGCCTCTTTACCCGAACGGGTGGGCAAATCCTCAATGGGCCGCTTTTCACAGTGGGTTGTACCATGGAGGAATATAGACGTGACGAGTGGTGAGCTCATCGCCACCATTGCTTCCCACAATTGTCTTGGCTAACGCTTTCTTCCAGCAATAACACATTCCATAATAAGCTAGCAGCCACGACAAATCTTATACCAACGAATCTTATCAACTGTTACATATAAAAATCTCGAAGTCCTATCAGGTGGCAAAGGTCTTATTTTAAAATAAAATAGTGGGTTAAGAATCGCAATCTAGTATTATTTATTCAACGTTCTTATGTCTAGGCAATTTAAACAATATTAGTTACACAGTACAATATGAAGTTACAGAATACAGTTCCACACCGTGGAAGGTAGTAAAGATCTTATACTAGATGGTTACTGTTACAACACCCTTGGTTCATATCACCACTAGGATAGACTATCTCCTAACCTACACGTTCCTGGCTAGCTAAACTGCAGTAGGTCTGGGAATGTGGGCGATCGTAAGTGAGCTTGAGACTATGTATTTCCTATTACTGATTTTATATTGAGACTTTTAAAAAGGTTTCGATGAGATGCTGGGCGCCAGGGCTGACACTCCGGGGAGCATCCAGCCCATAAGTTAGTGGAAATTACAGTGCTCCCTCGAGCGGAGAGTACGTTCAAAAACAGGTCACTCGGAAGGTGGTACAGGAAGAACTTAACTGGGTGACAGCTGAGCGTAGAAAACGGGCCGCAGACTGCTCGGACTCCCTGGTCAGGTACTGGGCTGGGTCCACCTCCGGGCCTCGTTGAAGCCACTCGAGGAGATGACTCACAGGAATAAAATCCCTCTCCGGCCGTAGCAGCGGTGGGGTTTAATAATGTAAACCGAACACCTCCTGGAATTGTGTGAAACAAGATGTTAGAATAAGCACAGAGCCAGGCGGTTATGTTATAGAAATCCTTGGATGCCCTATGCAAAGGCGGGTAAAGATTTGGCAAGAGAGATGCCTTTGCATAGGCCCAAGGCGATAGATTATATTCAAAAGTAGTCAATTTATGGCAGAGGAGGGCCTTGCGAATTGGCAGCAGATATCACCACATGGTGATTTAAAATTAACACATGTGGTCGACCAGTCGGTAGGTTGTTTTCCATCGGACTGGTCGGTTTGCCACTATAGTAGGGTGATACGGCTTGTATAGCTTTAGTTAAATGGAAAGAAAGAATAAATGAAAGATATGAGCGGTTGAAAATCAAAGGTTAGGTTATAAATTTGTAGGGTCATTGTTCTGAAATAAATGGCATGTGGCATGTTAAATGTGTCGGCATCTCAGGAGGAAAGCATTGGTGCTTCCTCCAGAAGAGCGGGACCGAGGTTATAGATAATTCACACACATGGGATGGCAAATGCAATTGAGCGGGCAGGTTGACACCGAATGGTGACAACGTGGTATTTTTAACAAAATAATAGTTATTGCGATGCATTTGGTAGGAATAATGTATGGCGTAGTCCTTGGGCTTACCAGTTAAGTGAAGGTGTCGGTAGCTCGGAGTGTGCGTAACCACCAATGGTTACGACGCGTGGCTAGATGTGGGTCGGCTCAAGGCTTTCTCAAGGTGTCCTCGGCGGCGTGGAGTTCGTAGGCGCAGATATGCTATGCCGTGGTCTTTTCAAAGGCTGCAAGAATGTTCAATGGTCAAGATAGGGCCTCTGCTTGATGGTAATTTCCAACGCTTGTGTTCGATGGGTACTCACCGGGAGGAGAAGTGACCGGGTTTGCTGCCGATGTAGGTCGATGAGAAAGGACGGTTTCTGACACCACCTGGCTATTTAAGTACAAACTCCCACTACCATGAAAATTCGTATTACTCGGTGGGGCAATACGTGAGTCTGCATTTTCGACTGAAGCAAACGTCAAAGACAAAATTAGCAAGCTAAACTGTTTGCTTGCTTGATAACTTCAAACTCATACAAATTAAATAAAACGATCCTTTCCACTTGGAAGGCTTTCCTGAAACGATTTAATTAAGAATTATAATTAAGTAAATTAAATATATTATGATTGATTCGAATGATTTCGAGAAACGTCGCAAAAGCGCCATCTAGGAGAAATCAGGAGTACTAGGAGGTATTCTTTCATTCTTTTAGTGAACTTCGCAACCAACAGCGCCATCTCTTGGTTATCGAGCGTGCTACGTCGCGATGTTAAATAAAGTTGTAACACAACAAGTCAGGGTAATCCCTTAGTCGGCTTTTATGAAATCCACGGGAGGAGACAGAGGGGTCTATTTTTAGGCCGGACACACCACGGCGAACAAAAAACTAAATTATCATTTTAAACATAATCAACCAATCAAATTGTTTATTTTTCAAATATGATGTTTATTATTAATAAGTAATAACGACCTACATTTAGATTATTATAAGTTTATATTGTTCTCATATAAGTGACATTTGTCTTCTGACAATAAATAAATTAAACTTAAACCTAAAACACAGCTAAAATAATACTATACCTAAACCTAAAAAGTATCAGCAATTTATACCATTTAAGGCAAAAATTAAATGTTTAAAAATAGCAAACCCAACATTATACCAATACCTTATTACATATAAAACAAGCAAGGGGAAGCAAATAAAATATAAACATTCCTGTTAAGAGAGCCGATGTTCAAATATTTATCACAACCCTGACTTCAGACGAAATGGGGAATAACCGCAATGGCCTAAATAAACGATGCCTTTTTATGTTTAAGACTGAAAAACCGCCTAAAGTCAAGCGAAAAATGGGCTGGGAGAAAATACTGTTTGCACGCGCTGTATATATTTGTGCTCAGGTAATTTCGTTGTGTTATAAGACCCATCCAAAGGTGAAACTCCAAAAATATTTTTGTGGTTCTTTGTACGCGGCGAGAACAATAACATCTATTTTCAGACGTCAGATAAACTTGATAAAAGAATGATTTTTGAGAAAGCTAAAAATAAGAAAAAACAGTTATTAAAGAAGTTATATTCTCGTTGTTAAAAATAACTGTCTATTTTTACCGAAACCCTAAAAAATATCTACACATGTATCAACTTTCTTCCATGTGTAGGATGGTGCGTGGGCGTCGAATCAGACTCAGTTATGTCGGTGACCAAACTTGACGATTGGTTTGGTGTCAATTGTATGTTGGTAGCATTCTCCTAACATAAACAGCGCAAAAGAACCGGGCTGTCATTCGCTATGACCATAGGAGATTACTTGACAATAACGTGTGACGTCACAATATATTCTGAACGATGATTCCATGCAGGTATCGTAACGAGCCCGCGTTATGTCACGTTTGGTCATAGCCAATAAGAGGGCAGTATTGGAAAATATTTATATACCCACTAAATGAATATTCTCACGATTTCTGAGTAAGGTTTGAAGATGGAGATTAAATTCGTGAACCCTTTGTATGTATATGTTCACCGTTTAAGCAAATATTAAAAGTAATAATTATTTTCTGTTTTTCTATTTCTATCATATTTTTCTAATAAAGCTTTTTTGTGTGAGAGTTCTTCCGGGGAAGTACTACCACCATACCTATTTTTGCCGCAAAGCATTAGTGCTCGCATTTCTGTGTTCCGGTTTGAAGGGAATGGGTGCCGGTAAAATTACAGGAACATGAGACTTTCATCTTTATGTCTCAGGGTGGCGGGCGCAGTGCAATGCCACATAGGGTGGGTCCTAGGGGTTTTAGGGATTGTTAAAGGCAGAGGTTACATCAGGTGGGCCATCTGCTTGTTCCATAAATCAAGAAGTAAAAAAAAACAGGAGCCTACATGGCTAACTCATTTTCGTCAAAGTCGTCTGAGACGCAAGAGTTTCGCGTAGATTGCCTCTGGGGGATAAGTGTTTGCTTGCATGATTTGCAAATATTTGTTCCGGCTAACACCCAGTTGACACTTATGGTACTCGTAGTTCCTGATTCCCACAGGGAATTCTAGCGTGGGATCGGAACTATATTTGTGATTGTTGGGTAATATTTACTTATTAACAGTGACAGCCTGCGACTTCGCTCGCATTTAAACTGGATATTAAGTAGCAAACAGCTCAATCCAGGTCATAGGTTATCTTCCTCTATACCAAATTTTACCGATATCGGTTAAGTCGTTTCAGCGTGATTGCGTAACAAACATACAATCATCCAAGCTTTGATATTAATAATATTAGTTACATAATAATCTCATCGAGAAAAGGTACCCAGCTCTAGTAATGGAAATAAAACCGTCTCAGAATCTGGACTGACGATTAATGTGTTAAAAAAGAGAGCGAAGTAAATTGAAAGTAAATAAGGTCAGCCAGCACAATTCGGTCAAGTGCATTGCTGTTGTAAATGTTGTAAATGCTCATAAATACTTGCCAATATATTTATTTCTCCGTATTCTGCAGACATCATCAGACAATGCTGGCCAAAATGTATGGGGCGTCCCAAAGCGCTTACTGAGAGATATTTTTGTTTGATCAAAATCGGGCCAGCCGTTTTACGTTGTTTTTTTTTTAATTTTTACAACACTAATTACTTGTTTACTTTTTTTGTTTTTTTTTTGTTTATCTTATTGGTTAGTATTCTCTTAAAAATATTTTTTCTATGTAGTAATCGCACAAGTTCGAGTGAGACTCGCGCCCTGAGGGTGCTGTACGATAAAAGCGTACTGGAAAGCAACTTTTGGAATGGTCAAACAGCCAGCACGCAACTGACGGTAGTTGCTAAGTTAAATCATCATCCTAAAAGGTCCCGTTTTTTCCTGTTCAGGTAAGGAACCCTAAAAATCAAAATCAGTAGTTGCTAATTCTACCATTTAACATCACTCTAAAAGTACGGAGTCCTAAAAATGGTAGAAATCACCATTTAAATAAGTTCACATTGCAAAAGCTTTTTACAAATGAAAAGTTATTTATTTAAATTAAAGATTTATATTTATGGATGAATACGGAACTATCCAATACCTCATATCTAAGCAAAATATATCCCAATTAAATTGCACTTATCAAAACTTAATATTTTATAAAATATGAACCGGAAACGCCGTTAATTACTGAAAACAATCACCCAACCTGTCCAATGACCTTTCTGTCCAAAACTGTGACGGGCAGAAAATAAATCACGAAGTACGGACCGCCAGGAATAGACTCCGGCGCACACGTATCGAGTTCCCGCCAGTCTTCCACCGTGCGCCCGCGAGTACACACAAACTGTGATAAAAATCTAGTCGATAAAATAGTGCTGGCCAACAACATGACAAGTAAATCAACCCTGTAACCCTTTCTTTGTGTGAGGATCCAACTGTGTTTATTTTTTTGATGTGGCTATAATCGCGTAAGTACTGCGCTTTGTTAGGCATGTTTAACAAAGCCTAAGAGACGGCATGATCTGGCAAGCTGTCAAGTTTTCGTATCTCTCAAGCCTCCGAACAGCTGGAGTCGTTTTTTGTATTTTGAGCATGCTTTTGACTCATTTCAACAAAGGAGAGCTTTCAGTTCCTCCAAGGAACTTCGTTCTCGTCTTTGCCACGGTAGAACAAATGTATGGGGCGATACAATCCTTAACTTGTTTTATATTTGGGCTGTTTGATTTTAAGCAGACCAAACGCTCTTACATCTTATCCTGGAATTGCAATAAAAACTACGACAATTCAATAACATAGCCTGTGAGTGCCTTGAGTGTTTTCAGTTTATCAACATTGGTATTTTTGAATTTTTTTGACGCTCTACTTTTTTTTTTTTCTTTTTTGTTATACTACTTGGATGACGTAACAAGCAAGAGGCCCACCTGATGTTAAGCGGTAACCTCTGCCTATGAACAGTGCATTACCACATAGGTCACGTCCACCTAGGACGCACCCTATGTGGCATTGCACTGCGCCCGCCACCCTGAGACATAAAGATGAAAAGTCTCATGTGCCTGTAACTTCATAAGTTAATAGAAATAAACAAATAGAAATAAAATAAAAATACTAAAGAATAATAAAAATAAAAATAATGCAAAATAATACTAATATATAATACTAAATATATACTAATACTATAGTACTATTTTAATACTATAGAATTTATCGATATATTGGCAACCCAAAGATTCAACAAGCATGTAATAAAACGATGTAATTTAATTAGAAATTTACCTTTCTTTTAAATGTTCCATAAGAAAATTATTTGTTTAAAAGCTCAGTGAAGGAAGAACGTGAAAGCTTCCAAGAACAGATCCTTTTTCTGGTGCTTACTTCACCGGAAACAGAAGAACCAGCAAAATACGCGTCATCACAAAAACGCTAATCATGATGGAATCAGAGTTAAAAATAACGTATTTCCGCGTGAAATGACGTAGTGACGCGACTCAAAACACGCACGCGTGTATACTGCGTCAGGCCTTTTATTCTGAATAGATATAGATAAATACTTCTATGCAAACCTAGAATAAAATCATCAACATCATCTTCAGCGACGAAATACAACACGTACTGGCTGTGATTTCCGATTTCCTTAATTCCGATTTGATGGTAGTTTTGATTACCCAATGAGTTGACGAAGATACTTCGAAACAATTTATATTAAATGATGTAAAGACAACATCAAATAAAAGTCAGTGTAGGAAAAATAAAACGTCTTCAAAACACGTTAATAAAGATCCTACATTGGGTTAGGCAGCAATAATTGATAGTAACAGTTAATAGCACGGTAATGATGGAAATCAGACCTGCGCATGACTACACGACAGATTGGTCAATGCCTTTTTTAAATAAGAACCTCATGAAGTTTCTACTCATTCAATCAATTTTAATTTAAAATAACTCTTGCGTTCACTTTTCTGTATATTAGGTAAAAATAAACTCTTACATCAGAATAATTAAAGAAAAGGCTGTAAATCAGTAAACGCCCAGCTACGTAATATCGTTACCCAACTTGGGATTTATAAGTTAGAAGTTGATAACTTATTCGGAATTTGCAAAGTTTTTAGAGGCGAGCGCGGCTTTCCTGTTTATCTTCTGCTTTTATAAACAGTACAAGTCAATCACGTAACAGATGGTTGCTTTGTGAAATAAAGGCTTTTTTGAATATTAAAACATTATAATTTTATCAGACCTACCTTTATTTCATTATTGTAGCTATACCCTACGGTTTAGGTATATATGGGCATTATTAATATACATATCAAAAAGTTTATTGTGAAAAATATATTTTTCAATACAAGCTTTTATAAAATTAGTGATCGTAACCGTGTGCTGATCAAAATGAGCCTAAACACGGCCAGACTACTATTATCCATCGCGGATTTCCGTTGTCCACCTTTCGACTCCATCATCAGATCAATTCGCTGTCACCATCATATTTTATTGTCATCAGAACTTGATGCCAAATTTCAGCTCATCGGTTGAGGATAACAGCTTTAAAATTCAATAGCAAGATTCCACCCAGATTTCACATTCCCGATTGCAAGTTAATACTAAGTATGTAATTTTTAAAATTCAATCGTAGGTTTCCACCCAGACATACATATTCCACCCGGACATACATTGCAAGTTAAATAAAGCTTGTAAAAACGTTTATTACGTTGGTTTCATATGAACTTTTATCAGAGCACCAAAACAGTTTTATTTTTAGTAGATGCCGTATTTTTTGTTTTTCCAAAGCTAAATCTGTCCGTGTTGGTTTGTTCATGTGTCACATCCCGATTCCTTACTTAGTTTCACATTTATAATCATTTGATAATTTTCATGCAGACGTGTGATGTTTACTCAAAACATGAAATAAGTTTATTTTAATAGTTTGGAGTGAGACGTGATTTTAGAAATTATTCCTTGTCGGGTGCATGCAAGCAAAGCCGCAGGCATCAACTAACATGGTACATATTTTTGAAATTTGCTAATTAAGTCCTTTGGTTTGGTACCCAATAACAATAAAAAAAAATGTTCATGACTGTATGTCTTCCAGAGAGCGCCATATTCAATTGAATGTGACGTCATAGCCTATCAAGATGCTTCTAATGATCCTTCATTTGTCAAATTATGATAAGTAGTTTAGAAGTTATTAGGGAATAGATAAACATACCTACATACATAAACACATACTGGTCAAAATCATAACCCTCTTTTTTGCTTTTCTTTTTGCTCGGGTAAAATAACATGCTGTCGTTTCCATAACTTTTGGTTTAAGAATCCGTTTGTGAAATGTATGTTGTTAAAGTTGCCTAAATAATGTCCCATCAAACTTAATGATTATGCCCTAGAAGCTGGAACTAAGATGGCGTATCATTTGATAAAATGACGACATCTGTGGCGCGGCGGGAAGGTTGCGGGTTCGATTCCCACCTCGGAGCAAATATTTGTGCGATCTGCAGATATTTGTTCTGGGTGTTTTGGGTATTTTCTATGTATAATTTAAAAAAAAAACTATGTAATATATTGTGTTAAGTTATCTAGTACCTTAGAGGTACTAGATAGGCTTAAAGTACCGACTATATCAAAATATTAAGTATGCGCCAACACCAGGCAGAAATCTTCATACAAAAACAATGCATCGCGCCGCTCGAAAAAGCGGTTTTTATGAAATACCTCGTAATATACAGATAATTTTACAAAACTCCTACAGTAAACCCCTGGCTTTTTTTTTTAATTTTTACCCAATAATTTGCGCCATTTTAGTAAACAATCGAATCTACGCAAAAAATAGACGTACAGTGCCACCAACTTATCTGTAGAATGATTCGAGGGCGCCACCATCGAAAAGGGTGGCCACCTATTAAATACTTTGCTGCAATCGGTATAAACATGGTTGTAATGGACCTGACGAAATTGTAAGAATAAGGTAAAGTTGACTAACCTTCGCTTCGCTGACGACATTGTTCTCTTCTACTCAACAGCATCCGAACTACAGTCCTTGCTCGAAGACCTGAGCAATGCAAGCCTTGTGGTTGGATTGAAGATGAACATGTCAAAGACCAAAGTACCAAACATCAAATAGCAGTCAACGGTGACGCAATGCACTACCTACGTCCAAGATTACATCTATCTCGGCCAGATAGTTTCCCTCCAGGCGGGCAGCCAGGATAGAGAAACTGTAAGACGCACTGAGAACGCCTGGAGGAGTTATTGGTCGATGAAAGAGCTGATGAAGGTAAACCTTCCCATAATACTAAAGCGCAAACTTATGGACATGTGCTTCCTTCCCGTTCTCACTTATGGCTCGCAAACTTGGTCTTTGACAAATATTCATAAATCCAAACTCATGGTTTGCCAGCGGGCGATAGAGCGCAGTATTCTGGGATTTAAATTAACCGGCCGGATTCGAAACACCATACTGCGCTCCAAAACTAAAATCGTCGACGTAGCAGAAAAAGCCACCCAGCTGAAGTGGAATTGGGCTGAACATGTCTGTCGCATGCCTGATGAGCTTTGGGCCAAAATAACCACTATGTGGAGCCCTGACACAGCGAGACGGCGTCGCGGAAGACCACGCAGGAGATGGCGCGATGAAATAGACACTTTTAACACAGATTGGCAAACAATAGCACAGGATCGTAGTGCCTGGAGAACATGGGGGGAGGCCTTTGCCCAACAATGGGATGATTCAGGATAACAGTATCTAACAGTATGTTTACGTCCGCTACTTTCCTTTCCATGGAACTTCATATCATCTCTATGGGATTTAGGTCACAGTGATACGCTGGCAGTCGTAAGCATTTGTGAACATGTTGTGCAAATAAAGTATCAACTTTATACTTTATTTAGAGAAAAAAAAAACATTTCGGGAATTTATTTAATAATCATCTGGTAACACTGATCTGTAGCGGCAGCACACTACTACCACTGACAGCGAAGTGACGTTTTCAATACTTTCCATTTTGGCCGTTCTACAGATAAGTTGGTGGCACTATAACTTTGTTTTTTTTTTCTATAGAAAAAAATATCCTATAGTGTGTTTCTGGTAAAATTATCCCTCGGAATTATAATATAGTATCCATGCATATTTTTAATTTAAATATTGTACTTGAAGTAGTAGGTTAAAAAACAAATTTAAATTTAGTAATTTTTCGGCATACCCCACCCTTGTTGCTATTGTGCTACTGTTATAATCAGGCTGATCTCATTTTGCTGTCGGACTAGATTAAGAACTGCTTTTGATATCTTCTGAACATTGTTTTTAAACTTCTAAAAGGTTTTATATCTTTGTTTACTTACGAAAGCAAAATAACATCTATGAAATCTCACATTAAACCATACATCAAAATTGGATTATCTTATCAAAACTATAAAGCCATCCATAAAATATCAAACAAATCATTCATAGACAATGGAAAAACGTAGAATGCTATCGCAATAAACATATCCCGACGATTGAACGGTTACCGGCAGACATGCCATATTTGATACATTTTTAGGGTGCCGTAGCCAAATGGCAAAAAACGGAACCCTTATGGATTCTTCATGTCTGTCTGTCTGTCTATCCGTCCGTGTATGTCACAGCCACTTTTTCCCAAAACTATAAGAGCTATGCTGTTGAAACTAGGTAAGTAGATGTATTATGGATAGTTAATACATATACAAAATTATATTGAGGTTTCCATTTTTTTTTTTTCTAAACTGAATAGTTTGCGCGAGAGACACTTCCTAAGAGAATGATAAAACAAAACAAAATATAAGATGTACATTACCATGTAAACTTCCACCGAAAATTGAACATGACCTAGTAAGTAGTTTTTTTTTACACGTCATAAATCGTAAACCATCCAAGAACTTTTATATTATGCTACTTCCTGCTACTCCTTCATGGGCGAGTCCGACTCGCACTTGGCCTTTTTTTAAGATACCTAGAGATAAATCTTTTATGTGTTCAAAGCTTCGTCCAGATATTTCCAAATCTTTAACGTGGTTGTGACGCAGCGTTTGATTCAAAACAGAATTTAAAAATAAATTCTCGTGGGTGTTATATAGATTATTTTGCTTGTAGGTATTTTAGTCTTGTTATGAAATCTTTTTATAATTTACAGCTATCATAATGAAGCATTAGGAATTTCACTATTATTAACCACTGTTATTTTATTATTATTCCACGATGACCCAAAGTGAAAAGAGTCCTCATTGAAAGAAAGAAAGAAAGAAAAGAAAGAAAGAAACTTTTATTTATGACTAAACAATCAAAGACACACACATGCAACACGCAAAAGCAAACATCATAAAATAAAAAACTAAAACAAAAACAATAACACAGATATACAAAATAAGGCATTGAAGCTCTGCCTACCCCTTCGGGGAAAAAGGCGTGTATATATGTACCTATATATGTATGTAACCACTCGCTTGAGGCTGATGTAAGCTATTCTATACTTAACCTTGTGAAATCTCCAATACGTTGCCAAACAAAATCTATACAAAAACTCCATTAAATCATGATTTCCAAAAAAACGTGACTCACCTCGTAACAAAGACGCAAAATATCATCCCATTGCCAATTTCTTTCAGTTATGAAATACTAACTCACAGAGACACGTAAAAACCCTAATTACGTATTACTTCATTAGTGTCACACTTGAAATAAACACTCATTGTCTCCAAGAAAGCTATGATCTCACAGAAAACCACACTCTATTTCCTTTTACAAAGAGCTTGGAATCAATTGCTGCAGAGTTTCTTGTGATATGCCAGACCATCCTATTTATACCACATCTTAGGATACGGCCCGCACGAACAAAATTAAACCGGTAGAGTAGTGTTGAATGTAACAAATCCTTGCAGAAGAAATTGGAACGCTATTTCAGGCAAAGGTCGTAGTTAATGTGAAAGTGTAACATAAGATAAACCCCAACTGTCACGTATATAAAATGTATTTCTTGTACCTACGTACCTTATTTTCGCACTAAGACTGAACAAGTCAAGATTTTATTGTTGTAAGCTAGATAGCACAGCCTGACCCATACACAACGATCCTACTAAAGACAGGGGAATAGGAAATAGGACTAACCCAACCTCCAAAAATAATAACCCCAATTTTATTATTAAGATAATTTATAAATAATAAAATAGGAATCCATATTTGTACCTGTACTTAAAATATTCAACAGACTTTAAATTCCGACCACCAGAAAGACGCCTTGGCTAATGACAGTTAGGTCAAAATACCGACCACCAGAAAGACACCTTGGCTAATGACAGCTAGGTCAAAATACCGACCACCAGAAAGACACCTTGGCTAATGACAGCTAGGTCAAAATAGCGACCACCAGAAAGACACCTTGGCTAATGACAGCTAGGTCAAAATACCGACCACCAGAAAGACACCTTGGCTAATGACAGCTAGGTCAAAATACCGACCACCAGAAAGACGCCTTGGCTTATAAGAGCTAGGTAAAAATACCGACCACCAGAAAGACGCCTTGGCTAATGAGAACTAGATCAAAATACCGAACACCAGAAAGACACCTTGGCTAATGACAGCTAGGTCAAAATACCGACCACCAGAAAGACGCCTTGGCTTATAAGAGCTAGGTAAAAATACCGACCACCAGAAAGACGCCTAAGCTTATAAGAGCTAGGTAAAAATACCGACCACCAGAAAGACGCCTTGGCTAATGAGAACTAGATCAAAATACCGACCACCAGAAAGACGCCTTGGCTAATGAGAGCTAGGTCAAAATACCGACCACCAGAAAGACACCTTGGCTAATGACAGCTAGGTCAAAATACCGACCACCAGAAAGACGCCTTGGCTAATGACAGCTAGGTCAAAATACCGACCACCAGAAAGACGCCTTGGCTAATGACAGCTAGGTCAAAATACCGACCACCAGAAAGACGCCTTGGCTAATGACAGCTAGGTCAAAATACCGACCACCAGAGATACGCCTTGGCTTATAAGAGCTAGGTAAAAATACCGACCACCAGAAAGACGCTTTGGCTAATGAGCACTAGGTCAAAATACCGACCACCAGACAGACACCTTGGCTAATGACAGCTAGGTCAAAATACCGACCACCAGAAAGACGCCTTGGCTTATAAGAGCTAGGTAAAAATACCGACCACCAGAAAGACGCTTTGGCTAATGAGCGCTAGGTCAAAATACCGACCACCAGACAGACACCTTGGCTAATGACAGCTAGGTCAAAATACCGACCACCAGAAAGACGCCTTGGCTTATAAAAGCTAGGTAAAAATACCGACCACCACAAAGACGCCTTGGCTAATGAGAGCTAGGTCAAAATACCGACCACCACAAAGACGCCTTGGATAATGAGAGCTAGGTCAAAATACCGACCACCACAAAGACGCCTTGGCTAATGAGAGCTAGGTCAAAATACCGACCACCACAAAGACGCCTTGGCTAATGAGAGCTAGGTCAAAATTTGGTTTCAATATTTGAACCTATCTGGATCACTGTTTGCTGGACGATGTTGCGCCAACGTGATAATATTTCTGGGAAGTTGTATAGCTTCGTGGAATGTTGAATTGAGAATGGTGAGGATCTGGTCTGACAACGTATCCGACATCGGTTCCGTGAACCACACAAACTAAACGTAACTACAAGGCATAGTTAAAAAACTTATAAGGAGTTGGTAGTTTGAACAAACTGACCACTCCTATTGACCGGCAGGATTTATCTTTTCTTTCTTGATAGATTCCTTGATACTTCAAACAAACCTTAACAAGTCTTAAACTTAGTCGTTGAATTTACGAGCACAACTCGAGTGGATGGCCATCTTTTTCTCGTCATTCAACTTTTATAAAAATCAAACTTGTGCAACTAGAGAAAACAGTACTTCTCGTATTTTTTAAACTTTCACGATCTGAACTCATATTTATGGATATTATCACGGGTATTTAGCGGGTATTTATAAAAAAACTAATGGGCATCATGGCCAGTAAAATAATGTTTCTGAAGAAATTTCTATGTGCAAGTTTTTATGTGTACAGAGTATGTTTCTGTTTGACTACAAAGAACGGTTTTCAACATTATACATGCAGAAATACCTAACTCATTAGTTTGTTGTATTTCATTTTGTTGTAGCTAATATTTTGAATGAAACAAACTATACGGTCATGTTATCTGCATGGTTTCAGACTACATAAATAAGGATTTTGTGGTCTCACTAAAAAGTGAAATATGTGCATCCATGTAAATATTGTTACACATGTTGTGTGTAAAACTTATGATCTATTTGAACTGTTTTATCAAAAGGTGGGTGTGCGTCCGACCAACAGTTACAATAAAAGGCTCTTTTCAGAGCCACGTATTTACTCAGGGTGCCCAAGACAGAACCTGTGAATACGAGAAGTACGATTGTTGCAACACAATCGAAACGTCGGGGAAAATAAATAATAAGGTAATACGCGATAAATACCCGTGATAATATCCATAAGTACTTCTCGTGTTCACACAGGTTCTGTCTTGATCACCCTGAGTAAATACGTGGCTCTGAAAAGAGCCTTTTATTGTAACTGTTGGTCGGACGCACACCCACCTATTGATAAAACAGTTCAAATAGATCATAATTTTTACACACAACATTTGTAACAAAATTTACATGGATGCACATATTTCACTTTTTAGTAAGACCACAAAATCCTTATTTATGTAGTCTGAAACCATGCAGATAACATGACCGCATAGTTTGTTTCATTCAAAATATTAGCTACAACAAAATGAAATACAACAAACTAATGAGTTAGGTATTTCTGCATGTATAATGTTGAAAACCGTTCTTTGTAGTCAAACAGAAACATACTTTGTACACATAAAAACATGCACGTAGAAAGTTCTTCAGAAACATTATTTTTCTGGCCATGATGCCCATTAGTTTTTTTTTCATAGTCTTCCAATCTACTCTTGTACTCGTTTCATGAAAAATAATATTATGAAAAGTCGTAGAGTAAGAACAAGGCAAAGAATTATTTAAAACTAGCGACTCGCCCCGGCTTCGCACGGGTAGCCCCTGGTGCCCCCCCTCCTACCCCTCCCCTCTATTTCAATCTCCTGGTTGTAAGCTACCCCCACACCAATTTTCAGCCAAATCGTTTCACCCGTTCTTGAGTTATAAGTGGTGTAACTAACACCACTTTTTTTATATATATAGATATGAGTGAAGTTCACACGAAACTCTCCCTAAACACTAGGTATAAACGAATACCGATTATGGCATGATCATCAAATCAATTTAAGTGTTCTCTGCTTTAACGACGAAAGTATTCAAAAACTGTCCAGCCACTACCAACAAACTCACCAGCCTCTCTTCCACAGATACGTAAAACAAACTAAAAATGGAGCAGTTCGAGTCGCTGCTGACATGCTGCGTCTGCCTGGACCGGTTCCGGAACCCGAAGCTGTTGCCATGCCAGCACAGCTACTGCATGGAGCCGTGTATGGACGGCCTCGTCGACTATGTGCGGCGACAGGTGAGATAACATTCACTACGTTATTGTAGCAAACATGACATAACTGTGTTTGAACCCTAAAAACTCTTTTTACTAGCAAAGTGGTAATTTTGTAAAATTGAGAATTTTTCACGTACCTGCCTGAACGATGTAGGTACCTACGTTTAACACCGATATGTTTCAACTCAAATGGGCTTGTTCGATGTTCTACACGATATACAGCTATGTGAAAAATTCCCAGTTTTACAAAATAAAATGATAGTTTTTTATAGTAAAACTATTGGAATCCCCGTAACTTTGATTCAAAATGATCCTTGTGATTTCAATGAATAAAATACTTTTTGACTTTGACTTTGACTTTGCTCGCGTAGTGTTTCTTCGTACAATACTCAATACCCCGCTGCTCCCCTTTGACGGTTGCATATCAGGAATTCCTTTCTTAGTGCACCCCTAGACCACAAAAGGAACATACCCTCCAAATTTTAGGTCTCTAGGACTTACGGTTTAGGCTGTGCGTTGATAGTCATTCACGCAACGATATTGATATAAAATTATTATAAAAAGTCATAATTGTCAAAAATAGGTCACTGAAAATAATGCACCATGAACAAAAACAGGTATATCTTATTAGCTGTGTAGTTACAGATCGTGTACCAATTTAGTTTTAAATCAGCGTCATTTGGTACTTAATTGATAATCATACCAAGGTATTCACTATAATGAAAACTGCTTCTGATCCCAGTACTGTCATTATCATTATTGTGTGTGCCTTAGGACACTGTTCACCAGCACATGAGCAGAAATATAAACGGCTGTTTAGTATAACCAATTTTTTAGGACACATGTTTTCATACATAAGCTGTCACTTTGTAACCACCTGTTTATGTTCATGAACTTAGGCCTCACAAGCATTAGAACAATAACTTTGATTGATTTTATTACCCATTAGTTCCGTATAACACCAACATTAGTGCTACCACGTTGGTTAATTCATAGAATGCGTAAAGCTTGAACAAAATTCAATGTACCTGATTCAGTATTGTTATTCAAGACTCTTTTTTACAGGTAAAATGTCCAGAATGCCGTGCGGAACACCGGATCCCTTACCAGGGAGTACAAGGGTTCCCAACCAACGTTACCCTGCAGCGGTTTCTGGAGCTCCATGCCAATATTGCTGGAGAACTCCCTGATCCCACGGCTGGGCAAGTTATGGAGAGATGCAACGTCTGCTCGGAGAAGGCTTACTGCGGTCATTGTGCCCACTGCGACAAAAAAGTATGTGAAGAATGCAAGTCCGCTCACATGGAGGTCCTGCGCAGAGAAATCCAAAGAATCAACAACCAAGTACGCAGAGGAATGAACAGGCTACAAGACATTCTCGGCGTCGTCGAACGCAACACATCAAACCTCCAAACAAATTGCGCAGCAGTTGGCGGAGAAGTCGACGAAATTAATAAAAGATTAGCAAAAGCACTCAAAGATAGAACCGATTTCTTGAGAAATGAAGTTGATCGTTACTTAGCAACAGAACTTAGAAACCTTACGCACCTCAAGGATAACCTTGAGCTAGAGTTAAGTAATATACAAAGTAATTGTGATCTCGCCGATAAGTATATGAACGATGACATTGAATGGGATGATACTGAATTGGTTGATACCAAAGAAATTTTCCTGAAGACAGTTGAGTTTCTAAGAAACTTTGATTATGAGGCTGGAGACTATAATCGTAGAGTTAGATTTATCATGACGCATGATCCCAATCAGCTTGTCATGCACGTTGCAAGCTACGGTGAACTAAATATCACTCAACCTAATGCATACTCTGGTGGCAGCAGCTTGCAGCCAAGCCAAGGGCTCACGAGATCAAAGAGTGACCATCGCCTAGCAACACAATTCCGTCAGCAAGAAGAAGCAAAGGGATACACAGAAAATGATGAACCCTTATTGGGCGGACGTAAGTTTGGTGAGCCGCGCCCTCCGCCGCCTGAGAGGCACACAAGAGATTATGGTGCCACTGAAGACTACAGCGGATATGAGTCAGAACACAGACCCTCTCGCAGGTTTCGTTCTCGATTCGTCAGGAGTCACCAACAAGACAATGACTCTGACACCGAACAAGCCAGTCGTACTGTCAAGGCTGAACAAAAGGAAAAAGAAAAGGAGAAAGTAGCTGACACAGAAGATGCCACTCGCGGTCCACTCAGTGGAATATTTAGATTGAGTGACTGTACACGTGTCATGCAAAGAATGCTGGACGCTGACAGCGGTAAAAAGAAGGAGAAGAAAGAACCACCACCACCACCACCCAAGCCCGTTCAACCCACACCACAGCCTCAACGTCGGCCACCCACACAAAGACAGGAGAGTGAAGATGAAATCAGTCGTCTAAAGAGGCAAAACAAAGGAGCAGCGACGTCACAAGAACCTGACCGCACTGCTCAGCGCGTAGCAGACGAAGAGAGAACCGCTCTGAACCGTAAACCACCCACACCAGCTCGGGAGGTGAGTTGGGAAGAAGAGACAGAGTGAACGCTCAAGAAGCAGTACAACTTAGAACTTAGGACATCATCGATACTAACTAACAATGAAAACGCGATAGATTAACGGCATTCCACAAGTACACTCCACTAAAATTTTATATTCACACACATAACTACACACAACACTTAAAATTTAATTACGCTTGGTGTCCAAATCGAATTTCAATGTATTTCTCAGGCGTCCAGTGATGGTGAATCTGATGACGAATCTGTCACATCTCTGCAAAGAACACAGCGAAAAGCCGTACCAGCACCTCAAAAGCCAATAGTACAGGGAAGAAGACCTTCAGCGACGGAAACAGTCACTCCGCACCGGCCGGCCACTCGTGCACCTAGTACTGAATCGAGTGCATCAACCGAAAGTACCGGCTCGGCGGTAAAACATACAGGTGCGATATTAACAATCGCAGAATTAAAAGCAAAATACGGTTCGTCAAAACCTGCAACTCCTTTATTGTCCGCAGGCAATGATAGAACACCACCGGTGACCACAAACGGCTCCACCGGAGGCGCTCAGCGCGTCCAAAGCCGTTTCATCAGCGCACAGCGACCTACACCCACGCCCGCCCCCGCCGAGCCGGCACACGAGGCCTCCGAGACCAGCTCAGAGGAAGAGACGGACTCGTCGGAGGAGAGTGAAGAGGAGCCTGCGACGCCAAGGAAGCCCGAGGGCCAGACAATGGCTCGCAGCGACATCGGCCCACTGCTTGCACGCAGCAACAATGCTCGAAACGATGCCAACGACAATAAGCCAAAAGAAGCGCCAGCACCTGCTCCATCTCGTTACAGAACAAGAAACACCTCTCAGACTGAGGAGGAGCCAGCTCCAAGATACGGTGCCAGCAGCGGTTCCTCTTACAGCAACCGCTACAGCAGCAAGCCGAGGGAAGAAGAGACAACGACGACGTCGTCTCTAGACGATGAATCAAAGTACCCCACTGCTCGGTCGAGATACCTTGCCCAGAAAGAACGGCGCAACCGTCTTGCTAGAAGCAAGAGCAGCCACACTGGGTTCGGTGCGGGAGACGATGATGATCTGGACGACCCCGTATCTCCTACCACGGCTTCCCCGTCCGCGTATCTTGCAGCTCGATACGGCTCCGGCACTACTGGCTCGGAGTTGTCTCGCAGCCGATCATCGCACGCGTTGAAATCCAGAGAGAGCTCACCAGAGAGGCCAACACCCGGTGAAAAAGACGGGGCTGCTCTGAGCTCCTGGGCTAGATACTTGAAGAATAAGTATGGATCGCGAGGCAAAGAGCGCGACACAGGCAGCAGCTCATCGAGCAATGCGCGCCGTCTGTCTCTCGGGCTACCTTTGCGCTCGGCTAACGAGCTTGCCAGTTCTGATGACGATTCAAAAAACGCGGCAGGCTCCCCCATCTCCCCTACGGCGGCTACAGCAGCGGTAGCAGGTTAGAATGACGAGTGGCGTGTACATAGGTTTGGCGCTTGGGTTTTGGAGTGTGTCGTACCTAATCTATTCTTGATTCTAATGTGTACTTTTTGTGTCAGGTTTCGCAGCAGCAGGTTCCTCCCCTAGGAGCCAGTATCTGCAGAAACGCCGATTACAATTCAGTGTGGGGAGTCGGGGGAGCGAACCCGGATGCTTTACATGGCCTCGTGGTATCGCTGTAGGCCCCGACAATTCTATGGTCGTGGCCGATTCTTCTAACCACAGAGTCCAGGCAAGTTTACAACAAGTTTCCAAACTTTATTTATTTTCATAGATTTTGTATGGAATCGGAAATCCTTTTCCGTTGATTCCACCACTAAATGTATGCACTGTTTAATTAAATCAATGTCGGGCGTATGTTTACATTCCGACTAAAACACGAATACCCCGAGTTTTTATCTGACCTTGTGCCAAAACGAATGACTTCATCATTTCTATTTACCGCGGCAGTGGAAGAAAGCTGCGCACGTTTGGTTACATCTAACTGTTGGAATGTTTTCATCTATTCTTCCAATAGAAATACTGTTTTATTAATTGCCTAGTAATTACTGTTAATATTTAAATAAATTATTTTAGCTGTCATCACTTTTTATTGTATGGCTGCAATCTGACATAATATGATTTTAAAATCTGCTCGTAGGAAGCTCGTAGATAATATTCATTGCAAGCTTTTGTTTAACTGGCCTTGAATGTTAGTTGGTTTGTATGGTTGAAATCTTGATCTTCTTGAAATTATTTGATGATGAAAACAGGATGTGAGCAATCGTACTCCTTGGTAGAAAATAGGAAACTGACCGTGATTAGTATGAACTGTATAATAAAAAAAGGTAATAAGAAATGAAGTAACAAAGAAAGTGTATTTGAAATGTTATAAACAACAAACATATTTTGTTTTTGTTTTTCCAGGTGTTTGACTCCAACGGAATATTCGTAAAGGAGTTCGGTCAGTACGGCAGTGGCGAGGGCGAGTTTGACTGCCTCGCCGGTGTTGCTGTCAACCGCATTGGGCAATACATCATTGCCGATAGATACAACCATCGTATACAGGTCAGAATGGTTCATACCTATGACCTACCTCATTGACTACTCCCCCTGGGTTACCACGAATAAACGTAGACACACGTAAACTAGACACGCATAAATGACGAGAATATTCAACGCATTAGCATTACCATTCAGCGTAGAAATGCAGCCAGCGTCTTGGCGACACTTCTGTCTGGTTGAGATCTGGATCTGTTTAGCTATTTATAGATTGTTTGCAATAGTGAATAGCTCAGTTTTGTGCAAATACCTAGTATTTTCACCACTGCAACATTACGTCGCATTGAGCGTGCTGTTTATCCGTAGACATTCCGTAACAACAACCCAGTAGTAGCAGCGTACACAGCAACCCTTAGTGTAACTAGATTTTTCTATAAGGTTGATAATGATGAATAATAATGTAAAACGTTAATAAAACCTACCATAATAATCGCTCAAAAAAAATATTCATAAATTACTGACATAATTCATATTGCCAAACTTAAATCATACTGTAGTTCACCAGCTCAACCTGTGGAAGTGAAGCTAGCCACTTTCACAATGATTATTATGACTAGTTTGTGAAGCTACTTACAAACGCATGAAGCTCGTGCTGTCGTTCCTCTCACTCCCGCTATGCACTCGGACGCGGAAGCGACTGAGATGGAATAGATAGTATATGTACTGTTACTTCCTAACTCAGCCGTGGCACGAGTGCATATTGGCTGTGGAATTTCCAAAAAACCATAATGTCCATAATTTTTAGAGCACAAACGAGTAAAACCAGCTTAATTGGAAATAAAACAAAATGTCTAGATCCATACCATAGCACTCTTACATTTTTTGGCCCCAGTTAGGCGGCTGGGCGAGCTGGAACGGAACGCTACAAATCATATTTCAATGAGAACATTAACACGTCATAGCAGGACAAATGGCGGGCTTTACAGATGATGTACTTAGCTCTGTTTCCCGATTTTGTTGCCAAAATTAAAACCCAGAATAAAGTGAAACAGAAGATTTACTGTTTGAAATTTCATGTTGTGAATTATTAGGTAGTTTATTTAAGAGCTTGGGGAAGATATCCTTCCTGTTTGTGTTATGTTTATCTACGAAGTGCCAATAATGTTTTATTCATCACAAGGGTAATTTTGAATCGTCCTAAGGTGAATTACTACGGTTCCTCACTCACAAAGAGGTACTGCCCTAATGGTAATGCAAAAATAGACGCCAAAAATTAGGAGTGGACTGTGCCTCAACTGTATCGCATTGATTTTGGCATTGGTACTTTCTTGTTCTCTATCACCCTAGTTCAAAACAGTAACCAATAGGTAAAAAGTGAGAACAAAGATCAAAAACGTTTTTACTTGTTGATTGAAACAATACAGCAGTATTGAATTTTGAACGGCACCGACAACTATTATCCCTCGTCAAACGAATACCTCTCATCTTTTCAAGTTTATACGCCTACAGTCAGATCTTTCAAACTTTTTTCCCACAATAAGATTTCTGAATCAAGTCCAGTCTATAAATAACAGCTGTGTTCTTTCACGATAATGCAAAAACGATAGCAGACAGTTTTACATATTCATGATAGGCATAGATATTGTATATCAAGGTCCGTTTGGCTGTTTTCATGGTGCACAATGCACACACATATTGTTTTAGTGTGCGTAAGCTCGGGAGCAATTAGTCTGAATTGTGACAGGGTCTTGGTCACTAGTGCTTAATTGTGTTCAAGTCTTGGTTCAAGTCCAATTTTGACAGCGGGTGCCGTTAGCATGGCAACTAAGCTCAAAGAAAGCAAAAAAATGCGCGGACTTCGTGAGATAGAACAACTAACTGTATTTGGAGCAAATTTTTCAAGTTTTCCTAGACGCTATACACAAGCAAGAGATAAATTAAAGGTCGAAGTGTAGACGTGATGTGATAGGTCTTAAACATAGTGTTCTCTGTAAATCCTCACAAAGTGACGTGAGGCAGACATACGAAAAGGAGCTGCTACTGTCAATGGTCAATAACATTTTAACAATCAGTGAATAATTCAAAAGTTTGATAGTACACTTAGTTAATAGTCTACCATGCGCACATCGTCAATTCGGCAGCTATTTACTTTTGCTCTGAATGGGTGACAAATTAAATCAGTACCCTTTGCGTCCCTTTCAACTAAATCCGGTTTCTTTGAAGGCATCTGGAGGAAAAATCCTTTCGAAAGGCTATTATGTAACCGTTGTTAAGCCAGGGTTTCTTAAAAAGCAGCCACCGCCATGAAGCCGTGAAGGTTTGTAAGTAGTGACAGTGATTTTCAACCTAACGTTAAAGAGGTTTCTGACGCTAACTGCGCTAAATTATGCTAATATATCGTTTAAAATACATTTTTACAGTGTTTTTTTTTTATTTAGTGTGATCGTTGCTAAACTAATTATATTTTTGAGATACTATCAATTAACACATGTGTGTTAAGTCTCCTAGTTCTCGCGAAATCAACATTCGCTATCAGAAGAAGTGTTGATGAGCAGTAATGGGCAAAGAACACCAAAAAAAATTAAATTCGCGGCTCAAGCGAGATCACCTTAAAATAAACCTACCTGAAACTGAACCTACGGAAGCACCTTCATACTGACCACATTTAAAAACGGAAGACGTGTAGGTAGGTTGCTGTTGTTTTCTATATAGTGATCTGTGACGACCTTCACCCTACTATTAATGAATCTGTGGCTTTACTGTAAATCCCAGTTCGATGCTCGAGAAGCATCTTATTCATAATTAACTTATTTAATTAGTAGCGATGGTAGCCTAACGGTTCAATAGTGCAACTCAGAATCCAACGATACCGGGTTCGATCCTAGGCTCCGCTCCAATGACTTTTCTAAGTTATGTGCGGATTTCCATCGCTCTGCGCTTCGGAGGGCACGTTAAACTGTTGGTCCCGGCTGTTATTGATTAATAACAGTCGATAAGCCATGTCAGAGGCCCTCGGGGCGGCTTGACAAACTCTGACACTAGAGGCCAGCACTACCTCATACGAAACGAAACGAATAATTAACTTTCGCCAATTCCTTTAACGACGGCGAAAGATGTCTTGGTATGACTTTTGCTTTGATATGCTAGCATTACGAATGCGTGAGTTCGGAAGCTGAAGTTATTCAACCGGTTTGTTGTGTTAATTCGAACGTATTTAGACTTGATATTAATGTCATGTTTTTTGATGTTCTTTTATGAGATGGAAATATAAATATAAATGTAGACTGGGATTGGAAAATAAAGTTCACAGAGTGTTGACCATGGACCAGAATACGCAATGGGATGCCCTCGATAGACCAATGATAATAATTATCACTGACACTTGAATATTATTTAAATTAAAGTGCGATTTACATACATGGACTGGTTTGTGATGTAAAAACGAAAAAAAAGCGAACTAATGTTTTTAAATTTGTTATTCCCAGGGCATTATAACCTATGAAACCCAATAAATACGCTATTCCCAAGATTTAAACTCCATTCCCACTTCCCACGGGCTAGGACAACTGAGTGACACTAATGAATTACGTCGAGGACAAGCGGGGAGAATACAAATTCTGTTCCACGGGGAAATACAGCGTGATAGGATCAAACTCAACAACTATCGGGATGGCTGACAGTTGAAATTGGTTAGAAATTGCCCTAGAAATTAGTTCGTTGACAATAATATTCTTTTGCTCCACGTGTTAGTGCTCAAAGCAGGTCAAAATTGGTCAAAATCTCGGATGACTGGAGTAAATTATCAGTCCGTTCTTCTTTGCTCTGTCGAGTCCTTCGATAAAATAAGTCGAGTCACTAGTTTTTTCTTAGTCACTTTGTGTTACGTCCGTGACCTTGATATATGGTTGTTGTGAAACGGGTTTGCTACCGCTGGTAAAATAATTAATTACGTCGACCTCTGTGGTGCGGCTAGCGATGGTTCGCCTGCGACGCAGGAGGTTGCGGGTTCAATTCCCGCGTCGGAACTAATATATGTGCGATCTGCAGATATTTGTTCAGGGTGTTCTGGGTGTATCTAAGTAATGTATTATATTAAGTATATCAGTTATCTAGTGCCCATAACACAAGCTCTGGCTTAGCTTGGGGCTAGATAATGTTCTGTGAACTTGACCAGCATTATTTATAATTATTATTATTATTTATTAATATAATAAAAATATCTATCTATGTAATGTATTATATTAAGTATATCAGTTATATAGTACCCATAACACAAGCTTTGGCTTAGCTTGGGGCTAGATAATGTTGTGTGAACTTGTCCAGTATTATTTATTTATTTATTACGCCTTGAAGGGATGCACAAATTATGTCGCATTCTTTTTTTGCGATCTACTCAAACTTCTGTCAAAATACTTATCAAGATGAAACATAGCTCATGATGTAATTTCTTCTGCAGGTGTTTGACCCTCAAGGTCGTTTCCTCCGAGCGTTCGGAAGTCAGGGCACAGGAGACGGCAAGTTCAACTACCCGTGGGGCATTACCACGGACGCCCTTGGATTCATCTACGTGTGTGACAAGGAAAACCATAGAGTCCAGGTATGTCACAATCACCAGGGTGTTGACAGCAGCATCCAACTGAGTACCAATACTGCGATTACAAAATCGCCTGCCAAGCGTTGCGAATATAGCAAAACCTCCCATTGTATTCCATAAAACTAAAAGCATCCTGTAGTGCTGTCTACTGATTGCTGATGATGACGATGAAAATAACGTCTAATTTAGTGGGTAAGGTTAATCAACGGTTAAGTAAACAATTTGTATGGAAGACCATCAGAATTCAAAAAAAACTGTATTTATTTTGAGAATTGTGAATAATTAGAAAATATATAAAAGTTAGAATTAGAATAAAAAAATAATCATTTCATAGTCTTCAGCTTCCAAATCAGTCCAGCGGTCAAAATAAATTATCATCATTATCATCGGCTGCTAGACATTGCTGATTGAGCCCTCTCCCATAGAATATATACATCACCACGCTTGACAGGCGGCTTGGTGACCACAGTGTTGATGTTGAGAACTCAGGTGGTTGCTGCTGTCCATCTCTTCGTGATAAATCGATCATATACATGGTTTATTTGAATGTCATGAAAATCTTCATCATTATTTTGATTGAATCATGACCCAGTACACAAAACCAGATTTCCAAACCACTTTCTCTTCAGCAAGTGGTTCTGACGGAAGACCAGCAATGGTTGCTAGCTTGCTAGTCAACCACCTCATGCTGAGGCAGAGCCATTTTGTTACATGAGTTACACCTCGTACCTTCATATCTGTTTCTTTTTAGTTTAATACGTGTTTCTGTGTAGCTCATGTATACAAATAAATATATATTCTTTCTTTATTCTTTCTTTCAACAGGTTTTCCAATCCGATGGGACATTCGTGGGCAAGTTCGGCTCGTTCGGCTCTAAGTTGGGTCAACTCGAACACCCTCACTACATCGCGGTGTCTTCCACCAACCGTGTCTTGGTCTCCGATTCGAACAACCACAGGATCCAGGTGTTTGATGTGAACGGACGCGTGCTGTCTTCGTTTGGAGAGGAAGGATCGGAGGATGGACAGTTCAAGTTCCCAAGGTAAGGGCTTAGCAGTATTGCCACAGAATAAATATTAGTTGGTATTGCCTCAAACAGGGTGGATAAACTTCGAACTAATTGTATTATGCATCAATTTTGTACTAACCATCATTGAGTTAGATCCTAGGGTTAAAATCATAACCCTGGTTGCTGCTATATTTACGAAAACAGATATACTGTTAAATATTAAGAAGTCACCATTCCATTCACATAGCTCTGAATCTGTTCTGATTACATAACATAATTTCTGGAAGTCACATACATAGTCCTGACCACACACTTGGATTCCCTCTGTCGTGGGTATCAGAAACTAAGAGTACCATAGTACAGATAGACCCAGACCAGATATAAGTATTATCGTATTAGCCCCGTCATTGTCCTTTTTAACAATCAAACTAATATAATGCGTATATTTGTGAGTGTGTATATTACTCCATCACGCTGGATTAAGATTAAATGTAGAGTGCGAGTAGCTGGACTTCAGGCATAATACATAGCCTAATTTTGATCTCGATATTCCAACGGGATCGAGACTTTATACGGGTGAAGCCGCGGAGCGCTGCTAGTACTTCAATATACATTCATTGAAACATACTACAGTTGTAGGCAGAGGTTAACGCTTAACAAGTAATTAATTTTGTAAAAATTGAAAAACCCCCAACGCTGAACGGCTGAACCGATTTTGATCAAACAAAGCTAAGAACACTACCGATAAATACACCTTTCAAACAAAAAAAAACTAAATCGGTTCATCCGTTCGGGAGCTACGATGGGACAGACAGACTCAAACACACACATACACAGACACGTCAAACTTACAACACCCCTTCGTTTTTCGTCGAGGGTTAAAAACAAGACAAGCCATAGGCCAGTTTAAAAAAAAAAACATCCAGTCTGCAAGAAAAATTAATCTGAATTTCACAGTATCTTACAAAAACCCTGTTTTGTTATAAAATGAGTTTGAAATATGTATCAGCAACAAGTCCAGCCAAGCATAACCATAAACTTCCTTCCCCATTGCTCAGAATTTCCATAGCCTTATGCTTTGAATAGCCCAATAAACTGCTGATATCTTCTAATTTCTCCTAACAGTCGCCTTAGCTCTGAACTTCGACCAGATATTTACGTTAACCTATTACTAAACCGCATCGTTGAGTTACAGTCGGGCTGGGCTGTATTGTATCGATGTTATAACGACCTTAATATGGTTGGACTATCAGTGATTAAGGGGCATTGTGGCTTTCTCTACGGAGTCTACAGGGTATAAGGTCATGGAGGCATCTTCTCTTGTCTTAAATTTAATGACTATCAAACGGTTTCTTAGTTTGGATATTTTTAGGGTTCTGTAGTCAACAAGACAAGGAACCCATAAAGTCTCACAATGTCCGTCCGTCTGTCCTAGGTTTAGCTCAGAGACTCTTAGTACTAGAAAGTTGTTATTTGGCATTGGTATGCAACGACAATGATAAACAATACCTGGTTTTTTAAGGTACCTCCCCTACACTTAAAGTGCGGATGTTTTTTTTCTCATCTATCCCATGTTGTGGGGTGTCGTTGGATAGGTCGTTTAACATTTGTATTATTTAGTTATTATCTCTTTGCAAAATATTAAGCTTTAAAATGCAAATTTTTGTTACAGTCAAGTGCCTACTTTATACGCGACTTTTTTAAACTTATTGATATTAAATAAAAATAAAATAAATAAATAATGCTGGACAGTTCACACAACATTATGTAGCCCTAAGCTAAGCAGAGCTTGTGTTATGGGTACTAGATAACTGATATACTTTATACAATACATTAAATAGATAGATATTTTTTTATCATACATAGAAAATACCAAGAACACCCTGAACCAATATCTGCGAAATATTTCACACATCGCACAAATATTTGTGAATCGAATCGGGAATCGAACCCGCAACCTCCTGCGTCGCAGGCCAACCTTCGCCTGCCGCGCCACAGAAGTCGATATTACCTACAAAATACGGAAATCAAATAAGTATACAATAAAACCGGACAGACGGACGGAAAGATAGCGGAGTCTTAGTAATATAGGTTCTCGTTTTACCCTTTGGGTACGGAACCCTAAAAATTTAATAAGTTTGTATTCTTTAGTAACCATGAATCTGAAAATTAAAGTTACACCAGGAGATAGTCAGCAGCATCTACCTGTATACTCAACACCATACTGCGATCACCAATCTGCCTGCCAAGCGTGGTGATTATGGCAAAACCTCGCATTGCATTATTTGGGGGAGGCCTCGTCCGACAATGGACTTTTAAATTTTTAATGAGGATTATTAAATACTAGCTGACCCGCTCGCGACTTCGTCAGCGCGTATTTTACCTAGGTAGAACCCGGAAGTTAAAAGGAACATGCATGCCAAAATTCACATCTCTTACTTTAAAAACGTGGTACTTTCATACAAACTTTAACACCCATTTTCAAGCCCTTAGGGTGCGACTTTTCAAAAATTGTTTTTTAGTACGCGCCTACGCGCCTTAATAAGTGCTTGTGCCAAATTTCATACCTCTCGGCTCAGTAGTTTCCGAGATTTCGTGATGTGTGGTCAGTGAGTGAGTGTGTGGACTTCTCTTTTATATATATAGATTATCGAACTTTAACTCTTTCATCTTCTCATCGGAAATACGATCACCTTGACCGATTAGTTTTATAGACGATAAAATTTAAAGTTATGCGACCCAAATACGCCACCTTCATAAACATTTTTATGAGTTTTCAGTAATAAAAGCTTTCCAAACAATTCTTTGAAAAATATTTGTCTCATCTTACTAATCTCAATTCACTTAGTTATCTCAGACATAATGGAAAACTTAGATCAAATGCATAACTAGACTGTTTAATAAAATTGTCATTACCCAATAACGCGTCCTATAGAAACAGGTCCAATGAACCTATACCAATATCATAAAATAATAACAAAAATATCCACACATCAAGAATAGTTACACGCCTTTTTCCCTGAATGGGCAGGCAGAGCCTCAAAAGGCCTCTTTTCACCGTGTACTGCAGCATCGTGGGAATATTAGATGTGATAAATACTGAGCTCATCGGTGCCATTGCTTTACATCACTGACTCATCTAACACTTTATTCCAGTTAATTTAAGAAAATTAACTAACTATTGAATGTTTTAAGTCACAGCTGTATATGTGGAGTACGGCTTCAAAGTAAGCGCAGAGTTTTTTTTTTTATACTTCTTGAATGGCGGAACAATCTGATGGCCCACCTGATGTTAAGCGGTAACCTCTGCCTATGAACAGTGCATAACCTCATAGGTCAATTCTCGATACAGGACTGTTTACAGAATACATAGGAACCTTAGCCATTCTTATTTGAATCTGAGGAGGCTCTATTTTAAATATAATTTAATACAGAAAGCTTTCAAAATTGTAATCTTAGTATCTATGTTCTTTTGTGTCTTCAATTTTCAAAATTACTCCGGTTCCTTGAAAGCCTAATTTTATAAGGATATTTTGAATAAGAAAAAGTAATGACAGATTTCATTGAAACGAACAAAAAAATATTCGAGCGGTATTTTTGTAACTGCCTTATAGAATTGAAACTCACGATAGTTTTTTGTTGTGCTTCGACCAAAGTAAAAAGTACTTTGTTCGAAGGTGGTCTAAGGCCAAACCAACGCGTTCAGCCCGCGTCTTCAATGGCGTGCACGGTGGCGATCAATGGTAAGACAATGGGTCGCCAACGTGCACGCCACCGCGGACGCGGGCTGAACGAGTTGGTTTGGACTTAGCTGAGGCTTCTGAACTCAGCCTCGAAACATCAGCAAAACGACGAAAAACAGTGGCCATATATTCATTTTAAAAAGCCTTATAGAAGTTTCCTTATTCAAAGTAAAATACGTTAATTTGACCCATTAAGACAATCTCTGAACCTAAACACAAACTTATAAATAGCACGCCACACAAGGGAATGGAGACAGTATCCAGTATCTTTAATTTGTCCCATGGGCGCTGTTAACAACATGGCAGACCATTTTAAGATTCTATACTAGGCAAGTCCTGAAATGGGATAATCTATCGGGTCGATGTTATAGTAACGGGTTGCGATGGTGGATGGAGGTGGCTCGAGATTCATCATGACATTTTTTGATAAATGTCTGAACAAGCAGAAAGCCCTCCTGATGTTGAGCGGTAATCTCTGTCTGTAATAATGATATACTACACAAGTCAAGTCCACCTAGGACTCGCCCTACATGCCTATCAATAATAGTATCTGTAATTTCACCGGCACCAATACCCATCTAAACGGCACGGGGGCGGCCATCAAAGCATTGCGAGCATTACTGCTTAGCGGCTGAAATAAGTATGGCGGTAGTACTTCCCTGGCCGAACTCAACTAAAATATTGGAGAGGCCATTGTTCAGCAGTGGACATTTTTTGACTGACCGTATTTATGGTGCATTTTGAGCATAAGCGGCAAAGTTATCTTCAATGACATTTTCTCTTTTCAGGGGTGTAGCAGTAGACGATCAAGGCTACATCGTAGTGGCTGACTCTGGTAACAACCGCATCCAGATCTTCCACCCTGATGGCACCTTCCTGAGGGCTTTCGGGTCCTGGGGGTCTGGAGACGGCGAGTTCAAGGGGCTGGAGGGCATCGCAGTCATGAGTGGAGGGAACATCATCGTATGCGATCGGGAGAACCATAGGGTCCAGGTGTTTTGAGGTATGAATCATTACTGTTAATTTATTTATTAATTTTTGAAGATGGGCAATTGATTTAGTATAAAAATCGAAGCAGAACCATTAATTTGTTAGATTAACTAACTAGGTTAAAAACTAAAGTTATATTGATAGTTCGTGTTTCGTAGTAAGTTGTATAGTTTTCCTGAATTCTACATCTCAGGCATTTAGGCTGGCTGACCCATTGTAAAAGTATATTAATTAAGGTGGATGCTCACGCTTGTGACGAGAAGTTCACATTTTTTGGTATTTTTTGCTCATTGCAGCTCATCAATACTTTTTCAGATAGCGAAAGTTGATTTCGCGAGAACTAGGAGAATTTATACACTTTTTTTTATTGATGGGTATCTCATAAATATCATCAGTATAAATACGATCCCCCTAAATAAAAAAAAAACACTGTAAAAATGTGTTTAGGGGGATCTTAGCTAAACTGATGATATTTATGAGATACTATCATTTGTGTTAAGTCTCTTAGGTCTCGCGTAATCAACTTTTGCTATCTTAAAAGTGTTCATGTTATGAGTGTTAAAAAACACCAAAATATTAGAATTTGGTACCACAAGCGTGAGATTCCACCTTAAGCTGCGAAACATCCTGTGTTTTGGAAGCAAAGAGAGCAACAAGAAGATTCTCAGACGATAACAGCGTGTCGAGCGAGCCGCGAACTGAAATAAAATTCAGTCATGATTTTAATTTAATTACATTAAATGTTCAAACTGTTTGCCTTCAGCTGTAATGCAAGCTCTACATCTCCTTAAAAATGACCGTGTAATAAGACGGGGGGCGTATCTTCTCGAGTTAATGTTTTGAGCGGCTTCCGTAATTCTTTGGCATTAAGATATTATTGGTTCGTGTCCTAGCTGGCTCATATTAATGTGCCATCCATTATTTAACAACTGAGTGTGGATTCGTGGTGAAATTTGCTAAAAAGATCATTGTAAAATCTCAATAATTTAAGTATTTAATGTGCACAAGTTCATATTTGTATTGACCTTAAAAATCAGGAACTGATTTTAAACAGTGTATTGAGATCCAACAAAATAACTTAGCAAACATCTCTTTGTTTTTTTTTATTCAATCGTTCTTATTTGGTCTTTTAGCCGCCCGCGGTTTCACTCGCGTTTAACCAGGGTACAAGGTAAATATTAATCAATCTGCGTACCAAATTTTATCGAAATCGGTTCAGCCGTAAAATGTAGACGAAAGTCTACTTTAACTATTTTATGGACACAACTTTTCATAATCTTTTAGTTTGTTCTATGTAGCACTAAAAGCTACGCGGTGCTACGTATCTCGTAGCACGTTGTAGCACGGCATAATATTATTTCCCCTCCTCAACACAATTGGCTGTTTTTTTATGTTGTCATTTTATTTATTTTATCCCTAAACGTGCTAATAATAAACGCGAAATATCCGTCAAGTTTTTACACCTTGTTTTGTCTCTTTCCATCGAATTTGAAACTGCCTGTCAATGAAAAAGATAGAATGCTGTGCAACTGTTCCAAGGATAATTCGATTTTTTTAATGAAGATAAATATAGATAATAAGATGAAGATAGACTATCTTCACATATCATTTTTAATTTACAAATGGGTAACCAATACTGATATATAAAAGCAGAAATGCTAACTGTACAATGAATTTGGTTCATAGGTGCCAAGCGCACGTTGAATGGCCAAAGAAGTTCTTTGTGCCAGGAAAGGAGCCAGCCTTCTTATCACCGACGATGTAGATTTACAAGGGTGTTATTTAAAAAAAAACATATTAGTAGACCCCTTGCTAGGTCCTTAGTATAGGCACTTAACTTAATTTTAGTTTGACTATTTATCCAACAATACTTTTTTTCCTTTACAGATAGTCTAATCTCAAACCCAGAACCTGATGAAGATAACCAAAGCTTTTATACCAAAGTTAGAATAATGAAGTTCAATGTTTTATAATTATATTATCGTGAAATATTTTGTAAATAACAGTGTTTTTCATTTACCATCTGATCAGCTGTAAATTCACATTTTTGTATTAAATAAACTGTTTTCAAATTATGTATTAGTGTTTAATTTGGACTGAGAAATTGGCAATGCGCAGATAGAAAGACTAGCTCATACAATAACGGTGACGTGAACTTCGTGAGGATGCCGGCATGTCATAGAACCAAAAATACGAAGACAAGTGACATGTGGATGAATGATGGAGCCTCTGCAATGTGCACTGCATTTTTTCACTGGTTTTTTCACAATCGGTCACTAGGTCCTTTTCAGGAGCAACCCAACGCAGCGTGACCAAGACAGAACCAGTGATACGAAGTACTAGTAATAGTAGTAGTAGCTCTCAGAATGAACGCCGCTGATTGTAGAGGTAATAGAAAAGGGAAAGGATTGGTGGATCAAGACGGCTTATCGTAGCTTTATTCAATATATTTATTTCAGGTTTATTGGAAAATGTACAAAAACCTAAACAATAAGCGGGTAGCAACATAAATACCTTACAAACTATTATACATATAAAAAACAATTTTAGACTTCAATGCACACGTTCAGACGGCGACGTATGACGCAACTGCGCCATATGAGGAGGCCTTTATACATGACACAACAGTACCAATACACAGCTTTACATAGCATTACCCCACACTAGGATTCCCCCTAGTGTATCAGGAACTACGAGATCGTATCACAACACAGACCCGTAAGAAATATTTACATTGCAAACATTATGCCCGCAGCGGAATCTCGACAGTTGAACACCCTCGCGTCTCAGCCGGCTATTCGCCTACCGCGCCACATAGATTGCCATAGTGCACATCAACCGGCTGATGATGATGACACCTACAGCTACCTAAGCTCACAAGTCGGCTTACCATTGCGAAATCATTGCATCAATCGCGAGCTCATCAGTCTTTAAGTGATAACGATTGACAATGATTGAATGAACCCGCCTCTGCGTTTGTTTTTAGGAAATTGGGGTTTCATTTGAAGATTCTGAGCCTTCCATGGTTTAGAGGTGAGAGACTAAAATAGATAGTAATTTTTTGGTAGCTATACCTACAGCTAACTTTTATGCTACGGTATTGGTGGCAAGTCACTTCCAAGCTCATTTTACAACGCTCATAAGGCCTAGATTGTTACTTTAGTGACACCGACCGATTGGTGTAAACATATTTAGAGCCTCTAAGTGCCATCAATGCTCACGTGTTCAAATTAAGTTTTTCAAAAAACTTGCGAGGAACTAGGTAAATGATATCCCCCGCCAAATACCTATGCCATGTCTAGATTAAATTTTCTTTGTTGACATATTTTTTTTTCTTATTTTATAAAACTCCTTGTTAGTGAAAATTTTTATTGGATTGAAACAATTAACTGCTAAAGAAATTTTGAAGCATTTTTTAACTTTAATAAAACTGGCAAAGAGATTCTCGAACATTCAGTACTTGTACTATTATATATTCTGTCGTATTACTCAAGAAATGAAATGTTAAATTTAATAATATTATTTGACAGATAATTTTAATTAGTCGTAAGTTTATTTTGATTTGTATTATCCATTTGACACATTGTTTAATAATATTTGTATACTAATTAGTTTGTTGATATTGTCTTTAGATTTTAGTAATAATTCGTAAAATAACTAAATAAGTAATTTATTGGGAATTTATTAATATATTTTAAAATGTAATTTTTGCATGCCTTTAGTGGTAGAAATAGAAGGTACTTTTTTAAAATTTATAACATCTTCGTAACACTATTTGTTACAAATAAACAATTTGATTAATTTACGAAACTTATTGATAAATTGAAATTGAAGAAATTGATTGATAAAACACTTAAATTATGTGGTAATTAACTCAACAATTACAATTTACAATAATTTCAACCAATTTCAATAATTAATTGTTTTTATTATTATTTATCTGTTCTGTATTTATTTATTTATTGTGTATCTTTTTATTAATTTTTTCTTCGTAAAAAGTCGATATATGTTTATTCTAAACTCTTTGCTCGTAAACATTTTTTCTGGAATCGAAGAAATGAACCACTTTAATGCATTAGTGCGATAGCGTAAAGTAAAAAACACGGGTGTGTAATTGCTACATTATGACCCAAAAAACACTGCATCATGGGCCACTTTACCTGCAAGCATTCAGTCTATTAAGGCTGAGCTATCCGAACTGAAGTCAATTAAGCTTGACCTCTCTGACATTAAATCTTCAATCGACTTTGTGGACTGCAAAATCGGGGCGTTATCAGATAGGATAACTGAGATGGAAAAAGATATCCAGTCCCTGCAGAAGACGAAGAATGAGGTGGAGTACCTACAGTTACGTGTCGTAAACTTGGAGGTGCAGCTCAAAGACAATGAGCAAAGGTCACGCCTTAATAACATTGAAGTTAAAGGTGTCCCTGTCTCTAACTCCGAGAACCTGTTTGACATCGTTTCCAAGATCGGGACTCACATTAAATGTCCATTACCGAGAGAACAAATTAATTACATTGCCCGAGTGCCAATGCGCAATGATAAGCTAAACAAAAACATTATTATAGCCGTGCACAGCAGGTACGCTAAAGATAATTTTGTTGCGGCTGCTAAGAAGTTTACCACAACAGCTTCTGATTTAGGACTACAGGGTGTCAACCGGGTCTTTGTCAATGACCATCTGACACTGGTCAACAAGATTTTGCTAAACAAAACCAAGACTCTGGCGAAGGACCGGGGGTTTTCATTCACATGGGTAAAAGGATGCAAGATCTTTGTACGGAAAAACCCAACCTCTCCCGTGATCGGGATAAGATCGGAGTCCGACTTAAAAAAACTATAATTAACAATGATTTGTGCTTGTCTTACGTTATCAGTGTACTATTTTTTGCTTCCTTAGAAAAATACATCCAAGGATTGACGAGCGCTGACTCTCTAACTACTTTACGTTCTGGTTTGCTCAATGTACCCGCTATGCGTCATCTATTTGCCTGCTTATCGCTACCCGCATCGGTAAGTCAGCTGGCTAGTATCTACTGTTTCTTTTATTGCATTCCACATGTTATTATTGCATTTGTGTCGCTATTTACTTTCAATAACGCCTTGCTAAATTTTAGTATTATTGCCCTTCTTAAGAACCTAAATAAAGCTCTGCAGTTTTTTATCATAACTATTCCCTTGCTAATAAACTTACCGTTTAAAATTTGTTCCGATTAGTATTTATTATCAAAATGTCCGTGGCCTACGTACTAAAACTGCAACTTTTCTTAGAAACATCTCCCTATGCTCGTACGATGTTATCTGTATCACAGAAACTTGGTTAAATGATAGCGTTCATGACACTGAGTTATTTGATGAAAGATACATAGTTTGGAGACGCGACCGTAATTACGAGTTGACAGATCAGATTAAGGGAGGCGGTGTTATAATAGCTGTTCGCCGAGAGCTCATGGCGGAGCGCCATGACCGCTGGTCTTCGACTGCCGAGGACTTGTGGGTTACCCTAACTCTTAGAAACCGTAATCCTAGATCTACCTACAAATTACACATTGGGGTGGTATATATTTGTAATGAAAACTTGGGTAATTCTATGTCTGTGCAATTATCCAACTTTGCGATAAATTTGAGCAGGATTACACTAGATAACCCGTTAGATAAAATGATTTTACTAGGTGACTTCAATATGCCCCTTGTGACATGGAATATCGATAACGACGGAGTCTCATTGTCTCCAAGTAATCTTCAAGGCTCGCACCAGTTGGATCTAATAGATAGCCTTAATTCATGCAATCTTTTGCAATACAATTCTTTTTTAAACGATAGTAATGGCCGTCTGTTGGATTTAATTTTCTCAAATAGTGATGTAATCGTGAAATCTTGTGAGAGCCCCCTCGTCCGTGAGGATCCTCATCATAAAGCTCTTGCAGTCTCTGCTGAGTTTGTTCAGCTGCATACCATTAGGCCGCGCTCTTACACTAGGTACTCGTATCATAATGGTGATTTTATTTCTATTTGCTCCAATCTTAACGCGATCGATTGGTATTCTGAGCTTGGTAGTCGGACTATTGAAGATGCGGTGTCCTTCCTTTATAGCACTATTTATAACCTGCGCGATATCTACATTACGTCTAAACTGGTAACCCCAACCCGTAAGTATCCGTTATGGTACAAGCAGCCTCTAATAAAATTACTCCGTGAAAAAGCTAAATATCACAATAAATTTAAAACATATGGTAATTCATATGACCGTGACTCGTTTATCTTACTAAGAGAAAGAGCGCGTACCATGGAGAAGGACATGTACAATACCTACATTTTTAATATTGAAACTTCCATAAGGAATAATCCCCGCGCTTTTTGGTCGTATGTGAAAAGTAAAAATCATTCTAACACGTATCCATCCGTTCTTGAGTACGGGGACCACTCGTCCGACCAAGGTGATGAGATTTGCAACCTTTTCAGTGAGTATTTCCATTCTACCTTCCTAACTCCTAACTCTCATACTAATATGCATACTGCGCTAGCTTGTCCGCCTGACTTTGCTTCTTCTGCTGATATTGGTATGGTTGAAGTGCTGGAGGATAATGTTTTTAAACTATTTAAGTCCTTGGACCTTACTAAATCAGCGGGACCTGACCATATCCCAGCTATTTTTATAGTCAAATGTGCCATGAGTTTAGTTCTGCCCCTGTCACTACTATATCGCCGCTCCCTCGCGGAGGGCATTGTCCCTAATATATGGAAGGTCGCTTTCATCACCCCCATACATAAAAAAGGTCCTAAAAATAAGGTAGAAAACTACAGGCCAATATCGAAGTTGTGTTTATTTGCTAAGGTTCTTGAAAAAATTGTTTACGCTCAACTGTACTCCGCACTTAAACACAACATTTCGATACATCAACATGGTTTCTTGAGAGGTAGGTCAACCACTTCCAATCTTTTACTCTGTACGGAGTTTTTAACACGTTTTATGTCTGAACCCTCTCAAGTTGATGTTATTTATACGGATTATTCTAAATGTTTTGATCGCATCGACCACTTACTTCTTCTTCAGAAGCTTCAAAGAATGGGTATTAGGGGGAATCTATTCAGGTGGTTTTCATCTTACGTTCGCAATCGGTGCCAAACTGTCGTTCTAGGTGGCTACTCTTCATTGCCCATGTGCATCCCTTCTGGAGTCCCTCAAGGATCCTTATTAGGACCATTGCTTTTTACCATTTTTATAAACGATATCTGTTCCTGCTTCATTTACTCTAAAATACTTCTTTACGCTGACGACATGAAAATTATTTTCCCAATTAATAAACTTGATGACGCTTTTCGCCTTCAAGATGATCTTATCAGGTTTCAAAACTATTGCACACTCAATAAATTAGATCTAAATGTTTCAAAGTGTTACGTGTGCTCTTTCACTCGTAAACCGACTAAATTGATTTATAATTATTCATTTTATGACTCACCTCTAACAAGAGTTAATATTATTAAAGATTTAGGTGTACTTTTCGACAGTAAGTTGTTGTTTGACGAACATGTTAACAATATAGTCAAGAAGGCATCTCGTTCACTTGGTTTTGTCTTAAGAATGTCATCGGAATTCGCTAGTATCAAGACATTTAAAATACTCTACTGTGCATACGTACGTAGTCATTTGGAGTACGCCTCGCAGGTATGGAATCCTTGTTATACCGTTTATTCATCGCGACTGGAATCTATTCAAAAGAGGTTTTTACGATACCTTCAATACCGAGCAAAAATTTTCCTACCCGATTACGTCACTAGGTGTCGCAAATTTCATTTTCTTCCACTCTCCAAACGTAGGGATGTAGCTGATTTGGTGTATCTTTTAAATATTGCCAATGGTAAAGTTGACTGCCCGGAGCTTCTTGAAAATTTGGGATTGCGTACTAGCATGGCTGTGTTGAGAAAACCAAACGTTCTTTATGTTCCTCTTGTCAGGAATAATTATAGGCAAAATGCATTTTTGATCAGAGCAAGCTGCTCGTTCAACTCCTTGGCTAAAGCAAACATTGATGTTGATATTTTCAACACTACAACAAGTAAGCTTAAACGCTTGATTAATGACAGTTTCTTTGGTTAGTACTATATAAACTTAGTATTATATTATCTTTATTATTTGATTGTGTCGTCTACTGTTTCTGTTTGTCTTAACTACTTATTTATACATGTCTGCGGAAACTTTTAATTGGCCATCAGCGTACTTGTAGCTACTTATGTTAGCTGCATGTATTTATTTAACTTCCTATAGTGTACCTACCCATCTAGCTGTAAGTTTTCCTAAAACTTTAAAAATAAAATAAAATAAAATAAATAAAATAAATAAAATAAATAAGTATGTTTAAAACTATTTACTAGTTTTTTTATTTTATTTATCAAGAATTTGCGCTGAAACCCCGCTAAAGTATTAAAATAATTGCAATAAGTGAGTAAATAATTGCACTGATCATAAACTAGACTCTCAAAATATTTGTATAATTTAGATATGTTTCGAACGCAAAATGCTAAATTCTCCAACTGATGTTTTTATCTCTTTATTGTCATGGCTCAGCGCAATTTAATCGCGACTTTAGCGTGTTTTCGTCTCTTTGTGATAGTTATAATTGCAATTTAAGTACAACTTCTTGGTTCACCAAGAGGATCGGTGAAATAGAGCCGTATTGTAGCTCCAACACTACTTCTGCCGCCCAAACTAAGTATACACTTGGAATTCGTCTAGCTTGTAGGTTGAATGGTTCAAAAAGGTAAGGAGCAGTATTGCCACAGTTGTTTATAGTTGCTAAGCACAGCTTTGTTTTCTGCTATATAGCAACATGTTTGACCAAGTCATAAACTATACCGATTTCCTACCTTGTTACCAATATAACCAAATTTGCTAAAACTTCCGCATAATAAAGGACTTAGTAAAATTGTGGCGGATATTTTCGAAATGATTAATAGATTTGGGGACATTATTGCTACTTTCGCGTAAAACCCGGCCATAAAGACACTTCCGGAGTTAACATAGAACCTTGAGTTTGAATCACCAAATACGTTTATTTTTGACGCTTCAAACGTCTGTAAATTCTGTTTAGTTTGTTTGTTTGAATTTAAAAAAAAAACTGCCTGTACCCCAAGTCCGATCGTGCGATTATGCAGTAACTAGCCATTATTCTGTGGTGTTTCTGGTGCAGATTAATGGCTAGTGACTGCGTTATACACGCACGATCATTGTTAAGGTGGTTGCTTTCGCTCGTGGCGCGAAATTCAAATATTTGCCAAACTAATGATATTTATGTGATACTATAAATTAAAACTTGTGTGTCAGGTCACATTATTTGCGGCAACATAGTTTTAGCTATCTGAAGAAGTATTGATAAGCTGTAATGAGCAAAAAACACGAAAAAAATTGAATTTCGCACCATGAGCGAAAGCAACCACCTTAAGATGGTGTTTGCGAAACTCTGAGTTGGGCCTCAGGTGAAAATGTTTGCAACGGTGATGCAACATAGAACGACGAAAAATCCTACGCCTTGATCACGACAAAGCGCATTTTTTTTAATAATAATTGATTTGATCACTGATATCCTGACATTATTACCGTTCAGCAATTTATATTAATGGATAAATGGGATGGAAATCATAAAAAATATTTATTTGAAAATATTGACTAATTTACACATATTCTTAAAATTAATACAAAACTAAATCTGAGCGAAAAAAAGTAAAAAACTTAGTTAAAGTTTAGTAAACATATATAATAACACCATCTCTTTTTGAATTAGATAAAAGTGCTTGTTTCATTATTCCAATGATAAATATTTAAAAATATTGCGTTTCATTACATAATAATATTATGTAGGTAGATACATACAGCTTTATCATAAGGTTGTTCATCGGTACATTGAACAGAATTCGGCCAAGCGCGAAACGACCGCTGTCCGGAAGCGTCCGGCGTCTGTATTAATCATAAGATTGATGGTTTCACACCAACAGATATTGTTGCTTTATTGATACACAATGTGTACTATAATAGAATTGGAACTGAAAAAAGAATTGACCCTATTTCCAGCAAACTACAACCCAACAGTGAGACTGGTTAAACCACTGGTTACGGTTCAAAAACCGAACAGTTCCAGCGTGATTGCATAGTTGTAGCGTTTTCTACGACTATACTAAGTTTTTTTTTTCTTTTGCTTTGATAGATCTTTGTTTGACCACGATGTGCCGATGTGGCCAAAGATGGAGCACAAAGGTCTAGAAGGCACCTATTCACTCAAGCCAGATTCAAAAGAGACCCAGATTATAGTTTTCAGGAAAGACAGACGACGGTAGTGTATTCCACTCGTTAGCAGTTCATCCATTCGATTTCCACGAGGACTTGATATTACATTTTGAAATAGACACTAAACCGTGCTCTAATTAATGCTGAATATCCTTAAAATAGGTACAACGTGTTCTGTCCCTTTCGATCGACTTTGAAACTGTTTGTCAATGCAAAAGACAAAACACTGTGTAACTGTTCCAAGGATAATTTAAGTTTTATAAGTACCTAAAACTGTAAAACCACAACTATTTGAACAAGCTACAGTAAACGAACAAATTTAAATAATAATAAGATACTTGTAAGATGCATGTGTTTAAAAGAAATTACAACAAAAATATTTATTTTGAATTCATTTAAATGGATTTAATTTGAATTTTTAAAATTTTGTACTTACCTACTTATATTATTTGTATTATTCTTTCTGTTTTTTTTTTTTTTTTTTTTTTTTTTTTTTTTTTTTATTATTCTCAAGTATTAATTACTTACATCTTGTCCCAACTTTTTGGGCCACAACGGCAAAAAAATTGTTTTAAAACGGGACACAGTATCATTGGGCCACAAAGTCAACATCCCTTCTACAGAACACTCTAATCAATCCGTTGCGTTCGGGCCATAAAGCGGAGAACTAAAACGATGACAAAGTGGAAATGTTGAGCAAACTGGTAATAATTATAAGGATGAATCATCACAGCTATGAGACAAAGTGCGTACAAACCGCGACTCATAAATTACACAGTATCGTTGCTTCGGAATATTGTCAGGGCTGCGTTACTCTTGTTATGAATTCAGTGTCAAATGAGCTTTAGCGCCGTGACGTAAACTTTAATATTGCTTGAAGGTATTCAAGAAATTTGGTTTCTGATAAAATTTGGTGCATGGTTGAGCTGATCATGATAGATAATCATGCTTGGATCCCGTGGAAGTTCGGATCTCCATCAGGTCTATGAAGATATCGTATTATGGAGTATTCAGAGGTACATATTAATTATTTCTTTGGTATTATTGGTCTGTATTGACTTATTTAGAGGAACTCAATTAAAACCACGTCGTAATAGAAATTATTTTTATCTCTCTCTTCTTCTTCTTCTTCTTCTTCGTCGTCTTCTTCTTCGTCGTTACACTCTTGGCAGAGTGGTCGTGTTCGTCACTTCAGGGGTCTATCGCTCGCCTCACAATCCTTCGCCACTCATCTCGTACTGCAGCCTTCCTGGTGCATTCATGCAGTGGACCGTACAAAGCTGCATTGATGTGGTCATTCCATCTCATGGACGATCTGCCCCGTGCTCGTGTGCCGCCAACTCTACCTTGCGTACAACAAGGCGTTAAATGGACAACCTCTCCGCGTCGCGACACGTGTCCGAAGTGAGTGAGGATGCGAGATTGCACAGTAGTTGATAATCGCTGTTTGATGCCAAGTTCTTGGAGTATGGACTGATTGTGTATGAAACTCAGTCCACGAAACCCCAAGTGTTATTCTCCAGCACCACATCTCGAGAGCATCTATCCTCTTTTTCTCGCTCTCCCTAAGAGTACATATTTCTGCACCATAGAGAAATATGGTAAACACTAATACTCTAACGAGACGGACCTTGAAGGGTTTTGAGTAATTCATTTAGTGGATAAATATTCTATTCTAGTGGATAAATGCATGCAAACCGACCCTGAACCAGATTCCTCAGAAAGCTCGAAAAGCACGCAAACCGATCCTGAACTGGATTCCTCAGACAGTTCGAAAACGTTTTTTCGTGTATAAGAAGATTCATATACTACATCAGAACTTGGATGGGCTTTTACCTAAATCAGATCTCCTGTCTATATCTGTGGAGTCTCTGGAAAAGGAGAAAAGTCCATTAGATGTTTTGTGTATTACCGAGCACAATATGATTAACAGTGATTATAATCTCTTAAATTTCCCTAACTTTACGCTTGGTTCTTCATTTGCACGGAAAAATAGACGTGGTGGTGCATGTGTTCTGGTTCGAAACACTCATAAATTTAAAAAAATTGGTGATATAGGTAAATACAGCTTGGACAGCATTATAGAGTGTTCAGGGATAGAGCTTTTAGACCATGGAATTTATATAATATTTATTTATCGGCCACCAAGGTCCATTGTTGGAGATCTTGACAGGTTTTTCAATAGCTTTACCTCCCTTCTTGATAATATTGCATTTGGAAAAAAGAAAATAATAATCTGTGGTGATTTTAATATTAATGTTTTACAAAAATCCAAGGAATCAAACACTTTCATAGAATGACTGTCATCTTATAATCTTAAGTTAGCGTTGAAGGAAGTTACGAGGCCCAAATCTGGCAAGTGTATTGATAACTTTATTTTTAATATCAGATGATGTACATGTAAAATATATGAATTTGCTCTATCTGACCACACAGCGCAGGTTCTGACCTGCCCTGTAAAACCTAGCCTTACTATCAAGTATTGGTATATAAAGAGACGTGACTATAGTCGTGAAAATATTTACAAATTTAACCAATGTATTCATTATTTAACCTTTAGTGACATATTTGATTATGATAGTCCTGGTACTGCATTTGACATGTTTTATGAATTATTTACTTTATTTTATTACTTATGTTTTCCAATGACACAAATAAAAATACCAGCACAGAGGCGTCCTAAATGGGTCACAAAAGGTATTCGAAAATGCTGCAAACGTAAACGACAGTTATTATGGAAATATCGGTCATGTCGCACAGAAAGTAATAAAAATACTTTTGTAGCTCTATCGTCGCGACTCAATCGCATTATCAGACTAACACAGAAGTCCCAAAATGAGCATCACATATGTACAGCCAGAAATAAGTGTACAGCTACCTGGGAGATAATAAATCGCGCTAAGCATAATCTTCCTAGAGAAGAAATACAACAAATTAAACATAAAGGTAACATTGTCAATGATCCTTTGAAGATAGCAAATTAGTTTAATGATTTTTTTATTGATCAAACATCGAAAATAGACAAAAATGACATAATAACAGACCCAACTAATAATTATAGCTCCCTATTTATGACTCCTACAATTCCTGATGACATATTAAAAATAATAATGAATCTGAAAAATACGAATAGTACAGGATATGATGACGTAGCAACCAAAATAGTTAAGCAGGTAGCAAAGAGTATATCTTCTGTGTTATGCCACATTATTAACCTGTGTATTTTATATGGTGTTTTTCCAGATAAATTAAAAGTAACATTAATAAAACCCTATTTAAAAAAAATTGCAAGGACGACATGGATTGTTATAGACCTATTGCACTAGTACCAGTAATTTCAAAAATATTTGAAAAGTTAATTTACGATAGGCTGTTTGGGTTTTTTGAAAGCAATAACTTATTTGCAAACGAACAGGTAGGGTTTAGGAAGAATAAATCTATTAATTTTGCAATTTATAATTTTTTACAAACGGCTATGACAAGTATAGACAATAACACTACTGCATGTGCTCTCTACATGGATTTATCAAAGGAGTTTGATTATGTTGACCACGGAATTTTAATAAGTAAACTCAATTCATACGGAGTAAGAGGTAATGTATCTGACCTTCTTGAGTCGTATCTCAATAACAGGAGGCAAATGACACAAATAACCCGGATATGCCCAAAATCAAAAAAAGAGTTAAAATATTGCTCGGCATTAAGAAATGTGAGTGTTGGGGTACCCCAAGGTAGTGTTCTTGGACCATTACTTTTTATAATATATATAAACGAGCTACCTAAGATTGCTAATCATCAAACGATAATGTTTGCAGTTGATAGTACAGTCATGTTTACTGGTAAAAGTAAGTCATTGCTGAAAGAAGACATTGACCGTACTCTAAGTGACATAATTTTATGGTTAACATCAATAAATTTAAAGATAAATTTAACTAAAACTAATGTAATGATTTTTAGAAATAGGACTATTAGAATTAATGGCATTAACATAAATTACTCAGGTCATCAAATACAACATATAGACACCACAAAATTTTTAGGAATAGGCATTGACTGCAATTTTAGCTGGAAATCGCATGTGGAAACCTTATGTTTAAAACTTAGTCAACAATCCTATGCACTTTATATGCTCTCTAAAGTTGCTAACATTTCAACAGTTGTCACTGCATATCACGGTTATGTGGCATCTATTCTGAGGTATGGTGTTATTTTCTGGGGTAATTCAGCTGGCAAAGAAACAGTTTTTAAAGCTCAAAAAAAATGCATCAGGGCTATTTGTAAACTTAAACAAACCGACAGTTGCAGACCATATTTTTGTCAATTCAATATTTTAACATTACCTTGCATATACATTTATGAAATGGCTTTATTTGTTAGAAGCAATATGTTCTTGTTTATTAAGTTTAAAAGTAAACGTCAGGAAAATAAAATATGCTGCCCACTGAGCAAGTCTGCAATGTTCAACAAAAGTGTTTTTTGCATGGCACCGCGTATTTTTAATAATCTGCCTACTGACATTTTAGAAATATGTACAATTAATATATTCAAATTCAAATTAAAATATTTTCTTTTGCAAAAGGTTTACTATAGTATCAATGAATATCTGAATGATTTTTAGAGACGCGATTTTATTGATTATTAATTTATTAACTGCCTTAGCGTTTGAGTATATTATATTATTGTAATTTTTATGACATTTGAATTATTGTGAATCTGTGATTTATCTATTAACTTGTAACGATGTACTTTTTTTTTTTTACTTTGCATGCTGTAAAGCTGATTATGGCCTGTATCTTTTTATTGTTATTATCATCTTATGTACCCATGTTTCGCAAAATAAATGATTGATTGATTGATTGTTTTTTTTGCAATTTTTTTTGGCAATTTGTACCTGCCTGAAAACAGACTTCTATTCATAAAACTGTGGCATATGGTATAGTATTATTTTGTCTGTGGTAAAATAGGAACTACCTACATTACACCTTCACTAGAACTAGATACATATTATATACATGCCCAATTTATCTTGGTAGTTCCATAAGCCCATCTGTGTCAAAATCCATTCCAAAATCAATTAAGAGCCATGGTATCAGATTTTCCTATCTCCATAATCAACCTGGTAGTATTCAACAAGGTATTTTGCGCTTGTGAGCCGTGGCTTGTGCAGCTTAAACTCCTCCGTCTCCTCCCGTGGATGTCGTAAAAGCTGACCAAGGGATTACACCAGGGCCAGAGTTTAGACAGCTGGATGCACCTGAGTAGTCAACACCAATATGCAATCATCCTGCGAAGCATGGTAGGGTTGTCCCACATTGCATTCTATGGGAGAAGTCTCGTCCAACAGTGTACGTCTATGATGATAATGATGGTCGTCGTCGTTTCGTATGAGGTAGTGCTGGCCTCTGGTGTCAGAGTTTGTCAAGCCGCCCGAGGGCCTCTGACATGGCTTATCGACTGCTATTATCAATAACAGCCGGGACCGACAGCTTAACGTGCCCTCCGAAGCACAGAGCGATGGAAATCCACACATAACTTAGAAAAGTCATTGGTGCGGAGCCTAGTATCGAACCCGGTATCGTTGGATTCTGAGTTGCACTATTGAACCGTTAGGCTACCATCGCTCTACCACAGTTTCATACAAAGTGTCTTCAGAGTGAAAAATTCATATTATTATCTACTATTATTGCTTCTGTGTCGTAGCGTTCGTTGGTGGTAGAGAAAGTATGTTTTAATTTATGTACCTTACAGACGAGTAATTAAGAGACATCGTTAGCTCGTTATTAGAATCTGGTTTTAATTTGGGATACCTTTGACAATTTTGCCACATCTATATGGGTATGTTTAATGTAGGTTTGGATGAGTGGTTGGTTTTGAAATAATTATAAATTATTTATAAATTATAAAGTAAATAATTAAATTGTGTTGTGGGTTTACTTAGGTGAAATATATCGATTCGAGTAAAAAGAGGTAACACAGGGGTAAATATAGTTTTTATGACGACTCAAAATGAGTACATGCGATTTCAACGAATAACATACTTTTGAATTTGACCACCATCAAAACAAACCGATTTAAATTTAAAAAAAAAATGTAGTCGTTTTGTATGACTTCAAGAAAGGTTTTTCTGTTGGTCTTATTGCAACACGTTTCTTGGTAACGTTTTACTAGATAATGGAATGCGTAATTTATCAGTGATAACACAGAATGGAAATATGGTAAATACATTCAAAGCTTCATAGAAAACTAGGGAGCAATGTGCAAATGAAATATTAAAAAGCTTTTAAATTGTGTTTCATATATTTTTTAGAGGTTTTGTTTCATTAATGAATATCAATTCAACCCATGTCACAGACTTCTACCACAAAGTACACAGGCGGTGCGCCGCCAGACAGAGATACTGATACCATGTTTGACGACCTCTGTGTCGCGGCGGGTGAAGGTTCGCCTGCGAAGCTGTAGGTTGTGGGTTCTATTCCCGCCTCGAAACAAATATTTGTACGATCTGCAGATATTTGTTCAGGGTGTTTTGGGTATTTTATATGTATAATAACAAAAACTATCCATGTATTGTATTGTATTAAGTATATCAGTTATCTTGTACCCATAACACAAGCTCTGCTTAGGTTAAGGCTAGATAATATTGTGTGAACTGTCCAGCATTATTTATTTATTTATATGTATGTTGCAACTTGCAACCTCTCATGTACTCATTTTTGGGCAGAATCAATAAAGTAGCAACCCTTGTAAGTTAGGCAAGTTTAGGTAATAATTTTCAAGAACGGGTGCTTCTATCCCCTCTACATACTTAAAGGTATGTCATCTGTAATATATGAAGGCTTTTTAACTGGTTATAAGTTACACGGGATCAAAAGGCGACCAGCTGAGGTCATTCATTGGCCCTGACACAACCATCATAACGTTATAAAATGGTTGAAACTCAGGTCTCCTTTAAAACTACATGTCATCGCCTGTTAAAGACCCCAGTTTGACAAACCTTTAGCTATTATACAACCTATTAGGGGCCCAATTCTACAAAAGCAATTGTTTTAAAATTGTTAATGAATTGTCTCTTACCTGTCACTTTTGACACTTTTGTTATTCTACGTTTCAATGGTTTGTTCAATGGTTTTTCAATTGCATTTTAATTGTGACCATTTAGAAACAATCGTAAAATCTTTCTGCGTAATAAATCGTAAAATCATAAATTTAGCAGACTTCCATCTTTAATGACAATTGTAATTGCATAGTGCTTTAAGTACTTTTAGTAGTAGTAGAGCTTTTTTGTGAAAGAGTTCGTCCGGGGAAGTACTACCACCATACCTATTTCTGCCGCAAAGCAGTAGTGCTCGCATTGCTGTGTTCCGGTTGGAAGGGTAAGGGTGCCGGTGAAATTACAGGCACATGAGACTTTCCATCTTTATGTCTCAGGGTGGCGGGCGCAGTGCAATGCCACATAGGGTGCGTCCTTGGTGACGTGACATAGGGTGCGTCCTTGGTGGACGTGACCTATGAGGTAATGCACTGTTCATAGGCAGAGGTTACCGCTTAACATCAGGTGGGCCTCTTGCTTGTTCCGTCATCCAAGTAGTATAAAAAAAAAAAATAGTATAATAATGGTTCACTGAAAAAAAAATACAGTTCGAGTAACCCGAAAACCGATAAAAGTTACCGTTCTGCGAGGTTAAAATGGAGCCAACACATTAAACACGTTAGCATAACTGAAAAAAAACAGTTACAGTAAAACAGTTCATTTTACTGTCTTATCTGGACTGATGTTTAACCGTTGAAATTTAAATTACTGCCAGGATACGTTGTTATTATTGACCAAAAAGTTCCTGTAACTGTTTATACATATTTATTTACTGTTTGCTTCCTAACTGTTTTTTTGCAGTTGCCCCAACGGTGTAAATTAATTAGATCTCAATGAAAAATATGTTGTAGCAACTGTGTAAATTTTAACTGTGCACTTTTTGCACACAGTTAGATATTTTTTTTGCAGTGTTTTTCTTTTAAAATAGTAGAAATGGGCCGCTGATACACTGTGTACACAAATAACTATCGGTGATTCTGTGCCGTTGAGCAGAATAGATAAAGTGTGACCTCCACATGTCACGCTAGTTGATATTAATGATGGCTGCTAGAAAGGCTTGCATCACGGAATAACGTTAACGACGTTACACGGTGTATCGGTGTAGTGGTGTGACGTTGTTTTTGTCTTCGTGTGATAAGGCAGATTCGGAAAATCATTTACAATTATCTAAAACTTACATACATATACAGACACACGCCTTTTTCCCCGGGTTGGCAGAGCCTCAAATGGGCCCCTTTTCACTGTGGGTTGCACCATCGTGGAATATAGACGTGACGAGTGGTTATCTAAAACTGCTATACCCTACACAAAAGCGACAATCTAATCAAAATCCATCCAAAAGAACTTAAGTGTAAACAGATTTGGAGGTACCAAAAAGCTTGCCAAAAAATCATTTTGTTTTTTTATTTTCCGTATGAAGGATCTAGATGGACGACAGACCAAAATGGTACTACTGCCTATAACAATGCATTAACTCTCAGAAAACGTCCAGCTAGGACGCGCCCAAAATGGCATAGTACTGCGCCTGCCACCCTGAAACATAAAAATTAAGTCTCATGTGCCTGTAATTTCACCAGCGCCTTTTTAGCCCAGAACACAGCAATGCGAGCACTACTAAAAAATATATGTTTTGGAAATAGTTATGGTGTTACTTGGTACAGTAGTACTTCCCCAGACGAACATTTTCACATAAAATTTCGACTAAATAGCTAAATACTGATAATCAGGCACAAAATCTTTTAATTGGGTAACTAATAACTATTTTAACTAGATCATAGTGGAACTGACAACCTCTAGAGGACAATTACGTCATAAAGATATATAAGTACACTTGATTTCCCCTCACTATAACTAGAAACGCGAGTCGTCTGGATAAGTTATTGCGTCGTTATTTACGCGCCCTAAACGCGGAATGCCGCGGTTTACGTGTATAGGATTAATATAAAGTTTATATAGGGTTAAATGATTACTTACACCCCTAGACCTCTATCTATTTCAAGCGCGAAGATATTTAGCTACGTGTGGATAAATTTGACGATTACATTATTTGTTTTGCTCTAAATTATATTAATTTGGAGCAAACAAATAAAAATTTAGAGCAAATAACGACCTCTGTGGCGCGGCGGGCGTAGGTTGGCCTGCGACGCAGGAGGTTGCGGGTTCGATTCCCGCCTCGGAACAAATATTTGTGCGATCGCAGATATTTGTTCTGGGTGTTCTGGGTATTTTCTATGTATAATAAAAAATATCTATCTATGTAATATATTGTATTAAGTATATCAGTTATCTAGTACCCATAACACAAGCTCTGCTTAGCTTGGGGCTAGATAATGTTGTGTGAACTGTCCAGCATTATCTATTTATTTATTTTATTTATTTATTTATTTTTTTGAGTTAATTTCATTTTGGTGGCATTTTAACGGTGTAACTTGGATAATTAGCACATGTGTGATGTAGTGTAATTTAAGTGTATTGCGTGTCTTTTCGAAATGGTGTTTTTTTTTCCTGGAAAACCGCGGTTTTCCTGCCACTATTTAAACTGGGTTATGACTTGACGGAAACTTTCGACGACTTTCTATAAACATATAATTATATGACTAGACCATTGGCGAAATTGCTTGGAGCACTCCTAAGTCATTATAAGAAGAAAATAAATAAAGACGAAATAGGTTGTCAAAAATATGTAATCTATAGGTAAAATATTTTTTTTTTAATTATATAGTTAATTTATGCAACTGACCAAATAGAGTATTTTTTTACTTTTAAACTTGCAATTTATTTATCAATGGCCCGGATGATTCATTATAGATACAAAAATAAAATCACACGTTTTAAATTACTTTTTATGTGTACATTTTATGATATTTTATTACATAGTAGATATTACGAATTATAATTTCCATAAAATATTCTCAAGACGTAACAGAACCTTTTACCATAAACATAATTAATTTAATATTTGGGACGATAACTAAGTAACTGATTATATAAAAATACGATATCTTAATATTAGCTTGAGAGAATCTGAAATTAACCCTCGTAAGAGTCAAAATAAAAATAAAGCAGCTTCCCATTATAGACCTTAATTGCAACACATAAAGTCTAAGTAGCGAGACGTCCGGTCTTTCTCGTAAAAATGGAGTGAAGCTTACAAGATAACAATTTACGCTGGAGGGAAGCATTTTTCTGTAGGTACTTGAAACGGCTTAAGGCAAATCCGCTAAACGAATTTTATAGGACGGAATGCTTTTTTTATGCCTACATATTATTTTAAAGTTAAATTTCACTAAGAAATGTTAATTATTATTAGTGTATTGTAAAGGTTTTTTTTTGTTTGGTTATACTTAATTTTAGTTTTAATTTATGCAGACTTAAGGAACTGTTTATTTTTTGGTTTTGTAATTGTGTTTGTTTTTTTTAAATCTAATTCAATTTATAGGTCATTGTTGTGATATAAATTAATTTGTGATAATGTGTTTATTTTTAATCTGTTCTGGCTCAATATTATTTAATAGCATGTAGTCTGTCATCTTTAATTGTGGTAGCATTTGGCATGCTTAACATAATCATCGCGTGTGTTTCTACTTGTAACGGTGCACTATGTTGGTGACTCTAATAAATAAATTTATTAAATAAAATAAATAAATAATGCTGGACAGTTCACACAACATTATCTAGCCCCAAGCTAAGCAGAGCTTGTTTTATGGGTACTAGATAACTAATATACTTAATCCTAGTCCCTAGGGGCGGGCTTCAAGTCTCGAAGAGTTCCCCTCTTCAAGGGATCCGTCGTCGTTCAAGTGTTCCTGAACGGCGGCAGATGTGGGCCATGGGGCCAAGGGCCATGAAGCCATGAGGTGTGAGTGAGAATGAAAAAAAAGTGGGTGGAGGGAGGTATGGGGCGAAGGATGAGCAAAAACTGCACTGCCACCCAGTGAAGGGCGCACTGCACAGCCGCGGTCACCACGCCGTGCCTGTGCAGCCTGTAGCCCTTCCAGAGGGGGGCGCACTGCGCAGCCGTGGTCACCACGCCGTGCCTGTGCAGCCTGTAGCCCTTCCAGAGGGGGGTGCACTGCGCAGCCGTGGTCACCATGCCATGCCTGTGCAGCCTGTAGCCCTTCTAATAAACATTTTATCTATCTATCTATCTATCTTCTATGGGAAGATGATGAATGATTGATTAAGATTTCGGCTAAGACCGCCCAGAATGAGAGGGATTACTAATATTGCCAGTCGGATCGCGGAAGGATTTCGTTCCCGTGGTCTGGCAAACATGGCGCGAGAGAAACACCGGAGTAATTTTAGTATGGTATTCTGCCCTTTTCAGGGCGGTGAGTCCGACATAATTCCGGCCCTCCCCAGACCGGTTTATTCACCGTTTACCAGGAAAAAGTGAAGTCGTTATGTTTTCCCTCTGCGCAACATATTTGCACATCTTATACCGAACTGAACTAGAGTAAACTCCAGTCGCAGTCGGAGCTGCGAAGCACCTATTTTTCAAGTCAAAACGTTGTTCAAACCGTGGTCTACTAGCGATAAAACTGGTCAAGGCTTCACCAAACTATTATGACACGGAATTTTTGGATCACATTTAAGGTGATTCAGCCCAAATTATGTCACTATTTAAGACAGTAAAATTCAAGTAAGTGAGAAAGAGACTGAATTAAGGACAAAAAGAATGAGCGAAAATCATGAAAACCACATCTGCCTCAAGTAATGATTATTTCCAAAAATCTAAACATACAGTTTTATTAACATATAATACTATAATACCTATAATAATTGGCTTTAATATTGTGAAAAATTCAATGAAATCGCTTTAGGTGTTTGGAAGCAGTAGTTTTTTTTTTAAATATTTTGAAACTTTGAATCATCGTCGTCATTTCTGCATCAAAACCTGGCCTGGATACCAAAACAGCGTAAGTTAAACTGGTTTAAACATTATACGTTTTTCGTTCCGTCGTGGGACAAAAGGTGGCATAAATTGGCAAACCGCGGAAAAATATATCAGACAAATTGTAAACGGATTCCTATCGATAAAACATCTTATCGAGTAATACTTAGACAGTCGAAATCTCAGATCCGAACCACTCAGAGTCATTTGTTAGAGCACCCTTCGCAACGCTTATTTGCACGCAGCTTTTCATATGGTGGTGTTAAGGAAGAGCTCTAGCGGGAAAACTACTACAATAGGCTCAATTTTATAAAATAAAAATGTAACTAAAACCTTCTTCTTCTTTGTCTCTTCTTTAATGGGTTCTGAGGAATACTCCAAGCTATTGCGCCAATGTCAAGTTGCATTATTGGATAACATTATGTATCAAAATTTTGTCGAGTCGTGAAGAGTGCCCGTCAAGTCATAAACCAGCTTAAAATAGCAGAAAAACCAAGTTTACGGAGGACAAAATCCAACAATCCAAAAAGACACGCAATGGACTTTTATTTAACTACTCCACAGTGTCCTCTTTATTTAAATTACACTGGTTAAAATGCCACCAAAGTTACACGATATAAACTCAAAAGAAACAATAAATTGAAGTTAGATAAAATTATGAAGTTTCTTCCAAAAATGGTAGATTGAAGCAAAAAAATATTTTGTACAGTCCGAGCACTATAACTTGGCGCGACTTGTGGCCTCCGTTGTAGCGTTGTTTGTTATAGATTATGATGATTATACATTTAGTTCCTCAAAAGCGCCACAGACAACTTATAATTGGGGTACTGTACTCGAAAATTCAATTCAAATTTCAAAGGTCTGTCGACAGATTAGACTCCAGACAAACAAACAAGCAAACAAACGTGCAAGTGAAAAGTGTGTGAAAATAGTCCTGCTACCAGCCAACGTTACCTTATACCACTATATTTCAACAAAGCAATAGTTAAGTTTTTGTATGAAGTACTTGAAAGCCATAGTTTTGTGTGGTAATCCTTCATATTTGTAGACCTAACTCCTCCACTTATTTTGTTGCAGTTTTTTTATTGAAAGCCAAGGTTTGGATGTAGTTCTAGTCATGTTTGATGCAAAGTGGTCTTAAGCCGATTAATTTGCAAATCGCGTAATACATAAGTAATAGTCTGAAACACCACAGCAGCGCAATATTTGACTATATTTGTCAGAAAAAAAAATTGTGGAAAGAAGTCATGTTTGATGAATCTGGAGAAAAGATCTACTGAGATTGAAGGCTTATAAACACCAGGTGTACTGCTGCGAACAATCGCAATCTGTCGTGTCGCGCCACCGAACGAATGCGCCTGAGACTTGTTTACGCAAAGGCGAAAAGCGACGATTGGATATAAAAGGAAGGTGCTGGAGCTAGACGGGATTCATTCTTATATCAAGCGACGCATCGGCGATCACACGTGTGTTAGATTAAGTAATAAATAAAGTGTTTTTTTATGTGTATATTAGTTTCTAAGGTATTTATGTTGATATGGGCTTACTGTTTAGGTTTAGTGCATTTCTCAGTAAGCAAGAAATAAAGATTTTGAATTGAATTGAATTGAATTATATATTATATTGGCGTTGCCCGAGTGCACAAGTGGTCGTAGTTTTCTTGACAAGTAATAAAATTTTAGTAAAACTTTATTGAAAGAAGAAGAAAGAAAGAAATAAACGTTTATTTATGACTATACAAACAAAGACACACATACCAACAAAAAAGCAAACAAGATATGAACTAAATAAAAACATTTGTATTTCCTCATTTGTGCGACACCCTGGAAAACCCCTATAAGTTGCCTTTTGCCGTTCTGAGAGATCATGATTATCTGTATATCAGGCTTATTTAAAGGCTTCCTATTATTCACACGTGTGTAAGCTCTCGCTAACAGCTTATATCATCCACCACAGGTCATCCAACACAAACCCTGAACCATTCCTCAGTCGTTTATTTTATCTCTAATATTGCCGCTTTATCTTAGAACGACTTGACTGACTCGCTCTAAAGGGCTTACTCGATTTTATTATACGCCCCAGTTCCTCCGCATGAAAGGTATGTGTACACTGTGAATTTATAATTCAAGGTGGTAAGCTATAATGGTTCTACATCAGCAGTGGCCAGTGGATCTAACCTATCCTATCAAAGTAAGTTTTGTTAGTAAACCCTGAAAATTCACGTATTATTGCTATGAAAACTTTCATGAACTAACCATCCATACATACATAGACATACGCCTTTTGCAGAGCCTCAATGAGCCTCTTCTCACAGTGGGTTGCACCATCGTGAAATATAGGCATGACAAGTGTTGAGCTCATCGCCACCATTGCTTCCCACGACTGACTCGGCTAACGCTTTCTTCCAATAATAACATTCCATAATAAGCTAGCAGCCAGGATAAATCTTATACCAACAAATCTTATCAACAAATCCGGGTAATTAATTAACCATCCATTTCGTTAAAACGGGATTTTTTACGTAATGGTATATCGGTGTAGGGACCGACGAGTTTCGAATCAAACTTTGCGTGTCTTTTGGCGTTTTTATCGTCTGCAAATTCAGTTTGGTAGCCAGGACAATATTTTTGATGCAACATTGCACATACAATGCAACGGAAATAACAATTAAAACGAAAAATCTACGATTCAGACACACCAGCGCTTTTTCTTTTTTTTAAGGTTTATGAATAACACGCGCACTCCTTTACCCATTTCTCGTTTGGTACATGATGGGAAGACGGATACTACACGGGACGCGTATATTAAAAATCATATTATTAAAAAGTGAAAGTCACGTATAAATCAGCCTGTTAAATTATATTTTCACTTTTCCTCCTACTCTAACGAACAGTGGTCGTTAAACGGGTTGTATGATATCAATGACGCTGTTTTAGTGTGGATTACCGAATGTTAGTTAGTTTTTTTTTTATACAACTTGGAATGACGGATCAAACAAATGGCCCACCTGATATTAAGCGGTACCCTCTGCCTATGAACAGTGCATTATCACATAGGTCACGTCCACCTAGGACGCACCCTATGTGGCATTGCACTGCGCCCGCCACTCTGAGACAAAACTGATGTTTGTAAACAAAGAGTCCATAACTAATCTAATAATTATAATCGAAAAAAAAAACAACTTTGTAGCTAGGATTTTTTCCCCAATACAAGATTTTATAATATTAGTGACCGGAACCGTGTGCTGATCACAATGTGAGCCTAAACACGGCCAGTCTACTATTATCCATCGTGGAGTTCCGTTGTCCACCTTCCGTCTCTATCATCAGATCAGCTCGCTGTTAACATTATATTGTATAGTCATCGGAACTTGACAGGTATCCCAAATTTCAGCTCAATCGGTTGAGGATAACTGCCAAGATTCCACCCGGATATACATTGCAAGTTATATAGAAGCTTGTAATTGATCGAAGCTTGTGATAAAACACGTTTGTCACAATTATTTAGAATACATAATGGTTTGTATACATTTTATCTAAAAAAGCGTGATACCATTTCTCACACCAGCTAAACCAAATCTAAACCAAAACCAAAAACGTTACGTTCGAACGTTTTAAACGTTCAAAATAGCGCAGATAGACATAACATTCAGGCTGAGATAAATAGTCGTTACTTCGCATGTACTTATGCTTAGCATTGTCTCTGCCTATCTCTAGCACGTGTGATTGGACATGTGTGTGAAAGTGACAGACATATTGCTAAGCATTAGGACGTGCTAAGTAAGATCTATTTATCTCGGCCTCAGTGTGTACGTCCACTAAGATTAGCCCGTATTGGAGCACTTGGAAGTGAAGCACTCGACTCGATATGAGTATTAGAGCTTATTGGCTGCTAACTGTACTCGATCGTGATAATGTCGCGTGTGAATGGATATACTAATTTGGTTGTAAAATATACCAACGTGTGTGGTATCGAGGCATATTTATTGCGGCGCCAACTATGATGGTGTGGCCACGTCTCCAGGATCTCCGACGAGAGAGGCGAAGCGCATTTTCTTTTCTGAACTCCAAGAAGGGAAACGTTAACCCGATGGTCAATACCTCAGATTCAAGGATGTTCCGAAAAGACATAAAAAAATGCATCATTGAGCCCTCTCATTGGGAGTCTATGGCAGAAAAGCGCCCGGAGTGGAGAAGGCTGGTACAGCAGAAGGTCTGGGCATTTGAAGATGACAGAAGGCGCGATGATCTGTAAAGCAGATCGCCTTATAACATAGTGTACCATTACGAAAATTATACCCTCACGTGCAACTACTGCAAAAGCACGCTTACAGCCAAAATAGAGTACGTAAGTCATATAAGAGCACACCAGCGAAGCTCTTCCGTATAAAGCAGATAAACAGTCGCCATGGCCGAAATCGGCCTGGACGACAGCATCATCATCATCACCATCATACCAGCAATCTATTCTAGTTTTGCTATCGCTACATAACTATTCTATAGTTTCCATCTTTTGAAGTTTTGACGTGAATAAAGTATTTAAGCGGAAATTAGTTTTTTATTTTTGTTATTTAATTTGATTCATGTTTACAGACTGGGCGATGTGGTCTTAAAGTGACAAAGTTCTGTTTTTTCACCAATAAAAAACATGCTTTAAATATTTAAATGAATGATGAATGAATGATCTTTGTGATTTAATTGAATAAGTTAACTATTGACTATGGGCTTCAATATTACCTTCAACTAATTCATAAATAAGTATTTTAAAATGCCCAAACACATAAAATTAAAATTAGTTTTTCAAGAAGGACAAGTGAAAGGCTAATTAAAATAAATAACGAATTGCTGAAGCTCAAATATTTATTCAGCAATTAAAAAACGATCTAAAGAAACACTTTAAATACTTCAATTGCTAAGCTCTCTAATTATTTATGGCTAAAAAGTTTAAAATCACATCATTTTTAATTATCAAAACCTTTAAATTAATTTATGTTTTACGATATCTTACTATCGGGAGGGTTTAAGAGTACTTCCAAACTTCGCACTCAAGTTATGACACTTTTGCTTATCAATTCTACGTTTTAAAACTTTTTGACTGAGATTTCAACTTTTTAGTCTGGCTGAAGAAATTTTGGGAGGGCACTAAAATTTAAGACATATTTTATGAATATTTTGATGAAGTACTTTCTCAACAGATTTCTTCTCGTCACGGTTACGTCACTGAAACATGGCTGTTAAATAATGGCCGCATACAAAAGCTCAAAACTGCGCAGCGGGCTATGGAGAGAGCAATGCTTGAAGTTTTACAACGTGATATAATCCGGAATGAGGAGATCAAAGAACAGAGAGTGACATAGAATTAGCAAGTTGAAGTGACAATGGGCTGGCCACATAATGTAGCTCGCAAAACTAATAACCGTTGGTCACAGGGTTATTGCTCTATATTCGTTGTTCACTCTGGGCCTCAACGGAAGATCAGCGCTGGGTTGCCCACGCGGCCTAGCAAACGCTAAGTTGGGGACCCTTTTATGGCTAACGTCAGGCACACACACAAATTGCCATACTTTTTGTTTGTGTGTACCTACGTAATTTGATTTTATTTTAGTTTTTATTTAGTTCTTATCTTGTTTCTTTTTTAATCCCTGACGCAAAATCGACGGGGTGTTATAAGTTTGACGTGTTTGTGTGTGTGTGTGTGTGTGTCTGTCTGTGGCATCGTAGCTCCCGAACGGATGAACCAATTTCGATTTTGTTTTTTTTTTGTTTGAAAGGTGAATTTGTCGGGAGTGTTCTTAGCTATGTTTGATCAAAATCGGTTCAGCCGTTTTATTGCATTGAAGCTTTTTAATTTTTACAATATTAATTACCTGTTTGTTGGTGTGTCTTTGTCTGTATAGTCACGAATAAACGTTTATTTCTTTATTTTTTTCTTTTTTTCTTTTTTATACTATATAAATACATACTACCTGGTAATTTTTGAGACGAGCCACTGAAGGGATACCAAAAACTGTAAGCAGTTAAAAAAACATGATATTCATTTTGTAATAATAAAGAAATTCTATTATTTATCAATATAAATTAATAAAACTGTGCCCCTATTGTAGGTATCCTGAACCCAAAACCTATAAACCTATCGCGTAGCTTTGTTTCCACAATCACAGTGGTACGTAACCAGCAAAGGAGCAGCACTAATTTGTATTAGCGATCCGCAAAACTATGCATAAACCTTAGTTTAAATCATCATGGACTTGAGACCAAAACAGAAGTTAACCATATTTTAAACATTATGTTTAGTCCAAGACAATTCAGATCAGTAGAAAAGTCCTAAGGGGCTCACAAGTCCTACATCTAAATCAGCAAGGCTTATTTCCGGAAGCCGCTCTCGGCATATCGAGGCATAGCCGCTGTACAATTTGTTTATATCCCACAGAACCCCCGACAACGAATTAATTTCACGCTTATCCGCCGTTTCCGCCTGAACTATACGCCGGCAGGGGGCGTTGTTTGCTCAACGCGCTTTATTAACTCACTTAATAGACGCCCTAATACTCGAGAGCTTCTTTGTTTACCGTTTCTGGAATAAAAAATACTCTGGGATGAAAATAAATGGAGTATTCTGAAATTGCAGAGAATAACAGGAGAAATGATAAGTCTGAAATCTTAGCTTTATACGTAACAGTTTGCAATAATTATCATAACTAAGTTGCACATACACACAGGTTGCAAATGTGTTTTCACACCACCTACTCGACAATGTCCAATTACATATAATGCAACCTGAACGTAAAGTAAAGCATTATCTCGGGATATAAAGTTGTATGAGACTCCCTAGGGAATAAAGTGATTTGAATTTAGAACGTCAAATTCGTGTGGAAACTCGTGGAAAACTCTAAGTAAAAAATGCCCACATGGCATTGTAAAGAGGTTTGTTCGAACATCAAACTGGCCACAATAAGCAGGAACTCAAAAAAAAAAAGATTCGTTTACCAAGACTGTGAAACAAAAGACGGTGTTTGGTGCTGTGATTTTCAGTGAATTTTAATTGTCTCGCAGAAAGTGTGAAAAGTAGAGTATGCTCCTCTGGAATAAAGCCTGTCTTGGGCATCTTGTACCCCTCGCTTCACTCAGGACTCTATACAACTAACTAGCTAGTCCCTCGTTACGCTCAGGGTGCAATATGCCGCCCGCGACGTAAGACACTGCTTTATTCCCATAGTGCATAATCTACTATTAAAATTCGGTGACATCCACCTTTTCAGCAAGCAAGATGTTGCCAAAAGTTAGATCATCAATCACACTGAACCTTCTCCAATTTAGTTTAGTGTTTAATAGTCTGTAGTTCGATGACGTTACCTGCTTACGTCTTTATACGGGAGCAGTACACCGTTCTGATCACTAATTTCATTAAATACTGTTTTGAAATAGCACAAACATCATTTAACAAAAAAAAAAAAATATTACGAAAGGCGCCAGTTCTGGGGGGGAGGAGGGGGTTCGGGGGGGGGGGGTAGAAGAAGTTCTCTCTGGACTAGGGTGGTCTGATTTATAGATTTATACATACAAAACAAAACAAAAGAAAATAATCATTACAATAAACAAACACTTAGTCAATGTCAAAGCAACGACAAAAAATGAAAAATGAAATGTTTGACGACCTCTGTGGCGCGGCTGGCGATGGTTCGCCTGCGTCGCAGGAGGTTGCGGGTTCGATTCCCGCCTCGGAACAAATATTTGTGCGTTCTGCAGATATTTGTTCAGGGTGTTCTGGGTGTTTTCTATGTATAATAAAAAATATCTATCTATGTATCGTATTATATTAAGTATATCAGTTATCTAGTACCCATAACACAAGCTCTGGCTTAGCTTGGGGCTAGATAATGTTGTGTGAAGTTGTCCAGCTTTATTTATTTATTTATTTATAACTAGTAAAAAGAATGGAAAATCAACTGAAAATTATTAATTGTCGGTGCTTACACTGATATACCGGTAAGTACGTGAAAAATTCCCGTTATAATAAAACTAATGAAAATTATTAGATAAAGTTGTTTTAAACTGCTCGGTTATTCTTTAAAATCTTCGAATTTAATATAACTGAATAAAACCTTTGTAAACTAAATTAAGGGCATGATTGTGTAATATCGTTAGGTCCGGCCGCATTGTATGAAAATTTAATTATTACGTAATACCCTGCCATAGGTAATATAACGAGTGTACAGAAGTGAATCTCATAATAAGTTATATGCCATAATTTCTCGACACATGACGATCCCCCATCGCACCCGCCTGTGTAATGCACAAGGCAGGTACAAGCAGATACAAATGCTTCGTTACATTCCTAACGAGTGTAGCTTCTATATGCCAGCATTATCATTTGAAATGAAATGTCCCCTGCCAACCCCGTAAAGGTTTTCAGGGTTTCAGGTTCCCCTGTCATTATTAACTTCGCGAACTGTTGGGTACCCAAGAGTGCGATGCGACCGAAAAGTTTGACTGTAAAGTGTGACAAAACTCAGAGTTATCAGGGCCCTTATTATATTGGATTGGGAGAGAAAAGTTCGGGTGATGATTTCCAGATAAGAAAGAAAATCTTGTATTTTAGTGATTTAAGGCGGATGCTCTCGCTTGAGGCGAAAAATTCATTTTTTTTTGGTGTTTTTGGCCCATTACATCCCATCAACACTTCTTCAGATAGCGCAAGTTGATTTCGCAAGAACTAAGAGAATTAACACAAATGTCATTTTTTAATAGTATCTCATAAATATCATCAGTTTAGTACGAACCACCAAAACAAAAAAAAAAACACTGTAAAAATATGTTAAGCGTGATCGTAGCTAAACTGATGATATTTATGAGATACTATCAATTATAACATGAGTGTGTTAAGTCTCCTAGTTGTCGCTAAATCAAGTTTCGGTATCTAAAGAAGTGTTCATTAGCTGTAATGAGCAAAAAACACCAAAAAATAATAATTTCGCGCCACAAGAAAGAGCATCCCCCTTAATTAGGGCAGACTTATTACGTCTAGTTCATACTCTTATAACTTATTTATCCATCTATCTATCCAGGCAGTAACCCCCAAAGCTGAGTACAAGCCTCTTCTCTCTATAACGCCACTGCTGGCGTTCTTGTGCCAGCCGGATCCACCGCTCTCCTACTGCCTGCACAATGTCGTCTGACCGTTGGGCAGCTGATGCCTCGAGGCCGCCGCACATCTCTCGGCCACCACTTGCGTGTCACTTTTATCTATCTATCTATCCAGGCAGTAACCCCCAAAGCTGAGTACAAGCCTCTTCTCTATAATGCCACTGCTGGCGTTCTTGTGCCAGCCGGATCCACCGCTCTCCTACTACCTGCACAATGTCGTCTGACCGTCGGGCAGGCCGCCGAGGCCGCCGCACATCTCTCGGCCACCACTTGCGTGTCACTTTTCCTGTACAAAAGCTTGCGCAAACCTATTAGCAAACCTCAAATCAGTTCCCTCTAGCCGTTCTCGTGATAGTACGTCGAATGTTAATACAACGAGAAATTAATTTTGTAATAAATAAAAAAACCCTCAACGCGATGAAACGGCTGAACCGATTTTGATAAAACATAGCAAAGAACACTCCCGACAAATTCACCTTTCAAACATAAAAAAAACTAAATCGGTTCATCCGTTCGGGAGCTACGAGGGGACAGGCAGACACACACACACACACACACACACACACACACACACAGACACAGACACGTCAAACTTATAACACCCCGTCGTTTTGCGTTGGAGGTTAAAAATAAGGTGTTGCGCCATAGTGAACTGTAAAAATTCTTCAAGATCAGCTAGCCGAGCGAATGGAGTGGCTATCTCAGATCTTGTGGGAACCGGTTGGTAGTTCTACGGGGGTTTTTTTTACCCGTGGTACTATTGGTAGTAATAAAACTAGTACCAAGGGCAATAAACGAAAACCTCGCTTCACTAGTGACTTCTTCTTCTCTTCCTATAATGGCTTCTGAGTAGTGCTCCAAACAATTTCGCCAATGTCAAGTGATATAAAATAATTAAATGTTTTATAGTCAAGTCTTCCAGAGTCTCCGTCAAGTCATAACCCAGTTTAAATAGTGGGAGAAAAACCGAGTTTTTACAGGGAAAAATCCACCATTTCGAAAAGATACGCAATACACTTAAATTTCACTACATCACACATGTGCTATTTATCCAAGTTACACCGGTTAAAATGCCACCAAAATTACTCGAAATTACTCGAAAAAACACAGTAAATGCAATTAAATAATAAAAAAGCGGCCAAGTGTGAGTCGGACTCGCCCATGAAGGGTTCCGTAGCAGCAAGTAACATAATATAAAAGTTCTTGGATGGGTTACGATTAATGACGTATTAAAAAAAAACTACTTTCTAGATCTCGTTCAAACCAATTTTAAGTGAAAGTTTACATGGTAATGTACATCATTATTTTTTTTTAGTTTTATCATTCTCTTATTTTAGAAGTTATGGGGGGTGGGGGGGGACACGTTTTACCACTTTGGAAGTGTCTCTCGCGCAAACTATTCAGTTTAGAAAAAAATTATATTAGAAACCTCAACATCATTTTTGAAGACCTATCCATAGATACACCACACATATAGATTTAATGAAAAAAAAAAATTTGAGTTTCAGTTCTAAGTATGGGGAACCCCAAAAATAATTGTTTTTTTTTTTCAATTTTTGTGTAAAAATCTTAATGCGGTTCACAGAATACATCTACCTACCAAGTTTCAACAGTATAGCTCTTAAAGTTTCTGAAAAAAAGGGCTGTGACATACACGGACAGACAGACAGACAGACAGACAGACAGACATGACGAATCTATAAGGGTTCCTTGTCTTTGACTACGGAACCCTAAAAATGATGACGTTTCTTTCAAAAATGTCAGATTGAATAACACTAGTGACTTCTTCTTCTTATCTTAGGTAATGGCTTCTGTTCATTATTTGCAACAATTTAGCCAATGTCAAGTGATATAATTATTATAGTTTTATATATAGTCAAGTCGTCAAGAGTCTCCGTCTAGTCCTAAGTCTAACCCAGTTTAAATTGTGGCAGAAAAACTGAGTTTTTACAGGAGAAAATCCACCATTTCGAAAAGACTCGCAATACACTCAAATTTCACTACATCACACATGTGCCATTTATCCAAGTTACACCGGTTAAAATGCCACTAAAATTACACGAAATAACTCGAAAAAACACATTAAAATGTAATAAAATAAAAATGACGACGTTTCTTTCAAAAATGGCAGATTTCAACCCCACTAGTGACTTGTTGGAACCTCAGTCTGTGTCACACTGCCTCTCCTCCCAACTGTCAATTTTCAATTGTACATCCACGTCAGATATTTGAGTGTGTATTCATCTCGTGAATAGAAAGGAGTTCAGAACTTATTCCGTATTGAGTATTAATATTGTTATGGAACTCCTCAAATATACGGTACGCGCGTAATTGTATGGCTCGTGGAAGCTGAAAAGCATTGGTAATGTAATGCCCAGTTCACGTTATGCCAGTCCAGCAATTTAGCGAGTGCTAGATTGGATCATATCATCTACATTATTCCAGTAATTCAAAAGCTGTTGAATTGACGTGATGTGATTTCGAGAAAGGAGTTCATTTTTTTTTTAAACAGTTCAATTCGTTTAATCCAGCCCTGGGTGGGCCGACTAAACTATTCCAGTGGTGCTAGAATGGGCGAGCTGGAAAGAAAAAATAGACTGTCAATCTAGTCACTGGAGTTCCAGTGCTGGTGTACATTATTTACAATGGTTTTCTAGCGCTGGTTTCGATCGCGCGACTTGAATGCTACTGGCATAATGTGAACCGGGCATAACGTCAGAAATATCAATGATGAATAAAATACGCAATACGTTTCAAATTATTAAATTTACAAAGAATATGTTAAAACTTATTTATAAAATGCATGCGACCACACTGGTCGCACAATGACCATTCATTTAGTGAATTTCGTGTGACTTAGTAGTTAGTAGAGATTTTTTTGTGAAAGAGTTCGACCGGGGAAGTACTACCACCATACCTATTACTGCCGCAAAGCAGTAGTGCTCGCATTGCTGTGTTCCGGTTTTAAGGGTATGGGTGCTGGTGAAATTACAGGCACATGAGACTTTTCATCTCTGTGTCTCAGGCTGGCGGGCGCGGTGCAATGCCTCATAGGGCGCGTCCTAGGTGAACGTGACCTATGTGATAATGCACTGTTCATGGGCAAAGGGTACCGCTTAACATCAAGTAGGCCATCTGCTTGATCTGTCATTCCAAGTTGTATACAAAAAAAACTTGTCACAATATAATGGCCTCCTCGTTCAAAGTGGAGTGCGGCCGTATGAACACATACCCTAATAATTTGGTAAATACACTGGATACAATGTACTTTAGATAAAATGTATATTCCTTAATATGAAAAAACTTTGATTTCAATAGGTATAAGTTTTTTGTATTTTTCCGTATACAGGGTGTAACATGTAATGTAATTATGTTACACCCTGTATGTGCGAAGAGAGTCAAATTTTTCTCAGAAATTACTGTTGTTGTCTTTGATATTGGCCTTATATGCGGTAAATTATAATTGGTTGAAAAAAAAACAAACTGTGGAATAATAGCGATAATAACAACGAAATTATACGAGCATAAACTAAAAATTCGATGTTATTTTTGCTATTAATCCTCTGTTTCCTTTTGTTTTTTTATGAAAAAGCAACCACATTAAGTCCCAACAATCACAATTTACAGCAATCCGTCCCAAAATGGGACTGTTTGAATTAATGTCCCTAAAGACGTCACGGTCCTTTCCTCGTGTTTGCCTACGATCCATTTTATCCAATTATTCTCAATATAAAATAAACGTTTTTTTACCCCGCGGCGTTTTCACACTGGCTTCTGCTAAAGTGACATTATTACAGACACTTAATTTAAAATCCTTTTACAGATCTCTCGGCTTTTGTATATTTCACACCTTTAAAATACCTTTTTATTTCATCGGGGTTTTATGAATTGGTCTGCGAAAGTGAGATTGTCTCATAAATTTTACAGAACGTAATTTTTTGTTAACAAATAAATTTAGTTTCATAATCAAAAGCTGTTTTAGATACTGGTAAATCTAGTCGTACATCAATGTTTGTGACACTCAAGGCAAAATCGTGAGTACACTTATTATTCGGAGATTCTAAATAAGTAGATACATTTTATTAAGACACATGTATCCGTAATCAACGTTCAGCTAATTAAATAAGTAGATAAAATTCCGTAAGCTTTTTGAAGAAGGGTTGCATATAACAATATATGGGTTTTATTTTAGAAAAATTACGACTGTACACCATTCAACTACACTATTTTCAATTATATCATATATAAGTTGTTAGATTAAGTTATAAATAAAGTGTTTTTATATGTATGTCAGTTTCTAAGGTATTTATGTTGATATGGGCTTACTGTTTAGGCTTAAGAGCATTTCTGAGTAAGCCTGAAATAAAGATTTTGATTTGATTAGATTTGATAAAACAGGCTTACAAAGCTTATAATCGATACAGATTCAAGGACTCTAGAATCCATGGCTTTGCTGTCTGGCATTAATATAATCAAGACAGTATTACCCCATATTCGCTTACACATGGCTCAAAGCCCTGACTTCCAAATCCTCCAGTAGGCACCCTTTAATTATGACTGCTCACGTACCCTCTATTACTGTTTACAACGCTTGGCGGCGTTCATCACATTGATCTTGATTAGGGTCGCCAGAAGTCCGGCTTTTAGATAGGCCGGTAAATATCTGTGATCTAATTCGTTTGTCTGAGTGACAAACTATTTTAAACACTGAGCAGCAACGTCAGATACAATAAAACAATAACACAGTCACACACTTAGTCCTGACCCCTTGTGTCGTGGTATCAGGTGCTACGATTACCATGGCACCACAACGCTCAGACCCACGACAAATATATGCAGATCATAAAAAAAAATGAACCGCAGCGGGATTCGAACTCGCAACCTCTTGCACCCCAGCCGGCTACTCGCCCGCCACACCACAAAGGGCGTCAGAAGAAATAAGAAAAAGATAATTATTATTTATATTATATCATATTGATATAATATGATATAATATGACGCTAACTGAATGGCGTCCAAGAACTGGGTACAGAAACGTTGGTCGTCCAGCAGCTAGATGGGCAGACGATATCGCATGTGTCGCGGGCCGAACCTGGATGAGACTGGCATGGGACCGTAAGGAATGGCACAGGCAAAGAGAGGCCTATACTCAGCAGTGGGTGAAATCAGGCTGTGGATGATGATGATGATGATATCATATTATAGCTGTATCCATAGATATACCTGAAAGTGTTATTTTTACGATGGCCTTAATTGTTTTTTTTCTGATCATCATCATCATCATCACCAGCCATAAACCAGATGTTAAATACTCAGATGGATGCTGCTGCCCACCCTCTGATTTAATCCTCATAAGGCTTTAACTACATCCACGGGAGGAAACAGAGGCGTCTGTTCTTAAGCCGGACACACCACGGCTAGATTCTCTTTGAAATATTCCCAATGACATGCGAGTTAACATTCAAACCTTGCTTCAACATATTATATACAAGCCACAGCAATGAGAGCTTAGCCACTAGGTGGTTGTACAGACAGATCGGTGTTACGACTTTGTGTGGGCTATGCAAAGACTATCCCTGACGCAGAATTTAGTACAAATATAGGCTACAGCCAAGCGTTTATGCTAAAGCCAGGTTCATATTGAAAGGAAGAAAGAAAGAAAGAGAAAAAGAAAATATTTTTTTGTAACTGAATCAAAAACATAATAAAATAGAAGACAAAGCTAACATTGCTATTGCTCTGTCGGGGTGTGTCGTGGCGCGCCAGAACGCAATCGGTTACGTTTATTACCTATGACTAGTTTCACACAGGTTGTGTTGTGTTGTGGCGCATGAACCTACTAACGTGAATCTAGTCATAGGTAATAAACGTAACCGATTGCGTTCTGGCGCGCCATGGTTTATTACCTATGACCAGATTCACATTAGTAGGTTGTGTTGTGTTGTGGCGCGTGAACCTACTAATGTGAAGTCTAGTCATTTATTATATACTAACCAACTTTATATATTAAATATAATAACAAGGAAATATTTAATTGTTTATTTGTTTGTTTGTTTGCATTGAATAGGCACCAAAACTACTGAACTGATTTGAAAAATTATTTCACTGTTGGGAAGCTACGCTATCCCCGGTGACATAGGCTATATTATATATTCAATAAAATCAGGGATCCTTACTAAAACTCGAATAATTTAACCCAAGATGTAAATAAATTACCAAATTTTTTTGCATCTGGTTTGTGGATAAATGGGGGGTTGGGAAGGGGGAAGGTTAGGGGTGATGGGAGGGAGGGGGGATCCCGACACTAGACGTTCGAAGCCGGTGCGAGTTTCAAGTAGGTAATAAACGTAAACGATTGCATTCTGGCGCGCCACGACACACCCCGACACAGCAATATGAACCTCGCTTAACATCTTGCTGTCATCTGAATCTAATAAACGGAATATTTCATTTGATGCTGGGTTGACTAGGTTAAGCCGGCGTGTCCAATAGCAGAAAATAAATTGACGCAAATGAAGAGGGACTTTTGTTTAAAAATTAGATTGTGGTAACAGGATTTAACGTAAGCTGGGTGTAAACTGAATTTTAATTACTATAGGTAATTTCATGCTCTTTGACTATATTCTTGAGATAACATGGTTAGGAGCTTTAAAACTAATCCCGTAACCTGGGAAGAAATATTATAATTGATTTTATAAATCATTTATTATTTTATAGGTAGGAGTTTTTTTTTTAATGTAATGGCTCGACAAACTGGCATACGGCCCGCCTGATGGTAAGCGGTAACCGTTGCCTATTGACATCTGCAACACCAGGGGCATTGCCAATGCGTTGCCTGCCCTGAAGGACTCCTTTTAATTTTTTTTTTGAAGCGGCTCATTTTTAAGTTTAGTGGAAACACCTCAGGAGGGAGCCTATTCCACAACTTGCACGTATATGGGGGGAAAAGAGTAATGAAAGTTTATTAAAAATCATATAATTTTATTATGGCCTTTGAAGAAAGTCTCCACATATTTGCCAATGTAGAGTTTTATATATTGATAACATTATAATTCATAACTTTTTGATAAGATTCTTTGGTATAGGATTTGTCCTGGCTGCTAGCTTATTTAAGGAATGTATTCTTACTGGAAGAAAGCGTTAGCAAATTGAGTCGTGGGAGGCAATGGAAGCGATGATCACCACTTGTCACGTCTATTTCCCAGTGTGAAAAGAGGCCTATTTGAGGCTCTGCCTACCCTTTTGGGGAAAAAGGCGTGTGTCTATGTATGTATGTATTCATGAAATTCCCGTCAAGTCATACCTTAGTAAAGGGTTGGAAGTTATACACTTGTACTATTATTTATTCTGTGGTTTTACTAAGATTATTGTAGACCATTTCCCTCTATTTGAGAAGACACGCAATACAACTATTATATTCAACTTCACTATTATGTTTATTATATAGGCAACACCGGCAAAAAAATTACACGATATTTATTACTGACAAAAAAATCGCCTTAATAAAAATGCACGAAAATGGCCTGGAGGCGATGTTTCCCTTAGTAAAACAGAAAAAAGTCCGTATCAGACCGGGGGGGGGGGCTGTTCTTTGCTATCACCATAAGAGATTACTTAACAATAACGTGTGACGTCACAATGTATTGTGAGCGATGATTCCACGCAGATATCGTAACGAGCCCTCGTTATGTCACGTTTGGTCGTAGCGAATAACCGCCCTGCCATAGAGACCCAACAAAGAGTGTCCAGTAAGGTACAGCGGTCATAATCGAATTGACAATTAAGGCCCTGTCATATGATAGCATACAAGAAACATGGTTTATACGGCGTTTTTTGCTCGCCCTTTAAAAGTAAAATAAAATAAAATAAAATAAAAAAGCCTTTATTTCTACTACTTGAACAACATGAAACTAAATAAACTAACTATAATAAACAAACTACATCTATCTAGCTAACATGACGTATACACTTCCTTCTCTTGTGTTTATATTTATTCCTATTTTTCTCTCAAAAGTTTATAATGTATTAGCTATCCGTAGTAGTCGCCTCAGTGGCGTAGGCCTCCCCTAAAAGTCTCCACACGTCTCTTTCTCGCGCCTTCCTCATCCAGTCTGCCTGCCCTTTAAAAGTACAAAGTGTTAAATCTTGTACGATGGTACGGAACCCTTCGTGTGTGAGTGCGACTCGCACTTGTCCAGTTTTTTTTCCAATTTGTATATAACCAATATAGGTATTTATTTTGTTTTATTAAAACATCTAAATATGATTCTCGTCAATACCGAAAATATCACGTTATCGTTAAATTTCGGCATCGTGTGGAGGAATTACACTTAGCAGTGCAATAACTAACGTACAAACAGACGTGGAGTAGTAATATGTTGGCTATATGTCTGCTCGGGGCAATGGTCTTGGGTAGATTTCATTTCAGGACCGCAGTTACAGGTGCAAGGGGTGAGCGTTAGAGTAGAGTTAGAGTTAAGAGTTAGAGTATTCACAGCTGAAAAAAAAAAATACTTCACTAATATATAATACTATAATACTTTTATATTATAAAAGTAAAATGATTATAATGAAAACACCTAATAGTTTATGACACTGTCACATTTTTTTTTTTTTTATTTATTTCATACACAATATTACACATTTATAATTATAATATAGTACCTTAAAAACCTTCAAAGGTTTGACTAGGTACAATCACCAAAAAGTAGGCGCACACCGCAGTGCACACCGCACACATAACAGTGGTTATTAAAACACGAGTGTGAGAGCGACGTTTTTAATAGTACCACATGAGTGTTTTAATACCTAGTTATGTGCAGTTTCATACACTACCTTATTTACACTCATGCAATAAAACTTTTACTTGTCCAACAAAGAACATGAAAAATAATAACGTAAATAAAAGGCGTCAGATGAATAAGCAAAATAAAATACACGATTTTACCGCTCATACCTGGGTAATGCAGCAGCATCTTAGGTAATGCTTCCTTTTTTATCTAAATGCATGGCTGAACAAGCAGGTGGCCCATCTGATGTTAAGCTGTAACATCTGCCTTGAACAATGCATTACCTCATAGGTCAAGTCCACCTAGAACGCGGCCTACGTGGCATTGCACAGTGCCCGCCACCCTGTGATATAAAGATGAAAAGTCTGTGCCTGTAATTTCACCGGCACCTATATACCCTTCAAACCGGAATACAGCGAGAACTACTTTGCGCCAGAAATAGGTATGGTGGCAGTACTTCCCCGGACGAACTTTTTCACAATAAAGTTACTACACTTAGTGATTTAGATCAGTTGAGCTATCTTTAGCTCGTTCGCAACGGTCTTTTGCTACGATCAGCTCTACCATTTTTATTTTTTAATTTGACTTCTAACTACTGTATTTGTAATAGGAAGATAGTAGAAAAATTGTAGCGGTATGAAAAAACTTGCCACACTTGGACCACAACCTTAGGGCAGATTTCATTGTACACCCGTCTAAGGGCCGTGAATAATTCATTCCTCGCAAGCTCTTTGCTGAATAAACATTAACCATTGAGTACTTTACCTAAATAGCGAATTATTTTTACCTTTTTCATGTGCACCGTGCCGTTAAGTTAGTAATAATACGCATTCGAAGCTTTGAGATAAAAGTAGAGTGTAGATAATAATGTAAAGTCTGTCATTTCAAGCTCAGAATGTACTTTGAAAAGTTAGATATGTTGAATGAACCTAAAAAAGGCATTTTAATGTTTTCTAGTTTGGTTATATGAAACCTTAAGTAATTGAACGCTTTATTTGGTGAAAATTGATGTAGGCGTTTCTGGGATAATCAACTCGCTACATCGTGTCGGATTCTTGAGAACCTCTCGCGGCCGGAAGGTAATTTTTGACCTTACGGGCAATTTTTATTAGGGCGAGGGAAGGGAGTGTTATCCCTACAACATTTGTATATTTCATTTTTGTTTTTTTTTATACTACTTGAATGACGGAACAAGCAGATGGCTACCTGATGTTAAGCGGTAACCTCTACCTATGAACATTGCATTGTCACATAGGTCACGTCCACCTAGAACGCGCCCTATGTGGTATTGCACTGCGCCCGCCGCCACCCTGAGACATAAAGATGAAAAGTCTCATGTGCCTGTAATTTCACCGGCACCCTTACCCTTCAAACCGGAACACAGCAATGCGAGCACTACTGCTTTGCGGCAGAAATATGCATGGTGGGACTACTTCTCCGGAAGAACTCTTTCACAAAAAAGGTCTACTACTACAAAATGTAGTATGTTTGTCCATGTTGTTGTTGTATGTTTTGGTACACTTTACGAATAAATTATCACACTTTTATATTTTTAATTTAACATAGTAATTAAATTTCATGTTTATATGTGTATAAATATAAAATATATACATTAATACACCCAAAAAAACTTGCGAGCCCTTACAAAGCTTTGCTTTTTGATAGTTCTTGCTGCTGGATTATTTAGGAATGAATTTTTACTGGAACAATGTTAGCCACGTAGGTCATCGGAAAATGAGCTCACCACCAGTCACATTAATGTTCCTACAGAGTTAAAAGTTGCCTATTCCTTTGGGGTAAAAGGTGTGTGTGTGTGTTTATACGTATTATGCGCAAAATTACCAAAAAGTTCTTGTGGCGGTTTAAAGCACCAATCAGGAGTTTGATAATGGAAAGCTACTAAATTTTTCAACGGCTTTCCTAAAGTAACACGGAAAATAATGTTGGACAATGAAACAATGGAAATTAATGAGCCACAAGCCCAAATATTTATAAATAATTTCGCGGGAACTAGGAGACTTAACACACATGTTTTAATTGATAGTATCTCATAAATATATCATCAGTTACGGTACTTAACTAAACACGGTAAACACAATTTTGCAGTGTTTTTTTTGTTTAGTGGTATCTTAGCTTTACTTATGATATTTATGAGATACTATCAATTAAAACATGTGTGTTAAGTCTCCTAGTTCTCGCGAAATCAACTTTCGATATCTGAAGAAGTGTTGATGCAAAAAAGTGTTTGGCAAAAAACACCAACAAAAATTGAATTTCGCACAACAAGCGTGAGCATCCACCTTAAATACACCGAGAATACCTGTGGCCGAGAGTTGTCTACGATTGTGTAAACATCAAAGAATTCCGTAAAGTCCTATAGAACCTTTCAAAAACCTCTCAAATTACGTTCAAAAACTAATTGAATCACTCCCATGTGGAGTAAAGTAATTAAAGGAGAGTGGGTCTTTGAGATACATACCAAGTAACGTACAGTAGGAAAAACACACTAAGCATGAATCTACGGAATGTACACGAGCGATAAAATTAAGACTTCATGTCAAACTAGTGTCCTCCCGCGGCTTCGTTCCCGTTTGACAGAGACAAAAAATAACATATAGCTCAAAGCAGTTCATAATTTATCTGTATACCAATGTTTACACTAATCTGTTTAACGGGCCGTTTTGAGCATGCGGGACATTTTGCGAAAGGAACATTCCCGTCCAAATCCATCTGATCTGTTTACCCGTTTCAGCGTGATTGAGTAACGAACATTCAGGTAAGAATGTATGTAGTTGGAGGGATTTTGGTGTGAACTTTACCCAGTAGTGACAAACCTTCAAGCACAATCACTCATCACTAATTCTTCCACTACAGCGTCGTCTAAAAAACTGCATTATAATAGGTTAAGCCGATATGATAACATTTTGGAGTTGTTGCGTTAAATGCTCACTCAGTAACAGTAAAGGTTATAAACTTGATGTTAATACAGTAATTACTTGAGGATGTAGTCTTAATAAGTCATAGATAAGAAACACGATTGGTGAAACTTTTAGCAATAGCTTTATTTTTTGAAATCCCGTTTTAGTGCCCTCCTTCGATTGGCGAAAATATTAAGCGTAATTTTTTGTACTATTCATTACTTAGATTAATTATGGATAATTTATTTTTTACATTTGTTACTTTAGAAGCAAAATGAAGTTATATCTTTTGCCACTTACGTCAGTTATATCCTAGCGGCAAAAATCTATACCTCATCTCTTCTCGGGTTCAAGCGCTGTCACTTTCTTGCGGCTATAGTTTTCTTGCTAGACTCCGCCCATTCAGTATTTTAACATAGCTATAACGCGCAACATCTTATAGCCCCAAACGCTTAGACCACGTTTGTTACACCCGGAGTAAAAATAACGCGGATTCCACCTCGAGCGATTTATTCTCCGTTTAAATTGCTCACATCCCTGTCATATTCAATCTAAACTGAGCTATATAAAGTTCATTTTACACTGCAAGTCGATTTGAAGTGTCTTACGCTGCTTCGAGCACGTTTTCATCCCGAAGTGATTTGGTATTCTGGCAAACTCTCCAGACGAATGGGCCTAATGATTTTATGGGTGTTTGGGTTTGAATTATCGTAATGATTTTATTGGAATGTGCTTTTGGTGGCAGACCTTACCGTGATGGCTGCCATGTTGATTTGGCAAAGATATAAACAAATAAAAATAATAAATAAATAACGCTGGACAGTTCACACAACATTATATCTAGCCCAGCTAAGCAGAGCTTGTGTTATGGGTACTAGATAACTGATATACTTAACACCTTCGACCAAAGTAAAATAAATGGACTGGCCTTACCCATACAAAACGTCCGTGAAAAATAAGACAATTCGGATTTAGGGTACGGACAACAAATAAACTATCTATCTATCTATCTATCTATCCAGCCACTGCTGAGCCTCTTCTCTATAGCCGCCACTCCTGGCGGTCTTGTAAATAAACTAGGTGAAATTAAATTATTGAACTTCTTAAAAACTGTATTTTTTTAATACTTAATACTTTAATAGATGCAATGTGTTTTCTAAAGTTATTTCAGTAGGTTTATAGTACAAAAAATCGCAAAAATGCAATTATTGAATGAAGCTTTTACAAAAAAACATGGTTCCCTTCTGTTTTATGTAGTTACGTATCTTTTTTTCAGCTCTCAAACATACACAATATAAATCAATAGAAAAGCAAGTCCACCTAAGGTCTTCAGATCAATCAATTTGTGAAAAATATATTTTTCATCACTCAATAAACTAAGAAAATATCATAAAAATCGTACGGAAACATAAATGTATAAAAATTCCAGTATTTAAGAAACTGCAGAGTGCAGTTTTAAGACTTTTGCACAATGAGTTTTTTTATACTACTTGGAATGACAGATCAAGAAGATGGCCCACCTGATGTTAAGTGGTACCCTCTGCCTATGAACAGTGCATTACCTCAGGTCACGTCCACCTAGGACGCGCCCTATGTGGCATTCCACTGCGCCCGCCACCCTGAAATATAAAGATGAAAAGTCCCATGTGGCCGTAATTTCATCGGCACCCTTACCCTTCAAACCGGAACACAGCAATGCGAGCACTACTGCTTTGCGGCAGAAACAGGTATGGTGGTAGTACTTCCCCGGACGAACTCTTTCACAAAAAAGCTCTACTACTACTAACCGTTTATTGGCGTATAAAATTCATTGTGTAGAAAATTATCAGAGCAAATACGGGAAAATGTATTCCACTTCCAAAAGTCGTCTGTTCTTGCTCGTCTTATGACTTCTATCCATTTTTGTTTACCTTAGATTTCTTTTGGAAAGCTATAAGGTTAATTAACATGCCATTACATATTATATGCAATTACCTAAAGCGACGTGCTTAGCAATGTTTTGACGTAAATAATGCAAATTACAATTCTAAATCAATACGATACCCATCGATAGGCATCAGTTTTTTTTGCAGTCTGTACCGGACCATCCGTCATGCGTGAAGTCTTGTCAAATATTTCGTCGCTGTAGTTGGAAAACGAAATAACTAATAACAACAACAAAACCAAAATCGCGAGAAAAACGCGATTTACTGTTTTGTTGCGTCAAAAATGGCAATAACTTTTTTATCGTAACTAATTTTGCAGTCCGTGTTTTGATATGTTATAGATTGGTACTGTATCTATTTTTGAATTTAATGATAATACATTTTAGTTCTTTTGATTAAGAGAAAAAAATAAAAAAACGACTATGTATTTTTCCCTCGCCAAAGTTTTGAATAATTGATGCAGTTATTTATTTTTGCATGTCTTGTTTAGTTTTCCTTCGTCAATGATCTCCACTAAGGTTCAAAAAGCTAATGATAAGTGCCATTATTTATTTATTTAGTTATTTATTTATCATACAAACTGATCTAAATGTATTTTGGTTAGTAGTATCTTAAAACCTATGTTATTTTTGTCTAAATACTAGGTTCTCTTACAATACAACACACGAGCGATAACAAATGACATGGAATATTTTACAACTACTACTTCCTTTTAATTTTCCCATAATAGTGAAATCATTAAATGATCTATTATTTACTTATTTGAATATGACAATCCTATCCATGGGTATAGATTTAAATAATATTAAAATACATTTTAAAATAAAACCAACTTATAATAAATAAATAAATAAATATTTCTGGACAGTTCACACAACATTATCTAGCCCCAAGCTAAGCAGAGCTTGTGTTATGGGTACTAGACAACTGATACACTTAATACAATATTAACATAGATAGATATTTTTTATTATACATAGAAAATACCCAGAACACAAGTATTTGTTCCGAGGCGGGAATCGAACCCGCAACCTCCTGCGTCGCAGGCGAACGTTCGCCCGCTGCGCCACAGAGGTCGTCTTCATAATCATTTCTTTTTATCAAGACTGTATATTAGAAAACTACTGAAACACCTACATTATTTTAGCAGACTTATAAATTCAAAGTAAGTGACATAACAAACTTATCATACGACTATTGCTTATAAAATCAACAAAATGAAATCAATTTGTGGAACACAATAATTCTAAGTATCAAAAAGAAAAAGGTATGTTGACTAAAATTAAAACTATCTACGAGTATAAACTTGTGTCTGTTAACTTTCATTCAGAGTGGGGAACATTGAGATAATGTCCTGGGGCGTAGTCCTCCTTGTCGCTCGTCCTCTAGAGCAAGACGTGTCCATCGACATGTATGGGCCATCATAACCATGCAATAAAGTCGATTTCGCAAAATGTGTTACTTATGTAGTTTTCCTACTACATGACAATTTATAAGTTTTTTATCAATTGATGAAAATTATATTACAAAACCTTTACTTACGAATGAAATGCGATGCCTGAAGCTTTATTTGTATTTCTTGTGTTGTTTGCACTTGCAGAAAAGCACAGGAAGGCATTGTATCACCAAGGTATCTAATTTTGGTATTTTTCAGCATAGCTGTCACTCGTTGCCGTGACAAAGACTGACTGAAGCGAAGTGTACTAGCTAGGTCTGTTTAGAAGCTTCAAAACTATCGTTCCCTAAGGCCCGTCCATTCATTTTATTTACGTCGATGCTTAACACAATACATTACATAGATAAGATGTTTTTTTATTATATATAAAAATACCCAGAACACCCTGAACAATTATCTGCAGATCGTGCAAATATTTGTTCAGAGGGGGATTTCGAACCCGCAACCTGCTGCATCGCAGGTGAACCTTCGCCCGCCGCGTCACAGAGGTCGTCAAAACTATAGGCCATGCAAGTAAATTAAATATATTTAAAAATATCATAATCGTCATCAACACATCCAGTAGTCATATACATTGTCCTGATCCCACACCAGGATTCCGTGTGTCGCGGATATCAGGAACTACGAGTACCATGGTACCATTACACCCAGACCCAGATAAATATTTGCAGATAATTCAAACATTTGTTCCGCAGCGGGAATCGAATCTGCAACCTCTCGCATCTCAGCCAGCTACTCGCCCGCCGTCAAGAGGTAGTCGCTTAAATAATAATTTAAGTTCGTTACCGATACAGAGGCAAAAACATTTTTTTTTAAACCCCCGACGCAAAAGCTACGGGGTGTTATAAGTTTGAAGTGTCTGCGTGTGTGAGTGTGTCTGTCTGTCCTATCATAGCTCCCGAACGGCTGAACCGATTGCGTTTTTTTTTTGTTTGAAAGGTGAATTTGTCGGGAGTGTTCTAAGCTATGTTTGATTAAAATCGGTTCAGCCGTTTTATTGCGTTGAGGGTTTTTTTAATTTTAACAAAATTAATTACTTGTTACTGTACGTACATGTGTGTCTTTAAATAGCATCACATGGCAAGTAATGTACAAATTTTGATGCGATTTAGCAGATTTTGATGGTATTTGGTTTGTGGATAGAGGGGTTGGTAAGGGGGTTTGACTGCTTTTCATCCCGACACTAAATGTGCGAAGCCGGTTGCTGGCCATAAAGCAAAAAAAAGTCAGTCAAAAAGTTAGTCATAAAAAATATCTGTCTATGTAATATATTGTATTAAGCATATCAGTTGTCTAGTACCCATTACACAAGCTCTGCTTAGCTTGGGGCTAGATAATGTTGTGTGAACTGCCCAGCAATATTTATTATTTATTTACGTATTTAGTCATAATATATTTAAATTAAATGAAGACAAGTCAAGTTTGTAGGTTACTGAAACTATCAATTAAATAACACACCCAGACATGAAACGTTGAGCTACATAGACTATTCCTAACTTTAAGCGCCAGCTTGAATCAATTGTAAATTTAACTTTGATGCTGTGAATATTTTAATATTAATTTCGATCCATTATTGTGTTAAGTGAATTGTAGCCTAAATAACTTAGTAGTTCCAAATACCTACGCGATGAAACTAAAAAAGCTGCTCCTCAGTCTCTATACCTTCAAAAAGCAGCGCTTAATTAAGCCAGTTCAACTTGTCTAGCTTATTGTTCATGGCAGCCAGAGTAAACTCCCCTTTATTTCAAACCTTTCTAGCAAACAATGCGAGAAGATTTAAGTCTGAATATACCTTTATTTATTCAGGGAACAAACAATAATTACTTTATAATTCTCGAGCTAAGTTTTCGTAGAAAACTAGATTTTGTCTGCGGCGTTGCTTGCACATTACAAGAGTAATAAGTTATTTTATCTAAAAAAAAAACCCTGGTGTGTCTGGTTTAAGAATACACCCCTCCATCTCCTCCCGTGGATATCGTAAAAGTCGACTAAGGGATTACCTGGACTAGATAGTAAGGTTTGTCGTGGCTGCGAGCTTATTAAGGAATGTTTTATTGACTGGAAGAAAGTCGAGTCATTCGTGAGAAGCAACGGCGGCGATGAACTAAGTAATAAGTGATAAGTGGTGACTTATCACGTCTATTTCTCACGACGGTGCAACCCACGGTGAAAAGAGGCCTTTTGAGGCTTTGCCTCGGGGAAAAAGGCGTGTACCTATGTATGTATTATTCAAAACAATTTTTTAGTGTCGTATTCATATTCATTTATTTTCACCTCTAATATTAAGGACTTTTGTGCTTTATTCAATTACAACTATGACAATAAAACTTACTTAGACAATAAGTTTACTTTTCACCTTATAACAAATTGTTGTTATACTAGGCAAGTCACATAGTCAAAACATAAAAAATAACATTAATTAAAATAAAATTTAATTAAAATTTACGATATAAAACAATTCAAATTAAAAAATCAATTACATAATTTTGATAAAGGTTTGACAATGACGCATGCTGGTATACATCCCACTGATGATATTAATTCAAATTTCAAAAATACATTTATTTTATTTTTATTCGACCAGCATAATTATTATCATAAGGATTAGGTACACAATTAGACAATACACACAGGTTACACACAATAATAACTTAATTAATACAATTTTACATTTATCAACAGTACATTATACAAGCCTACCTAGATTTGATTGTCAATATGCACCATACAGCAATGATTCAGATACTGACAATCAAACCTAGCAGCAAACATCTTCAGAATGTTGTTAGAGCTGGCCCGAACCCTGCGCACCAGGGATGTGCAGCGCTTACGCATTACTGTGTAGAAACAGTTGACTCGCGCATCAGTGAACATCCCCGATGCGCTGCAGAACCGGGGCAGCCCCAACAACTCCCTAAAGGCATTATTGTACTTAAAAAATCAGTAATGATTCTGATGATTTCTGTTAATGAAATCAGACTAATCAAATGAGCCCAAACACTGGCAGTCTACCATTGAGAATTTCCGTTGTCCGCATCCTTCCGTGTCCATCATTAGATCAGCGGTCTTATTGTGTAAAAGACTAAAGTTCGATTTCGAAGGCCATTTTGCTATTCATTGCGCTGCGTGTTTTAAATATGTCTGCTCTTGAGAAAAAGACAAAACAAGCTGCGCAATGAACAGAAAATGGTAATTGACTAGACAAAAGCGGTGCAGGTCTCCCTATCACCATATTGTTTTATCATCGATACTTTATTGCATATACATAACATAACACCCAACAGACACATACATAGTCCTGAGCCCACACTAGGATCCCCTGGTGTCGAGTGAATCAGGAACTAAGAGTTCCATAGTACCACAACCTCCAGAGCCTGAACATTAGCAGATCATACAAACATTATTTTCCCGTAGCGGGAATCGAACCCACAACCTCTCGCATCTCAGGCGGCTACTTGCCTTCACGTCACCGAGGTCGTCAAATCTACGGGCATCCAACTAATATCATAAATGTTACGATATTACGATAAAGTTACGATGTTTGGATGTTTGTATATTTGTGAGTCCATCACCCCGAAACGACTTAACTGATTTGGATAAAATTATGTAATGTAAGCCAATTTTTTTCTAGGTAGAACGCGAACAAAGCCGTGGGCAGACACTAGTCCCAAATGAAATTAATTAATTTACCAATGATTTTTTAACTACATAGCTCATCCCACTATTATTATAAATGTTAAAGTTTGGATGTATGTTACTCAATCACTCTGAAACGGCTGAACCTATTTTGATAATATTTGGTATACAGATACATTATGACCTAGATTGACTCTTATAACCCGTAGTTTTTTTTTATACTACCAAGGTAGCAAACAAGCATAGGCCCACCTGTTGGTAAACGGTTACCGTAGCCTATGGACGCCTGCAATACCAGAGACATCAAACGCGCGTTGCCGACCCTTTCAAAATACTGATACTGAGTTCTAGGACGATTTTGGTGGCAAAAATACATATTACTGTAATCATAGATCTTAAATTCCTTTATGTAACATCATGAAACACAAGAAATACAGCTCGTTCACCGTAAGATGGTACCTGTAAATACTCCATGGCAGGTGCCAACTTACGGTGAACGGTCTGTAGATTTCCCCGAAAATCCCATTAGAAATTGTGAATGAAGTTAAGTCTCTTTATGTCAGTTCAAGAAGAACAGTCAGAGTGCTTACATTTCCAAGTTATCTCGACATAAATATTTCCTCAAAGTATGTAAAACTTTTGTACCTAATGTCTCAGGGACGAAATAAAACGGAATAATAATACTTATCTCGTTGACACCTGACAAATTCAACTTCTGGACTTGGAAGTTTGCGTTAAAACAGAAGTTTTAATAATGTTGGTACTTCGACACGTTTCAATGCTATCCAGATCCTGAATGTTTAAAAAATATGGGAAGAGGAATGATTATCAATATCGGCTTGTAGAATACCAGTACCTCCATACATGGAGTAGGCCTTGAGCTACCTCCATACACCAACTTCCTGTGACCTTTATAATGTCGGCTGGCTATCGAGAGGAGACTTTCTTACACTACGTTACTGCATTTTATATAATTTGAGTTAAGCTAAGGCCACACCAACACGTTCAGCCCGCGGTGCACGGTGGCGATCCATTATCCATTTACCATTGATCGCCACCGTGCACGTCACTGAGGACGCGGGCTTGGCGTTAGTTTGGCCTTAGCTTAAGGAACCGACAGGTCACGCAACTGATGTCAACCAGATGATTGATGAAGCTTAGGTATTCGATTGAATAAGCTGTCGTCCTAGGTTAACGTGATCTAGAACGTATACTGTAGATTTACAACGAACCCTTCGGGCTATTTGCACTTTATTTGCCACCACACACAATCCATCTTACGACACATTTTTGTCATACAGCAAACATCAAAGGCACACTAAAAAAACAATATGTACGCGACAAGATTTTTGCCGGTGACTTTATCTAATATTTTTCATCCATTTCCTATCCATTTTCTATGAAAATGATTTTTTCATATAGAAAACTAGACACATTTTCCCATCCTTCCAAATTCCTGAATGCCGTATTGGTATGATGTTATGGCCTATATAATGGCCTAGAAGTCGTTCCAATGGCCGATCGCCGACATAACAAATAATGTAGGAGATAAACCATTGGTCATGCGCTATTTATTTTTATCTAGTGGATATCTTGGGAAACCATTTTCATCCGTTTTGTTAGATACCTACCTACAAAGCCTACCTAGAAACATTATGATCACTCTTCAAATAAAGAATCAATAAAACTCAATACTCCTAAAGCTTTTTACCCGACTACGGCAAAGACAAAACGAAGACAGATAGATAGATTAACAACTGTTTAAAGCAGTCTATATAAGTATGCATATATATTTCTATTTACTTATGTTCCACGGTAGCTACTCATACGATTTTGATTAATGAGATGCCAATAAAAAAAATATTATGGTCTGGGGAGGATTATATACGAATAAAATCAATATGTCAGATGTTACATCCTAAAAAGAGGGTCTCTGTTTTTTTTGGAGTATACTCCGTATGGATCTATTTTCATATGAGGCCCCGAATACGCAAATATATAGTAAAATCGTAAAGTCAAGCGTTAACAAAAAAGTGAAATCCGTTATGTGCGCAACATATTCGTGCATCTTATACTGAACAGGAGGGCAATTCTCGTGCTTTAGAGATTAAGTCGAATTAGACATATGTCGAAAAAAGATGGCGAATGTCGAATAAAATCTTAATTTGTTATTCTCGTAATTTCACAATAGCCATAAGTCGACCAAAATCATTCAAATCTAATACGATTTGATGGTTATTGTGACATTTTCGTGACATTTTTTGTAGACATTCATGCTTCGACATTATCTCTAATTTAGAGATAATCTCTACAATCTGAGAATTGGCCTCCTGCACCGGCGTAAAATCCAGTCACGCTTTGGCGCTAACACACACCATTTTTTTTCTCTTTCGGTTCCAGTGGTTTCATATGAAATACGAGAAAATTCTGAGTTCATTGAGATTTTTATTCACATTTTGCGAAAATATTTATAAAAATTGTGTACTTACATAAGTACCTACCTAATATTCTGGTTCACCGTAGTCAGGCTTTAAGGTTGTTATAACTATTTACTTGTTACATTAAGATATGTCCAAATATTGAGGTATATCTTCTATCTACGTAATGTAGGAAATATACTAAAATCGCGTTCTAGTTCTCCACCTTGTACTTTCTTACGTAATATCTATATCTAATATTAATATTATACTATATAGTAGATAGTAGAAGGCACCAGACCGCTTGAAACGTCACCTATGCATTGGATCGACCAGATCAAGTCTACAGTGCGAACCTGTATGAATGGACCAGGATTTCCAGGAATAGGGATAAATCTCGAGATTATCGTGAGGCGAGCAAAATCAGCCCCTAACAACAGTACAACATGACGACCACGGCCACTCAAGAGCGCAATGACTGAGAAGATACCTACTAATTACTAACCCTTAGTTAAATTAATAATATTTTCATTAGTAATGTTAAATAAACTGTTAAATAAAGTCACAAACAAACATTCGAATATCCGAAGGATCCCAATACATTAATTTATCATAATTCACACTAAAATTCCCTTCTTAATTATAATTTATTAGAATCGCAGCTAAAATAACTAAACAGCTAACTCACTTCAGGCAAAATTAATTCTCTTCCAATACAAACAAGTAAGATAATGAGAAAAGTTTCCTTCATGAGCCAGGATCACTAAAGTTATAAAAACTAGTTTGAACAAAATCAATTCTAATAGAAGGTCAAACATAATCCTACCTAGGCCCCTCCATTCCACATCAGTACTTTCTGATACTGGATAAAAGTGTTAACAAGAAGACGCTTGGACCGAATAATCACTATAACTTTAGTGGAAAGAAAAAATCTAATAATTATTGGGTGTTAGTGCTGATTAAGGCAAATCCCCCATTTTATGGAGGAGACCTCGTCCATCAGTAGATGGCTTACGACTGCTGTTGATGATAGTTTAGGGCAACAAAGCTAAATTCAGTCATAAAATAATTCACATAAACCTTAATAATTTAAATTTTATGCATTTGATGGTCATGACTGCATACCGAGTTTTTGGCGAGAGCGGATGGCGCTCACCCTGTTATAAATTAGGTAATGCCAACAACGCAAGGGCACCACTTAGGTACGGACCTCGGCTTGGGCCCTTGCCAGATTGGTAATCAGAGAAAAAGCCCTAAAACATGCTTGCATCGGTTGTAGGCATGAGCTACAGAAGGTACTGAGGAGACTCGCCGTCCCCATCGGTGGGGTCGGTGTTTCGGTAGTGTTTGCTGTATCGTGACTGGATGACATCGCCACCGCATTAGCGAGTAATTGCGTCATCAGGATCACCGATAACATGTCTTGATCTACGGAGGGAATTTATAAAAGCGGTCGGTCACCTGTTGTACTGTGTTTGACCCACCTAATCATAAATGCAAAGGTAGAATTTTGTTTGTTCCTTTTCTTCTTATTAGTAGTTGAGCTTTTTTGTGAAAGAGTTCTCACGGGGAAGTAATACAACCATACCTATTTCTTGCACAAAACAGTAAAGTGCTCGTGTTGTTGTGTTCCGGTTTGAAGGGTGAGGATGCCGGTGAAATTACAGGCACATGAGACTTTTCATCTTTATGTCTCAGGGAGGCGGGCGCAGTGCATTACCACGTAGGCCGCATCCTAGGTAGACGTGACCAATGAGGTAAAACGTTGTTACAGCCGGAGGTTACTGAATAGCATCAGGTAGGCCACCTGCTTGTTCCGTTATTCACTAAAATTAACAAGTAATTAATTTTGTAACAATTAAAAAAACCCCCAATGCTGAACGGCTGAACCGATTTTGATCAAACAAAGCTAAGAACACTCCCGACAAATACACCTTTCAAACCAAACAAAAAAACTAAATCGATTCATCCGTTCGGGAGCTACGATGGGACAGACAGATACACACACACACACACACACAGACACGTCAAACTTATAACACCCTTTCGTTTTTCGTCGGGGGTTAAAAAAAAAACATTTTGCATAGATTTTCTATAAATGTAAAGATAACCAGCTACTTTTATAACAGCTACTTGCTACACTACGCGATGACACTCCGTTCCCGGGTGAAAACCGAGAGCCATTTATAATTGGTTACTTTATCGCCTTAATTAATTAATAAATTACTTTAAATGTGAATTTATTTGCGACTTTATCTTTTATTTTGTGGTAGCCTATCTATGTGTTTATGCACAATTCTTTAAATGTGAAAACTTTAATTTTTAAGCTGAATTTAAAATAATGTTTATTTATTTTACTTTTATATGTACTAATAACTAAAATTAATTAGGTAGGTCCTTGGTACCAGTTATCACACAACTCTCCACATCAATCTATTTTATTTTTGAGTCTTAAAAAATTGTGCATGTGTACCTATTCTACTAGTTAAGCCTTATCATTTTATACCCATATTGAGGGGGTCGTGTAAAAATATGTAACTCACCATCTTGTGGTGGCGGCCATCTTGGATTTAGAATGATACCGAATGCACATAATTGTATTGTCATCAACAAGTAATTAAGTTTGTAAATATTAAAAAATCCTCAACGCAATGAAATCACTGAACCGATTTTGATCAAACATAGCTAAGAACACACCCGACAAATACACCTATGTTACAAAAAAAACTAATTCGGTTCATCCGTTCGGGAGCTACGATGCGACAGGCAGACACACACACACAAACTAACACAGAGAGAGAGAGAGAGAGATACTTCAAACTTATAACACCCTGTCGTTTTTGGGTCGGGGTTTAAAAAGGAAGGACACTAAACGTCACCACTGATAAAGTAATACTATACACGTCACTAATGGAGTTTACTAAATTTCATAACAATCGGTCAACAGGAAAAGACTATTAAATTAATAAAGACCCAAACAAACAAACAAATAAATTTAAACAAACAGGGCAAACATAATAAAACCGTTTAATAAAAATATATATTTAGCACATTCATACTCATAAATAAAAAGTTAAATTTTAGAAACTACAAAAATTACAAAACTACGTTATAAACACATAAATTAATACTATACTAGGTTATACATAACATTATTCAAACCATAGACATAGGATTTTCGCTACTTCTAGATCTATGATTAAAATTATGTTTGTACGGCGTTATGAAACGAACAATCGTAACTAACTAAACCGAGGATGACGAAATTTGACGTACATGGTTTATGATTTGGATTGGCCAAATCACGAACCAAAAAGCGAGGCCGCGGACCAGCACCTGTCATTCGTAATTTTGTACATAGTGTTTAAAACGATACCCCAAGGCGCTGGGCCGCCACCGTCCAGTTACTTTATCTTTTATACGGAGAAACTTTCCCCATTATCAACTTATCAGACACCGTTACTCAAGCTCGATGATAACACTTACGTACTCTTACAGAACCTTCTTGTAAAATCTAGTTTAAATGTACGAAGTACTACGAATTTGGCTCTTTGTACCGGATGGAAAGATTTTCTTAAACATGGGGCCCAATTCTACAATTTTTAAAGAAAAAACATCCTATTATTATGCAATTAATTAATTAAATTTAAATGTAACCCAAATATTCCGTTCCAGCGGGACTCGAACCCGCACCCTCGCCTGTGATCGACGATACCTTTCACAGGCGAGGCTGCGGGTTCGAGTCCCGCTGTAACGGAATTTTTGGGTTACATTTAAATTTAATGTTATCCATAAAGTGTGGTTTACACTTGAAAAATAATAAACAATAATTAATAAATTAGTAGTAGTAGAGCTTTTTTGTGAAAGAGTTCGTCCGGGTAAATACTACCACCATACCTATTTCTGCTGTAAAGCAGTAGTGCTCGCATTACTGTGTTCCGGTTTAAAGGGTAAGGGTGCCGGTGAAATTACAGGCACATGAGACTTTTCATCTTTATGTCTCAGGGTGGCGGGCGCAGTGCAATGCCACATAGGGCACGTCCTAGGTGGACGTGACCTATGAGGTAATGCAATGTTCATAGGCAGAGGTTACCGCTTAACATCAGGTGGGCCATCTGCTTGTTCCATCATTCAAGTGGTTTTTTTTTTTTAAACTAAGTTTTTAATTATTAAATTACAACTATCATTAAAAATTGTATTCTGCAAAATTTATGATTTATTCAAAATGATGCAAAATGTATCTACATTGAATTGTAATTATAAGACAGTTGGCGGTTGAAATACCTGCGATCACCCAACACAAGACCATTGTCAGGCGATTGATCAAGAGAATACAACAAGGAAAAGATTTGACGATTGTTTCTAAATGGTCACAATTATAATGCAATTAAAAAACCATTAAAGTAAGTAGAATATCAAAAGTGTCAAAAGTGACACGTATGAGACAATTCATTAACAATTTAAATAATAATAATAATAAATAATGCTGGACAGTTCACACAACATTATCTAGCCCCAAGCTAAGCAGAGCTTGTGTTATGGGTAATAGATAACTAATATACTTAATACAATATATTACATAGATATTTTTTAATATACATAGAAAATACCCAGAGCACCCTGAACAAATAACTGCGATCGCACAAATATTTGTTCCGAGGGGGGAATCGAACCCGCAACCTCCTGCGTCACAGGCAAATTTTCGCCCGCCGCACCATAGACATTTAGTTACAATTGGTTTAGTAGAATTGGGCCCCTGAACGATAAAGATGGCTTATTTCAACCGGGAATTACAATAAGGCTTGCGTATCTAAAGTGTATATATTGTGGCTTAGTAGGTTTTAATTGAAAATACTATCAAAACACACATTCCATTGTTTGATTATACTTTCGTACAATCTTGCTACGCTTTTGCTACGAAGTTGGTACGAATTTGCTACGAAACTGCTACGATCTTGCTACGACTAACTGTGAAAGGCGGTATTATTAAGGTACACAGCCATACAAATAAAGAGATAAAGTTATTGATTTATAGAAAGAATAATACAACTAATACAAGTAGGTATGTACGAATTTAAAAGTACAATTGAAACAGTTGTGCTACCTAGTATCAGCAAGTAATAGTAGTAGTAGTACTTAGTACCTAGTAATATTAGTTTAGTAGTAGTAGAGCTTTTTTGTGAAAGAGTTCGTCCGGGGAAGTATTACCACCATACTTATTTCTGCCGCAAAGCAGTAGTGCTCGCATTGCTGTGTTCCGGTTTGAAGGGTAAGGGTGCCGGTGAAATTACATGCACATGAGACTTTTCATCTATGTCTCAGGGTGGCGGGCGCAGTGCAATCCCACATAGGATGCGTCCTAGGTGGACGTGACCTATGAGGTAATGCACTGTTCATAGGCAGAGGTTAACGATTAACATCAGGTGGGCCTCTTGCTTGTTCCGTCATCCAAGTAGTATAAATTTTTTTTACTGAGAAGCATTTTTTTAATTTAATATAATTGGCAGTCTTCTCACTAAGAAGCGATCTAGCACACCACTTTTGGTATTATAACGATCTAACTCAATGACACAAACTCATAAAACAATCTTTGGGATGCTGAGATTTATCAATTATTTTCTTACGAAACAGAATCACAACATAAAATGTGCGAGAATCGCAATTTTGCAAAAAAGTAAGACGAACCACTTCCTCCTTTTTTAATAATCCCCCACAGCCAGGATGCGGAAAATTGTTAAAATAATAACGAAGCGAGAATTTTCCAATATTTTGTGTAAACGTTGATTGCTTTCGTTTTTTTTTGATCAGGAATTTAATTTTGAAAATGAGGAAGGAATGCAGGGGTATTTGATATTTGTGAATGACCCAAAAATTAAAGTCCCAAATATTAAGTGTGACAAGCAAACATACTCTTACTTAAGTACTTATTTAGAATGTTGTTTTTATACGATAAAAGAGAGCTGAGTTATCTGATTTATCTATTTTTAACCCCGACGCAAAAACGACGGGGTGTTATAAGTTTGACTTGTCTGTGTGTGTGTGTGTGTGTGTGTGGGTGTGTGCCTGTCTGTCCCATCGTAGTCCCAGAACAAGAGTATTCTTAGCTATGTTTGATCAAAATCGGTTCAGCCGTTTCATTGCGGTGAGGGTTTTTTAATTTTTACAAAATTAATTACTTGTATGTAATTTATTTACTCAAATTTATTGAACGTGCACACCTCTGGACTTAGACGCTTTCTCCACGAGCGAGAGAATCGCGGCAATATTAACGTCGTGCCATGTATTTCTATGAATGCGTCTCCACACAGCGCCTTATACAATGTGATGAAATACATACTCTTAAATAAACTGTGCGCGGCGTAAACAAAAGACGACTCGAAACTATGAGGAACCCGCGATTCGACCCGCCGTTTGCGGGGTGAGCTGCGGGGATGCAAAATGCGCGGGGAGGAGAGTGACCGTTCTGTAGGTAGTACAGCTCGTGCACCTTAAGATGGCACCTGTATATACTCCATGGCAGGTGCCATGTGCCGTGTGCAAAATAACGGTGAACGGTCTGTAGGTACTTTATTATTATTATTTTTGACGACCCCTTTGGCGCAGATGGCGATAGTTCGCCTGCGACGCAGGAGGTTGCGGGTTCAATTCCTGCCTCGGAACAAATATTTGTGAGATCTGCAGATATTTGTTCAGGGTGTTCTGAGTGTTTTCTATGTATAATAAAAAATCTCTATGTAATGTTTTGTATTAATTATATCATAGTACCCATAACACAAGCTCTGCTTAGCTTGGGGCTAGATAATGTTGTGTGAACTTGTCCAGTATTTTTTATTTATTTATTTATTATTCCGTGGAACAGGTACAAATATAAACATTTGGGTTCCTGACAGCATTTTTCATAATTTCCTGTCAAGACCAACTGCGACGAACTGTGCATAGATACTAACACCTCCACCGAACATGGAAGTTGTTTTTGACTGGATTCAAATTGAAACAGTAAGTAACAAGCTGTCAGCAGCAGAGAAACAAATAGGTCCTTATTCGCAATGACCATAGGAGATTACTTGCCAATAACGTGTGACGTCACAATGTATTCTGAACGATGATTCCACGCAGATATCGTTTGAGCCCGCGTTATGTCACGTTTGGTCATAGCGAATAAGAGCCCAGTTTCTTTCAATAAACTTATGAAGTGCAATAGATAAAACCCTCTGTAACAGAATTCAGTAAATCCTGGTGATAATTTATTCCCTTTTCCACGACATTAAACACAGCTACAGCCAAGAGTCACCAAACTCACAGTAGGCTGGCTCTAGTCTGGTTGTAGTCCAGCAGCGTTCCAGGTGCAGGGCGAGTATAGTAGCCGTCTGAGATGCGGGAGGAGCTGGTTTGATTCCGGCTGTGGAACTAATAATTGCATGATCCGATATTTATTCCGATATTTGTTTAAACCCGGTGGTCAATACCTCCGATTCAAGGATGTTCAGAAAAGACATAAAAAAATGCAACATTGAGCCCTCTAATTGGTAGTCTATGGCAGAAAAACGCCCGGGTGGAGGAGGCTGGTACAGCAGAAGGTCCGGGCATTTGAAGATGACAGATGACAGATGGCACGATCTTGCTTTAAAGCGCGACGATCTGAAAGTAGACCGCCTTCTAACATTATGTACCATTATGAAAATAATACCCTCACGTACACCTACTGCAAACGCACGCTTACAGCCAAAATAGGGTATGTAAGCCATTAAAGAGCATACCAGCGAAGCGTGTGAAATTTTGTGAAATTTTTCGTCCGGGGAAGTACTACCTCCATACCTATTTTTTTTTTTTTTTTTTATTGAGTTATGTTTTGTGTTTCTGTGTGTTATTTGTGTACAATAAAGAGTTAATCTATCTATCTATCTATCTATTTCTACCGCAAAGCAGTAGTGCTCGCATTGCTGTGTTCCGGTTTGAAGGGTAAGGGTGCCGGTGAAATTACAGGCACATGAGGCTTTTCATCTATGTCTCAGGGTGGCGGGCGCAGTGCAATGCCACATAGGGTGCGTCCTAGGTGGACGTGACCTATGAGGTAATGCACTGTTCATATGCAGAGGTTACCGCTTAACATCTGGTGGGCCTCTTGCTTGTTCTGTCATCCAAGTAGTAAAAAAAAAAAAAAAAAACTCGTCCATATAAAGCAGAAAAACAGTCGTCGTGGCCGAAATCGGTCTGGATGACATCATAATCATCATCATTTGTTCCGTATTTGGGTACCATAGGAGTAATACCTGATGCCAATGACACAGGGGATCCTAACTTTGGTATCAGAACTAATTAGGTGATTGTTCAATGTTATTTTATGCTATTCCACGTTTATACGATGGCGGCTACCCATACAGCCAGGCCGCGTTTATTTCGATATCTCTTGTAAGTTTTCTTGTATCGCAGCGTGGCCAAACCGCAGCCACAGCCTAGCAGCGTTTAGTGTAGTGTTTTTCAAATAATTTCACTCACTCACAATCACTGCTATTGTTTTGCATTCTTCATAACACTGAATTTCAAACAGTATTGTCCTTTTCATCGAATATTTCCAGCGCATTTTGTCGTATTATTTAAATTGTTCCAACACAAATACACTCTTGAGATTTAACAAGAATATCTTCCAAGTATTTTTAGCATACAATTCCCAGCAAATATCTAGCCTAGACTCAGACAGAAATTGAATAGACTTGCTCAATTTTCTCGAATAGACACTCGTATCTCCTTAAAGACATTATATGGGTTAAATTAAATTCCTCTCACAAGACTTCACTATTATATGAGCCGTTTCAATCCAAATCTATGCCTTCCATGTGAAATGAGCTTAATCACGTTGTTTTAAGATTCATCTTGGCACAGATGTGAGCAATTTGAATTTTAAAATGTTGACTTTTCAGCAGGCGCTGATCCGTCAGTTTTGCCCTGTTCAAGTCACCATACCACGACGTTCACTGACAAAATGCAAGACAACCAAGAAATAACTAGTAAAGCTGCGTTTCCACCTTAGCTTTGTGAGGAAAAGCCGCGCGCCAGGAAAACATCCACTAATAGGATTACTTCACTATCCTAGCCTCGCTCAGTGCAGCTCTGGTGGAAAAAGGCTTAGTGGAGCGATGTCGTTGTACATACGAAACGTGGCGAAACGAGGCGTGCGAAGGATGTGTGAGAGCGACTCGAGCGAAGGATGTGTGAGAGGCGGTGTGGCTAAGTGTGCTAAGTGTTTGTTGGCACACCACCTCGCACGAAAAAAGAGTCCGCTATGCATCCACGCAACGCTCAGCTTCCTCGTACAGCTTTGGTGGAAAGAGTCCCACAGTTTCACAGCTCCACTACGCCACCTTCTCACACTGCTCAGCTTCCTCGCACAGCTCTAACGAATGCCATGGCCTAACGCAGCTATGCGTAGTATCCTATTAGTCTCTGATCCAGCTTTATAATAAGGACGAACGAAATGCCACAGATAAACATAGTGCATGTCGGAGTGAAACTTCTATACGATTGTAAGAACTATTATTTCTTCTGTGTATAAAGTTGGTCTATTTCTATGCAAATCTACACCTGACGATGCAATTTCGGCTCATACGAGTAAAATACACCTAGGTTTAGGGGCTTTATCTATATTCAGCGAGTGATTAAAAACTTGGGTTAAGAAAACGTAGCTTGGAAGAACTTACGTGGATTTTGTTGGTGCAGTAGAATTTTATGATAATATTGTCGATTTATTTTGAAGAAAAAAAAACGAACATGACTAAGAAATAGTATATTTATTCCCGATGCCTGCAGGTCAGGCAATCATGTGGTCCAACGTAAAATGTGGGTTCAAACATATGTTAGAACGGATCGGTAGACTAATGTCATAAAACATCATCGCCTGAATGCGGCCAAAATAAAGTGATTTTTAAGCTAAATTCCCTGATAGTACGACAAATATGGATTTGGACCAACGATGCCAGTCTAGATGGGCAAAGTCGATTTATCTCGAAGAGGTCCATGAAAAAATGTTACAAGGTCCAATCATGTTCGAGAAAATGGTATGTTTCCTATTGTGTTTGTAACTTTGGAATGTGCTCTTTCTGGCGTTAATCGTTCGACCGAGAATTAGCTTACTGGGGTTGGCATGAGCTCCCGAATTTGGGGATGCTGTGGGTTAGTTCATAGTTCATAGTTCATGTATTTATAAATACCATAAGATCACAGGGAACACTTCGTCACGTCAATTTACAAGCATTCAATTTATAAAAAAACAGTTTGGTACACTATAAAGATGCAGCTGTATAGAGGCTTTGTCAAATTATAAGGTAAGTCATTTAGAAATATGACTTTAGCGGCTGTCCATAGGCCTTGTCAGTTTGTTAGTACATTTAAGAAGTCCTCACAATTTCATAATAACGTCACATAAACCGTAAATAAACAAGCAATATAACCAAGAACAAAAGAAACAATCAGTCTAAACAAAGAGTAAATTAATTCGCCAAGCCATCAAATCAAATACGTCATATTGTTGCCATGTCAACAAATTGGATTTCTACCATAAATAAAATATAAAATAAAATATAAAATAAGATAAAATATAAAATATAAAAATAAAATATTCAATATAAAATATCGGCTGTAAAGGGGCCTTGTCCATGGCCTTGTCATAAACTACATAAACACAAAAATAATATACAATAGACACTGACAACAGTAACAGCATACAACAGTCACTACTAACAACTCATCATAGAGTTTTTTTTTATCAACTCATCAAAAGGTCAAATCATTAATTAAAATAATAATAATAATAAATAATAAATAAATAATGCTGGACAGTTCACACAACATTATCTAGCCCCAAGCTAAGCAGAGCTTGTGTTATGGGTACTAGATAACTGATATACTTAATACAATATATTACATAGATAGATATTATTTAATTAATTATTTACAACTGTTGTGCTTTTTGATCGCAGAGACGGACAATGCCCAAACATCTTTATCACTTGTGTAGTCACAGCAGTCGGATCTGGTAGGAGTTTGTTTTCTCTACCCCATTGTACTATTTTTTCAACACCCCTTTAGAAGGAGAACCTCTGAAGAATAGAGAGTTCTATCAATTTGATAGTCCTTCCATTTTCAGTTTATTCAAATTAGATTTTGTCAAAAACAAAACGAGTCCTAGGGGGGTAGTGGTCCTGGGAGTAGCCCCATCCCCCACTCTCCACCCCCAATTTGTGAGGTGGAAATCTAATACACACCTGCTTACAGTGTACGTTAAAAGCTTGCGTAATATTGGGTTTGAACGACTCTGCACGGCTAACTATTGGTAAATGTGTTATGAGCTATTTATTAGCTCTAGAATGAAGCTTGCGTTATTGTTGGAGCTTATTGGAAATAGTTACGAGTTTATTGAAGGTCAAATTACAGTAGTTAAAGAAGTTGTATCGTCTGTGGAAACTTCACAGACTTCTAAGATTCTAACTATATATATTTACTCAAAGACATTTGAATCGAATTTGTAAGCCAACTTTGCAATTCGGCAGGCAACGCATTGGCAATGCCTCTGGTGTTACAGTTGTCAATAGGGGACGGTAACCATTTACCATCACGCGGACCATATGCCAGTTTGTCGATACATTACATTTATAAAAAACTTAATCACCTATGTTGAACGAAGCGGTCAACAAAAGAAACGCACTCAGATTACTTTTTCCAGTCTGTTAGGTCAGCCCGGGTATGTGTTTTGAGCTGATGGAGAAGAAAGGTGGATAACGGAACTCCCTGCCTGAGGGGACCAATCTGGGGATCGATTTTCCCATTTCCTGATATCCGACTGAGTTGAAAGGCATACCTACTTATCAAGTTCCGATGACAATACAATAATAGGGTGACAGTGAGCTGATCTGGTAATGGAGAAGGAAAGTGGACAACGGAACTCATGGCTGTGTTTGCGCTGATTTTGATCAGCTCACAGTTCCGATGGCTATGTTTTCAAAATGCTTGTTTTGTAAAACATATTTTTCATTAAAAAAATATAACGGTTTCTTTCTTGGTTACCTCCTCTTCCTGAGTAGTAAAATGCCTTTCAATAAAAAGGTTCAAACACACAGCTCTTTCTTACAACTGACAAAAACAGTGCCTAGCATTTAAAATAATTATTCCAACTCATAAATGTGTTAACCTAAACATTGCGTTCAGCTGTGGATTAGCTCACAGCCAAACCACAGAATATATAATAGTAAACAAGGTCAAACACAAAGTTTTTTATGTTAGGTCTTGTATATCCACTTCAGTTTAAAGATCGGAAATAAGCCATGTATTGTGATAAAACTAAACTGAAAATCGAAACACTTGAAGTTCTCTCGTGAATTTAAAAACAATTTGCTGCCTATTTTGCGAGCTCTTTCCATGCCATGTTATAATCGCGCCTTAGACTCAGTATAGTTTGGCTTCGGTTTACTGTCTCTCCCTTTCTTTCTCAAATGCCAGACAGGGAAAAATAATGCTGAAGCTAAGCTTTAATATGGTTAAACCACGTTTAAATATAGAAAGATGAGCATCGGCAAATGTGCAAGTCTCAACTGAGCTTACGTATGGACTAACGGTTAACGGAAACACTAACAATTAAGTACCTAATCAAGGTATATTTACCAAAATTGGGAACACATCATTATTAATTCCGTAACTTCCTTAATGGGTTCCCATTAGGATGGCCACTTGGCCGAAATTCAGCCTCTATACACAACGCCTTACTTAATAATAGAAGGTGTGTTTAGAAAGACGTCTACCGCTATTTGGGCTTTAGTGCTATCCTACTAAATAGGTAAACGAGGAGGGAGTGTGCTTCTAAAAAAATTTGGGGGACCAAATAGAAAACAAAAAAAGCGGGCAAGTGCGAGTAGGACTTATTGCCTGTGCCCTCATGGTCCGAAAGTTCATCCACCCCGGGAATTGAGAGTTTCAGCGATTTATGCCTGTTTTCGATTCCGATATATTATGTGGTACTTATTACAAAAAAATTACAGTTTGCTTTTTCTTTACATATGCTGTTTATGGTCATCAGAAATACCCTATAAGTTTTGTGAGTGAGTGTGAGTACCACCAAAGTGAGTGGATACCAAAATAAGTGAACATGAGACCGTATCTTTTTTTTGTTAACTCCGTGACTCAGTATATAGATTAAACCAGAACCCGTGTCATGCGTAAAAACGGTCACCACGCAAGCCAGTCTCAATGAGAATAGTTTGACCCAGTCTGAAACCAGTCACCAAGTGATCCTATAATGGTTCTATTGTCAAGTTTTGAGGTACGATACCCTACAAATTGTAAAGAAAGGAAGGACCGCAACCAAGGAAAGCAAATCACATGATAATGATAATTTTGCCTATGACTTTAGCGACTTTGTCTATAATTTTCCAAAATATAATTTATTTGCATTTATAATAACTATTATTATTATATTTTTATTATAATTATTATTATTTCTAAGAAAATTCGATCAACACCCCAGACGATTTTGCTGTAGCACTGTACCCAGTAGTTTAACTGGTAAGACTACTCGGTAAGACTACTGGGATTTGGCGGTATTTATCTGTAATTGAATGCTGTGTGACAATATACGGAAGTTAAGATAACTCGAGATTACAAAATCCCACTGAATACAGATTGCAAAGTAAACCTTTCAAATTGAAACTGTTAAGATGAACCGATTTTAATAAACCACGCACGATCTCCGCATCCAAAAACAAGAAGGGAAATCCAATCAGCCACTCTTGGCTCTGCTTTATTTTCCTGCCTCCTTCGTGCGTGCTTTTGAAGGCGGTAGTTCCAACAGACCTCGGATAAAAGACGGTTCAAACTAAATCGAAGCTATTTTCAGAAGAAAAACAGAAACTGTAAAAGGTTACACTTTACCTGAAGATTCTAAAAACACTGTTTGGTTTTTCGTGGATCGTAATCGTAAGTCTTGAAAAGCCGATGGATACCTTTTTTTTAAGGATAATAACAATTTACTAAAAAACTGGATCTATCGCGTTAGTTAATTTAAATTATTTTAAATTAACAGCAATCTCCACTCGATACTTTCCCCGGAAATATATTACAAAAATTGTCGCCCTGCCTTTTTAACCCCCGACGCAAAAACAACGGGGTATTATAAGTTTGACGTGTCTGTGTGTGTGTGTGTGTATGTGTGTGTGTGCCTGTCTGTTGCCTCGTAATTCCCGAACGGATGAACTGATTTAGTTTTTTTGTTGTTTGAAAAGTGAATTTGTCGTGAGTGTTCTTAGCTTTGTTTGATCATAATCGATTCAGCCGTTTCTTTGCGTTGAGGGTTTTTTTAATTTTTACAAAATTAATTACTTGTTACTTTGTGATTATCAGCGTAGTTCGTAAATTTTTGAATGAAAAATAATTTAATAACAAATTTAAATTCAAATTTGTTTATTACCATAAACATAACAGGTTTAAAAAAAGCTTCAAATCTAGCAAAAACATGTCATGTTTTTATACATATTCATACATATTACGGTCGATAGCAGGAACGGTTCCGGCTGTTAATGATTTGGATAAATTGAGCTATCTTTAGATTGTTTGCAACGGTCATTAGACAATTTTACTCTTTTATTTGTAATAAAATTGTGTACCTATTCATTCATGTATTAATAGCATTATACCTACATTATCCACAGAGAAAAATTATCCCCTAGGGTCACCCACGTAAGCCACCTAATCGGTTTTTTCTGGTAAAGTTATTAGAAAGTCTTTTCTTTTTCAGTAATTTTCAATGCTCAATACTTTTTGATGCGACTGCTCCGAACATCTAAACTGTTTTCCCTACCACAACTGAATACCAATGCATTTTACTCGTACCACAGATAAAAAAATACTATACTAGTACTCGTACCTAGTGTGGATCCGCTTAAATCTGGTAAAATCCGATTTGAATGATCGCTTTATGGACGCATTCTTTACTCTCAGAAATCGGATTTCAGTGAACGGGGATTTTGTGTAACGGACTGATCGTATGTGAAACTTTATTTGTAGATTTGTTTTGTAACTTCTATAGAAAGCGGGGTAGAAAAATACAAAATTTACGAACACAGTCTTAGAAAAAACTCACCGAGTCACTACAAAACTAGGATTATTCTTGGAACTGTAACAAAGTTGTATGTGTCTGTTTAGTGTCTAGGTTTGCTCACGGTGGAACAGGAGTACATTTAGTTTGCGAGACGATTTAAAATGATCCCCGCGATTTCAATGAATAAATAAGTTGTTTTATCAAAAACCGCGTTTTTAATAATATTAGCCTGTAGGTTCCGTTGTCTACCTTCCGTCTCCATCATCAGATACTAGCTGTCACCATAATATTGTATTGTCATCGGAACTTGACAGGTATGCCTCATTAAAATAAAATCTGTTATCGGAAAGGGGTCAAAAATTTAATCGCCAGATTTGCGATTCGATGCTGGCGTTCCATAATCCACCTCCTGGCTCCATCATCAAATCAGCTCCAAATTATAGTAATGACATCCGAACTACATCTACAAACAAAGTTTAATTTCGATACGACACTAATACATACTAAGGCTGCGTTTCCATTGACGCGGAGCTGTGCGGAGATGAGCGGAGAATAGCGGTGAAAAGTGGTAAGTGTTTCCACTGAAGCAGAGAGGAGAGGAGCGGAGCGGAGAGGAGAGGAGCGGAGCGGAGTGGAGCTAACTTTGGAATTGCGCAATTTTGAGCTCAGTTTGTCTCCATCTTTCAGAAAGAGCATATGTCATGTAGTCGCTTAAAAAGAAAAAAGCAATCCTTTTATATCTTTCCTTACTTGACGACGAAGATAACGAATCAGATGAAGTAGCATTGACTGTTGCAACTTTTTTGGATATGAAGAGAAAACATATATTCTGGATTCGACAACATATAAAATATCGTTCTGTGCATGGAGAATTTTCAACTTATTTCCAAACGTGTGATGATGAAATGTTCGAAACTTCATATAGGGTATCAAGGAAACTTTTCTATGAATTACATTGTCTTCTTAAACCATATATACAGAAGAAAGGCAGCTACTAATTGCAGGAGATCGGTTTCAAGTGAAGAAAGGCTTACAATATGTCTAAAGTAAGTAAACAAATCTATTTCTACTTATATCCATTTATTAAAAAAAAAAATTCAGTGTCACATGACACGATTCGACATTATAAAAATTTTCAAAATAGGAAACATTATTTCTGGTAAAGAAATTGTAACACTTTTCTCATATAAATTACAATGATTGGTTATATTGGTCGATCATTATCAGTTCCAGGTGAAGGAGATGGTGGAGGATGTTCTGTAATGTTTAGTGATGATGATTGTGTGTTTTCATGTGTTTTGCGAAGTGACTGTTTCTGTATGAGCTGCTGTGGAATAACCGTAATACGGTGCTCCGTGCGGTGGACCATATTGATTGGTCCAAGAGTTTTGTTCATTTATTTCCGGTTATTTTACTTATTTAGGTTAAACTACCTAAATAAAATTAAATTTAAAAAAGTTTTTTTCGACTAGGGGACTACTACGACCCACTGCGCGCGAGTCGTGGCGTCACACCCTCCCCCGCACCCCGGTCCGCACCTCGCCGCTTCGCTCTCCTAGCTACCCTCCGCAACGCACCGCCCCGCTGTCCTCCGCTCCGCATCACCTCGCTACGCACCGCCCCGCTGTCCTCCGCTCCGCATCACCTCGCTACGCACCGCCCCGCTGTCCTCCGCTCCGCATCACCTCGCTTATTTTATATGAATATCCGTTCAGCTCTGCCCCGCTCCGCTCGTGCTGCTTCCATTGAAGCGGAGCAGAGATTTCGAGCATAGTGATTGGTCAATTCATGCACCGCTAAGCACCGCTCCGCCCAACTCCGCGTCAATGGAAACGCAGCCTAATACTCATGTTCAGTTTTCTGGTGAGGATGGGGGACTTCATATGAAAATGCATGTACTTGATTACTGATTTAATTAAAGTGCGGTCAGATCACACGGCGCGGGGCGAGGCGATCTAAAATTGCTGGTACAAACATTCTGTGCCCCTACAATAGGTAAAAATTACATTTGATTACAATTGTTTATTTACAAATGAAGGTAATAAAAGCGTTTGAATTTAAATTAAATTCTTGCATTTTTAAATTCGATCGAAAGAGACAAAACACGGTGTAGCTACTCGTATTTCAACTGCATTCCGCATTTATTAGTGGTAGCACGGTAGATAATGTTTTTTTTAACAAAAACTGCATATTTTTATTTGTACGGACGTTTTATTTTTCTTCGAATGGTTAATAAGTGAATGTCATTGGCACTAATTCATTAAGGTGGATGCGCACGCTTGCGGCGCGAAATTCAAATTTTTTGGTGTTTTTTGCCCATTACAGCTCATCAACACTTCTTCTGATAACGAAAGTTGAGTTCGCGACAACTAGGAGACTTAACACACATGTTTTAATTGATAGTATCTCATAAATATCATCAGTTTAGCTATGATACCCCTAAACACATTTTTACAGTGTTTTTTTTGTTTAGGGGTATCGTAGCTAAACTGAAGATATTTATGAGATGCAATCAATTAAAACATGTGTGTTAGGTCTCCTAGTTATCGCGAACTCAACTTTCGTCATCTGAAGAAGTGTTGATGACCTGTAAAGGGCAAAAAACACCAAAAAAATTGAATCTCGCGCCGCAACCGTGAGCATTCACCTTAATCGAATAATGCTGTATGTTGAGCTACGATCTAATATTTAAACAGACCTCACAGGAATGTATTCAATGGCGCTTGTTGTGTATTTATGGGCTAAATCAATTCCTTCCCCTTGAGTATGATAATTAATCCCATGGGTTCCTTAAGTGTTCTTATAGGAGAACCCTTAAAAAGTAAAAGGGTTGACACTTGACGGATTCTTTATAATGATAAAACTTTTAAATTATGTCTTTTAACTTTCACGAGCGATGAAAGCTGAGACGAGGATGAAGATATATAGGTAAAAAGCGACTCCATTCAAGTGTGCAGAAGTAACTGTTGTATGTAGGTACTTAATATAATAATATAATGCGGTAAGACCGGAATAAAGCAGTTGTTTCTAACTACATGAACAGAGTGCTTCATTATCTTCCTATCAAATACTACATGGTGTCATGTGTGGGAATTGTGGTGAAAAACTGTTCAAGGACTGACGTTTTTGTGTGGAAAACATGTCAGTGAAGTCGGAAGTAGCTCAGGCGGAGTCGAGAGGCACGGTGCTTCAACAGCCGGCCGTTATGAGCGATGAAGGAAACATGGCTACCATTTGGCGAGAATGTAAGTTGGTGTTCGATTATTATTTGATCGCGGCGGGAAAGGAGGATGCAAAATCCAACGAAAAGTGTGCATTATGACGGCTTTTGAGCGTCTCGTGACGGTCTACTTTTTAACCCCCGACGCAAAAACGATGGGGTGTTATAAGTTTGACGTGTCTGTGTGTGTGTGTCTGTCTGTGGCATCGTAACTGCCGAACGGATGAACCGATTTTGATTTTGTTTTCTTTGTTTGAAAGGTGAATTAGTCGGGAGTGTTCTTAGCTATGTTTGATCAAAATCGGTTCAGCCGTTTCATTGATTTGAGGGTTTTTTTAATTTTTACAAAATTAATTACTTGTTTGTTAGTTAAGTTTTGTATTTCTAGAATAAAATAGAATAGAATATTCTTTATTGCACAAACCAAACAATGTACACAGGCGAACTTAATGCTAAGAAGCATTATCTACCAGCTAACCTTTGAGCATTTTTTATTTTTTTATATATCTGTGTATTAAATATGTTATATACGAGTATGTACAATAATGAGTTAATCTATTAATCTATCTCTCATGACATGCCACTAAGCCCGATCTCCGGCTCTCGATAACCGTTGGATCAAACTAATTCTTGAAAAGAGACCGCAAACGAAGTGGACCTTCTGGCTAGCTGGAGCGACGATTTGCGCAGGGTGGCTTGCGGATACTGGATTTGTCAAAACGATGGATTTTGATAAAATTTGGTAAATACATACATACATACATAGACACACGCCTTTTTCCCCGAAAGGGTAGGACCCTCAAATGGTCCTCTTTTCACTGTGGGTTGCACCATCGTGGGAAATAGACGTGACAAGTAGTGAGCACATCGCCGCCATTGCTTCCCACGACTGACTGAGCTAACGCTTTCTTCCATTTATAACACATTCCTTAAATAAGCTAACAGCCAGGACCAATCTTATACCAACGCAGATGGTATAAGGTTGTATGGTAGATACATAGATTACAAACTGGACTTAAGACATGGAATATCTTTTATCTCGAAATTGGTAGTGATTTGGATCAGTTGAGCTGACAGATGAGCAGTTCACCTTTAGGTCGTTAGCAGCGTTCTTCAGGTGGTACAACTGTTTTATATGCATTTATTTAATTTTGTACATACCTACTTGTATAAGTTGTATTTTTCTTTATGTAAATAAATGCCTCGAAACTCTGTTCCAGTTTGAAAACAGCACAGGAGGAAAAATCGGACGAAAAGTGTATTTTATAAATACAGAAAAAAAGTTTTCCCATGACCTTCTCTGAGAGCAATCGTTTTTTATCGATTCAAAGGTTCAAGCTCCGATTAGACTTTCCCATTTCATTCCAGAATCCCGGATATTAAACCTCAGAGCCTAAGATTCGTTTTTGTCTTTGAGACGATCTTAATCAGCGCTTCATAACGTGGTTTTATCGTGGAGACTTTCCAACAAAAGGTAATCTTATGAATGTTTTTTCTTAGATGTTAATTTAGATTGGATTGTCGTTCCTGCTTTCATCTTATTTATTGTTCTTGAATACGATTATTTTCTTTTTGTGTGGGTTTATTCATGTCATGTCAGGATCTTAGTGGAAATCCATGGTCTCAGCCTAACCTTTCGGGAAACAGGCGTGACTTTATGTACAACTACTACTACTACTTCGTGTAACCGGTTCTATCTTAGTCACCCAGAGATACGAATAAGTCAGAGATCAGTTTGAGGAATGGTAGCCCTGAATAGGGCCTTTTCATTACATTTAATGAAAAAACTAGTGTAGTAAAAGCATTTGCAGCACCTTGTAGAAGCTCTTTTCATGCACATGTGTTTATATTTTCTAGGACATGCCGCTTTCCACAATATTTACGAACTGCTAAGGAGTGGAATACACTACCGTCGTCTGTCTTTCCTGAAAACTATAATCCGGGTCTCTTCAAGGCTAGAGTGAATAGGTGCCTTCTAGACCTTTGTGCTCCATCTTCGGCCACATCGTCACTTACCAACAGGTGAGATCGTGGTCAAAAAAAGGTATATCAATGTTAAAAAAAAACCTCCACCGTTTGAGAGCACGTAATATTGCTCACATTCCATTATGCATGGCCAGGATTTGAACCCACGAGTTGGGGTCCTGCCCCCCAGGTCATCACTGCTCTCAGTTTATGTATGGAGAACCAATGTGAATAAACTCTCACGTGACTTTACTAACGAAATAAAAGGATGTGGTTTGACAAAGCCATCTCTGTGAATGTTATCTGTTATCGACCTCTTTGGCGCGGTGGGCGAAAGCTCGCCTGCGTCGCAGGAGGTTGCGGGTTCGCTTCCCGCCTCGGAACAAATATTTTTACGATCTACAGATATTTGTTCAGGGTGTTCTGGGTATTTTCTAGGTAAAATAAAAATATCTATCTATGTAATGTATTGTATTAAGTATATCAGTTATCTAGTAACCATAACACAAGCTCTGCTTAGCTTGGGGCAAGATCATGTTGTGTGAACTGTACAGCATTATTCATTTATTATTATTTATTTATTACCTAGTTTTTGACCAAATTATCTGCACGATATTCAGAAACAATGGAATCTAGCCAAAAGTTGTGATATTTTTTAATCGAGAAAATATTGTAGTATCGTTGTTTTTGTTCAGCGATCCCATGGAATTATAATGTAGTGTCTGAGCATATTTTTAATCTGAATATTATTCGTGATTTAGTTATATTTTGAACTACTAAATCAATTAAACTTATTTTTTATCTGTGTTTTGGTTAAAACCTTACTTACTTACTATTCTACAAACTGTCAACCCTACGTTTTTTCCTACTGCGGAGCCGCACCGATTGTATCGCGGATGCTCAGAGCGGGCCATTTGTCAACCCTAGGGCCGGGCTTCGTAAAAAATAGAAACTACGATTTGTTATTTTGCGATATACCTCACCTAATTACAGGTACATGAGACTTTCCATCTTTATGTCTCAGGGTAAATGGCACAGTGCAATGCCACATAGGGCGTGTCCTAGGTGGACGTGACCTATGAGATAATGCACTGTTCATAAGGCAGAGAGTACCGCTTAACATCAGGTGGGAAATCTGCTTGTTCCGTCACCTGATGATGTATAAAAAAAAAACCTAACGTACGCCTATTACATAGACCCAACGTGGATAAGACGGACCATCAAATTATTTTTATTTTATTTATGTTCTATTGTGCAGAGTACAATAGAAAACATCCTTATTCCTCGCTGAGAGCACTATTTAAAATGCCATTTAGTCCCAGGCGTTTTGTTTCTCAAGAGCCATTCAATTCCGGCGGGATATTAGCACAGAATAATTAATAGTACTAACGTATAGAACTTTCACTCCGACGTCACAAACTTACAATCAAATGTAAGTATGGAAGTATAATAGGTGGTATTATCGCTGAGAGCGATCTCTTCCAGACAACCTTGGGATGGACTGGAATTTAAGAGAACTGTAAAGGAATGGCGTAAATTCAACAATTGTATGGAGCATTGGCGAGGATAAACTCACCACTTGTCACATTAATACTCCCACGATGATGTAACACGTGGTGAAAAGAGTCCCATTGAGACTCTGCCTCCCCTTTCAGGAAAAAAGGCGTGTGTCTGTGGTGAACAGATTCAGTTTACCCCGTAAAAGCTCATCTTTTTTAGTTGCTTTTTTGTTGAGTAGGGCTTGTTCGTTTTTTTTATGTTAAGGCTCGACAAACTGGTGTACTGCCCGCCTAATGGTAAGCGGTTACCGTCGCCTATTGAAATCTGCAACACCAGAGGTATTGCCAATGCGTGGTATTGCCAATGGTTTTGTTCGTCCGGCAAAATTGTACCACCGTACCTATATATTCCTGCCGCAATGCAGTAATGTGTGCATTTGGTTTTAAGTGTGCCGGTAAAATTAGGAGCACATGAGACCTTTCATCTTTATGTCTCAGGATGGCGGGCGCAGTGCAATGCCAAGTAGGGCGTGTGTACGTGTCCTGTGGGGTAATGCTTTGATATAGGCAAAGTTTAGTTTGACGACCTCTGTAGCACGTCTTGGCGAATAGCCGGGCTGAGTGCGAAAGGTTGCGGGTTTGATTCCCGTTGCGAGACATGTTTTTATTCTGTAAGTAATAATAATATATAATTTATTCATCAAAAAAGATTACAGAAGACACAAAAAACTTAAAACCAACGACAGCATCGAAGTTCTTTATACGTTTATGATAGGTACTTATTCGTTAGGTATACGTAATCTCTAGTAGGTACCTAAACTTGGCCAAGCCTGTGCTATAGATACTAGTTCCTTACATTTAATCAGTAACAAACAACAAAACACACAAACTACATCATACCGAATATTACCGAATGCACTGCAAGTATGAACTTTGCATCGATACGACATCGAGATCGCGAAGGTTTCGATTGTTATCGATCTTGTTAACGAATTTGGAAGTACGTAAGTTGCTTCGATAAGGATTTAAGGTGGGATTTCTGTGGCACGACTAATGCCCGATATAGGTTTTAATTCAAATTAATTTTTTTTAAAAAGCTTTATTTTAGGCTTGCTGAGAAATGCACTAAACCTAAACAGTAAGCCCATATCAACATAAATACATTAGAAACTAATATACACATAAAAACACTTTATTTAGAACTTAATCTAACAAACGTGTGATCGCCGACGCGTCGCGGCCCGGGGGATCACGTGACAGGCAGCCCTTGAACCACCGGGACTTCACCCTTTTCTGCCAGAAGTCAGGGCTCAAGTAAGTCTTCACATTTTCCGTAGGGACCCTCACCATAAATGAGCTAAAGCTCACAAGAAAGTCCAACTTCATGACCCTCAATCCCACTCCGGCTTTCTTCCTGATGTACTCCACCACCTCTGCGGCCTTCACGTCGAAGTAGACGCGGGACACGTGGATCTGCTTATTGGGAAGTTGCAGTGGGGTATTTAGAAATATCCTTTGTTTCATCGATTTTTAGCATTGTAAACAACGTTTTAGGGTTTATTTCGGATAAACTTTCAGTATTTACCAATATTGCCATATATGTATGCCATCTTCCTAAAGCGTTGTACTAACCTTTGACAAAAAAAAATGTTGTCCTTTTTTGAAATTTTAAAAATATACGTAGTCCTTCTGAGTTATTATTTGGATCAGTTGAGCTACCTTTAGATCGTTAACAGCGGTATTCACACAATTTTTTATATTGTACACACTAGCTTGCTACCTTGGACTCGATGGAACGTAGAGCTTTCAAGTTCAAGTTCAAGTTCATCTTCGAGGTTACATTTCGGGGAATGCTCCCAGGAACTGCACGATCTGATCCCACCATCTCCTTTTCATCTTAGGACGAGCAGGCGTACGGCTCAGTACCATCCTTACTTCATTAGTATATGTATATACCTTCTATTCGCACAAAACGTTTAAGTTCTACTTTAATAATGCGAACTGCTAAGGAGTGGAATACACTACCGTCGTCTGTATTTCCTGAAAACTATAATCTGGGTCTATCCAAGAGAATATATGAGTGAATAGGTGCCTTCTAGACCTTTGTGCTCCATCTTCGGCCACATCGTCATTTACCGTGTGAGATCGTGGTCAAACAAACGCATATCAATGTTAAAAAAAAACCTATTACAAATATTAAATATTAAAATATTATTAATACAACTATTATTCTTTCTGTAAATAAATTTTATAAATTAATATTTAATAAAAAAAAGTAAATTCATATCTACTAATTTCTGTATGCCTCTGGTAGCCTACTTCTCAAACGGATTATACTATTAAAAATATCCTCTTCAAATTTTCTTCTTATTTTTTTTTCTTACATCCTCTGAAAAACAATAACCATGGAATATATTTTCCTGTTAATAGATAGTATAGTCTTTGATACGTATTTCAGACTGACAGTTCACCTTTTTATTTTATCAAAACGGCTGGTAACCAATGAGTTTCGCTATACCAAGCCAAAGAACTATATCAAGAATTATCGAGTTATTCTCGATGAAATCAGTTTATATCGAATTGAATAAATTCAAAAGTATTTAATTGAATTCATATATTCATATTATATTCATTGAAACCACAAGGATAATTTTGAATCGATGTCGCAAGTATGTGACTTCACCTTAACCGTTAGAAGAATAAATATAATGACCGACGCCAAAAAATAAAAAAAAA